>JAJHZJ010000061.1:5534372-6134372 GCA_023548195.1 Bettongia penicillata ogilbyi
AAAAAAAAAAAGGTTTCAGGGATCAAAATTTAGTATATTATCACTGTTTTACAGTGATGAACCTCAAAGAGGGTATGCAACTTGCTACAAAGCTAATAAAGCAGCAGAGTCAGAACTCTAACCCCAAAATTTTAACAACTATTCCAGAGTTCTTTCTCTGGAAAGAGCTACTATATTCCTACCCTGGCTAATTTGGGAATAAGGCAGCTAGGTGGTGCAGAGGATAGAGCACCAGTGCAGGAGTCAGGAGGACCTGAGTTCAAATCTCACCTCGGATACTTGACACTCACTAGCTGTGTGACCTTGGGCAAGTCACTTAACCCCAATTGCCTCATCCTGAGTCATCTCCAGTCACCCTTATGAATGTCTGGTGACCTGCACAGCCCTCTCTCACTCAAAACAAAACCAAGGGCAAGTCATGTCATTATTTCTCTGATGGCATGATCTTTGGCAACAAAGGACGAACACACACAACCTAATTTGGGAACCTACATTTCCCTTAAAGATTATTCTCTCTTCTCTCAATTTAAGCTCATTTAGAAACCATTGGATTCAGAATCAGGAATTTCCAAGGGAGTGTTTGATTGAACATGAACACAGGAAGCTTTTGGAAGCAGACTTTTGTTTATCTTGGACCATCTTGCTGCACTAGTTCCAGATCTGAGAGAAATAACTGCAATTTTGCATTATATTCACACTGTGTTCCCCTTTCAAATTGGGAAGAATGATCCTGAGGAAGGCTCCTTAAGCTGTAATTTGTACATTGTGTTGCCAAAAAGAAATTGCATGAAGACAGCTTGCCTCCTATCCCTTTAGCTTACTTGCAAATAAAAGTTTATGCTCTGTGAGCAAATTGGTTTTTCTGCAGCAATGGTGAGAATCTGCTGAGGTAAATCTTACAAGTGAGAGAGGGCATCATGCTTCACTTGGCATCTCAAGTCAAACCTACTGAATTTTTTATGAGCACCACACATCAACAGAATGAGCAAACCTTCCTTTCAAGTCAATCCTTTTCTCTCCTCATTATGTTCGGTTTATCTCATCTTACACTAATATTAAAGCAACATGGTCCTTTATGCCTTTTTTACATCTCTGAATTTAGAACTGCCATCACCTAGCAACCCAAGCAACCAGAGAAACACTACCCTGGTGAATACAGCATGAGCTTTCTGCCCAGGACTCAGCTTCTGGCCAGTGGCTGGGGATCTCCTTTGACATCAATCTGTCTGTGACTTAATCCCCAGTTACTATGTAACTTTTACTGTTACCCAGTTAATGACATCCAATCCAAAAACAAGTCTATCCCTCTGGCTTAGAATACTCTCCCTTTTCACTTCCACCTCTTAAAATATATATCTTCCTTCAAGACACAGTGCAAATGCTACCTTCTGCAGGAAGCCTCACTCAACCCAGTTGCTAGTACCTTCCCCTCAAAGGTTATCTTGCATGTACTCTTCATGGTCCAAGGAAATGATACTTATAAAATGCTTAGCATAGTACCTGGCACATAGTCCGCTCTTAATAAATGATTATTCTCAGAGGTGGTGTCAAGATGGCAGAGTAAAGATAAGGACTCACCTGAGCTCTCCAAATACCTTTACAAAATACTCTAAACAAATTCTAGAGCAGTAGAATCCCCCCGAAGAGGGAGAGAAACAAATTTCCAACACAAGACAACTTGGAAAATCATCAGGAAAGGTCTATTGCACCAGGAGGAGAGAAAAGTATAGTCGACCAGGCCCCAGAAAAGCCAGAGCAGGATGGGGACAAATGAATCACTGGCAGCAGGGCAGTTTCCAGACCTCTCAGCCCACAGACGCCAAAGACTTAGTCTTTGGTATCTTAGAAGGTCAGCAGGAAAGGTCTGTTGCACCAGGGTGAGAACTGAACACAGTCCACTGCAGGTTGTGCCAGCACAGCAAACTAGGAGCTGGCCTTGGCAGTGACTGAATCAGGAGCAACAGTAACAGTGATTGCTTTCAGAGCTCTTAACCCCCAGACGGGAAGGGGATCTAACAAATGGGCAGAAGAAGATTACAGGTGTCTTTTTGGTTGGCACTGAGGCAGGATTCTGCTGCACAATCCCCCTGAGACTTGAAACAGTGGGCCCTCCACACTGGAAGCGTAGTTCTACTTTAACAAAGAGTTAAAAATCAAGTAATAAACTAGGAAGTGAGCGGACAACAGAAAAATCTCTATTAAAAGTTACTATGGTGACAAGAAAGATCAAAACATACGCTCAGAAGAAGAAAACAAAGTCAAAGTTCCTACAACTAAAGTCTCCAAGAAAAATATGAATTGGTCTCCCATCATGGAAGAGCTCAAAAAGGATTTTGGAAATCAAGTAAGAGAGATAGAGGAAAAATTGGAAGAGAAATGAGAGTGATACAAGAAACTCATGAAAAATGAGTCAACAGTTTGGTAAAGGAGACACACAAAAAATACTGAAGAAAATAACACTTAAAAAAAAAGACTATTTAATAACAATAATAAGGAGAAAACTGTCTTAAAAGGAGAATTGGCCAAATGGAAAAGGAGGTCCAAAAATTCACTGAAGAAAATAATTCCTTAAAAATTAAAATGGAGCAAATGGAAGTTAGTGACTTTATGAGAAATCAAGAAATTACAAAACAAAACCAAAAGAATGAAAAAATAGAAGACAATGTGACCTATCTCATTGAAAAAACAACTGACCTGGAAAATAGATCCAGGCAGAATTCAGAAAAACCTGGAAAGACTTATATGAACTGATGCTGAGAGAAGTGAGCTGAACCAGAAGAACATTATACATAGTAATAGCTACAGCGTGCAATGACTGACCTTGATGGACTTAGCTCTTCTCAGCAATGCAAGAACCTAAAACAACTCCAAAAGACTCATGAAGGAAAATGCCATCCACGTCCAAAGAAAGAACCATGGAGTCGAATGAAGATTGAAGCATACGATTTTCATGTTTTTGTTTTTTTCTTTCTCATGGCTTTTCCCTTTTGTTCTGATTCTCCTTTTACAGTATTACTAATGTGGAAATATGTTTAACACAATGATACATGTATAAAATATCAGATTGCTTATTGTCTTGTAGGGGAGGAGAGTAGAGAGGGAAAGAGAAAAATCTGGAACTAAAATTTTACCAGAATGAATGCTGAAAACTATCTTTACATATAATTGGAAAAAAATTAAATACTATTAAGCACAAAAAAATAAAAAAGGAAAAAAGGGACTCAATGCAGATCAAAACATATTTTTTCACTTCTTTTTTTGCAGTTTTTTCCTTTGATCTGTTCTTTCACAACTGCGACTAATACAGAAATATATTTACATGATAGGACATGTATAACCTATGTCAAATTGCCTACCATTTTCAGAAGAGGGAAGAGGAGGGAAAAAAATGTATCACTCAAAATCTTGTAAAAATGAATGTTAAAAATTGTCTTGACATATAATTGAGGGGAAAAAATACAATAAAAAATGATTATTCTCCCTTCCTTCTCAACCTTGAATATACATATGTACATATCTGTGATCTCCTCCAGTAGATTGTAAGCTCCTTGAAAGCAGAAACAGTTTTTGTTTTTTCTTTATATCCTCAACACATAGCACACTGCTTCCAAATAATAAGTGCTTAACACATTTTGTTGATGGATTGATTATTTAGTACCTACTGGGCAATAGATTTTGAGGCTTGGGGGATGGCCTGTGCAAAAATATAGAGACAGGAGACAGAATGGGGGAGGAGCCAAGATGGCAAAGTAGAAAGAGACACATACGCTAGCTCCGAACCCACAGCCTATAAAATACCTGTAAAGAAGAACTCCCAACAAATTCTGGAGCAGTGGAAGCCACACAGCAACGGAGTGGAGGATATTTCTGTTCCAGAGAGACCAGAAAAACTGACACCAAAGATCCATTGCACACTGGACCCGGAGCAGAGTCCAGCCCTGCCCTGGCTGCGCATCCCCAAGAGGAGCAGATCTGAGCAGGCTTCAGGGAGAGAATCTCCAGCTGCCACGCAGTTCCCTCCACCTGCAGGTGCAAAGGTCAGTGAGAGAGCCTGTTTGGCTGGCCAAGAGGGGAGTGGGGTTTCTCCATACCTCGGGCCCCCTTGGGAGGCAGCAGCAGAGGCAGCAGCTGACAGGAGCTCCCAAAGCAGACAGGAGCTCGGATCCATTATTGAAGGTCTCTGCATAAACCACCTGAGGGAACTGAGTCCTATGTGGTAGCCCTGCCCCCACCCAAGCAGCTGAACTTAATCTCACATGGAAGAGCAGCCCTGCCCCCTCCTGAGCACCTGAATTTAATCTTACATTGAATAGCAGCCCTGCCCCTACCAAAAGCCCTGATGCTGGGAAGCAGCATTTGAATCTCAGACCCCAAGTGCTAGCTGGATGGATCTGGAGGCAAGGTGGGTGTGGAAAGGAATCTCAGAAGTCAAGTAACTGGCTGGGAAAATGCCCAGAAAAGGGAAAAAAAATAAGACCATAGAAGGTTACTTTCTTGGTGAACAGATATTTCCTCCCTTCCTTTCAGATGAGGAAGAACAATGCTTACCATCAGGGAAAGACATAGAAGTCAAGTCTTCTGTATCCCAAACATCCAAAATAGATATTCAATGGGCTCAGGCCATGGAAGAGCTCAAAAAGGATTTTGAAAATCAAGTTATACAGATGGAGGAAAAACTGGGAAGAGAAATGAGAGAGATGCAAGAAAAGCATGAAAAGTAGGTCAACACCTTGCTAAAGGAGACCCAAAAAAATGCTGAAGAAAATAACACCTTGAAAAATAGACTAATTTGGGGGGCAGAGCCAAGATGGCAGAGTAGAAGGACGCACGTTTACGAGCTCCAACCCACAGCCCATAGAATGAATGTAAAAAGAGATCCGCATAAATTCTGGATCACTGAAAGGTGAGCAGAACCAGAGTGGAAGAGATTTCCGTGCCAGAGAGCCCTGGAGACCCGTCCCCAGGGTCCATCATGCTCCGGAAAGCGAACCCCACCCCAGCGCTGCCCTGGCCACGGCCCGGAGAAGCTGACCCAAGCAAGCTTCAGGGACGGAAGCTCGGGCAGCTGGGAAAGTTTCTCCGCCCACAGAAGCTACAGGTCAGTGAGAGAGACGGCTGGCTGGAGGAGGGGAGCGGAGTGTCTCCGTGACTCGGGCCCCCTCGGGAGGAAGCAGCGGCGGCAGAGACGGGGGCAGGAAGGGCGGAGGCAGAGGCGTGGGCGGCAGCGGAGGCAGCAGTGGCGCAGCCGTGGCCGGACTCCCCCAGCAGCAGGCAGGATCTTTATTAATGAAAGTCTCTGCATAAACAACCTGAGGGAGCTGACCCTGGGAGACGGCCCCCCCACCCCCACCTGCTCCATTCCTGAAGGTCTCTGCATAAAGCCCCTGAGGAAGCTGAGCCTGGGAGGCAGCCCTGCCCCCACCCCAGCACCAGAACTAAAGCTTGCTGTGGAAAGCCCATTTGAACCTCAGACCCCAAGCAATAGCTGGGAGGATCTAGGTGGGGGTGGACAGGAATCTCAGAAGTCAAGTAACTGGCTGGGAAAATGCCTAGAAAAGGGAAGAAAAATAAGACTATAGAGAGTTTTTTCCAACAAATGCAAATGATCCCGACATTCGGATCTGATGACGAGGACGTATTCTCGCCATCGGGGAAAGACGTGGAGGGCGGGGCCTCATTACCCCAGACACCCCAGCGGGATGTCAGGTGGGCTCAGGCCTTGGAAGAGCTCAAAAAGGATTTTGAAAAGCAAGTTACACAGGTGGAGGAAAAACTGGGAAGAGAAATGAGAGAGATGCAAGAAAAGTATGAAAAACGGGTCAATACCTTGGTTAAGGAGACACAAAAAAATGCTGAAGAAAATAACACCTTGAAGAATAGGCTCACTCAATTGGCAAAAGAGGTTCAAAAAGCCAATGAGGAGAAGAACGCTTTCAAAAGCAGAATTAGCCAAATGGAAAAAGAGGTTCAAAAGCTCACTGAATTTAATAGTTCTCTCAAAATTAGAATGGAACAGATGGAGTCTAATGACTTTACGAGAAACCAAGAAATCACCAAACAAAACCAAAAGAATGAAAAAATGGAAGAGAATGTGAAATATCTCATGGGAAAAACAACTGACCTGGAAAATAGATCCAGGAGAGACAATTTAAAAATTATGGGACTACCTGAAAGTCATGATCAAAAAAAAAGCCTAGACATCATCTTCCATGAAATTATCAAGGAAAACTGTCCTGACATTCTAGAACCAGAGGGCAAAATAAGTATTGAAAGAATCCATCGATCACCACCTGAAAGAGATCCAAAAAGAGAAACTCCTAGGAACATTGTGGCCAAATTCCAGAACTCCCAGCTCAAGGAGAAAATCTTGCAAGCAGCTAGAAAGAAACAATTTCAGTACTGTGGAAATACAATCAGGGTAATTCAAGATCTAGCAACTTCTACATTAAGAGATCGAAGGGCGTGGAATAGGATATTCCAGAAGTCACAGGAACTAGGACTAAAACCAAGAATCACCTACCCAGCTAAACTGAGCATAATACTTCAGGGGAAAATATGGTCTTTCAATGAAACAGAGGACTTTCAATCATTCTTGATGAAAAGACCAGAGCTGAAAAGAAAATTTGACTTCCAAACACAAGAATGAGAAGAAGCATGAAAAAGTAAACAGCAAAGAGAAGTCTTAAGGGACTTACCATAAGTGAACTGTTTACATTTCTACATGGAAAGACTATATTTGTAACTCTTAAAACTTTTCAGTATCTGCATAGTTGGTGGGACCACACACACACATGTACATGCATGCACACACACAGAGAGACAGAGAGCACAGAGTGAATTGAATAGGATGGGACCATAGCTTAAAAGAAATTAAGGTAAATGGTGAGAGAGAAATGTAGTGGGAGGAAAGAGGGTGAAATGGAATGGGGTAATTATATGTCATTTAAGAGGCAAGTAGGAGACATTTTAGTGGAGGGAAAAAGAGGAGAGCTGAGAAAAAAAAAAACAATTAGTTTACCCTCATCACATTTGACTAAAGGAAGGAATAAAATGCACACTCATTTTGGTATGAAAATCTATCTTACAATATAGGAAAGTGGGGGAGAAGGAGATAAGCAAGGGGGAGGGGATGATGGAAGGGAGGGCAAAGGGAGGAGGGAGCAATTTGAAGTCAACACTTGGGGAGGGACAGGATCAAAAGACAGAAGAGAAACAATGAGGGGCAGGGTAGGATGGAGGGTAATCCAGTTAGTCTTACCCAACACGACTATCAGGGAGGTCATTTGCAAAATTACACAGATATGGCCTATATTGAATTGCCTGCCGTCCCAAAGGGAATGGGTGGGGAGGGAGGGATGGGCAGAATTTGGAACTCAAAGTTTTAGGAACAACTGTCTGGTATTGCTGTTGCTACTAGGAAAGAAGACATACAGTTAATGGGGAATAGAAAGTCATCTGGCCCTACAGGAGAAAAGAGAAGATGGAGACAAGAGAAGGGAGGGATGACAGAAGAGAGGGCAGATTGGAGATAGGGAAAATTAGATTGCTTGGGGTATTGGGGTGGGGGGAGGGAATAAAAGGGGAAAAAATATGGAACCCAAAATTTTGTGAAAATGAATGTAAAAAGGTAAATTAATTAATTAATTAATTTAAAAAAAAAAAAAAAAAGAAAAATAGACTAACTCAATTGGGAAAAGAGGTTCAAAAAGCCAGTGAGGAGAAGAATGCTTTAAAAAGCAGAATTAGCAAATGGAAAAGGAGGTTCAAAAGCTCACTGAAGAAAATAGTTCTTTCAAAATTAGAATGGAACAGATAAAGGCTAATGACTTTATGAGAAACCAAGGAGACAGAATGTCAGAAGGTCACAGAAAGTACCAAGATTAGAACTTCTGTCCTTGACTCAGAGGACTCAGGTCCAATTTTTTTTCCACCTACCCAACAAATGATTATCCAGACTTTGTCTGAATACTCCTAGAACCAACTTCTTCCTGGTGACATTTTGTTCCTGGTGACATTCCACCTTTGGATAGCTCTGGTAGGAGATTTTTCCTTCTATCACCCCCTAAGCCTTCTCTTCTCTAATATTCATGACAACATACTGCTGTTCTCCAGAGTCTCCCTTTCCATATGACAAAAGAAACATTAAACAATGAAAGCATACCTGGATTTTTCTAAGCATTTTAATGGGCCTACATAGGTTACTACATGAGTAGTCCAAGGCTCTAGTGTCTTCTGGACACAAGGCATTTTTAACCAAGCCATATGCTTTCCTCAGTGTTAGACGGTATCAGCTATCCTCTGTACCCCTCTAAAAGTCAATTAATGATCACTGAAGGTGCCCTGCCTTTGTGGTTACTGTAGTTGTTGTTGGTACAGACTGGTATTGTGATTTCATTGGTATAGGGAACTCATGATAAGGAAACTTCCTTTACAAATGCAGACATGCACTTCTCTGCAACATGGAAGGAAGGAAGGAAGGAAGGAAGGAAGGAAGGAAGGAAGGAAGGAAGGAAGGAAGGAAGGAAGGAAGGAAGGAAGGAAGGAAGGAAGGAAGGAAGGAAGGAAGGAAGGAAGGAAGGAAGGATTATTATTATCCCCATTTTACATTTGAAGAAAATGAGGCAGACAGAGGCTAAGCAGTTTAACAGTTAAGTGTCTGAAGCCAGATTTCAACTGATCTTCCTGACTTCAGGCCCACCATGCCCCCTAGCTGTCTCTAACTTGGAATCCTAGAAAGTTGCCTGGATAAGGTAAATGACTTGGCCAAGGTCACACAAGTAAGATGTGTCAGAGGCAGAAATTTAATCCAAGTCTTCTTAATTTCTGGGTTAACTTTCTTTCTTCTTTAAAATACATACATACATATATATATATATATATATATATATATATATATATATATATATATATATATAATTTATTTATTTTTCAGTTCTCAACATTCACTTCCACAAGAATTTGAATTCAAAATTTTCTCCCCATCTTTTCACATCCATCACCTCAGGACAGCATGCACCCCATCTACCCCTTCCTCCAGTCTGTCCTCCTTTCCATTACACCCTTCTTCCATCTCCCCCTCTATTTTCCTGTAAGGAAAAAATAGATTTCTATACTACGTTGCCTTAATTTCCTACTACATAGCTTAATCTCAAGTTGCATGCTAAAACAATTTTTAACATTCATTCTTAAAGCTTTGAGGTCCATATTCTCTCCCTCCCTCCCTCCCTCCCCAGCCACCCTCACTGAGAAAGCAAAGCAATTCAATTTAGGTCATACATGTGTAACAATGCAAACCACTTCCATAATAGTTATGTTGTAAAAGACTAAACACATTTCCCTCTGTCCTATCCTGCCTTCATTTATTCCACTCTCCCTTGATCTGTCCTCTCATAATAGTGTTTGCTTCTGATTATCCCCTTTCCCAGTTTGTTGTCCCTTCTATTATAGTCCCTCTCCTATCCCCTTCCCCCTTGCCTTTTTGCAGGGTAAAATAGATTTCCATATCCAAATGAGAGTGTGTTATTCCCTCCTTACACCAAATCCCATGAGAGTAAGGCTCAATTATTTCCTTTCATCTCCTTCCTCTTCCCCTTCATTGTAAAAGCTCTTTCTTCCCTCTTTCATGTGAGATGATTGCTGCATTCTACCTTTTCCTTTCTCTTACTCCTAGTACATTTCAATCAACAGTAAATTTTATATTTTTTTTTAGGTATTCTCTCTCAAACTCAGCACACCTCATGCCCTCTGTCTATAGATATCTATATATCTATACATACATACACACATGTGCATATACATACCTACACACATATAATATACACATATACACCTATATATATATTCTCTCTAAATATCCTAATACTGAAAAAGATTTCATGAGTTACAAATAGCATCTTTCCATGTAGGAATGTAAACAGTTCAACTTTAATGAATTCCTTAAGGCTTCTCTTTCCTGTTTACTTTTTCATGTTTCTCTTGATTCTTGTATTTGAAAGTCAAATTTTCTACTCAATTCTGGTCTTTTCAACAACTGTCCTTGGAAGTCCTCTAATCCATTGAAATTCAATTTTTTCCCTTGAAGTATTATACTCAGTTTTGCTGGGTAGGTGATTCCTGATTGTATTTCTACCTCCTTTGACCTCTAGAATATTATATTCCAAGCCCTTTAATACCTTAGTGTAGAAGCTGCTAAATTCTATGTTATCCTGATTATATTTCCACAATACTTGAAATGTTTATCTTTGTCTGCTTGTAATATTTTCTCCTTGACCTGGGAATTCTGGAATTTTGCTACAATATTCCTAGGAGTTTTCTATTTGGTATCTCTTTCAGGAGGTGATCAGTGAATTCTTTCCTCTTCTATTTTACCCTCTGGGTCTAGAATATCAGGGCAGGTTTCCTTGATAATTCCTTGGAAGATGATGTCTAGGCTCTTTTTTTTGACCCTGGTTATCAGATAGTCCCATAATTTTTAAATTATCTCTTCTGGATCTATTTTCTAGGTCAGTTGTTTTTCCAGTGAGATATTTCACATTGTCTTCTATTTTTTCATTCTTTTGGTTTTGTTTTAGAATTTCTTGGTTTCTCATGGAGTCATTCTCTTCCATCTCCTCCATTCTAATCTTTAAAGAACTATTATTCTTCAGTGAGCTTTTGAATCTTCTTTTTTATTTGGCCAACTCTGAATTTCAAAACATTTTTCTCATTAGCTTTTTGGACCTCTTTTGTTATTTGGGATAATCTATTTTTAAAGGTGTTATTTTCTTCAGCATTTTTTTGGGTCTCCTTTAGCAAGCTATTGACTCACTTTTCATGATTTTCTTGCATTGCTCTCATTTCTCTTCCCAATTTTTCTTCCACCTCTCTTACTTGATTTTCAAAGTCCCTTTTGAGCTCTTCCATGCCCTGAGATCACAGAATTTTTTTTTGGAGGTTTTGGATGTAGAAGCCTTGACTTTTATGTCTTCCTGTATGCTTTGTTCTTCCTCAGTTGAAAGGATGGAAGAAAATACTTTTTCACCATGAAAGTAATCCTCGATAGTTCTTACTTTATTCCCTTTTTTGGGCATTTTACCTGCCAGTTACTTGACTTTTGAGTCCTTTGTCAAGTGGAGGGTATACTCTAGGGACCTGTAAGTTCTCAGGTTCACAATCAAAGGACAGGAGTTTACTCCTCTCCTGGCTTCCACTCTGATCTGTGAGCAACCACAAGTACTCTTTTCTGCCCAGGATCTGTGAGTAGGATTCCTTCCCTACAGTCACCACCAGCTCCACCACACCAGTGATCTTCCTCACCCCAGGACTGCTACTCAGGACTGAGACCAAGCTTAGCTACTTGATTCTTCCAAGGTCTTTTATCTGAGGGCTCCAAAAGTGGATGGTGCTGCAGCAATGGCTGTTGCTGTCCTGAAGCCATGTCTGGGGACCATCATGCTCCCCTCTCACCCAGGTGAAAGAGTTTTCTTATTGACCTTTGAAGTTGCCTTTGGCATTTGTGGGTTGAGAAATCTGGGAACTGCAACTATTACCCATGATTCCATGCCTTGAAGCCTGCTCCAGTCCTATCCCTGCTGTTGGTGCTTGGCCCACGCTGGGCTGCACTCCATTCTGAGCCTCATGCGATAGACCTTTCCTGTCAGTCTTCCAAGCTGTCTTGGACTGGGAATCTCTTTCATTATGTTATTTTGTGGCTCCTGCTGCTCTAGAATTTATTTAGAGTCATTTTTCTCTGGTATTTTATGGGCTATGTGAGGAGAGATAGAGCATGTTGTCCTTCTACTCCACCATCGTGGCTCTACCCTCAAGGTTTTAGATGTAGAAACCTAGACTGGGTGACAGGTAGACCCCAAAGATGAATGAGGAGCACTGCAAGCCTTCACACCAGAGGTGTTCATCCTCCTTGGACAACCCATATGTCCCAGTAAGATTATTACAAATATCACTGAGGAATTTTCTATGAATATCTTTGGATTTGAGCCAATCTCGTCCTACTCATCCACAAACCTTAGCCAGTTTGACCTCTCAGTCAGTCACCATGTCATATGTAGCATATATGTTAGCCATGTGTTATTTAGTGATACTCGTAACATATTCATATAGCATGTTAAGGTTTGCAAAGCCCTTTACACATATTATCTCAAGATTTCACAACCCAGGCAAGTAGGTTATATTATCATCTCCCTTTTGTAGATGAGAAAATGAAGACTTACCCATAATCACACAGCTAGTGTCTGAGACTCCAAGTCAGATGATAAAGCATTTCCTGTTTTGCCAAATCATATGAAAAATATTAATCCAGTTCTACAGTTAAAGGAATTATAAGAACAGCTGAACTTAAGTGGGCCATTGACTGTCCTATTTTAGCTATCAATTTTACTGGATATTCCAGCTCACATGGTAGGACCCATGAGAACATTTTTTGAAAGAGAGAATTTCCATTTAAATCTCCTGAGGGTCTAAAAAGTCTATTTTACTTATTTCTCTTGCTCCACATAATTGTCTTGACTGCAGGAAAAAGCAAATTTCCCTGTTGTAAAAGTCAGAGCTAGTAGGGAAGGAGGTGTTTTCTGACATTTTTTCCTGAGGGACAAAACTCAGTAGATTTTTAAAAATTTCTTTTGGTTTTCAAAAGCAGTGGCTATAGTAGATGGCATCAAATGTTGGGATGTGCACCCTGGGAATCAGAATGGAAAGACAGTATAAGAATTTTTTTCATCATTTTATTCAGTCAAAGGAGGATAACAATCTTTAAAAAAATAATAAAATAAAGAACCTAGGAAAGAAATACTCCAGAAATCTCCATGCACCCTAGGGTGAACTCAGCAATGTGAATCAGGCTGTGATTAAGAGGGAAACAAGTGGGGGTGGTAGAGAAACATTGGAATGCACACAGAGGCAGCAATAACTGGGATTCTAATATCACCATTTGTCAAAAGCTAAACAGCATGTCAAGGAGGAGAAAGAAAAAGTGGAACAATATGCAACAAAATGTATGTCCAAAGTGAAATGAGCCCACTGAGGGTTGAGAGGGCAGTGAGGAAAGAGAAAAGCCCTGAGTAAAATGGAAATCAAAACTCCTAGGGGGAATGGTGACTAATCATAGGTCATTCTGTCTAGACCAAGTTAATTCAATATGGAATCATGGTGGTGAAAGAGATATTCAAGCCTGTTTCTCAAGACCACAAGGGTTGTTGAAAAAATAAAGTTATAAGGGAAGTTATCAACACATTATACAGAACAAAGTATTTGTGACTCAGTCTACCCTTGGTTAAAAATCACTGTTTTCTCAACATGTCTCCAGGTAAAAAGCGTGACTCAATCTTTCAACGTGAAAAAAATTTTGCAGCAAAAATTCACCATCAACTTGATGACATTTGGGAAGGGTTTTTCAGTCAACAAAGCATATCACTGCAGTCCTGATTCTGTATTGAAGTAGATCCTATGCTTTACTTGACTAGCAAGTTTTTTAATCTGTTAGAACCTGAAATCTAAACTTCTCAGCCCGACATTTCAGGCCCTTCACAAGGTGGCCTCAATTTATATTGCCATCAATCTGGCTAGCTATTCCCTAATAACTATCATATAGTCCCCATGTTTCACAGACATACTCCTATTTTTTATTGGTTCCATGTCATTGCTCATGCAATTATCTGTGTCTGTTTACCACTCCCCTCACATTCTATTTGTTGAAGTCCTACTCAAAGTAGTACTTCAAAGTGCATCTTCTCAAGTCAGAAGCAGAGAATTGGAGGCAATCTCAGTGACAATCTGGTCCAACTCATACTTGAACAGAGTATTCTTTTACAACAGTCTCCAAAATTAGTCATCCAATCTTTGTATAAAATGAGGGGGAAATCCTGTACTCATTGCACCCAGTTAGGACATTCCACTTTTGGGTGGTTCTAATTCTTAGGAAGCTTTTTATTCATGTAATGGAAGGATTGGCCAATGAGGTCTTTATGGCATATTCATATTCATCCTTTCTGGCAGGTCATACAGAGTCTGCATAATATTCTCTAACTACTTCTGATCCAGCTTGTAGAGGTTTGTGGAGACTTCTTCCAACCATGAACAATTGAGGGGATAATGCTGTAGGCTGAAATAGTTTTCTGGTTGACTGAGGAACCAAAAGGACTGAGGACACAGAAGAGGCTGAGCTAGGACTGAGTGTGCCTACAAAAAAAGATTGGAGTAGAAGCTCTCTCCTCTTTTCTGGAGGTTTTTGGGTGAGAGAGATTGCAGTGAGTCACCAAGTGGGTAAAAGACAGTAAACTCTATCTCCTATCCAGCTTCTAAGAGTCCAAGAATGCATAGTGTCTCTGCTTCTTTTGAAACTTTTCTGTTTATTCTTTTCTAATCATCAGGGCTGGTGTTTGTCCTTCTTTCTCAAAGAGGACCACAACACCAGGAAGGTGATGTCATGACTTGCAAGTGAATTGGATTGAGGTGAGGTTGGGCTGTGCAAAGCCTCCAGTCTCTCTCTCTCTTCCACAGCCATCTGAGTCCAGTGGCAAGATATAGATCAGCACAATTGGAGATGACCCTGGATGCAGTGCGGGACCTGATCTTTTTAAACTAAGGTCTTTCCCAGATCTCAGTTTGTGTGAGGGAACTCCCCATTCAATGATATTGCTAGAGCAGTAGGTGACGCAGTCGATGGAGTGCTTGACCTGGAGTCAGGAAGACTCATCTTTCCAAGCTCAAATCTTTCCTCAGACAATTACCAATTACTAGCTGTGTGACCTTGAGCAATTCGGTTAACCCTGTTGCCTCAGTTTCCTCATCTATAAAATGAGCTGGAGAAGGAAATGGAGAACTCCAGTATCTTTGCCAAGAAAAGTCCAAATTGGTTCACAAAGAGTTGGACAGGACTAAAAAGATTCAACAAATTACAAAATCATTTGTGGCTAATGTGGCAGCAAAGAATAAGGGCTGTGGGAGAAGGGTATTTAACATCTGTTAATAGAAGACTTTCCAAACCTTCTATAACCTGATCATTAGTGAATCTGTTAGTGAATTAGAGTATCTGAAGATATAATTGACCAGATTATGACCTTCTGAGCTTCTAAAGGTAGGAAGAGACATCAAATATCCCCTCAGTACCAGTGGCAGAAATGGTGAGGAAGCAGGTCTAGGGGAGTAATCAATTTCACCCAAACCAGCCATGAACTGATCCATCAGCTAAGACGCTAACTCCTACAAGGAGATTGTTCATCAAAGCAAGAGAGAAACTTGCCTATAAATAATTCCACACCCAGAGACAAACTTCTGGGGAGCTCCAAGAAGGGAGAAAAGCCTCCTAGGATTAGGAACTGTAAAGTAACCCTTGGGTCGATGTGTTTGCTACTTATGAGCCTCAGTACCTTTATTTTAAGTTTGAACCCACTCCTCCTCCCCACCCCTCACCAGGGACCATGTTTGAATAAAAGGAAGAATGTACCCCAGCTTGGAGGATTTTTTTGTTATACTTACTCAATATATTTTCTTTTGCAAAAACTAATTGAAGTCAACAGCTTGATTGGTATTAGGGGAGCACACTGGATGGATTTATGAGCATTAGTAAAAAAGTCAAACTTTTCAGAATTACCCCTAAAATCCTAAGGGGAGGATTATTTAGTCACTCTCTGGGAATGCAACCTGGCATTGTCAGAGGAGTTAACATTACATTTATATTGAACCTGTATCTTTTTCTACCTTGCAATTTCAAATATGTGGCTTCTATTCCTGCCCTGGAAAAATAACTGTAATCCCTTGATAACCCTTGAAGTATTTGAAGATTGCTATCTTTAAAGATAAGCAAAGAATGCAGCTCTTTCTCTTCCCTCAGCTAAACATTCCTAGTTTCTTCAGTTGATCCACATACGGCACAGTCTTAGGTCTCTTCACCATTGTGATCTCACTTCTCTAGGTAAATTTCAGGCTGTCAAAATTTTTCCTAAAATATGGTACTCAGAACAAAACATAGTTCTACATCTATGGCCCAATAGGGGTAAAGAATATGGCTATCACATTGCTTCCTCTAAAACTATATATGTATTAATGGTGCCTAAGATCTTGTTAACTTTTTGAGTTTCCATGTTATTCTCAACTCATATTGATTTTATGGACTACTAAAACCTCTAAAGCTTTTTATTTTTAAAGAAATGATAACTTTGGGGCATATGATTTTTTCTTTTTTATTTTATTTTTATTTTCAGTTCCAAATTTTCTCCTTTTCTCTATACCCGTCCTCATCCATAGGGAAAGCAAGAAATATAATACCCATTATACATATGAAGTTAGGCAAAACATACTTCCATATTAGTCATATTCCAGCAGAAAAAAAGCTAGTAAAATAAAGGAAGAGAAAAAAATATAAGCTTCAATCTACTGAGTCCATCAATTCTCCATCTGGAAATGGATAATATTTTTCATCATGAAAGTACTTTGGAATCATGGTAGATCATTATATTGATCAGTTACAAGGTCTCTTTCACAATTGATTATCTTTAAAATATTGTTATTACTATATACATTGTTCTGGTTCTCACTTCACTTTGCATCAGTTCATTTAAGTCTTCCTTGATTTTTCTGAAATTATCCCCTTTGTCATTTCTTATAGCACAATAGCATTCTATCACATTCATATATGATAATTTGTTTGGTCCTTCCCCAATTGATAGGCATCCCCTTCATTTTCATTTCTTTGCCACCACACACCCCCAAAAAAAGCTGTTAAATTTTTGTGATGGTCCTTTTCCTCTTTCTTTGATCTCTTTAGTGTATAGACCTATTAGTGTTCTTGTCAGGTCAAAAGGTAAGTATATTTATAACTTTGTTTTTTCAATAAGAATTATTGTCAGACTTTTCCCATTCTCTACTTTTTCCATTTTTTAGAATAACTAAACCTTCATATTTATCCCAGTTTCAAGTGAAATCTCCTCCATGAAGCCTCTCTTATTCTCTTAAGTCAAATGTAGTTTTTTTCCAATCCTCTGGTGAGCTCTTACGACATTTCTCACTTATATGCTAGATATTCTATTTTTTCTTATTTCTCTCACCACATCCCCTATAGACTATCAATTCCTAAAGGGCAAAAATCGCTCTCCTTAACTCTTTGTTCCTCCTAGTATAATTTCTTGTAAGGGTCGATTCATTGAATCAAATAATGTAAAGGCAGGAAAAAGTAATCATTGTCATGTAATAATAAAAATTTCCTAAAAACATTTGTAAATTTATCTTTTCAACAACCCTCCCACTTGAAGGTCAGAGTTAATGAGAGTAGTTCTAACTAATGTCCAGAAAATGGATTGTCATAAATATGGTAACTTCATTTGATTAGATGCTTGCCATGAATTTTCATGTCTAAGAGGGACCATACACTGAATGTTTATCCACACATAGTAAAATACTGACTTGGGAAATCAAGGGAAGGGACTCCTATGTCTTTTTCTAGGAATTTCCCCTGTTGCCCACAGTTCTTGCTGCAAAAGTTTTTGGCTAGTTAGCTAATTGGCCTTTGTACAGTAGGGTCAGGCTTGCAAAGTACTCTACATGGAGTGGAGGGCTGGAGAGATGTATTAGGAATGGTGGTAACGGTTCTTCTGAGCAGCCTCAGTGGTGGAGGCTTTGATCGTCAGGAAGAATCAGAAGATTTAAAATGGGAGGTGACCTTAAAGACTGTTTTTTCCATTGTCCTCATAGCTGCTAGCTGACAGATAAACACCAGGAGCACCAGAGACTTTCAAAACACTGGTAGAATTGGAGTAGGGAAATCTACAAAATTAGGGGATTTGGACCAAATGATCTCTAAGAATGTTTCCAGCTCTGAATCTATGATCCTGATTTTTCTGAGGGTGGATCTGTTGTTGAAGTCACTGCGATTATAATGTAGGTGTTCTCCTAGAGCTGTAGAGCCAACCTGGGATAGCTAACAAAACAAAACATTAGCTCCACAAATAAGATTAGCTGCCTTTCATGTCACTAGTTTGACATGTAAAAAACCTCTGAATTGCTTTTCTAGCAGTGATGAGAGGTCTGGGCTTAGCAATCCATACACTGGTTGGCTCACTGAGTCCCTCTCCTTCATTTAAAAAAGAGCCCAAACTTGTATTTTTAGTGTTTTACATTTTCTGAAGTGTCTTTAGGGGCAACTAGGTGGCTCAGTGAAAAGAATACTGGGTCTGGAGTCATGAGAACCTGAGTTCAAATCCAGATGCAGACATTTTCTAGCATATGGGACCCTACGCAAGTCACTTAACCCTGTGTGCCTCAGTTTCTTATCTATAAAATGAGCTGGAGAAGGAATGGCAAATCCTTCAGTATCTGTGCCAAGAAAACCCCAGAACGGGGTTTTTGAAGAGTCAGACAAAACTGAACAACAACGAAGAGTTTTCATATCCATAATCTTAATTGATCCTCCCAAAATTCTTGAGAGGTAGGGAATGTGATGGTCCCCATTTTACAGAGGAGAAAATTAAGCTTCCCACAGGCAAAGCACTTTGTCCCACATCACAGAGCTAGTCAAGTAGTGCAGCAGGACTCAAACCCAGACCCACTTACTCTAAGTCCTGGGTTGTAGATCTCGCCTGCCAGGCTGTTACATGCAGCAAGTTACAGCGCTGCAGAGTGGGACCAAACCAGATTAAAATGCAACTGAGTAATATTTGACAAAATAAAAAACAATACATTGGTTATGGTTGTTCAGTAGTTTCTGTTATATCTGACTCTTCATGACCCCATTTGAGGTTTTCTTGGCAAAGGTACTAGAATGGTTTGCCATTTTCTTCTGCAGCTCATTTTACAGATGAGGAAATTGAGGCAAACAGGGTTAAGTGACTTGCTTAGGTTCACACAGTTAGAAAGTGTCTGAGACCAGATTTGAATTCAGGAAGATTTTTCCTGACTCCAGGCTTGGCACTCTATTCACTGGGCCACCTAGATACCCATAATGCCATATAAATCATGCTAATTTGTGGTTTTCTAAGCGTGTGTCCAACAGGGATTCATTTCTATTTGAGTTAGACACAGCAGCTCTGGACACTACACAATTGATGGTTTAGACCAGCAGTATGTGTATGAAACAGATCAAACTTAACTGGACAATTAAGGGAACAGTCTATGCTGTCCTGACTCTGGCAGACACATCTAGTTTGCCCAGTGTTTACCCACGGTAAAGAGCAGGAGCTGGAATCTGGAAGGCCTGAATTAGATATGTGATCTTGGGCAAGGCACTTCACCTTTCTCAGCCTCAAGGGATAATTATAGCACTTCACTGGGTCGTGGGAATCAAATGAGACAATATATGCAAAGCATTTTGCAAACTTCAAAGCACTGAATGCTAGCCATCATCATCATCATCACCACATTCTATCTAAGAGACTATGTGGCCCTGGGCAAATCTCAGCCCTCCCTGGGTCAGTTTCCTTATCTGTAAAGCGAGGGCTTGAACTAATTTATCCTCTGAAGTCCCTTCCAGCTCTAAATCTCTAATTCTATGCCCCTTGATCAAGCCATGAACAAATCATCATATAGCTGAACCATTCATTGGGCAACTCGTCTGGACATGGATATTAGAGAAGAGTTTATTTTTATAGTGCAGGTAGTCACCTTAGAAATACCAGATGAAATTATTCTTCTCGAAAAGGACACCTAGCCCACTGGGTCCTTTAGTTCTTTAGAATGTTATCAACATCAAAGATTCTGACCAACTTCTAGAAAGAACACAGTGTCGAATGTCTGCTCTGCATTCCTGCCTTCGTGTTCTTCTTTTTGTGAATCTGCTGTCATGGAGGAAATATTTCCTTGTGTTTTCTCCAGATAGCTCCCAAATTAGCCATTTCTCCAGATTTTGTATGATATGTTATTAAAGTAATCTCCTGAGTGATTACAGAAATTATTCAGATAAAATTGTGATAATACTTGATGGGTATGTTACTTAGCAACTAGTGAATGTCAAAGCTCTTAAAAAATAAAAGAGATAAAAGTAAAGGAAACTCACTTTTAAAAAAATCAGTTTAAAAAGGTTCCTTTAGGGAATCACAAAATGTTTATGATCAATAAGATAATAGTAGTAACAAGCATTTTAATTATTTTGATAGTATTCTATAGTCTGTAGATAATAACTATAATCATTATTTATAATCCAAAATATCACCCAAAGCAAATAAACATATACCTGGTATTTTATATTTGAGGTAGCTAGGTAGCACAGGATATGTGCTGGACTTGAAATCAGGAAGACCTGAGTTCAGATCTAGCTTCAGATAGTTACAGTTTATGATGATCTTAGCAAGTCATTTAACCTGTCTATCTCAGTTTCCCCATCTGTAAAATAAGAACGATAATAGCAGCAAGGATCAAATTTGTAAAGTGATTTCCAAGCCTTAATCTGTCACAAAAATATCGATTCTTATTATTACATAGCAGCCCCTGTCCATAGAACCCTGCAACCATTGATTGGTAACTTTATTGGGGTCCCCCAGTCATGCAACCCCCTACCCATCCAGCCAACATCTGTGCTTCCTCCTCTTCACCTCTTCCCATTTCCCCTTTAAATTCTTCCTATCATGTGCTCTGGTGGTGGTATTTAACTGTACTTTGTTTTGGCTTTCAATATGTTTTTAAAGCAATTTATTCAGAAGACAATTGTCTATGAAAGCTCCCACCCAGAATGGCAGAGAATTAAAACTCTTAATGGAAAGAGAAATTTTTCACTGACATGAAGAGAATGTGTTATCTGTGTTTTGCCAGTGCCATGGATTGCTATATATGTGAATGTGATCACAGGCTCAAAGGCCATTTGCATAAGATTCTCCTCATTGGTGGAGACTGATGACTCCAGACTTCCATAAGGCACAAAGTAGTCAAGAGCTGAGAAGAGGGAGACCGATCTTCTGACTTCTACATTGAGAGAAGACACATGGTTCTAGATTCTCTTCAAGGAATGGTCTCTCAAAAGAGAAAGAATCTGGGAAGCAGTTAACATCTCTAACCCCAGCTTATCACATGAAAGACTTTTGGAAATTCTCCACTGGGTAAGATCTAAGGCTCTTCTTTTTCTTTTTGTCTTTCTCCTTCTTCTCCTCCTTCTCCTCCTTCTTCTCCTTTTTCTCCTTCTCCTCCTTCTCCTTCTCCTTCTCCTTTTCCTTCTCCTTTTCCTTCTCCTTCTCCTTCTTCTTCTTCTTCTCTCTGATATATCCTTCTCCTAGTAAAAGAGTTCAATCACTTTGCATTGTCTGTTATTTTCTCATTTGTATACAATATCTGATTTATGTTTGCTATACAACATAATACAAAACAATAAACATTTATTTAATGTCTACTATGTATGCCAAACACTATACTAAGTGCTGGGAATATGAATGTAAAAAAGGACAGTTTGTCCTTGAGGAGTTTATAATCTAATCACAGTACACAAAAAGAAAATTGAAAAACCAAGAGTATTAGCGAGGGCATGCTGATGGTGGAATCAAATCCAAGGAGTAAAGTTAGTGAAGAGTTTGTTGGGCTTCGGAGTCCTCTTTAAATGAAAGCTTTCTGGAGGTTTTTGCTCCACTATCCAGCCATCCAAACAGAGGGATAGAGGCTACCAAGGGTGCTGATGAGGTAAAATACCAAAGCTGATGGAACCTCATTAATGACAAGTTTGGGGTAGAGGGGAATGACAATGGTAGAGCTGAGTCCAAGGAATTGGTGGGAAATGAAGCTATCACCTTGTACAAATGAATTTATTTGTCACTGGCTAGGAGTGATCTTCATGCAACTAGCATTTGGTGGCAAGGAAACCAAGCTTTAGATATATACTCTTGGGGGTACTCCTTCCCCACTAAGGGATAGTAATCAGGAACTAAACTTGAACCTAAAAATTGTTTCCCATACACTAGCAATACTTGAGGGCGGGGTGGGGCAGGTAGATAAAATTTTAGCCTGGTAGTGTTCCTCTAAGGAAAGCAGAGAGACCAGCCTTTGGTACCAATCTCTTCCATTCTTGACAGGAATCAGTCTCTCTTAGTGAAAGGGTGAATGGAAAAGATCCTACAGATTCTATCCATGTCTCTGAGCCACATCTAGACAAGCCCATGTGGATACACATAACCTACATGAGAGACACACACACACACCACACCTTACATAAATACATAAATAAATAACAGATTGGCCCCCTTCTCATAAAAGAAAAAACTGGAAGAAAACCTCTCTAGTCTCTAGATTATCCAGGAAGTTGAAATGTTTCTTGGGAGAATAGAAGAGATTCCAGGTAAAAACAAAAAAAAAGGTATCTGAGGAAAAAAGTCTTTATCTAATACAGAAAGGTAGAGGATAGGGAAGAACCTCTGAATAGCTGGTGCTGAGTAAAAGATACAAAGGGCAGTTAGACAGAGCAGTGGGTAGGGTACCAAGTGTGGATTTAGAAAGATTCATCTTCCTAAATTCAAATCTAGCCTCAGTAACTTACTATCTGTGTGACCCTGGGCAAGTCACTTAATGCTATTTCCCTCAGTTTCCTCATCCGTAAAATGAGCTGGAAAAGGAAATGGCAAACCACTCCAGGATCTTTGCCAGAAAAATCCCCAAAGGGGTTATTAAGAGTTGGACTTGACTGAAACGACTAAGCAACAACAAAAGAGGTTTATTAAGTTCATTAAAGTTTATTAAGTTGTTCCCACAGTGGGAGAGGAAGGAAGAGAACATAAACAACCAGGCAAGAAGCAATTTCTGACACTCCGAAGAATGATGATGTGACGATTCTAGAGAAGAACATCATTTGTTGAGGGTCGGAGGAACAGGAGGGTGTAGTGGTCAGTATCTCCCTGCTGGGCATCTGCTGGGAACCTGATATTAAAAATAGAGAGGTCTTTTGTCTACATCTCTGAGACAGAAGAGAGAAATCCCTGAGGCTAGTCAAATTTGGCAACTTCTACTAGTTTCTGATGAGTCACATGACAACAAATGATATTGCCAGGAGGAACCTAAAAAGCATCGCAGCAAGGGATTACGAAATTTATGAAATTCTTTGGGGAGAAAAAAATAACAATCCCTTAAGGGCCAGATGGTGTTTTCATCACCGCTTCGGATTGAAGATGGGAGCCTCAGAAGAAAAAGGTGGATTCAGGAAGTGAATAGCTGGCTAAGAAAATGCTTTTGGAGAACAGCGTTGGGATTTCTACACCATGCCTGAAAATGACCTAAGAGCTAACAAGAACTGGTAGAAAATAGAGTCATCAAGAGCCTTATATATCTGATTGAGAGCAATTTAAAATGGAAAGAGAGGAGAAAGAAGAAAATTTTCTATGTAATGGGCCCAGCTAGAGCCCAGGGAATGGAGCTGATGAATTAAGAGCTGTAATTTATTTAGTGCTTAATGTTTGCAAAGTTCTTTAGACTATGACACAGAAATAACACTAGCAGAGAATCCTAGTTTGAAGTTTGAGGTTTGTTAGTGGTTTTTTGTTTGTGTTTGCCCTGGATTTCATAATCTGTAGCTTTCTAGGTTCCTTTGGCCAGTCATTTGTTCCTACATGAATCATCAGACAGAAGTTACTCAAACTTTTTTTCTCATAGGAGACAATATACAAGAAGGGAAAAATGCAATCATTTTTCTACTCCAAAGCATGTGGTGTTGATAACAAAGAAACCAAGGGATTCTAATGCAAAGGGACAAATTCAACTTCCTAAATATCACTGAGATTTGTATTCATAACTAGAAAATCTAAAGAGGTAAATAATTTATCTGAAAGGAACAAGATAAGATGGTGGGGCAGGGAGGGGAGCAAGGAGTATGGTGTAATAGGAAGGGAGGAAATAAAACATTTATTCAGAGCCTACTATGTGCCAGATACTATGCTAAGTGCTTTACAAATATTATCTCATTTGATCAATAACCTTTGAGGTAGGTGCTAGTATTATCCTCATTTTACAGTTGAGGAAACTGAGGCAAACAGGTTAAATGATTTCTCAAGGGTCATATCGCTAGTAAATGTCTGAGCCTGGATTTGAATTTAAATCTTCCTGACCTCTGGTCTAGTACTCTATGCACTGCCATATTATACATACATACAAATACAAATCATATATGTGTGTGTGTGCATGTATATGTGTATGTATGTATGTGTACATACATTTATCTATATGTATACGTATATGTGCATTTTATATCATATCATTAGCTAGGTAATGCAGTGGAGAGAGTGCCTGACCTAGTCTTGATGCAGATTGATAGGAGGGTCTTACACAAATATAAACACTTTAAAGGTAGGGACATCACAGCTTGGTGACTCAGTGGACAGTGGTGGGTCTGTAGTCAGAAAGACTCATCTTCCTGAGTTTAAAACTAGCCTTAGACATTTACAAGCTGTGTGACCTTGGACAAGACAAAACCCTATTTCCCTTTTTTCCTCATCTATAAAATGAATTGGAGAAGGAAATGGTAAACCACTCTAGTATCTTTGCCAAGAAAACCCAAATGGGATCACCAAGAGTCAGACCTGACTGAAAACTGAACAACTTATTATCGTTATTATGTTATGCCATTTCATATCTTGACAAGATATATTTATTATATTTTAAAGATATACTCATGTGATGAAATACAAGGAGCTAAAAAGTGAAGGCATGGGAGAGAACATTTTGGTGAAAAACAGCTCAAGATGAAACCAAAGCAGACAAGAGAGTGACATAGAAGGGGAGGATGCCTCAGCACACCAAAACAGAAGCAAGAAATAGAAAAAGATCATGAATCTTGCATGACTGCATGATCCATGATGGAGGCTGGAGGCTTCTCACTGTAACAATAGTAACATTTATTATGTTATATGTATTTCATATATAATAAATGTATTCTATAATGTACAGTATAAAATACACACTATATTATATGTATATACATTATATGCATATTACATTATAACATTTATTAACAGTAACATTTATTAAGTGTTTACCATGTGCCAGGTACTGTGCTAAGTGCTAGGATTACAAAGAAAGGCAAAAACACAGTTCCTGCCTTTAAGGAAAACAGCATGTAAAAAACCTAAGACTTACAAGATATCCCAAAGGTCTTAAACGTTAATCTTAAAACTTAATATACTAAGACTTTTGGGACACTTTGTAGACAGAGTAGATGGAAAGTAATCTGAGATAAGGGACAGCTAGGTGGCACAGGAAGACTCCTCATGAGTTCAAATCCAACCTCAGACTCTTCCTAACTTGTGACCCTGGGCTAGTCACTTGATTCTGTTTGCCTCAGTTTCCTCATCTGTAAAATGAGCTGGAGGAAGAAATAGCAAACCATTCCAATATCTTTGCCAAAACAAGCCCAAATGAGGTCACAAAGAGTTGGACATGACTGAAATGATTCAACCACATCAAACAACAAATTGAGAGAAGGAGGCACCAACAGATGAAAGGACCATAAAAGGCCTGTTGGAGAAGGCGGGATTTGAACTAAAGGTAGAGATGAAGAGCAGGGTGTTCTAGGCATCGAGGTGGGGGGAGGGGACAAAGGGAAACAATCAATGCAAATGGCACAAAGGCAGGAGATGGGATGTGGTGTGTAAGGAAAAGCAAGCATGCTGCTATAGTTGGATCACAGAAGTCCCAGAAAGGCAGATTAAGAAGGGAAAAATTAGGAATGGGTCAAGTTATGGTTGTCAGACAAAGGACTGCATATTTGATCCAGAGGTAATAGGAACCCACTGAAGTTTATCGAGTAGGGGTGTTTGTGGGTAGACTTACACTTCAGGAAAATAATGTTGGCAGTTGAATGGAGCATGGATTAGAGAGGAAAGGGATTTCCAGCCAGAATACCAATTAGAAAGCTATTGCAATGGTCCACGCAAAAAGTGATGAGAGCCAAACCAGAGTGGTAGGCAGCCATGTGAGTGAACAAGAGACATATGAAAGGTACCATGAAGGCGGAAACAACAAAATGGGGCAACAAATTGGCTGCACTGACTGAATGAGAGTGAAGAATCAATGATGATGGTGAGTTTGTAAGCCTAGGGAGCTGGGAGCATGGGAGTAGGATTAATAATAAAAGAGAAGCTGGAAAAAGAAGAGATTTTGTGGAGAAAGATGAGTATGGTTTTGGACATGTTGAATATGAGATGCCTCCAAGATACCAAAGTTCAAGATGTCCAGGAGGCATTTTGTGATGTGGGACTAGAACTCAGGAGACAGATTAAGGCTGTATACATAAATCTGGGAATCATCTACGTAGGGATGATAACTGAATCCATTAGAGATCATGAGATCACCAAGGGAGACAGGATAGAGGGTGTAAGATCTGGAATCTCCCCACCTAGGGAACCCTGTACCTCCCCCATAATCATGGGTGTTCTTTTTATAGCAAAGGAAGATGGTGAATCTGGTGAACAGACAGGAAGCCAGTGCCACTGGGTTGAGGAAGACATCTTGGGGACTAAGACACAAAAAGACTGGAAAGGTGGAAGGGGGCTAGTTTATGATGAGTTTAACTGTCACTGACAAATGATACTGAGGTGATAATGCTGGGAGGAAGAGATCAGATAGGAGCTCAAGCTGATGGAATTAGAAAGAATCCCCCAATTCCTTAGGGGGGGTACCCATAGAATCTGAAAGAAAATATAGTTGAGCTCTAGAGACCCTACAAAATAGTATGAATGGAGAGGGGGGAATAGTGAATAGAGCACTGAGCCTGGAGTCAGAAAGACCCAAGTTCAAATCCAGCCTCAGATACTTACTAGTTGTATGTCCCTGAGCAAGTCACTTAACCCTGCTTGCCTCAGTTTCCTCATCTGTAAAATTATATGAAGAAGGAAATGGCAAACTACTCCAGTATCTTTGCCGAGAAAACTCCCAATGGGGTTAGACATGACAAAGAATGAGACATGACTGAAAATGACTGAGCAATAACATTATTTTAGCAACAACCCTCTGTTGTTAATAATAAAACCTAGCATGCACATAGCACTTTTAAGATTTGCAGAGCACTTCATATGTTATTTCATTAGATCTTCTACAACAACCCTGGGAGGCAAAAACTATTATCTTCATTTTACAGATGAGAAAACTGAGAATAACTTTCCCCAAGGAGCTTACAATCTAATATATTGAGCATGCTCAAAGGATTGGACCCCTATTGGCTAATACTATGTTACAGAAATAATGGGAACCTTAGTTCCTCTGCATTAGAATTCAGAGGGAGAGGAAATTCTGGCATGGTCTCTAATATTAAGCACTAAGAAAAGCAGATATTAAAGAGTTTAGAAGAAGATTAGGCAGGTGACCATGCTAAAGCATTCTAGAAGGGAAGTCAGCCAAAGGTAGATGGGAAAATCTCAAGGATAAATTCTCAAGAAGCAAATAAAAACAATTCTAATATGAAAAAATGGCCAGTTCTTTAAAGATATTGATGTGAATGACAGGAATCTTATTGGCCAATCTAGACACTTAAAAAACCTGTATAGAAGTAAGGGTAAGTGACGAAATAAATATAAATTAGTATGAAACTCTAAGGATGCTATAGGAGTTGCTAAAGCTCAGAATGATCTGAGGTCAGTGAAGAATACTAAGGACAAGTAAAGGGATTTTTAAAATAATGCGCAGGTCAACAGGGGAATAAAAGAAAGGGATAGAATTTCAGCCCACAATGGACTAGACAGGAGAAAAAAAACAGGAAAGAAGATAGGATTAAACAACTCAATGTGTTTTAGATTAGGAGAGAGAACAAAAGTTGGTAGAATGCAAGATAACGTGAGGGGATAGTAAGTAACTATTATTTATTTGTTTCCAGTTGTGGTCTGGCTTTTCATGACCCATTTAACGTTTTCTTGGCAAAGACCCTGGAGTGTTTTGCCATTTCCTTCTCCAATTCATTTTACAGAGAGGAAACTGAGGTGAACAGAGTTAAGTGACTTGCCCAGGGTCATGCAACTAGTAAGGATCTGAGGCTGGAGTTGAACTCATAAAGATGAGGTCTTCCTACTTCTAAGCTCATTGCTCTATCAACTGCACCACATAGCTGCCTGGGGAAGAATATAATTGCCCTCAATGAGTCTAAGTTACTATCCCCAGGTTAAAAATATTCTGAGGATAAGGAAACTAAGGCTCAGTGAGAATAAATGATTTACTCAAGATCACAGAGTTAGTGTTAAAGTCAGCGTAAGACATTGCTTCTACAAAACCACTAAAAAGCCATCCAGGCTCTGCTTGAATACTTCCAGTGACAGGAAACTTACTACTTCTTATGGCAGCCCATTGAGTTGTTAGATAAAGTTCTGCCTCATAGTTGGGCTTAGTCTGCTTGTCTGCAAACTCATCCTAATTCTGCTTTTGGAGCAACATGAAACAAACCTAAAATGTCAACTCCTTCTTTTGTCTTAGCCTTTTAAAGATCTGAAGATAGCTATTATGTTCCCCTCCCCAGCTGTCCTCAGTTTCCTCTCTTGTTTCTTATATGACATGGTTCCCATATACCTCAACCATTCTGTTTATCTTCCACTTCTTAAATAACTCAATACAATAGATAGATTCACCCTCACCAATGTAGAATAGAATGAAGCTATTGTCTCCCTTGACAGCATACTAATTTAAGATTATCTTGGACAAACACAGGATGTAGACAAGGACCTGGAACCAGAACTAAACAAAAGGAGGAGGGAAGGTTAGTTGGTATAGAAGAAAATGACAACATGCTTTCAAGTGCCCCAAAAACCCAGCTCTTTGAAATCAGCATTCTTTCAGTAATGGTCTATAACTGCAAATCAGGAGATCAAACAATAAAATTGTAGGTGCCCCAAAGAACAATGAAAAGATATGAAGTCAGAAGTAGGGCATACCAAGAAATGATGTACTAGATATGATAAAGATAACATCATCAAAGAAATCTATGACCAACAAATGGTATGGGCTGGTCATGCAAGAACGGAGGATTACAAACAGACCGCCTGAGTTCTATATCAGTATCATAAAATATTAAAAGATGAAATATATCCAACCCATCAGGTAGATTCTCTATGGAGGGTTTATGGACATATGTGGAGAGGAATGACAGAAGTAGGATCTTTGCTGGTGGAAAAGGTATCAATGAGATCATGGGTCCATTGAATTGTTAAAGCAAGATTCCATTGGCTGTCTCATTTTCGCTCATAATGAGTTTCTTCTAAACTAAAATCCTTAGGTCAATACCATACCAAATACCACAAATTTTCACAATAAAGTCAGGTCTCCCCTATCCTGTTCTTGTACACCCTGTTCTTAATGTCTTTAACTTAAATTCACACTATCTCATGTGCGTACTTCAGTACTCTAAGGATTCACAATTTCAATATTGTAGGTACCCCTTCCACAAACACAGATTGCATTATCTTTAATGTCTTTGTTAAAATTCTCCACAAGTTGCTGATGGGGGAGGAAAATCATCACCCAGTTGCCTTCTGGCCTTGGGCCTTCTGGCAGTCAGCATCTCTGGGCTTAGCGAGGCACAGTCCGATGACAGACATGCTTTCCATTATCAGGCCCATTTTTGCAACCTTTTCAGCTTCATAAGACCTGCCCATACTTGTACTGTGAGAAGTGAGGCACTGCTACACCATGATTAAGCATCAGAGTACATCTTAAGTGTAAGACTTTCCCTTTATCAAGTTTGATCTTGTTTTCTATTATGCTGAAATATTTGAATATAATCTATCACATCGGCTAACCCTTCCAAGTTTACGCCATTTTCAAATTTGATGAGAATGTCTTCTACATCTTCATCTAAGCCCTTGAACAAAGACAAAATCCTTTTCAATGATAAGTAGCTCTCTTCAGTTGAACATTATACAATCCACCTTAAGTGAGCACAGTTGTTTGACCAAATGAGAATTTAACTGTCTTAACATCGAGACAACATCCCTCCACCTCCAAAGGATATTATTACAAATTTCGTCAAACATATTGCTTGAATCAAAGTATCCTTCTCCGGTACTAGTCCAATAAGTATCAAAGTAACTGAGGTGAGGTTAGCAACACTCAGCCTTACTGAACTCATCCTGACCCCTACTGCCCATCATTTTTTTCTCTAAGTGCTCACACATCATCTCTTTAATAATCTATTACCATTTTTTCCCCAGCAATAGGATCAAAAGTTTCAACTTAAATTTTATTACCCTTTTTGTATCTCTTACTATTGCCTTGCTTATTTAGGTTTCAATTACTTCTTTTTAGTATATTTTTTCTTATCCTTTCCAATATGAAGTTTATTCTTATTGCTACAGATGAGGAGTTGAATGATTCCCTCTTTACTCACATTATACCATCGATCCCTAAGCAGCAAGTTTCATCCCATCCATACTTCTCTTCTTACTCTGCTTATAACAATAAAATCCAAATTCATTTACTGTTAAAAAATAACAAAATATTGGAGGAGCCAAGATGGCAGAGTAGAAGGACTCACATATGCTAGCTCCAGAACCCACAGCCCATAAATTTCCTGTAAAAAGAACTCCCCACAAATTCTGGAGCAGTGCAAGCCACGCAGCAACGCAGTGGAGGAGAGTTCTGTTCCAGAAAAACTGCCAACTAAGGTCCGTTGCGCACCAGACAGTGGAGCCCACCCCTGCCCTGCCCTGGCCACATGGCCCTGAGAGGAGCAGATCGGAGCAGGCTTCAGGGACGGAACCTCCGATGGCTGCGAAGGTCCCTCCACCCACAGGCACTACAGGTCAGTGAGAGAGACTTCTGGGCTGGCCAAGAGGGGAGCAGGGTTTCTCCATAACTTAGGCCCCCTCGGGAGTCACCAGCAGAGGCAGCGGTGGCCCGGGGCTGCCGGAGAAAACAGGAACTCCACTCCATTACTGAAGATCTCTGCATAAACCCCCTGAGGGAACTGCGCCTTGGAGGCGGCCCTGCCCCAACCCAGGCACCAGAACTTAAGCTCACATTGAATAGCAGCCACGCCTGTAGCTGAAAGCCCTGAGGCTGGGGAGCAGCATTTGAATCTCAGACCCCAAGCATTAGCTGGGCAGATCTAGGCAGGGGTGGAGAGGAATTTCAGAAGTCAAGTAACTGGCTGGGAAAATGCCCAGAAAAGGGAAGAAAAATAAGATCATAGAATGCAACTTTCTTGAGGAACAGATGATGTTTCCTCCTTTCATTTCTGATGAGGAAGTACAATGCTCACCATCAGGGAAACACATAGCAGCCAAGGCCTCTGTACCCCAAACATCTGAAATAGATATCCAATGGGCTCAGGCCATGGAAGAGCTCAAAAAGGATTTTGAAAATCAAATTAGACAGGTGGAGGAAAAACTGGGAAGAGAAATGAGAGAGATGCAAGTAAAGCATGAAAAACGGGTCAATACCTTGGTAAAGGAGACCCAAAAAAATGCTGAAGAAAATAACACCTTGAAAAATAGGCTCACTCAATTGGCAAAAGAGGTTCAAAAAGCCAATGAGGAGAAGAATGCTTTCAAAAGCACAATTAGCCAAATGGAAAAAGAGGTTCAAAAGCTCACTGAAGAAAAGAGTTCTCTCAAAACTAGAATGGAACAGATGGAGGCTAATGACTTTATGAGAAACCAAGACATCACAAAACAAAACCAAAAGAATGAAAACATGGAAGAGAATGTGAAATATCTCATGGGAAAAACAACTGACCTGGAAAATAGATCCAGGAGAGACAATTTAAAAATTATGGGACTACCTGAAAGCCATGATCAAAAAAAGAGCCTAGACATCATCTTTCATGAAATCATCAAGGAAAACTGCCCTGAGATTCTAGAACCAGAGGGCAAAATAAATATTGAAGGAATCCATTGATCACTGCCTGAAAGAGATCCAAAAAGAGAAACTCCTAGGAACATTGTGGCCAAATTCCAGAATTCCCAGGTCAAGGAGAAAATATTGCAAGCAGCTAGAAAGAAACAATTCCAGTATTATGAAAATACAATCAGGATAACCCAAGATCTAGCAGCTTCTACATTAAGGGATCGAAGGGCGTGGAATAGGATATTCCAGAAGGCAAAGGAACTAGGACTCAAACCAAGAATCACCTACCCAGCTAAACTGAGTATAATACTTCAGGGGAAAATATGGTCTTTCAATGAAACAGAGGACTTTCAAGCATTCTTGATGAAAATACCAGAGCTGAAAAGAAAATTTGACTTTCAAACACAAGAATGAGAAGAAGCATGAAAAAGTAAACAGCAAAGAGAAGTCATAAGGGACTTACCAAAGGTGAATTGTTTACATTCCTACATGGAAAGACAATATTTGTAACTCTTGAAACTTTTCAGTATCTGGGTAGTTGGTGGGACCACACACACACATATACACACACACACACACATACGCGTGCACGCACACACACATGTACATGCATGTGCACACACACATACACACATGCACGCACATACAGAGACAGAGAGCACAGAGTGAATTGAATAGGATGCGACCATATCTTAAAAGAAATTAAAGTAAATGGTGAGAGAGAAATGTAGTGGGAGGAGAGAGGGTGAAATGGAATGAGGTAAATTATCTCTCATTCAAGAGGCAAGCAGGAGACTTTTTAGTGGAGGGAAAAAGAGGAGAGCTGAGAGAAAAACATGAAGTTTACTCTCATCACATTCGACTAAAGGAAGGAATAAAATGCACACTCATTTTGGTATGAAAACCTATCTTACAATACAGGAAAGTGGGGGAGGAGATAAGCAGGGTGGGGGGGATGGTGGAAGGGAGGGTAATGGGAGGAGGGAGCAATTTGAAGTCAACACTCTTGGGGAGGGACAGGATCAAAACACAGAATAGAATCAATGGAGGGCAGGATAGGATGGAGGGAAATACAGTTAGTCCTACACAACACGACTGTTATGGAAGTCATTTGCAAAACTACACAGATATGGCCTATATTGAATTGCCTGCCTTCCCAAAGGGAATGGATGGGGAGGGAGGCATGGGGAGAATTTGGAACTCAAAGTTTTAGGAACAACTGTTGAGTATTGTTCTTGCTACTAGGAAATAAGAAATACAGTTAATGGGGAATAGAAAGTCATCTGGTCCTACAGGAAAAAAGACAAGATGGGGAAAGAGAAGGGAGGGATGATAGAAGAGAGGGTAGATTGGTGATAAGGAAAATTAGATTGCTTGGTGTATTGGGGTGGGGAGAGGGGATAAATGGGGAGAAAATTTGGAACCCAAAATTTTGTGAAAATCAATGTAAAAAGTTAAATAAATAAATTTATATTAAAAGAGAAAAATAACAAAATAAAAATAAAAAACCCAAACATTTTCTGCAGATTATTATAGTATAAAGCAAAAAATCCAGAACATGAACAACTGGAAAAGGAGATAGATTGGTCATGTAATAAATAGGCCTGAAAACAGAGTGCTGAACTGGTAACCACTAAATGTTAAAAGAACCCAAAGAGGATTTCTAAGTTGCTAGATAGATGCTAGTGGAGAGTGAACTAGAACACAGACAAGAATAATACAGGACAAGAAGTGGATCTACACTCAGGGAACAGGTAGGTAGTGCAGTGGATAGTCAGGAAGTCCTGAGTTCAAAATCCAGCCCTCAGGCACTTACTCTCATCTCAGCTTCCTCATCTGTAAAACAGAAGGAACTAAGTGGTAAGATGGAGTGTTGGGTCTGAAGTCAGGAAGACTTATCTTCCTGAGTTCAAATCCGGCCTCAGACACTTACTAGCTATGTGACCCCGGGCAAGTCACTTCACACTATTTGCCTCAGTTTCCTCTTCTGTAAATGAGCTGGAGAAGGAAATAGCAAACTACTCTAGTATTTCTGCCCAAAAAAATCACAAATAGGGTCACTGAAAAAAACAAAATGGAGATAATAATAGCCCTACTTCTCAGGGTTTCTGTGAGGATAAAATAAGAGAAGATTTATAAAAACCCTTTGTAAAACATAGTCTTATATAGATACTGCATAGAGTGATTACTATTACCCACATCAAGGAGTATACAGAACTACTGAAGTACATTTTTCATATTCCATGGGTCATAATGGGCTTCAGCCTTTCTTACACTACTTTTACTGGTCTGTGCACCTCCTTTTTGATTCACCATATGTCTCTCCTGCCATCTTTTATTATGCTCCTTCTCTAATTCTGAGCTCAGCAGAGAGCATCCTCAGAATCGTCTAATGCCACCCACTTGGAAGAATAAACTCCTCTAAAATATTAACCTGAAGATAATAGGAAAATCATGGTCTCTCTGAGTAATCCTTTATTAAGAAATTTCCCCCCCTAAATCAACTTGAAATCTACCCTGACTCCCTCCCACTGCTCCTAGTTTTACTTTACTCAGCCACATTCTTTAGCTCCCTCCCCTTTTCATCCTCATTGGGATTAATCATGATTACATAATTAGAGTTTAATTTTTTTTTAAATCCTTTCATCCCCCCTGAAGCTATCTTCTTTTTCAAAGTCTCTGGCAATGAAAGCAAGCCTCATTCTTTTCTGATTTTGTTTAAATAGGCTTTCTGAAAGCTAAAGTACATGTTTATTCTCCTCCTCCTCCCCCTCCTCATCACCATTCCTGATTAAGGCAAATCACTCTACCTTTCTAGTTCTCAATGTCTACAAATTGCAGAGGGAAAGGATAGAGGGGCAGGTTAAGCCAGATAATTCCTAAACTTTTAACTTTTTCTAATTGTAAATCTGTGGATGCCAAAGAAGACATGGAGAGTGGCTTTGTTCTAAGGTTGCCCAAAATCACATCACTCTAGAACTGTGATCCTTCTCACTGCTTCCTCCACCTGTCTGCTGAGAGATGAAAGAGAAGTGGAGAATTGATCAGCTGGTTTGCATGTGGCCCGATGACATGTTCAGAAGGTGGACAGCTGGTTTACGTGTCCCATCATAGAGTCATAAAATCATAGAAACCTAGAGCTGAAGAAGACATCTCTGGCAAGAGGGTCCTAAAAGCAGGATTATAGATTCACTGCCTTCTAGCCATTTGGAAAGGAAGGCATAATAGGCACACAGACACATCTCCATAAACCTTTCATTAGACTTGCCCCCACCCTGGTCCAGGTTCTCATCAACTCACTCTTGAATTATTAAAATAACCTGCTGGTTGGTCTCCCATTGACAAGTCTTTTCCCACTCCAATCTATCATTCACTCAGCTGTCAAACTGAACTTCCTTAAGTACAGTCCTGGGCAGCTAGGTGACACAGTGGATAGAGGGATGCTTACTAACTGTGTGACCCTGGGCAAGTCATTTACCCCTGTTTGCCTCAATGCCTGTAAAATGAGTTGGTAAAGGAAATGGTAAGTCACTCCAGTATCTTTGCCAAGAAAACCCCAAATGGGGTTGAAAAGAGTTGAACACAGCTGAAACACCAAGCATGATTCTGATCGTGTCACTCCTCATTCAGTAAACTCCAGTGCCTCCTGTCACCTCCAGCATCTAATGTGAAAGCCTCTGTTTGGGCTTTACAGACCCCAAGAACCTAGCCCTTTCCTCTCTTTCCAGGTTTCTTACACCTTACTTTTTCACCACATACTCTTCTGATCCAGTGACAATGGCCCCCTTGCTGTTCCTAGCACAAAACACTCCCCCTCCCTACGTTGGCCATTTTCTCTGGCTGTCCCCTATGCCTGCCTAGAATGCTCTCCTTCCTCATTCTACCTCTTGGCTCTCTTGGCTTCCTTCTATAGGAAACTGTTCCTGATCCTCCTTAAAGCTGATACTTTCCCTCTGTTGATTATCTCTGGTTTATTCTGTATATGTCTTGTTTATACATAATCGTTAGCGTATTGACTCCCTGATAGATTGTGAGCTCCTTGGGACCTGGGACTGTTTTTTGCCTTTCTTTGTACATCCTGCCATTTAGCATGCTGCTGAGTATGCAGTAGATGCTTAACAACTGCTTTCTTACCAATAGATTACTCATATCTGGTAAAAAAAGATCCCTAGATTTAGAATCAGAGGAGCCAATTGCAAGTCTTGGATCTCCTAACCAGGTTGCATGACCTTATGCAAATAATTTGACCTCTCTGGTTTTTGCTTCCTTCCTTGTGGAAAAGTGATAGTGTTTACAATGACCTACAAAAAGCATTGGTGTGAGGGTCAAGTGAGATAACAAGTGGAAAGGGCTGTGTAAATCTGGGTATTATCACTGTCTAGATTACAGGAGAAAAATAAATTACAAGGATTTCCAAGGGATTGACCGACTGACTGGATACTTTGGCCTTACTAAAACGTAGCAGCACTGAATATTGACTACAATAAGTGAGCCATCACATGATGCTAAGAAATCTTTAGCTATATAGAAAAATTCTCATTGTAATGCAGTGTTGAGGTGCGTCGACAGGTAAAGTGAAAGAAATAACAAACATAATATAATTGATTATTTATCATCATCTGAACCAATTAACATTTAGTCAGAACTACTGAGTTACTGATACTGTATTAAGTTCTGGAAATACTGTTAGGAGCAAACACCTTTGCCTCCCTTTTCACTGGTTTTCCCTGATGTTGGAACTCTTTCCCTCCTCTCCATCTCCTGAGCCTCCTTGTTTTTCTTAAACTCTTAGCTAAAGTCTGTTCTTCTGCAAGAAGCCTTCCCAGTCCTCTTTAATGTCAGTGCTTTCCCTCTGAGACTGTCTCTAAATCTTACAATATGCATCTTTTTTTAATACATAATTTTTGGCATTTTGTCTCCCCTAGTATATTGTAAACACCTCGAGGGCAGGATTATTTTTACCTTTCTTTGAATTTCCAGAGCTTAGCATAGTGTCTAGTGTCTAGCATATTTTCATTGTTCAGTTCTGCCTGATTCTTTGTGACCCCATTTGGGGCTTTCTTGGCAAAGATACTGGAGTAGTTTACCATTTCCTTCTCCAGTGGATTATGGCAAACAAAAGTTAAGTGACTTACCCAAGGTCACACAATTAGTAAGTATCTGAAGCTAGATGTGAACTCAGGTCTTCCTGACTCCAAGCCCAGAGCTCTATCTACTGAGCCACCTAGCTGCCTTGCCTGGCACATAGTAGGTGTTTACTAAATGCTTATTGACTGACTGAGAACAATATTTGGGGAAAAAAAGAAGACATCAATCATACAAATGGATAGAGGAAAAAATAATCCTTCTGTTTGTCTCTGTTCCTGGATTTGAAGCTAGTAGTACATGACAATCCCATATCCACAGGATTCTAGGAAAGGCATTGATTTATAACTTAATTTCATATTATTGCTATGAATTTTTGTGTTTCTATCATTAAGATGATGGTTTAAGAATTATATTCTCAATTTATAAAAGACATTTTTGTTAAATTTTCATGTTTAAATTTAGTTAGAAACTTCCCCCAAAAGTTGATAACATTATAAATTCTCATTAAATATTCATTTCTATAACAGTTTGGGGGAAAGTTCTTTCTATTTTATTGAGTGATATATTGTCAGTCAAAAACAGTAGTGGACACTCCATTGAGTTCATTCATATAATCTAAGATAACACATACACCATAGATAGTACATATTTGTATTACTTTGCCTAAACCAAAAATTACTGTTGTTACCAATATCATTGTCTTCAAATAATATCATTGCTAGATTTTACATAATCTACATTAACCACTTTATACATAGGAAATATATGGGGAATTTCTCATCCTAAGGTACATGATCGCCTATATCTTCCCCATAACCATTTTTCAAGAAACCAATAACCCACTCAGGTAGGACTTATTCTTGGTTTTTGCTGTTGTTATTTAGGCATTTTTCAGTTATGTATGACTCTCTGAGACCCCATTTGGGGTTTTCTTGGCAAATATACCAGAGTGGTTTGCTATTTCTTTTCCAGCTCATTTTACAGATGAGGAAACGAGGCAAGTAGAGGTAAGTGACTTACCCAGGGTCACACAGATAGTAAGTGTCTGGGGCCAGATTTGAACTCAGGAAGATAATTTGTGTTAGGAATCACTGACTTTCTCCAGGTCTTAGAAGGCCCCTTCTTGATCTACCCAATTGCCTGTGCCTTCCCCTCCAAGGCTACCCTGTATGTACTTTGTATGCCAGACTAGCTTAATCTCATAGGATCATAGATTTAGAGCTGGTGGGGATCTTAGAGTTTAGCCAACCCATTTCCTACATTTTAAGATGAGGAAGTTGAATGTTAGAGATGTGAAAAGGATTGCCTAGGGTCACACAAGTAGTGAATAAGAAGGCTAAGATTTCAACCCTAGTCCCCTGACTCCAAATTTAGCACTTTTTCCATGTTGCTACAATGCCTTCTACTTTTTTTGATAGGATTAGAGGACAACCATAAAATAGTATATCTGAATTTCATCAAAGTATTCAATAAAGTCTCTCATGAAATCCTTATGGACAAGATAAAGTAGGTGGAAGTGCAGGTAATTGGATGTAAAATTACATCCAGAGCATTGATTGACGTCAGTCTATAGGGAAGTCTCAGGTTGATCATCTCAGGGTTCTACTTTTTATCTTGTTCTGTTCCATATTGAAATCAAAGACTTGGATGAAGATATAGATATAATGCAAAAAAAATTTGTACAGTATTGTGAAGTATCACAAAAAGAAGCCATCCAGTACAACTTGTATATGAACTAGAATTCCCTCTGTAACATACCTGGCGAGTGTTCATTTAGCCTTTCCTTGAAGACTTCCCCTACTTCCCAAGACAGTCCATGACACTATGGTACTCACTATAGCTCTAAATTATAAAAAGTTTTTTCCTGCATCAACCTGTCTTTCTGCAGCTTCCACCCATTGCTGTCAAATATCAATAACTATTGACCCACATGCTTATTTTATCACCTATATAAATTCTTTATGAAAATAATCTACACACATATTGATGCAACTTGATGAATGTATGAAAAGGCAGGCTTTTACTGGTGATACTCTACAGGAGACCACATCTTTAAAATTAAGCAAGAATAACAAATCTCACTGCCCTTATTTTTTGTTGACTATAAAAAAGAGTTTGATATTGATACCATACTATCAAAATCAAAGAAAGTATTCTTCAATTAAAATTTGATACACTAATCATTTTGTGAGCAGTATCCTCTCTGGGGAGTTTGTCAAATATCAATATATTTATTAAAAAAGCATTAGATTCAGTAAAGTCAAATGTGCCCAGAAAGGCTCTTCTCCAACAAGGTGTCTCCATGCATGTTACAATCATTTAAGATTCTTTGAAAACTGTAGCAATAGAGAGAACTTCAGTGACCATCCATGGCCAGTTTCAAGTGAGGTATAAAATAGGGAGAGGAATGGTCGCCATGAGGATTTACCACTTTCATGGACGATGTCCAGGGCAGAATCCAAATGAAAACATGATTCCCTATAGAGAAAGAAATCCTCCAGATGTTCCTGTTAGCCAATGACATTTGTTTATTACATCAAGCCCCAAACATGATAAACTTTCTAAATTAAATCCATAATCACTCAAAAGAATTCAGTCTAATAACTATCCAGGAAAAATAAAACAAAACACAAATGGATAAAGAATGTCTGTCATCTAGACTATGGATGGAAAACCCACAGAACTGGTATGTAAGTACATCTGTCTGTCCATAAGTTGTTGTTGTTTGTCCTTCATTTCTGAAGTCAACTGATAACATCATGGGGTACTGTCTTGACTTGAGCATGAACTGAATTTAAATGAGACAGAGTTGTGCAAAGTCATCAACCTCACTCTGTCATCCAGTCGTTGAATTCCAATGATGAGACAAAAGTCAAGACAACTGGCAATGGCCTGGGATTGCAATGGATGACCTTGGCATCTTCGATGTTTGACTAAGCACTAAGTGCTCCACAGCCCCTGCTTTGGCCACCATCATGGCTGCTGGAATAAATTGTTTTGATCTAGTCATTCTGTCAAGGGAAGCCTTCACATGCTTGGAGTAGACAATCCCCTAACTTACTGAAGGATCAGAGGCCTATTGGTTACCCTCAACTTGATTGAGCCCATCTGCTGAGATGGTTTTACCAGCATGTGGCCTCTGAGCATGCTATAGCTTCTTAGAGCCACAGGGGAGAGTTGAGAGATAGGTGGATGAGTAACACTGAAAAGGGCATGACGTGTAAAAAAGCATAGAATCCTGATCACATCTTCCATTTATTCTCCAAAAAAGTTATTAGTATCTATTCTTGTTACCTCTAACCATTGGCATCCCTGTTGGCAACGAGAGCGCACAGTGGGAGAGAATGCTAGATTTGGAGTTAGGATGACCCAATTTCAAATCCTACCAAAGGCATTTATTAACTGTGTGATTCTGCACAAGTCATTTACCCTCTACTAGCCTCAGTTTTATCATCTGTAAAATGGGTACCTACCTTATGGAGTTTTATTATATGGACCAAACAATATTAAGTCATGTGTAAAGTGCTTTGCAAACCTTAAAGCACTACATAAATGCCAGTTATTATTATGGCTTAGACCTGCCCCCATCACCACCACCAAGGGCTCTGGGATTACATGAATCTTGTTCTGATCCTGGAGGTGATTCCCAAAGGTGTCAGTTTCTCTCTCTGGCTTATTTTTCCTATCCTGGAGTAAAACTCTGGGGAAATTAGAATAAAACTTTGGTGTAGCTCATGTCTAGATTTTCTTAAATGTAGCTAAGTGACTCCCCTACTCCTAGAGAAACACTCAATGTACAATATGGATACTCTACATAAAACAGCCTTAATTTCACCCACCACAGAAAACAGCGAGTGGGCACAGGATGCAAACAACTCACAGCCACCCAATGAACAGATAAAGAACCTAAAATATTCAAATAGTCCAATAGATTCAGGATTCAAATAGTCCATTAGATTCCCCTCAGAAGGTGAAAAATGCTTTGTGGGATAATTGACCAGATACTCCCTGTTTGCCTCAGACCTGCATATTCCAAGCAATTCCAAAGCAAAATCACGCAGGGTTGGCAAGGTCTAGATCTCCTAGCTCTTTATGTTTTCATCTTTCGTCTTTAGCAGCTTCAGGGATTGCCTCTATGGAAGATCTTCTCCCAGTCTGAGAAGTATGCTGTTAAGAAAATCTTTTCCTCGGTGAGGAGAGGACCCAACTCTCAAACTCAGGCTTTTCCTTTAGGTCAATCTCAAGGCTGTAAGCATCCTAAGAATTGTTTGTCTCTGACCTATGTGCGGAAAAGGAAACCAAGGCAAAAGAAAACGGCCAAGAACAAAGGCTCAGGAACTCCTCCCCTGGTATCACACGGGCAAGCCCAGGTTATACTCTCCACTGCCTACCACGTGGTGGTGCAACCATGGGTTCAGTTCTCATTCCCTCCTCTCAATCAGAAACGCTTGGGGAAGCAGGGGGAGTGCCTCTTACTCCATTACATTCTGGTTATTTTCAGTTAGCTTCAGCTAAATCAACAGGCCCAATTACTCCACTAGTGTATCTGTGGCGCAGGCCCTAGATAAACTCCCTTATATCAAACCCTAAACTGACCCATCATCTCTACAGTGGGAAGAAAGGTTTTGAGAGAAATGATTATTAATAACCAATTAATATTGGGGAAATCCAGGGTCTTTTCCCATTCAAAGCCCAATCCTTGTGAAGGACGTTGCTGATAGATGAGATTCCCCAGATCCTTCTCACCCCACCCAAAGACCTTACAAAGACAATCTAATCTAGGTGGAATTCTTACGCCATCATTGCTCATTCTTTTTTGCCGGGGTGGAGGATCCAGCTGTTTTGTATAGATTGCCAGAGGGTTGGGAGTGGTCTGGCTTGAGATGAGTCTCTTTTTGTCCCTGAGTGACATGATCAGCCAAAAGGACCTCTTTAGAACAAGTCCACCTCTCTTAATAATATTCATTCTCTCATTGACTGTTAACCAATCAGAGTTGATTTCTCCCTATTAGGAATATTTCACTCTTCCAAAGGCATATAAGAGTTGAACAGCCTCTGTGATTTGTCTTTTGTTTGCAAGAGAAAGCCAAATGACCATCATTTTATTAATTATCTGCTAATCATAATTAATAAAATTACTAATTATCCAGAAATTATGTCTCATGTCTCTTTCATACATCACAATTTGAATGGGATTATTAATTCATTGTAGGCAACTAGGTGGCACAGTGGATAGAGCACTGGGCCTGAAATAAAGAAGACCTGAGTTCAAATCCAGCCTCAGATACTTATTAGCTGTGTGACCCTAGGCAAATTATGTAACCTTTATTTTTCTCAGTTTACTTATTAGTAAAATGGAGATAATAATAACAACGATCTCCCAGGGTTGTTATGAGGATAAGACAATAATTGTAAAGCATTTAGCACAGTGCCTGGCACATAGTAAACACTATACAAATGTTAGGTATTATTTTTGTTATCCTTGCCTATAAAAAAGATTCCCAGACCCTATAAAAAGGATTCCCATCCTTTGGAAATAGGAGGGCTTATCTAATATATATCTTACTAACCCATTGCAACCCTACTCTGTTCTTCACAACACCCCCACATTCATTCATTCATTCTTCCAGGGGAGGAGAAGTGAGGCTGGTGAGCGGCACAGCCCTCCCTCACTCAAAACAAAGTCAAGGGCAATCATGTTATCATCTCTCTGATGGCGCGGTCTTCTTCGGCAATGGAAGACAAACACAACAACAACATTCTTCCATTGAGAAAAATGTTGTTTGAGTGCACACTGTGTAATTAACACTACGTTGCTCCCATGAAGTTTAAAATCTAATTAGAAAAACAAGATATGGATGCACAAAAAAAGTTAAGGAGCATCAGAAGAATTAAGTAAACAACAAAGAAATGAGAGAAGTCAACAAGCATCTAGGATTAAGAAGGGCCAGAATTTAAGAATATATTGAAGGACCAAGCACACTTTTGTATCATTTGATTCGTCTGGTCCTTCCAGTGTTAAGCAGCATGGTACAGTAGAAAGAGTATTAAATTTGGAATCCAAAGAGCTGAGTTCAAATCCTGCCTCTGGTTCTTACTATGACCTTGGAAATATCACCTCTCTAGGCCTCGGTATCCTCATTTACAAAATTAAAGTATTGGGCTGGAATCGTAGCTTCTTAAACCGTGGGTCACCACCCCATACGAGGTCATGAAAAGTTTGGCAACAATAAAAGGTTTCTGAACGAGTAATGACTAAAACTTAAAAATCAAGTGTGAGGGTTTCTGGCAGCATTTGCCCATGTTTCACGAAGCAACTTCACTTCAGCCTTGACTCTGAACACAAAGCATGTGCACTTTGCTCTGCTCATGCCCTTAGGCCATTCATGTTCAAGAAGCAGAAATAGGGGGGTGGGAAAGGTCACCAGTGGAAAAAGTTTAAGAGTCCTGGACTACATGACTTTTAAGGTCCCTTACATCTCTGAATCTATGCTTCCTCACCAGCAATCTAGACCTCTGATAAGCCCTAACCACAACACAGAGAAACATTGCTTTGAGTTCAGGGTAAAGGGATGGCCCTGTGGTCCACAGTTAGTGAGTAAAAATTTCTGGAGGTTTGGCCTAAACTGAGCTTTGAAGTAGGATGAGTCTTGAGGCAGGAAATTGGAAGGCATTAAGAACAGAGTCATTTCAAGTGTCATTTCATCATTTTCTCCAACTATTCCAAGACTGGAGATCCTTTGACATTTGAAAACAAAACTGATGATGATTTTTTTAGCACAGGGAGGAGGGCATAAATCCATTTGGGAAAGGAGCTCACACACACACACACACACACACACACACACCTTGGTGTCACAGCCCACACATGTTCAGAATTCAGGAGCAGGGGTCCTTTATAGCCCTCTTTTCAACCTGGATTTTTACCACTTTCCATGGACCAGGACCTAACTCTTTCTATGACTCCCTGTCTCACCCCACACCACCACTCTCAGCTACCTTCAGGGGAAAGTGGAAGCCTGCCTTGAATTCATATTTCCTAAACAGCCAACTTTTCTTTAATAACTCTTAATGCCAACTTATCTGGTACAGCCTGTACAGCAATATGTTACATGAGTAGGAGGAAGAGAAAAGTCAGTCTTTACAGGATGAATTAGCTTTCTCAAGGCTCTCCATTAGCTGAACCTCTGGGAATGGCAGGAGGTAAGAGATGTGGATTCCAGGGTAGTTTTTAAGCTGTTAAAATGAATGGTTTCACCTAAGTCTGTATCCTTCTTTCACCCAACCCTTTCATAAGGATGAGTAGGATAGGTCAGTTCTAGAAAAAGTTTATGAGGAGGGGATCATTCAAACTGGATTTTCTGGAAAAGACTGCCCCGTCTTGGACTTTATATGCAGCACTGATGGTCAGTCCTGGCAGCTGTTATCAACTGTCACAAAACTGGGCCTGGAGAAAACATTCACGTGAAAAGGTTGCGTTTTCATGGGTCAAGTATTCTGTGACCTGAGTCAAAAACTAAGTCCTAGGCTTGTGAGAGTGAATTAAGGATAGATATCAGGGTACTTTGGAAAATGTGCTGGATTTGGAAGCACGAGACTTGGCTTTGGTTCCTGGCTCCTCCACTTCCCAGATGTATGACCTAGGATAAGTCACTCAAACTCTATGGGACTTAGTTCCCTTATCTGTAAAACTGAGGGGGGAGTGGAGGGTAGATCAGATGTCCTCCATGATCTTTTCCAGCTCTTAAAGATATGGTTTTATTGTTAATAAAATAAAGGTTAAGAGCAGGCAAGAATTTGAATAACAATGAGTATCATTATTTCTTCACAGAACTGGTATTCATGGTAGTTCAGTCAGAAGGCTAGAGAAACTTTGAGAGATGGCGAAATCTATTCATAAAACTGCCCCAATCCCAGTATTATCACAAGCTTACTGTACCACTCCAAGAAAACCAATTCAGTTCTGCAATATTCTGTTTCATCACTTACAGTCATCCGGTCAATAAGCATTTGTTAAACCACCTCCTATGTATCAGACACTGTGCTAAGCACTAGTAACTTAAGGTCCCAGCAGCCTAATAGATTGCTTTTTCTTGCTAAGAGCAGAATCGGAAGTAGCCAGCCATCTCTAGGAACTGTAGGAATTATGTGTATGAGTCTAAGGAATTCTGTTATGGAAACACCCTGCCTCCCTCCCCCCCATCTAGAGCAAAAATTCATCTCTAATTTCTAATCTTTGAGAGTTACCTGGGGCACTGATGGGGTTAAGTGACCGACTTGTCCAGGGTCAAACAGCTAGTTTGTGTCGAGGGCAAGACTTAAACCCTGGTCTTCCTGACTCCAAAGGTCTATCAACTTATGGATTGTACTGTAGGAATGCTAAGTATAAGCAGTGAATTTAAATATACATACATACATACACAAACATACACACCACTCTAAAATACTATTAACCAAGACTCTGAAATCAGTTCAGGTGAATGAAGAAATGCTGAGGTAGCAAAGAGTTTTAAAATGCCTAGCCAGCAAGCATAGACTTTTTTGCATTGCAAAGAGAGTTGTGCAAAGAGAAGTCCTCAAACCCCTCGTGAACCATTTGTTTTACACCTGCCTAAAGAAAGAAATTACTTCCTGAAACTTCATCTTAAGGCCACAGAACTGCCATTGCCAAGTTATCACTTTTTAGAGTAATCTTTCATTCCTGACTTTGGGCTAGGTAGTCTTTTTGTGGACAGCTATAATTCTTTCTCCTCCCACTCACTGTCAGCTTAATTCCAAGGTTAGTACTCCCTTCTATTTGCTCATCTCCCACTCAGTCCTTTGGAACCTGACTTCTGTTCCTCTTACTCTACTGGACATGCTCTCTCCAAGGTCACTGATGGCCTCTTCTCCATCCTCACCCTCCCTTACTTCTCAGAAGCACTTGTCACACTCAATTTTCCTCCTGCATATCTTCTCCTCCATTCACTTCAACACTCTGCTGAATCTCCCATCACTTCAATGACTTCCTCTCCTCATTAACTAAATCCTCTTCCTCTTCCTGTCCCCTAAATGTGGGAATTCTCCAAGACTGTCCTTTGCCATCCTTTCTCTCTTCTGTGGCTTCAATTTTTACCTCCATGGAGAAGATTTCAAAACAGGGATCTCTAGTCTTACTCTTTCTCTTCTAGGGTCTAGATTTGCCCTTTCAAGTGCCAGTTCAACTTATACAAAATTGAACTCATCATGTTAAACTCCTAAACTTGTCCCTCCCAATTTTCCTTTTGTATCAGGGATTACAAATCTTTCCCTTTCCAGAACAGAGTAGTTGCTGGAGTATATGGTCCTCTTCTAGATATTTTGAAAAATAGCCTTTCTTACGGTGGTAATTGGGTGGTGCCATCAATAGAGCATTGTACCTGGACTCAGGAAGATACTTTGTGAGTTCAAATTAGACCTCAGACACTTCCTAGCTGTGTGACCCTGGGCAAGTCACTTAACCAGTTCTGTTTGCCTCACTTTCCTCATCTGTAAAATGAGCTGGAAAAGGAAATAGCAAATCAGTATCTCTGCCAAGAAAACCCCAAATGGGGTCACAGACAGTCGGGCATGACTGAAAAATAACTCAACAACAGCATTCTTACAGACATACAGAATTTGAGATTTTGAAATCACCTCAGTAGTCATCTAATCTAAACCATGCAAGAAAGAAATCCTTACTATAATACATTCAATAAATGGTCATATAGCCTCCAATGGAAGATCCCTCTCCAAGCAGCACATTCTACTTTAGGACAATTCAAATTCAAGACTTTTCCCCCTAACATTAAACCTAAATTTGTATCTTTATACTTTCTACTCACTGTCCTTGGTTCTATGCTCTGGTGCCAAACAAAATAAATCTAATCCGCCTTTCATATGTCATGAAAGCTGTCATGTCTGCCTCCTGAGTTTTCTCTGTTTCTATCATCAATCCTCATATGACATGGATTCAAGGTCCTTCAGCATCCTGGTTGTCCTCCTCTGGACACTTTCCAGTGTCTAGAAGGACAATGTCCTTCTTAAACTATGACACCCACAGCTAAACATAATATCCCCACATGTGGTCTGACCTGGACAAGATACTAAGAGACTCTGGCTTCCTTATTCCTCATAGCTATGCTTCTCTTAATACTACTCAAGATCTCATTGTGTTTATTGCCAGACACATAACCCTGTTGATTTTTTTGAGGCTTATAGTCCTTTAAAGTATCCAGATTTTTTTTTTCAAATTACTATCTGGTACTTTTGAAGCAGATTTTTTTAAACCCAAGTGTTGATGAGGTTATGGGAGATCAGGACCCCAAAATACCAGCAGTCCAGGTCGTGCTCTAATGAATTCGACTCAAGCCTTTTTAAAGCCAAAGAAAACAAAGTTTATTAAGGATTCACCTAATTGGGTTGCCTCTTAAGGAACCTAAGTATTTGTAACACTTATATTCACAAGCGGGCCAGATAGAATCCCAGTTAGACAGAGTCTAAGCTGGATTGAATCTGAGCGCCTTCATGGAGGCAAGGTGGGACTTAAATACAGAAAAGAGTATAGGAGGAATGTGGGGGGGTTGGTCTGGTATTCCAGGGTGATGGGAGGAGGGGTTTAGGAAGGGCCTTGAGAAGAAATCCAAGGAGGGAATCCAAGGAGGGTCAAAGACTGGAAATAGCTGGGGGCTATCTGACTATGGAGGGTTTGGGCGGGATGCAGGTGCAATCCAGAGATCTTGATAGGGGCAGTATGGGAATGTATACAGATCTTGATGGCAGCCTGGAGAATGGAGTTTTGATGGGATCTAGGGTGGGAAGTGCAAGAGACCTGAAACGATAAAGAAAACTTCCTGAGGCTGCCGGAACAAATGGGAAGATCAGATTTGATTGAGTAAGAAAGGCCAAATTAAGGGGAAGATTCAAGGGGAGCTTAAGGAGGTTCCCAGAGTCTGAAATTCATCAGTGTAAGACTTTAACATTTATCCCTATTTCATGTCTAATTTCAAAACTAATCTCATCCAATTAGATTCATCCAAAGGCCCCAGTCTGTTTTGATCTTTGGGAATCTTGAATCTCTTACACAAACTATGCTGTCACCATGAACTAATAAGGAATAGGAGAGAAAGACTCACTTATAAGGTACAAGGGAAGATGAATTCTTCAGTTCCTTCTGTGTGAAGTCTGGGACTATGTATCCACAGTACAAGAGAAGGTACTAGAAATAGAAGCACCTTGGAAATTGGGTCTTTGAGTTATCACACAGATGGACTGAGGAGTCTTAAGACAAAGAGCTGGTTGCCTGTAAAAAGAAAAGACCTGCCTTGCTAGAAGTTGAGGATAAATGCAAAAACCATAATTTGCAGACAGGCAGAAAACTTTACAGAGAAAGAAAAAGAACAGCAATAGCGAGCATCAACTGTTGCCCTCTGCTAAGACCTAGAGAGAACTATATGGGGTTAAAGTGGCAGGTGTATCAAGACAAGACTGCAAGAATGATGATCAGTGATACTCATGAAAGTGACTAGATGCATGACTGCAAGACAAGAAACCTGAAGGATTCACAGAAGAGGAGCAGTAAGATGGAGGAGCAATCCTGGAGTTGGGGCTACTATCTGGAGCAGCGCTAAAAATGGCTGAGATGACAGACCTTAGGAAAGAGAATCACTCCTTAGTGGGGATTGCTAGTTTCTATGGGCTCTAATACCAGTATAGTTTGTTTCTGTTAATTTCTGTAAGCAGGTTCCTATTTTGGGCTTTATCAGCCTATGTGCTTGTAAAGGGAATTGGTGACCACACTCTCAGGGACACCAAAATGCCCAATTATCCAGGTGGGGGCAATAAGCCAAAAGAAGTGAAACATCCCTCAAAGTGCTCCTAGACCTTTTGTGACAGGATCACTGTCTGCCACAAGGAATATACCTGATTCTTCTGTTGAAATAATCACCATGCTCCCAGTTATCCAAAATGGACATTTTGGAGTCACCTTTAATGTGTCTTTCTCCTTACCAAGGCTAATCTGTTGTGAAGACTACTGATTCCACCTCCACAATATTTCTCATAACTGGTCTTTCATTTCCACTCCCACTGAGGTAACTCAGAGTTACTTAGGCTACTGTGTGTGTTCGTCCTTCATTGCCAAAGAAGACTACGCCGTCAGAGAAATGACTTGCACTTGACTTTGTTTGGAGGGAGGGAGGGCTGAGGCTATTGTAACAGCCTTTTAAATGACTTCCTTACCTCCATTTTCTCCCTCCCAGTCAGAGGGGTATTGCATGCAGTTAGCTCTAGTAAATTTTGAGACTGTTAAGTTTTCAGAAATTTGCAATGCCACAAATAAAGGCTTTATTGTTTTGACTGTCTAGATGTAAGAAACTATAAATAATGCAAATTAAGCTTAAAAGTTCATGTGCATACATTTCCTGCCTAGTTGTCTCCCTATCAAAAAAAAAAATATTTGTATGGAACTTAAGGAGGAATCAAAACTACCTAGCTGAGTTCCTTTAGAAAGTGCCAAAGTGCAAATCTTTGTACCCTATTTAAGTACTTTGTGGGTTTTCCTTCATTTAATCAGTGTCTAAGAGTGCCCTTCAGTGCCCAGGCACCACAACATTGATTTTTGTGGTCTCTGAATTCCTACGGCTCTTACACGCTCTGCTACACATTAGCACTTGATTAATCGCTACCTTTTAGTTTCCTCGGTTCTTCACACATCAGTTCTATCTTACTAACACAATTGTCAGCTTATCAAGGACAGATCCCCAGCTTCTACTTCTTTTGTTTCTCCAGTCTTTATCCCAAGAAAATCTAGGGTACAAGACTTACAGACTAGGTCTTTAAGAGATTAGCTAGAGGGTTCCCCCAAGAGCCAGCAAAGAGGGGGAATGAGAGGGCCTTCCTGTTTTGTTTTTTTTTTTTCACTTTAAAAGTGGTTGCTACTGTCATCATAACATAATAATTTCCCTATGTACCTTCCACTCCCCCTCACTAGATTCCAAACCCTCCCTTCTCCCTTGTAACAAAGAAAAACCACTGAGCAAATTCAAGCATACAGCTAACCTTCTGCTGGAGGGAGAAGGAGGAATGTCTTCCTCCAGGCCCCACCTTTGGAATAAAAGGGGTACCAGACAATTGAAAGTAGAGGTCGGTGTAATGTTAAAATGGTTAACTGTAGCATCAGGATTTCAAAGGGAGAAAAATGAGGCCAGTGCCCGGGTGATGGAGAACAGGGAGAGTGGAATGTCTGCTGGATGACAAATAGATTTAGGAGGAGTCTGGCAGAGGGAGAGGATGGAAGACTTGGGGGCTATCAGACTCACACACTGTCATATCTAGAAGAGACTTCGGAGATTATTTAATCTAATGTCTTTATCGAGGACAGTTAAGGAAACTGTGCCCCCTAAAGAAAAAGTGACTTATCCAAGGTCACACTGCTGGAGTGGGGATATCTCTAGTCTGTTCCAACCACTCCTATATTATCTGATGCTCTCTGGTCACTGCTCCAGTGCCCTCAGCTTCTCCCCATGTCAGAATCCTTCTGCATGGAAACCCAGCCCCCAGCAGACAGCCATTGCTATTTTGATCTCTCATCCAGCCAGGGAAAAATAGAAACTGTATTCACACCTTTTTTTAAACTCTGCTTTGAGAACTTCTATAAAGTTTCAAAAGATTCTTTCTCATATAGCTCCAGAGGCCTTAGCTAGATCCCAACAATTGAATCTGCCTCCTCATTTCTCTGTTGCTAGCGATGTCTCTCTCTCTGTGTCTCTGTCTTTCTCTTTTTCTGTCTCTCTCCTCAGCCACCACCTCTATACCTCACCTCCACCCCTCATCTCCTTGGTCTCCCATTCCAGTCTCCATTCCTTCTTTGTTGCTCATTGGTCTTGAATTTCATGCCAAGTATCCCTCCACTCATCCCCCTTTCTCTGCCCCTTTCACTCCCCATAAGCTTCCTCCTCCAGTGCTCAGGAAAGAGAACATTGTCCCTTTTAGACACTCAGTTCCTACATCTCCCAGGTAACTGGATGCTGAAGACTTCCTGCCAACAGAAACCTGGATACACCAGTATGGGGGATAATCCAAACAAGGCCACAGAGACAGGACATGGACTATGTGTACTTCAAACTCAAAATCTGATAGCTTAGCTGGGACATAAAGAGCATCAGACTAATCTGGAAGATAAGATGAAGCCAGATTGTGAGAGGCTTTAAATACCAGTCAGAGGACAGTATTTTATTCTAGAGACAATAAGGAACCACTGAAGCTTTTTGACCAGGAAAGTAGCCTAGTTAGACCAGTGCTTTGAGAATATCAATGTGGCAGTTGTGTGGATTTGAGGGGGATGGGCCTGGATGCAGGAAGGGCAATTCGAAGATTGTAATAACAGGAAGAGGTGATGAGGGTCTGAATGGGGGTGGGGGAAGGAAAATCATAGATCTAGAGCTAAAAAGGGACCTCCAAGGCCATCTCATCCAATCCTTCATTTTATAGTAGAAGAATAAGATGGCTGTGTGAGAGAAAGGGATAGATGCAAGAAATGTGATAGGGGGAGAATGTGTGCAGACTGGTCAATTGTCTGATTATATGTAGTGAATAAAAGTGAAGAGTTGCCAGTGACTTGGAGGTTGCCAACCTGGGTGACTGAAAGAATGGGAGAATGAAGGCACATTTTGCAGATGAGGAAACTGAGGCCCAGATATGAAGTCACTGGTTTAAGATCACATAAACTGCACAGACAGGAGTCAAACCCTGGTGCAAAGTCAATGTTCCTTCAACTGTTCCTTTATACACCACATCAAAATAACCCATTCAGTTTGGTCAACTCAGTAAAAGGTCTCCATGAGACAGACTATTTGACTGGATTTTGCATCTTCTAACTGGTTGCTGGGATGTGGCATAAACACAGGCTTAATCGAAAAGAACAGTAGTTTGGGGAAGTTTATGGCTAATGAACTGTCATCTGAGTATGTAGTTATGTGGAGGAGGCAGGGGGAAGAGGAAGGGTTGCTTACTATTTCTCAAAAGGTCCAACCCAACCAGAAGATGCTTTCCCACACTCCCAACCCAAATGAGCAGAGACTCAGTGCCAGGGCATTTTTCTGCGTGGTTTTTGTCCTCCACCCCCCAGCTGCAGCCAGCTGGGGGCACATGAGCGCATGTATGTGCCCATTCCCCTTTCGGGCAGGAGGAGCACCCTAGTAAATATATGCACTGTGAACAGCTGGGGGAGCCCAGTGAGCAGAAGTGGAGGGGATGAGGACTTGTCCCAGCTGTTCCCTTCCTCCTGGAGGTGCCCAAGGTTGTCCCAAGCCCGGCGCTCAGCACAGCCCAGATCCTCCCGCGGCCACCGATCCCCGTGGCGCCCTGGGCTCCTTTTAAAGGAGGACCCCAGATACTCCCGCTGCCCGGCTGCGTTGGGTTACGTGGAAATAACTTCTTGGTGCCCACAAAAGCTAAAACAACGCGGAGGAGGGTCGAGCAACGACTATGGGAAGAGCTCCCTTTCAGGCCATGGCTCATCTCACGGCGGCCTCCAGCAGAGAGGAGCTGTCCCTTCCACCCCGCTCCCGCCCGGCCCTCCCGGCGCCTGCCTGATGCGGAGCTCATTGTCTCCCGCAGCCGGCTCTCCTAGTCATGCCGCCGCATAATTAGGGTCTCCTTGTGCCTTGTCAGAATAGCGAGCTCAGTGCCGCCGAGAGAGGCCCCATTTTATCTTTTTTCTTAATTTCTCTAGCTGCAGTCACCTGGATTTTCGTTGAGGCTGTTTACAGGATAATTAATAACAACGTTTTGAGAGATTTGGACCCGCTTTCAGTGACAGTTCTTTGCCCATGAACAAAGATTTCTTGGGCTCTGGAAAAAGCACCGGGTGGATAATAGGTTATATATGTGAACACTAAAAAGTGGGTTTTACTGCCGATCGTAAACAAGCCATGATTGTCTTCAGCTAGGAAGAAATAGAATGAAAATATCCTGTAAGTTCTGACTTGGCTTTTAAACACTGACCTGAAGGAGGTGCTTTGTAACATTTGTAGCATTTCAGAACAGAGAGAGAAGAATTAGGCATTTATAAAGCACCTACTACGTGCCAGACACTTTTCCAAATATTCTCTGGTTTGAGCCTCACAACAACCCAGTGAAGTAGGTGCTATTATTCTTTCCATTTTACAGTTGAGGAAACTGAGATTAAGCAATTTACCCTAGGGCCACACAGCTAGTAAGTGTTTCAGGCTGGTTTTGAACTCGGGTATTCCTGGAATCCAGATCCAGTGCTCAATCCACTAAACCACCTAGCTGCCTCAAGAGAGGATTGGGAGAGGGTGGGTCTGGAAAGAGATAGACTTTCCTTGATTGGGGGAGAGAATAATTGTTAATTAAAAAACAAACCCACTATATGCCCTGCACCATGCCAAATGTTGGGAATAGGAGTGCAAAGAATGAAATAATACCAGCAGGAAGCCTATGTTGTAGTGCCAACATGTGAAAAACCTAACCTGATGTCGTGGAAAACAAAAGTCCCAGTTTGACTTATCTAGGTCAATTTGTTGTTCAATTTTCCAGTCCCATCAGGCTCTCAGTGACTAACCTTTGGAGTTTTCTTGGCAAAGATACTGGAGTGGTCACTGGAATCAAATGGCTCTGGAGGAGAAGTGAGGCTGGGGACCTTGCACAGCCCTCTCTCACTCCAAAGTCAAGTGCAAGTCATGTCATCATTTCTCTGATGGCATGGTCTTCTTTGGCAACAAAGGACGAATGCACACACACACAAAAAAAAACCACAAAAAAACAAAAAACAACTGGAGTGGTTTGCTATTTCCTTCTACAGATGAGGAAACTGAAGCAAACAGGGTTAAGTGATTTGACCAAGGTCACACAGCTAGTAAGTCTGAGGCCATATTTGGAACTCAAAAAGACGAGTCTTTCTGACTCCATCTACTGTGGATCTATACACCCCCAATGGTGCAAATCACAATCTTCCTACGTATTTTTATACAGTGGGACTCTTATCCACATTCTCCCATGAACCACTCACATAGAGGTTTGCCCAACATGGACCAGGACAATCCTCTAGGTCATGACCTAGATCTTGAAATATTTGTAAAGAGCTTAGCACATAGTAAGCCCTTAATAAATGCTCATCTCTTCCCCCTCCACTCGACATTGTGTGATTCATCTGCTATCCCCTACATTGTTACAGGTTTAGCCCATTCCCCTTTCCTGTCATCATTCTCTTCTATTCTCTTTTATGTCCTTTCTGTGCAGTTCCTCATTAGTAATATGCTACTTCCTATTTACACCCACCACATGTCACTTCATTGCTCCCTGAGTAACACGGAAATTTCAATTCTTCAAAGATTTGATGATTCATAGAGATATAGCATCACTATAGGAATGTCAGTGTTTAGTGCCTTGCCTGTCAAACTGTGAGTTACTTTATTGAACTAATTAAAATAAATAACTGGACAAACAAAAGTTCTAGAATCTTAATGGAAAAATACATGTGTGTAAACATATATGTGTGTGTACATACTTGTTGCTATTATTGGTGTTCAGTGGTTTCAGTCATGTCTGATTCTCCATAATCCCTTTTCTAGGTTTTCTAGGCAAAGATACTAGGGTAATTTGTGATTTCCTTTTCCAGCTCATTTTACAGAAGAGGAACTGAGGCAAACAGGGTTAAGTGAGTTGCCCAGGTCTCACAACTAGTAAATGTCTGAGGCAGAATTTGAACTCATGAGGATGAGTCTTACTGATTCCAAACCCAATGCTCTATCCATTGCACCACCTTGCTGCATGCTATGGTAGCACCAGGTAAGTAAGATTCAGAAGCAATCAACTAGGAGAGCAAAGTCTAATAAACTGAAGGACACAAAGGATTAAGCTAAAAACTTCTTATAATCATGCTGCTCCTTCTAATGGTGTTAGAAATACAAAGAAAAAAATGAGGCAATGCCTGCCCTCAAGAGACTCTCATTCTAATAGGTCTGACACCCCAGGTGTAGAGGGAATTGATATTAACGTATGCTGGTTGATTGGTTGTCCTTAGTTCTCAAACAGGACCAAAATGACATCACCATGCTAGAATCAAGTTTCAGTGCATCCACCCAGCTGTGACTGATCAGACCAATACAAGCTCAGAATGCTCTGCCACAGGTCAGGGACAAATAGTACGTGTGAATAGTTGGGGTGGATTTTCTAAATCTGTACATCCTGTGTTTCCTTTGAGTTGTTTCAATTCCACTTGACTCATAGAGTATAGCACTTTCTCTGATGTGAGCACGCCATGCTAGGTGGTTCTGTGCCAAGTGTCTCACATGTCACACAATTCCAAAGTTCTTTTTTTTAATATAAATTTATTTATTTATCTTTCTATATTCATTTTCACAAAATTTTGGGTTCCAAATTTTCTCCCCATTTATCCCCTCCTCCCACCCCAATACACCAAGCATTCGAATTTCCCCTATCACCAATCTGCCCTCTCTTCCATCATCCCTCCCTTCGCTTGTCCCCATCTTCTCTTTTGTCCTATAGGGCCAGATGACTTTCTGTTCCCCATTAACTATATTTCTTATTTCCTAGTAGCAAGAACAATACTCAACAGTTGTTCCTAAAACTTTGAGTTCCAAATTCTCCCCATCCCTCCCTCCAAACCCATTCCCTTTGGGAAGGCAGGCAATTCAATATAGGCCATATCTGTGTAGTTTTGCAAATGACTTCGATCATAGTCGTGTTGTGTAAGACTAACTATATTTCCCTCCATCCTGTCTTGCCCCCCATTGTTTCTATTCTGTCTTTTGATCTTGTCCCTCCCCAAGAGTGTTGACTTCAAATTGCTCCCTCCTCCCTTCTATCATCCCTCCCTCCCTGCTTATCTCCTTCTCCCCCACTTTACTGTATTGTAAGATAGGTTTTCATACCAAAATGAGTGTGCATTTTATTCCTTCCTTTAGTTGATTGTGATGAGAGTAAACTTTATGTTTTTCTCTCAGCTCTCCTCTTTTTCGTTCCATTAAAAAGTCTCCTGCTTGCCTCTTGAATGAGAGATAATTTACCCCATTCCATTTCACCCTCTCTCTTCCCACTACATTTCTCTCTCACCATTTACCTTAATTTCTTTTAAGATATGATCCCATCCTATTCAATTCACTCTCTGCTCTGTGTGTGTGTATGTGTGTGTGTGTGTGTGTGTGTGTGTGTGTGTGTGTGTGTAATCCCACCAACTACCCAGATACTGAAAAGTTTCAAGAGTTACAAATATTGTCTTTCCATGTAGGAATGTAAACAGTTCAACTTTAGTAAGTCCCTTATGACTTCTCTTTGTTTTTTACCTTTTCATGCTTCTCTTCATTATTGTATTTGAAAGTCAAATTTTCTTTTCAGCTCTGGTATTTTCATCAAGAATGCTTGAAAGTCCTCTATTTCACTGAAAAAACATTTTTTCCCCCTGAAGGATTATACTCAGTTTTGCTGGGTAGGTGATTCTTGGTTTGAGTCCTAGTTCCTTTGACTTCTGGAATATCCTATTCCACGCCCTTCGATCCCTTAATGTAGAAGCTGCTAGATCTTGTGTTATCCTGATTGTATTTCCACAATACTTGAATTGTTTCTTTCTAGCTGCTTGTAATATTTTCTCCTTGACCAGGGAACTCTGGAATTTGGCCACAATGTTCCTAGGAGTTTCTCTTTTTGGATCTCTTTCAAGCGGTGATCGATGCATTCCTTGAATACTTATTTTGCCCTCTGGTTCTAGGATATCAGGGCAGTTTTCCTTGATGATTTTGTGAAAGATGATGTCTAGGCTCTTTTTTTGATCATGGCTTTCAGGTAGTCCCATAATTTTTAAGTTGTCTCTCCTGGATCTATTTTCCAGATCAGTTGTTTTTCCAGTGAGATATTTCACATTTCCATTTTTCCATTCTTTTGGTTTTGTTTTGTGATTTCTTGGTTTCTCAGAAAGTCATTAGCCTCCATCTGTTCCATTCTAGTTTTGAGAGAACTCTTTTCTTCAGTGAGCTTTTGAACCTCTTTTTCCATTTGGCTAATTCTGCTTTTGAAAGCATTCTTCTCCTCATTGGCTTTTTGAACCTCTTTTGCCAATTGAGTTAGCCTATTTTTCAAGGTGTTATTTTCTTCAGCATTTTTTTTGGGTCTCCTTTAGCAAGGTATTGACCCGTTTTTCATGCTTTACTTGCATCTCTCTCATTTCTCTTCCCAGTTTTTCCTCCACCTGTCTAACTTGATTTTCAAAATCCTTTCTGAGCTCTTCCATGGCCTGATCCCACCGTTCATCCACCTCGGATGTTCGGGATACAGAGGCCTTGACTTCTATGTCTTTCCCTGATGGTAAGCATTGTTCTTCCTCATCAGAAAGGAAAGGAGGAAACATCTGTTCACCAAGAAAGTAACCTTCTATTTTCCCTTTTCTGGGCATTTTCCCAGCCAGTTACTTGACTTCTGAGATTCCTGTGCACCCCCGCCTAGATCCGCCCAGCTAGTGCTTGGGGTCTGAGATTCAAATGCTGCTCCCCAGCCTCAGGGCTTTCAGCAGCAGGAGGGGCTGCTATTCAGGGTAAAATTAAATTCATGTTCTCAGGTGGGGGCAGGGCCGCCTCCCAGGCTCAGTTCCCTCAGGGGATTTATGCGGACATCTTCAGTAATGGATCTGAGGTCCTTTCTGCCCCGGGAGTCCCTGGCTGCCACTGCCTCTGCTGCTGCCTCCCAAGGGGGCCTGAGTTATGAAGACACCCTGCTACCCTCTCTGCCAGCCCAGAAATCTCTCTCACAGACCTGTAGCACCTGTGGGTAGAGGGACCTTCACGGCTGTGTCCCCAAGGTTCCGTCCCTGAAGCCTGCTCCAATCTGCTCCTCTCAGGGCCATGCGGCCAGGGCAGGGCTGGGCTCCACTGTCCAGTGCACGACAGACTTTTGGTGCCGGTTTTTCCGGGCTCTCTGGAATGGAAATCTCCTTCACTCTGTTGCTGCATGGCTTCCATTGTTCCAGAATTTGTGGGGAGTTCTTTTTTACAGGAAATTTATGGGTTGTGGGTTCGGAGCTAGCATCTGTGAGTCTTTCTACTCTGGCATCTTGGCTTCTCCCCCCAATTCCAAAGTTCTTGAGACCTTGAGAGTGTCCTTGTATCGCTTCTTCTGACTATCATGTGAACACTTACTCTGTGTGAGTTCTCCATAAAATAGTTTTTTTGGCAAGCATACATTTTGCGTTCCAACAACATGGGCAGCCTATCAGAGTTGCACTCTCTGAAGCATAGTTTGAATGCTTGGCAGTTCAGCTGGAGCAAGGACTTCAGTGTCTGGTGCCTTATCCTGCCAGGTGATCTTCAGAATCTTCCTAAGACAGTTCAAATGGAAGTGATTCAGTTTCCTGGCAAGGAGCTGGTAGACTGTCCAGCTTTCACAGGCATACAACAATGAGGTCAGTACAGTGGCTCTGTAGACCTTCAGTTTGATATTTAATTTAATACCTCTTCTCTCACACTTTCCTTTGGAGCTTCCCAAACACTGAGCTAGCTCTTGGCAATTCGTGCACCAACCTTATTATCAATATGTTCATTCCTGGAAAGTATACTACCAAGGTAAGTGAACTTATCCACAGTATTCAAAACTTCTGCATTTACTATAACTGTATGAATGGTGTGGTGGTGGCTGATGGGGCACCTGTGTTTTCTTGGTATTGATTGCTAGGCCAAAATTAGCACAAACAGCTGCATCTCAGCTTCAGAGGATGTTTTGAGTGCACTTGCATCTGCAAACAGAAAATCATGCACCACCTCTCCCACCACTTTAATCTTGGCTTGTAGCCTTTTCAAGTTGAAGAACTCACCATCAGGGCAGTAGCTAAACTTATAACAATAGTAAGTGTTGGTGGCTCTGGAGTCTGGGGATATATGCCCTCTCCCTATGCTGAGGGTCCTTCTGGCCTTCAAGAGAGAAAGGGGTCCTGGACTCTGTTCTTTCTACGCCAACTCCAGAGGAAACTATTCAAAGTTAGCTATTAGGTCATGTGTCAATTCACCCCAGTCATGGCATCACCTCCAGATGTCGTGGTCCTTTTGGAGAAGACAGGACACAAAAGTCTCTGAGCAGAAAAGGAGCTAGCTGCCCACTGAAGACTAAACTGGCATTGGCCACTTGGACAACAGGGATTTCTTTCTTGTTTCCTTCTCTTCCTTTCTCTTTCTTTTCTTTCTTTTTCTTCCTTTCTTTCCCTTCCCTCTGTCCTTATAGGTTATCACACCCTTACCTGTAGGTGCTCTGCCCAACGGGAGTGTAAATGTTAATCTCTGAAACCTTTTTTTGTCTGTTTTGTTTTTTCTGAAAGATCAGCCTTGTCCCCAAACCACTCTCTGACTCTCATTGATTGGCAAACAATAGGTCCCAGGCTAAGCCATACTCAATACTTGGGCCCTGATTGGCTCAGAATGGAAGGAAATAGTAATTATTTTTGTTTCGGTCAGAAATCCTCAGCGTCTTCCCCTCCCAGATCAACTTTTTTCCCCCTAGGTAAAGAGGTCCTTCTCTGCCTCATTTCTTACTAAGCTTTAATGGGCTTTGCCTCAGTCAACCAGAGACCTATTAAAGACATCAGCTTGAAAAGACCAGGGTCTAGACCAGGCCTGGGTCAGTGTCTTGGACTTCCTGTCCTCTACCACAGCTGAGTCGTCTTCCTGCAGTTGAATGGCAATGGTGACTGGGAGTAACAAGGGGATCGGCTTCACACTTGTGGAAAATCTATGCAAGCAACTCCCAGGGGACATGAGTCTTAACTCCTGTAAAAGCAAGCACCCTGACATACCCCTGCTATCATAGGTTCTTTGATCTGCTTTTCTAAAAGGAAAGCAACTTTTGAGGGGTCAACAATGTGAGAGACAGCAAAAAGTTAAATTTTCCACAGAAGTTCTTAGTTGAAGTTATTGAGAATAAGTCAGATAATAAGAAAGCCTGCAGACTGCCAGTGAACTCAACTAATCAGGAGGCAGACAATGGCCTTCAGAAAATCACAAACTTTTTAATAAAAAGGTCCAGGCCTGAAACCGGCCTGAGCCAGTCAGGAAAAATGACCTAGAATAACCTGGAGAAAGCTTTTCTCCACTGTGCTTTCTTAATGAACCTCATGCGTATAAGCAGACACACCTCCCTCCATTTTCTGATCATGGGTCCTATGTTAAAGCATATGAGAGGGGAGAATCACACCAACGGTGGTTATGTAATGGGCATGTAAGAGAAGATGGTGACCTAACGGAGAACAGACCAATCTGTCTCCTGGTGGGAGGATCTGTCTTGGAACTAACCGTATGTGGCTCATCTTGCTTCTGTATTTAGTGCTCTTCCTTCCTAATGGGGGTGGGGGATTGAGCCCACTTTTGTCCAAAGGTGTTCAATTCCTCTGAACTCTGCTGCAATAAATTTTCCTTGATACCTTATTACTGTCAAGAGCGTCTCTAACAACTATCACTTTAATCAAGCACACATGTAACTTCAAAGAAAATGCAGAGAAATAAAGATTGACAGGGCTTCCAGCTGCCTGATCATACATCACAGATCAGTAGACAGATATATCTGACCATACATATATAGTTGCCAGAGAGAGAAGGCACCAACATCTGGGTTTTCAAAGGGAGAGGGTAGGGAGCTGGGGCTCCTTAGCAGCTGCCCAAAGTCTGGCCAAATTAACACTTCCAGTCATTAAGTCCCAAAGTAAAACCTCACCTCAGAGCACTTACACATTTTTCAGAGCCAGAGGGCATCACAACCCTTGAGAACCAGTGCCTCATTAGAAAATTAACAAAATTTAGCCTCCCCTAATCAAACTTCCTTTAATGCACTCATTAGTATTACAGCTCCAGGCACCAGACCCTGGGTCAGGAGGCTGTGAAGAAGCTGACGACAGAGAAGAGACTGAACCCTGTTTTCCACCAGCTGGACATCATGGACCTGCAGAGCATTCAGACCCTGTGGGAATTTCTCAAGGAGCAATAAAGGGGTGTGGATGTGCTGATCAGCAATTCTGGAATGGCCTTCAAAGTTGCTGATATCATACCTTTTCCTATTCAAGCTGAAGTAATGATGCAAACCAACCATTTTGGCACCAAAGTTGTATCTGCAGAATTACTGTCTCTGATAAAACCCTGAGGTACAGTGGTGAATATCTCTAACTTCGTGAGTTTACATTCTCCTAATAGCTCTATCCAGAACTACAGCAAAAGTTTCTGAAAGACACAAGTTGGTGGGGCTCATGAACAAGTTTGTGAAAGCTGCAAAGAAGGGAGTACATGAGAAGGAAAGTTGGCCTAACATTGCTTATGAAGTGTCCAAGACTGGGGTCACCATCTTGTCAAGAATCCATGCCAGGCAACTGAACGTGCAGAGGAAAGCTGATAATATTCTTCTGAATGCCTGCTGCAGAGGATGCATGAGAACTGGCTGGCTTTCAAGGCTCCCAAAAGTACAGAGAAAGGAGCTGAATCTCCAATTTATTTGATTCTTTTATCCCCAGGTATTACAGAACCTTATGACTAATTTGTATCAGAAGAAAAAGATTGAAAAATGACAAACTTAATTTTTAATTTGTAAATCGATTCTAGTAATATTTGTGTTATACATCTTGGATTTGATTTGAAAGTATGTTTAGAAAGAAATAAAGTACATTTTTTGCCTTTAATAACTGTTATAATAAGGTGTTCTCTTTTAGTTGCCTATCAATTATGTGAGAAATTTTGTAATGACTGACATTTGTAATGACTAAATAATTTGTAATGTAGGAAAAATATGCAAAATTCAGATTGTCTAAATGGAATAAAAAATTTTCAAAAAACTACCAATAAATCATTTTAAGAAGAAAAAGAAAAGACCAGAGTCCCCCCCCACTGCATCCTGGGCCATCTGCAGTTGTCCTGATCTCTATCTCACCCAGGTGGCTCAGGAGGAGAAAGTGAGGTTGGTGACTTTGCACAGCCTCCCTCACTTAAATCCAATTCACTTGCATGTCATGGTGTTGTGGTTTCATGGTGTATTGGCAGCACCATCTCAAAGAATTTAGAGTCAGACCACCTACAATCCAAGTACACACATTTATTGAGGATTGACACCCCTCAGAAATGGGATAGGTTCCAAGAGGAACCAGCAGCTTCAGGGAAAGCAAGATGGATTTTTATAGGGTAAAGATGCAATTACATAACAGAAATAATGAATATTAAAAAGACAAAAGGGGATCAATAAGTCCCTTCTATGACTCTGTGGTCAAACATCTGGTTGTGGTGCCCTCCTATTGGCTAGCTATTGTGATCCTGTCTGGTCAAGATGAATAGTGAGGTATTGTGGTCCTGTCTTGGGCTAAATGGTTGCGTACAAGAACACACCTGTTCAAATATGTGAATTGGATCTGGGGGCAGTGGCTAGCTAGGGACAGGGGCTGAATTGAGTCTGGGGGCCTGTGGTATGAATAAAGTCACATTGTGTAGTTAAATCAGGACATGCCTGCTGTTCAGTGGGGCCCATAAGGAAGTTAGGATATTGGGGCTGGGGGAAGTTTTCTTAGCATTCCATCATTCCCTTTTGAAGAGCTGGAGCCCAAATTCATTTGGAAAAAGCAGTGAAGTCTCTGCTGCTGTAGCTTCTTTAGGATGCCAAGGGGAGTAGAACTGCTCATCTCATCCTCTGCTGTCCTCTTTTCCTTTTGCTTTTGGTCTTTCTCAACTCAGGGTCTTTCCCAATGAGTCCTGTCTTCTCATTATGGGACTGTAATATTTAAGCCTCAGTTTCAGTATTTGACCTTCCAGTGAGTAGCCTGAATTAATTTCTTTAAGTATTGTCTGATTTGATCTCCCTGATGACTCTCAAAAGTCTTCATGTGAAATTGTCGATTCTGTGACCCTCAGCTTTCTTTATAGTCGAACTCTCACAGTCATACAATGCTACAGGAAAAACCATAGCTTTGACTACGCATACCTTTGTCAGCAAGGTGATGTCTCTGCTTTTTAGTATGCTGTCCACATCTGCCAGAGCTTTCCTTCCAAAGAGTAAGTATCTTTTAATTTCATGGCTGCAGTTGCTCTCTACAATGATCTTTAAGTTCAAGAATATAAAAGCTGACACTGCTTCCATTTCTTCTCCATCTATTTGCCAGGAAGTGTTGGGACCAGTTGCCATCATTTTAATTTTTTTGTGTTAAGCTTGAAGCCAGCTTTTCCAATCTCCTTTTTCACCCTCATCAAGAGACTTCTTAATTCGTCACTTTCTCCCCTCAGAGTAGTATCCCCTGTATACTGAAACTGTTGATAGTTTCCCCAGTAACCTCAATTCTGGCTTTTGATTCATGCAGCCTGGCATTTCACATAATGTACTCTGTATATAAGTTAAATAAATAACAGTAAATAGCCTTACTGTACTCCTTGTCCAGTCTTAAGCCAACTCATTGTTCCATGTTCAGTTTTCTTCACAAAGATACTGGAACAGTTTTCCATTTCCTTCTCCAGTTCATTTTATAGATGAGAAAACTGAGGCAAACAGGACTACGTGACTTGCCCAGGATCACACAACTCTTAAGTGTCTGAGGATGAATTTGAGGACAAGTCTTTCTGACTCTGGACCCAGTGCTCTATCCACTGCACTATCAAACTGCCTCAGTCATCTAGTTCTTCTAGTTCAACACCAACCACCATTTTACAAATCAAGAAAGTGAGTCTCAGAGTACTAAAGTGACTGTATCAAGGTCATACAGGGTTGCAGAGACAGAATATGAATTTAGAATCTCTGATACCAATCTCATTGCTATTTCCACTATTACATGCCCCTCCCAGATTGGATAAATAAAACCCAACACTTTTACCTGAAATATCATTAAAGATGCCCTCCAGAAGAAGAACACAAGTAATTTGAAAGAGAAAAGATGAAAGAGAAAATTAATCTCATTGTACTATACAACGACAACAAAGTAGTAGGGGAAAACTAGTAAGATTCCCCTCTCTTCCTTCCAAACCAGAAAAAAAGAGCAAGACTGGAATCCATGAAAATTCAAGAACATTCAAATCTCTTCCAAGATATTTCCCAATGGTCAAGTAACTAATTCTAGACCAGTTACAGGATTGCTTTGTGTCTCCTGAAAAATTCTTAGAATACTAATAATCCCTTCCATTTGACCCACATGTTATCCTACAAATATTCTCCTAGATTTTATCTCATTTAATCTTTGACTCAAATATAAAGCAGGGAAGGTATTATTAGCTGTGTAAACTAATAATGTAAACTTTATTCGATGTGTAAACTGAAGCACACAGAAAAGAAGTGCAAGAATCATCATGGTATTGTGGAAAAACACATCTCAAAATTTTGAGTCAATTCTACCACTTAACAACCATGTGACCTTGGATAAGGTCACCTTTACTTCTCTGTGGCACAGTTTCCTTATCTGTAAAAATGAAAACATTACACTAAGTAATCTCCAAAGTCTCTGGTATTTCTAACAGAAACCAGACAGCGTCCATCTCTAGCTTTCTAATCTGCTTCGGAATTGTAGTGGACCTAGGCAAGACCACGGTATACCTGTATGACTCCAGCATGTATATCTCCAGTTCCTTATCTGTCACTTCAGTCCCGTGTTACCAGTTGTCTATTGAATATCTTTTCCTGAGTGTCCATTAGCATCTCAAACCCAAATGTTTGCCAGGGAGAAGCTTTGATGTACTTGAAACAATAGGCGTATTCTTTCACTTTGGGCTGAATAGTTCTCCGTCTAGGTTGCTGAGATGGATCACTCCGCTATATGCAGACAATCAAGGGCCAGGACATTTACTTAACTAATTATGTGCATTCTGAGCTGGCTGATGTTGTCACAAATTAGGGGATTGGGACTAACTGAGCTAGGGAAGCCCCATGACGTATCAATGTTATCCGCAGGGCTCACTCCCAGCCCACCTCTACCCCAAGCTGGGCCTCTTCAGCTAACAATGGCTGGCATCCCATAGCTTAGCTGGCCAATTCACCCATCCTCCAGTATCTGGAGGTCTTGTAATAAGGTTTAGTCCTGTCTGGAAGTCCAACCAGGATGCTTGGACACCTAGAACCTTTACAAGTAAAGGGTGAAGCTCTTGGGAAGGAAGGGGTTTCATCATTGTGGGGATTTGAACAGATGGGCTTTCACCACTAGCATACTAAGGTTGCTTAGCTGGTTCCAACTATTCATTTGTTGTTGCATATCTTGCAAGAAAGAATACAATGCAGGACTTAGAGTCAGGAAGACCAGAGTTCAGATCCTACCTCAGACCAGATTGCTAGCTGTGTGATCCTGGACAAGTCACTTAACTTCTCCGCCTCAGTGTCCTCATCTATAAAGTGGGGATAACAATAGTACCTACTATGAACATATATAGCATTCGCAAACCTAAAAGCACTGCATAATTCTAACCATAGGAATTATTATTATTTCTATCTATCCAATAGCTCAAAATCAAACTGATCCCTGTCCTCAAGAGGCTTATGTCTTAGTGAAAGACAACACATATTTAAGTAAGAAAACTTGAAGCGAGCATTAACAGGCAGGAACAAAAAAAGATCTATAGAAGTCGGCACCTGAGCTGGTATTGATAGGTGCTAAGGATATGGAGAGGTAAATGTGAAGATGGAAAAGGAATATTTCAGGGGTAGAAAACAGGCCTGCTGGAGATGGAATATCTTGTATATGACCCTGGACAAGTCGCTTAATCTCTGCTTACCTCAATTTCCTCAGATCTCACTTGGGGATATTAATAGCACCTACCTTACAGGGTTATTGTGAGAATCAAATGAAATAATATTTATAGGAAGGACTTAGCACAATGCCCAATACATAATAGGTGTTATATAAATATTTATTACCCACCCCCCCATCCACATTACCTTGAATCAGTTATCACTAATTAAGTGCTATGTGACATAGCACCATGGGATACAAATCCCAAATGATACAGTTTTTATTTTCAGGAGGCTTATATTCTATCAGAAGTGACATGTGTATATATGTGCACATATATACATGCAAGTATATGTACATGTTGTCACCCTTGATAGAATATAAGAATATTGTTATTCAATCATGTCTGATTCTTTGTGACCTCATTTGGAGTTTTCTTGGCAAAGACACTGGAGTGGTTTGCCATATCCTTTTCCAGTAAAAATATATAAGAATATAAGGGAACATGTATGTATGTATGTGGGCATATATATGTGTGTATGTATGTATATATACACATGCATGCGTGCATGTATAATGTATTAAAAATAAACTCATAAATACAAGATAATGGGGGAAAGTCAGAATGCAGCTGAGAGGGATCAGGTAAACCTCATGAAGAAAGAGTGTGTGAGTTAATTTTCCAGAAAAATGAAAATTTCACTGTGTCTCTGATACTGACAGTTTTTTCCAGTCCTTGTGAAAGGCAGAGCTAAAACCACAAATTTTTGTACTGGGGGAAAGATACAGGAAGTAAGCTTCTGTTTTGTGGCCAAGAGTGGGAAGAGAGAGATCCAAGGGTTCCAGTTGTCCAAGATTGGGAGAGGGGGAGAGAACAGTTGTCCTGAAGAGGGTCTTACCCAGAAAGACCATCTAGTGCCTTCCATTTTAATTAATTATTCTTGCTAACCAGGTACTACAGATTTGGCTTATAACCCCATTGACCTAGGGCAGCCCACCAGAACCCTCGACCCAGCTCCTGCTCTGGAGGACAGAGATGTTAAGGGAAAAGATGGATGTGAATATGTCCAAGGTTTAAAAAGGGGGTTCTTAGATAAGTGGCATTGTGTAGTGAAAGGATCTATAAAGGCCTATAGTCTTGACTATAGAGGGTTACAGTCAAGAGACCTGACTTCATATCTTGCCTCAGATAATGACTAGCTGTGTAGAATTGTATCTAGTCTGATTCTCATAGAGTCAAGTCAAGAAGCATTCATTTTTTTTTTGTTTCATCATTTTTTAGTCATATCCAGCTCTTCATGTGAGCCCACTTGGAGTTTTCTTGGCAAAAGGGCAGGGATTGAACCAGAGACTTCCAGTGTTGTATTCACCACACCATGCATGCTGAATTGGTCTCATTTTACGCCGAATGAGAATAATATTTGCATTACCTACTTCAGAGGACTTGGAAAGGAAGTTACTGCATAAACCTTCAAGTTCTCTAGAAAGTCACCATTCATTACTGCCAGTATTGACTACTGCTCCATGAATGGAGCTGACAGAGGAAAGAAACTAGAATTGGAGAATGGAGTGTCACATTTACCAGGTAGCCTAAACAATGTTTTATTTTCTTTCTCTGAGTTTCTTAGGGATTATTCCTTTTGAAAACTCCAACATCATCTCAACTAAACTTGGATCCAAGTAGACTATGCTGGACCCAAGAAGAAGCACACCCCAGGAAAGAAAGTGTGGTTCTGCAATGATATTGGTTACGAGGCAGAAGAGCCAGCTTGGCGGAGAGTGGAAAGGGGAACCAACTTTGGGGGAAGGGAAGGAAGGGAAGAAGGAGGGAGGGAGGAAAGGAGAGAAGAAGGAGGGAGTCAGGACCAGCCTGGATAGGTCTCCCTTTCCAACAAGGAACATCTCAGGGACTCTCATCATGGAGATATTAATACTACCTAACTTACAGGGATCAAAATAATATGTAACAGAGGTGTTCATAGTACAAAGTAACTGTGTGCCTCATTTCTGTAGAACTTAAGATAATAATAGCTAGCATTTATAAAATACTTTAAGACCTGTAAAGTGCTTTACATGTTATCTCATTTGATTTTCACTACCCTAGGTAGTAGGTACTATTATTATCCTCATTTGACAGTTCAGGAACCTGAGGTAGATATTAAATGATTTGCCTGGGGTCACACAGCTGGTAAGGATAAGGCAAGATTTTAATTCATTCTTCCTGACTCCAAATTCAACATTTTATCTACTGTGCCACCTAGCCACTATTTCTTTAGTTCTTACCCAGAAATCTGGAGAAATCCCTAGTAACACCCTGGCCATGATGGAACTAAAGAGAGAGGGAAAGAGGAAAATGGAGGGAGCATTACAGGCAAATCAGCGTCATCTCAAATTGCACAGTGAACACTCCCCAATGTCACGTAATAATCTGAACAGAGCCAGAAGGATCCAATAAAAGAACTGCAGAGCAGCTGCAAGCCAAGGTCAGAGAGCATTCATCTGTACCAGAGTAAATCAGAACAGTTTTGTGTTTTTCCAGCAATACTCTTAATAGCCTGGCACTGGAAGCAGAGAAGGCAATTAGCGATGATTACCCAGGGCTGGGAATTAGCAAAGTGGGAACAGTGAAGAAGACTGGCAGAGCCAAGGGTAGTTCTAGGGCGTTGGCAAACACATCTCTGAGAGGGCTGATCATGAGTCAAGGATGAGTAGAGAAAAAAAAGGGAAAAAAAGGGAAAATTAGGATGTGAGTATCCAACAGGAAACTGCTCATTATCAGGTAATGCTAGTAGAGCAAACTGGCCTTATCTCCTGAGGAAAGGCAGAAAGATTAAATAAATAAATTTAAATTAAATAATAAGTAACTCTAAATAAAGTCTCAATCAAAATTTCCCAGGGACTAAGCACCTAGTGAGGCAAATAGATATAGGCAATATATAGTTGAATCCCAGCACAGAGGCAAAACATCCCATGACTGATCAAGCTTGGTGGCCACAAACCTCCATCTGGTGATACATGGGAGTACAAAGGATACTGTCCCAGAAGGAACCTAGACATTTCCACTGCCATAATCCCATTTGAGGCTCTTATTTCTCATTATGACTATTGCAGAAGCCTCCTAATAGGTCCTACAAACATACTGGTCTTCATGGTGGGTATGATCCTATCACTTAGGCCCATGATACCTCCTTCTTTATCAAATAAAGTAAAAATAGGTATTGGAAGCTCCCAAAATCTGGTCACAAACCTGTTTTCAGCCTTATCTCACTCTGTCCTCCTCTCGTATGTATACTTTACACTACTCACTCTAGATCACTTGCTGTTCCCTAAATATACCCCATGTTCTCCTACCTCTGTGCCTGTGGTTAGCTAAACTTTAGTTCCATTTTGGTGGAATGCACTCCCTTCATCTACCTAGAGATATCCTATCTATTCTTCAAGTGCCCCCTTGAAATGCTAGGCTCTCCTTGAAGCCTTCCCCGAGTTCCTTCCCAGCTAGAAGTGATTTTCCTTTCATCTGATCTTAAGGAATTTTATGTTCATCTTTTTCACTTATATTAATACTCTATTTTATTTAAGTATGTATTATCACTTTATGCTCCTCAATAACAGAGATCATGTCTTATTTATCTTTGTTTCCCAAGTGCCAGCACAGACAGCCACATAGTAGGCTTTTAATAAATGTTTGTTGAATAAATGAATGAATATTAGCTTGGTTTTGTCCATTTTTTTAAGGGAAGGAAAAATTATAACTGTCTGACCCTAAGTGGCCCACAAGTGAAAGGTTCTATCATCGTATGGCATTCCTGAAGTCAAAATCCCTCCCCTGAACATGGATGACTTCTCTAATTGTTGTGGGTGACTACAGAAGTATGACACAATAAGCAAAGACAGGTGTTGACCCATGGCAAAAGTAGTCTGGCAGCCAGTGTGGAGAAACAAAGCTCTGCAAAAGAAGGAGCCAGAGCTACCTGACAGAAAAAGACACAGCAGCAAAAGCAGACAGTAACAAAGCCTATCCCTATTTCTTTTTTCTAGAAAACACAAAAATACATAGTAATAGTTTTTCCTTGAATCAGCTCACCACAAATTTTAAGTCATGTTCATGCGTTATCAAGGATTTAAAAATTACTTTAGGAGCCATTTAAACCAAGCAGATAATTGAATCTCCTTGGGATGTTTCTGCTCTCAGAGGAGACCCAGGGCAGCCCTGTGAGCAGATAACTCCAGGCTCACTTCATGCATTGGAATCTGTTTTGAAAATGGATTGTTCCAGGGATTCGGACAGCAGTTACTTTTGCCTCTAGCGCAACCTGTCTCAGAGTAGCTAAAAATCTCCTTCATAAGGTCCTCTGAGACATTTGGTCCATTTCCTGACTCTGGGCCTTTTGTCTGGTTGACTTCCATACTTGGGACTCTCTCCTTCCTCACTTCTGCCTCTTGGAAGCCTTACTAGTCCTCCTTCATCCTTCTGCTAATGGTCTCCCATCCATCCTGTCTGTACTTTGTTGTATACAGCCATTTGAATGCTGTCCCTCCAATTAGATTATGAGCTCCTTGAGGGCAGGGACTGATTTTTGACTTTCTTTGTATCCCCCAGCTCTTAGTAGAGTGTCTGGCACACAATAGGTGCTTAATAAATGCTTGTTGAATATAATAATAAAATTGAAATATAATAACAAATACCCAAATTAACTACAAAGGATATATGAAGGAAGATACTATCTGCATCCAGAGAAAGAACTGATAAGTAGAAAGATGTTTAGAATGATTTTATATACGTGTACATATTTGTGTCTTATGGTAGCCATTTCTAGGGTGGGTGAGGGAAGGGGAAAAAAAGAAATTTCCATGACAGCTTTATTATATGTTTAAAAGGAATAGCAAGTTGTACATAATAGACATGCAGTTTCATGTGCAATCCCCTTTCTGTTATACTATGTTATGGAAATACTTATTTTATTACATAAATCACAAATAAATAAAAGTTAAAAAAATTAAAATAAATGCTTGTTGATTTGAAGTTCAGAATTTTTATCTTATCTAGTTTTCTCTACCATCTGTATATTTCTAGTTCATGGTGTGCTCAAGAGAGTGATGCTTCCCTTCATCTCCCAACACTTCCTGCCTTCACGTGAAAAAAGAAATATATAATATCCTCTTCAGTCTGAGTAAGATCAATCACCCCACTCCCACCCCTCATCCTCATAAATGGGGCTCAGCTGCACCTTCCTTTCTCCTTCCCCCTGTAACAGTGTGTAACCAGTTCCTTACTCGCTTCTCATGTTTCTTGGCCTTTGAGTAATGGTTCTCAATGGGGTCAATGACTTCCACCAAATTGACCTGGGCAAAATACTAGTGCTAGATCACTAGGAAGTGTTTACATCAGCAGATCACTTTTGCTCCCATGACACCCACCAATCACCCAATGAAAATATCAAAAAGTGCAAGTTACATGCTCCTTCACCTACGAAGTAGGGAAAGTGTCTTCATCTGTAGCATGGGAGAGTTGCACTAGATAGCCTCTGAGCTTTCTTGTAGCTCTATGATTCTATTAATCTAGGTTCAAGTCCCACCTGCCCTCTGCTGTTTGTCCTTGATTCTCCAAGAGGACCATGATATCAAGGAGGTGATGCCATGACATGCAAGTGAATTGGATTTAAGCAAGGGAGGGCTGTGCAAAGTCACCAGCCTCAGTTTCTCCTCCCGAGTCATCTGGATCCAGGGGCTAGATATGGATCAGGATGACTGGAGATGCCCCCCCCTTTACTTTTTCTATGCATGGTCTTCATCTCAGATACTTTGCCTACACCATCTAGCTAATACATGATGATCTACTGTAATAATTCAAACCTGGGGTTAAGAGAAACCATTCTTTTTTTTTTCAGCCTTCAGCATGGCCCGCCCAATGGAAGATTTGAAATGATCTGTCCCAATGCTGAGAAAAGAAATCACCTCTTTGCTAGGACCTATTTTGAGTCTTGCTGAGATAACTAGAAATAAATATTAACGGCATGTTTTCTTTTCCTCCACTGAACCCTCACTGTGAGGTGAGGGAATGTTTCCAGTAGGCCCATGCTCAACTAGCAGATCTGTTGCCCAGTCTCACCAAAAGGCAAATTTCTGTTGGGAGTTGATTGACCCCTATCACATTTCCACTTCATACAAAGACCAGTGGAATTTATTCTCAGGTCCCCACTCTTCCAGATACACAGAGACAGTAAGATCCAAATTGAATGGAAAGAAATCAGAGGAAATAACACAAAACTAAAGAAGACAAACTAGAACCCCAAATCACCAAGCAGGCAGAAGCCACTGAATTCTTGAGTTTGTCCCAGAATGATGTCTATGAAACGCTCCCTAATGATGCTGTGGCATTGTCAGAAGGAGGTCAGCCCTGGAAGAACACCAGTAGCAGTGAAAATTTAATGGTATCTTTCATACTGCTCTTCATTTTCCCTTTGACAATAATGGAGAACAACTGGCTCCAGACAACTGGCCTTCATTCCTCCTTCACTTGTATTGTCTATTTACTTGTGACATTGACAGATCCTTTTATTGTCAAAGAGGAAAGGGAATGGGATGATCACATCATAAATTTAGAGCTCGAAGAAACCTTAATTCTGTGATCTGTAGGGAAAGGAGTGATTGAAAATGGAAAAGCAATGGAAATATAAAAGAGCAAGGAAATTTATTTATATCACCAAAGGGTTATTGCACCAAAAAAGATTTGAGATCATGTCACAACATTATTTCTCAAATCACAGACATCAGTCTTATCCCACACTCCCATATATATAATTTGATTTCCAAAATTCTGTAATGGTATAGTCCTATAAAACTTAGTCCCAGGAATTAGCTATGACTTGCCCAAGGTTATGCATGCAAAGAATAAAAGGTAGGGGCGAGGGGCATCTCCAGTCATCCAGATCTAGGTCTTACCACTGGACCCTGATGGCTCCAGAGGAGAAAGTGAGGCTGGTGACTTTGCACAGTCCTCCCTCACTTAAATCTAATTCATTTGCATGTCATAGCATCACCTTCCTATTGTCATGGTCCTCTGAGAATGAAGTACAAGCAACAAAGGGCAGCTGGGATTTGAACTTAGAGGCTATCTGGTACAATTCTCCGTGTTACAGATGAAGAACTGAGACCTCCAAAGAGATGAAATAACTTGCCCAAGGTCACATGAGTGGTAATTATCAGCAGCAGGATGTGAACCCAGGTCCTTTCCACTGCACCACACAAATTCAGTACTGCACTAGCTGCCATACAAGGTTAGTCCTGCCTGGTTGAGGCTCTGTTTACAGAAGCTATTGACAGCAGAGACTCCTGGATTAGGGAAACCTGCAGAGTCAGTATCTGACTCTCTGAAATTCAAATCTTGGGTGTCTTGAATGACTTTCTCCGAAGCCATCACTAAAGATAAAGGGGTTATAACCTTACAAAGCTGTCTGAATGCTAGCCAATACCTAAGTTTGCCTCGAAAAATCATCAGCTAAATTGACATCATCTCCTGTTTCCATTATTACTTCCTATCTTCTACTAGATTCTGCTATTTGGGGACTCAAGAAATCCCTGAAAAACAAAATGCTGCAATTATTTCTGGCCCAATGTACAGATCAGAATAAATTAGAAAGAATATGAGTTAGATACTATGAGGAAAACTTTCTCAGATAGGAAAAGGAATCCTGGGGGAGGAGAAAAAATTAGTAACACATTTCAGTTGAGTTTCTACATTCACCATTCCAACACCAGACATTTAACCTTTGTCTTCCCTGGTATTGCTATGTAATAGAGCATTTTAAACCAAAAGGAAAATGAAGTGCCTAAATGTTATTTTCCTTTTGACTGGAAAAATACTGCCAAGGCAGAGAGGAGAAATATTAGAAGCCCTAGCAATGTTTTGATTTTGCTTAGAGCTGGGCTGAACTCAGCTCTTACCTCATCAAGGCTTACAAACATACAGAAGGCCAACTCTCTACTAAACACAATGACTCGGAGACTGTATTCATTAAAGGGAGTCATTCTTAAGGAGAGCAAATTTAATAGGTTGTTTCCTTTGAATATTCAAGAGCTAAAAAAAAATTATGAAGGCAATATCAAGGGATGGACTCAATGAGCAAGTGAATAACACACTTCCTGTAAGTTAGACAACAATTATTTGATGCATATATTACTCATCAAGGATACACGTGACTCACTGCACCACTGTTCAAGCCCTCGATGGTGGCACAGAACCCTCAGGTTTTCTGAAGTTGGGACTAACCTGGTCCTTGAAGATGAAGACTTGGTACGTTAACTCACTCTTCTGGCAGGAACTGAGTAACTATTTGTTGGGTATTTTGAGAGCGACTTGCTCCTTAATCATGGCATAGTGTAGATACCCTCTGAGATTCTGTGAGTCATCTATGCCCCATAAGACTAATGAATTTTGAGTGTGGATCTTGTTCTCTTTCACTAATGACTCCAGACCATTACTAATTACATCTATTCATTTTAGTATCATAGAGTTAGAGCTGCAAGGAAACTAAGAGGAACTAATTTCTAATCCTCTCATTTTACAGATGAAGAAACTGAGCCACACAGTAGTTAAGCACCTGGCCCAGAGCCATGAAAGTGATAGTAGTAGCAACAACAGCAGTAGCAGCAGTGGCAGTAGTAGTAGAAGTAGTAGTAGCAGTAGTAGCATAGTTAGTAGTAGTAGTAGTAGTAATAGTAGTAGTAGTAAACAACTAGCATTTATATAGCACTTCATAGTTTTCAATACACTTTATAAATATTACCTCATTTTATCATCACTACAGTCCTGGGAAATAGGTGCTATTTTTATCCCCATTTTATAGGCAGAGAAATTAAGGCAGATCAAAGTTAAGGGGAATTTGCTCAGAATCACACAGCTAGTAAATATATGAGGCAGGATTTGAACCTGAATCTTCCTGAATCCACAGTCAGTGCTCTATCTACCAGACTATCATACCTCTCAGACTGTTGCAGTACTAATTCCATAGTATTGTCACGTTTACCTTTTCAGACTGGGAAAAAATATGGCCAACAAAATAAACCATAAGCTACAATTCTGATGTTTTATCCTAGGTAGAAGTGACTCTATTTAAGGAGATGTCAATGAAATAGAAGTTGTGGAAGGTCTGACCAAGAAAAAAATATTGTTAAGTCTGGGGTCAGAAATAGACTGAGTTAGTATTAGAAATAGGGAGAGAGGAATACAGCTGAGGCCATGGACAAGGTATGAAAGTGGAAGGCTCAAACCACGACACAAAAGAGTATTTAGGTGAGTTTCGCATTGCAATGATGGCAAATTAGCCAGCATTTTGTAATAACCAGGCCACCATGTACCAGAGAAGATGGAAACAAGCAACCAGGTGAGGCTTTAGGGAACTTTCCATGAATCAGCTGGGTACGCCTTTGTGTTCTGCATTGTTTGACCACAGCTATCCTGGGCTTCTGAGAAAGCTCATAAGTCGTTTCAAGGACATGGTTTTGTTATCCAAAGTCAAGGCCCTTCTTAAAATGAGGTACTCAGAATGGAACATAGTATTACAGTAGATATTTGACAAGGATACCCCGACTAGGATTATCACCTTCTTGGTTCTGGAAGTGATTCTTTTAATTCAACCTAAAATAGAGGTTTTTACTACCATGTCACTAAAAAAGAAATACATAACAAGCATTTATACATAACTATTATGTATCAGGAATTGTGGTATGTGTCTGTATACATCATATATATGGGTGTATATACATATATATAACACATGTGTATGTGCCTGTGTATTCTCTAAAAATAACTTTTTACCTTTACTGCTCCTCTAGAATTTGATTATTTTTGCTTTTGTTTTGTTTTGGAGCTACTATATCTATCAGAACACTTCTCCCTAGTTAGAACCCAGGTCCCATTCCCTGTCCCATCCCATGGAGCATGACATACTTTATGGTCCCTTTTCTTACCTCCATGCTCCCAGCTGCCACTTTGCTGCCTCCCTTTAACTGTTCTTTTCAGCGATCTCACCTCTGTCTATCTGCCATCTCAGATTCCTCCCAATTTATCTAATTCCTTCCAGAAATTTCCATGAATGACAGTTGCTCACCATTCTACCTCCCACCCCTCAGCACACGCACACACACACACACACACACACACACACGCACTCATACACTGAGATTCCCTTTTTTACACATTTATAGATGTTACCATTATCCCAGTACATAGCGTACTGATATAACTACTCAAAATCAAGATTAATGGGGCCGTAGTTCCTCGCCTGGAACCCACTTTCCCGGGAGACCTCCATCTCAGACTGTGTGTGTTTGTAGTTGCCGAAATGAATCAAGACCAAAACTAACTCGATTCACTCAACCCCAGCAGTTTTCCTTGGGGCCAGTGCAGCATAAATGGTACCTTCCGGTAGCACAAATTATAACCTCTAGTTCAAGCCCTTTACAGGAGCAAACACAGTGAGCTTCAGCAGGGAAGCCCACAAACTCAGAGAGTAGAATCAATAGCAGAAGCGAATACAACAGATGTTTCACTGAGCAGGTGGGCAGGAAGGCACCTGCTGCTTTAGAGATCTATGAATAGCAAGAGGAGAGGTCAAAGTGGGAGTTTTTCTTTTTAACATTTCCTTTCTTTCCTCTCCTGCTTGCCATGAGCTCATGACAGAAAATCACCACAGTCGGGTCGACCCCTGGACACTGGGTCCAGAGATCTGGATTGGCATCCTGGTCCTGATGTTTACTGTGTGATCACAGACAAGTCACTTAACCCTTCTGAGACTCAGGGAGCATCCCGTCAATACAAGTACTGATGCATGTACCCCCTACCTCACTGGGCTGTTGTGAGAAAAGTGCTTTGTTGATCTCAAAAGGCAATTATTATTAATATTATGGAAATTATTATGGGTCACTCCTTTGTGCGTTCAGCATTTTCTATCTCATCTTACCTTTGCATATGAGGTACATGAAGGTCAAGAACCCTTCTTAATTATCTCCATACCTCCTGCATCACCTAGCACAAAGTTCTGTACACAGTAACAGATATAGATATAGATATAGATATACACACATATGTGTGTATATACATATATACATTATATGTATATGTGTGTGTGTATATATATCATATGAGGAGGCTACCTAGGGCCTTGCCTCAGGACACCCCAATGTAAAGGGCACTTGTTATTCTTTTGGGAGGAATAAATAAGGATGTTTAGGGTCTAGGAGTGGGTGTGTGTGTGTGTGTGTGTGTGTGTGTAACTGAACTTGTAATTTCATCAGCATAGGTAGTTTGTAGGAAGAAAGTCCTCCTCCAAACTGTAGACTCGTACCCACTCTGTCACATTTAATTTTGGAGAGTTGGCCAGGGGCATTGAAAGATTATGTTTCTTTTCCAAGATCATCCAATCAGTTCAGGTAATAGCCTTGAGCCCAGGTCTCCCTGACTTTTGGTGCTTGCTCAGCCAGGAAAACTAGTTAGAATGGAAGTCCCTGGTTGCTGCCCTTGCCCTGACTGAAGCCCCTGTTCAGCTCCTTCTGGGCCCATCCTCGTCCTACGTCCTCTACCCCTTGTTGGCCTTAATCCACTAGGATCTCTAAAGATCTGAGGTCTGCTTCTCTCCTAATCTCCACTTTTCCTGAATGTAATTTGTGGAACTTACTCTAAGCACCAGGGCAACTCGATGGTATAGGGCCTAGAGACAGGAAGAGTAAATCCAGCCTTAGACACCCTGTGTAAGTCACTTAACCCTGTTTGCCTCAGCTTCCTCATCTGTAAAATGAACTGAAGAAGGAAATGGAAAACCACTCCAGTATTTTTGCCAAGAAAACTCCAAATGGGATCACAAAGAGTCAAACATGACTAAAACAACTGAATAACCAAAACTTCAAGCATCAAAATTACAAGTTAGGGTTCTAAATAGTGGGCACACATTTAATGACTATCTGTGGAGCTACTTCTCCAAGCTATTCTCACACTTGAAGGTTGGGTCCCCAAAGGACCACTGGTATCAGGTTTCAAGGGTGTGCCCTGGGGGCCACGCTTCTAAAACTATAGCTCATGAGCCCCCACCAATGAATTTCCCATTAACAATCAGTAGACACGCATAACTCTTAGCAAAAGCATGTACTAAGACAACACAGTAAGAATAGTAGCTGTAAAACATTCCCCCACTTAATCTGGGGCATGCTCTTCCACAAATACAGATAGTATTTGTGGGATATTGGACCTACCGCAATTCCTGATATATAATAGTTATGTATAAATGATTGTTAAGTATTTATTCATTAATCTTTCTTACAAGTGCAATGAATAAGCTTATGGGCCATAGAGACAGGGTAATCAAAGCAGTGTTTAGGGGTCCAACATACACAAACACACACATATACATATGCCTATGTATATATGGGTATACATGTACATACATACATGTACACACATATATAAAATTTTCCAGTATATTTTGGACCAAGCTCTCTCATTCTCTCTCTTCACATATGTGTGTATATATATGTATGTATGTATATACATGCATATAGATATAGATCTATATATACACATACAGATATACACATAAAATATGTGTATATTTTTGTATATTAGATATACTATATACAAGCATACATATATGTATATTTAAAATTTCAATATTTTAAATTTATAGTGTACTAAATATGTGCAATGTGTATATACATGTATTCATTCTTTACAGTCAGCCCCCTTTTCCTTCCTTTAAAACTCACATTGGATGCTCAGTTGATGTTTGTGGATGAAAGTAATGACAGCAAAGAGGATCTACCCTTAATAAACTGATTGACCCAGGACATACTAGGAAAAGATTGTAAATCAGGCTGTTCTTGTGGCTTTGTCTTGATTAATGATATATGCAACTGATTAGATTATTAATCAGGCTGGGCCAAGGGTAACTGAGCATTGAATTTGGTCTTGAAAATGTTTACAAAAGTGGTGGCGGTTGTGCACCTTCTATTCACTTTGAGATATCATAACCCATCTTAGCCCTAAACTGTAAGTCATTTAGTGGTGTGAATATCATGGATGCTTGCAACCATTCACACTAAGAAAACAGCAGGAAATCTGGAGATCAGAATCTTAATAAGAGGGACTACATTTAAGAATCAATATGAGTAAAAATCACAGTAAAGAGAGCAAAATGAAAAAAGAAAACATAAGGAGAAAATGGGAAGGATGAGCCTTTTCATTGTGATATGAAACCAGTTGATTCTGAAGAACCTCTGATAAAGTAAGTATTGATAAGATCATGCAGCCATCACATACTCTGTTCCTATCAAACTCTCTTGCTAGTAGTTCCTATATGTGACATTCCATCTCCCACCTCCATACCTTTGTCTGTATGATCACCCATCGACTCACCTAGAATATATTCTCTCTGTACTATGGTTGCTTAGAATCCCTAACTTGCTTTCAAATTGAATTCAGGTGCCACTTGCTACATGAGACCTTTGCTTATCCTCCTGGTGGTGTGTGTATACACACACACACACACACACACACACACACACACATACACATATATAACATATGCAAATAAATATACAAATATTACATATACATATATATGCATACACATAGACATATATATGTATATATGTAAAATCTTCTTGTATATGTTGGGCCAAGTTCTCTCATTCTCTCTCTCTCTCTCTCTCTCTCTCTCTCTCTCTCTCTCTCTCTCTCTCTCTCTCTCTCTCTCTCTCTCTCTCTCTCCAGTCTTCTTTCTCTTCCAATGTACTATAGGACCTGGGGCAGCTAGGTGGTGCAGTAGATAGAGCACAAGTGCAGGAGTCAGGAGGACCTCAGTTCAAATCTCACTTCAGACACTTGACACTCACTAGCTGTGTGACCTTGGGCAAGTCACTTAACCTCAATTACCTCATCCTGGGTCATCTCCAGTCATCCTGGTGAATATCTGGTCACTGGATTCAGATGGCTCTGGAGGAGAAGTGGAACTGGTGACCTGCACAGCCCTCCCTCGCTCAAAACAAAGTGAAATGCAAATCATGTCATCATTTCTCTCATGGCATGGTCTTCTTTGGCAATGAAGGACAAACACACTATCTGACCTAGTTACATTGGCCTACTCCAAGTCCCTGGAAAGACCCTCCCTCTCTTTCTCAGCGCTTTGCACTAACTCTTCTCTGACTTAGATTTCTCTCCTCCCTCACCTCTGCCTACCAACTTCCCTGCCTTCCTTCAAGATTCATCTCCAAGTCCTACAGTCTCCAGGAGGCCTTTCCTGATCCCTGCAACTGCCAGATTACACTTCATCTACTCTGTCTATATCTTGTATGTACTTTGTCCTTTATATATTGTGTCCCCCTCTAGAATGTGAGGTGCTTGGGAATGGGGACTGTATTTTTGTCCTTTTTCTTTGCATTCCTAGTACTTAATATGGCATCCAGCATTTAATAAATTCTTACTAACTGGGGAGAGATAGGAAATGGTTATAATAATCCAGGCATTCTGTGATAATACGTGGCAAAATCAGGGTGGGGGTCGTGAGATAATAACAATGACAACAAAAATAAGTGGTATTTACACGGTACTTTATAATTCAGTTGCAAATTGCCTTCTTTGTATTATTATCACATTTGCCCCCAATGAAAGGAACATAAAATGCATCTAAAAAGAAAACTCCAAAGCCTTCCTCTGAAAAGGAGAGGGAGAGCTCCATGGCCCCTACTGTCTCCTAGGTTCCTGAGAATAAACATATGCAGAAGGAGAAAGATAAATAGAAGGTGGCTCTAAGTCCAGATGTCCAGTAGCACCCCTGGCCCTTGACATACACAGGGACATTTGAGAGAGAGCTAGTTTGGAGTGAGGAAGATGATGGTTCACTTTTGACAAGCAGAGCCTGACAAACTTCAAATGGATACCTTTGATAGGCAACTGGATATACAGAACTCAAGATAGGACAGAAATCCAGCTGGAGATGTGAACTTGAAAAGCGTTATCGTAGCAATGAGGAGTAACATGGTAGCATGGCAGATAGAGCCCCAGCCCTGGAGTCAGGAGGACCTGAGTTCAAATTCAACCTCAGACACTTACTAGCTGTCTGGCCCTGGGTAAATCATTTCACCCTGTTTGCCTGAGTTTCCTCATCTGTAAAAATGATCTGGAGAAGGAAATGGCAAACCACTCTCATATCTTTGCCAAGAAAACTCCAAATGGGGTCAGGAAGAGTTAGAAACCAACGGAACTACTCAACAGCAGTGGCATAGAAATCATAACTGAAGCCTCAGAATATATCTATTTTAATGGGGGAAAGTGCAGAGGACCAAGACTGATCTTCAAGGGGCACTCATATTCAGGGGGCAAAAGGAAGAAGAAAGACAGACAGAGGGAGGTAAGCTGGAGTAGAGGAAAGAACCTTGGACCCAGAATCAGTAGAGAGGTATGCTTAAATCTCAGCTCTGGCACTCTGGATCCTGGGGTACTCTTTTAGTCTCACTGAGCCTCAGTTTACTTATCTGTAAAATAGGGACAATAATACTTTTGCCCAATCTACTTCACAGGTTTGTTGTGAGGAAAATATTTCATCAATCTATAGAAATAAGAACCATTAATATTAAGAGGAGAGAATAGGAAAAATCTAGTAAGAATAGAAGTTACTTGAGAATAGGAATGATTTCATTTTTTGTCTTTGTAGCTCTAACTTGCAGGAAGTCACCACTTAATAGATTGTTTTATTGAATTGGGATGAAAAGAAGTGGAATAGACCTAAACCTCTGATTTCATTGCTATTATAGGGAAATTGGGACATTCTCTCTACAAATCAAATCTGCACTCCCCCAACTTATGGTCTTAGAGAATTGAGGGAGGGGAATGGAGGAGGGGAAGAATGAGTAGTAAAATGACTTGTCTAATAGCCAGTTCATGTCAGAGGTAAGCCTTGAAGCCAAGTCTTCTTGACTCCCTCTCTTATAATACAGTGACTTCAAGTCAGTCCAATCCTGTCATTTCCCTCAAACTCATCTCAAAACATTGTTTCTCCAAAAAGCTGTCTGGTATTAACCATACCTCAGATCAGTGGTGTTGAGCTGAAATAGAAACTGAAACCTATATAGTGAACCAGTATATAAGGATCCTCACAGGCAGCATATTGACTTAGAAAACCATATATTCACATTATCTATGTTATATTGTATTTTTATTTATTTTATTAACTATTTCCTGCTTGGGTAACACTTCAAGAATGTTGGCAGCATGTTAGACACATCTGCCCTACCATCATTCTTTGGTACTTTTGTGTCAATAAGTATATGTTACTTTGACCTTTTAAAATACACTTTCATAATTGTGCTTAAGTTATTTTCATCATGCATGGTTTGTCTCCCCAACTAGATTGTAATTACAGAAGGCAAAGACCAAGTCTTTTATTCCTTTTCTGTCCCCTCACAATATCTAGGTCAGAGCTAGAAACATAGTAATTAATCATTTCATATTTGTGAAGCACCTACTATGTGCAGGCATGATGCTAGTAAATAAAAATTGCTAGTATATAAAAATTGAATAAAGTACTCCCTGTCCTCATGGAATTCACAATCTAAGGAGAGGAATGTGACACAGATAGAAATAACCAAAATGTGTAGGAAGTTCTCCAGAGAGAAATGCCATGTGTCATTTGAGGAGGGAAAGGCCATTATTGACTACATGAATCTGAAAAAGCTTAATCGAAGAGGTGGTATGAACTGAGCTTTAAAGGATGGGTCAGATCTGAATGGGTAGAGGACTTTCCAGGGGAAGGGAATTATGTGAACAAAGGTATTCTGGTCAAAAAGCGTGGGATATATGTTGAGGTATGACTAGGACAGGGGTGGGGAACCTGCAGCCTCGAGGCCACATGTGGCCCTCTAGGTCCTCAAGTATGGCCCTTTGATTGAATCCAAACTTCATGGAACAAATTCCCTTAATAAAAGGATTTGTTTTTCTGCACTTGAGGACCTAGAGGGGCATATGTGGCCTCAAGGCTGCAGGGTCCCCACTTGCGGTCTAGGTGTTTAGCTTTACTGATACATAGAGGGATATGTGTGAAATAAGGCTGATAGATTGTGTAGAGCCTTGAATGCCAAACTAACGAGTTCAAAGTTTACCCAGTCAGTAACAGGGAACCACTAAAGAGTTTAGAGCAGTGGGGTGCCACAAACAGACCTGTGCTAAACGCTAGGTAACCCTCTTGAGCAAAATATGCCCAAGGGGTGGTGGGGGAAGAATGGAAATCCCCTCAAAATTGCTGAACTAGCACTAGTACAGGGCATGATGAACTGCCAAGTAACTGCAATTTCTGAAATATTTTTTCCAGCCAAAGCATTATCAAATCATTTATTCTTTACCAGGAAAAATGTCCTGGTAAAAGTTAGAGATGATTTTCCTCGCTAAGATCCAAGTAATGCTTCTGGTGATTTATTTATTTATTTGGTTTTGAAATTGCAATTTCACAGAACTACCTTGGGGACAAGGCCAAAAAAGAAAAAATGAAACCATTAATGAAACAGATAAAACAACAGCAGCATTAACCCCTCCTCCCGAGGTCAGCTACTATCAGACACTTTGGCTGAGACTTAGATTTGTAAAGCCCTTGGCTTAGGAGGCATCGGGGGCTATTTGCTCCACAGCTGAAGTAGTGAGTAAACAAAGACCTTTTATGAAGGATATTTTTAATGCCTGTATTATTATTTAGTTTATTATTATTTAAGACTTGCATATTTAATGCCTATATTCAGCAAGTAGCAGGTCCATCTGTAGAACTCAAGTTTAGGGAGAGCAAGTGCAGGAAAGGAATGTGAAGGGATGGAAACCCTTGGAGTGAAACTGAATGAGGAGGAAAATGCTCTGAAGTGTCCATCAGTTCTGACTCAGATGCTTCCCCCACCCCCTGTTCTTCAAGAGTCCACACTGCCTACACACAGGACTGAGGGAGGATGGGCATAGGGGACCCACAGGGCAGACAAGTACAATTCTCTGAGCATGGTCACCCAAGGTGTCAGTGTCAAGGATGAGGGCTTCCTTGGGATGTGCCTAACAGGAGCTCAAGGCCAGGTCTGTTTGCTGACAACGTCTGCTGTCTCCGCCGATGAGAGCGGACTACCAAACTGAACACTTTAATGAGCTACTCCCCATTAAGCAAAGAGACCGGCTGTGTGAGGAACCAGAGCTGATGGCGAGGCCTGGGAAAACCATAAGAGAAATTGGCAAGTTGCAGCATCTCACTCCTGTCAGCTCATTAACAATTCCCCTGGGTTCCAGAGGCAGCTACTTAATTCCAGAGAGAACCCAATCAAACAAAGACAGCCATGCAGATTTGTTTATTCCTTCTGGTGGCTTATCACAGCTCGACCAGAAGAAAATCGAGAGGCTAGGTGATGATTGCCATAATTGCAAGGCTATTTTTCACCTTTCTTTCCTCATATTCAGTCACCTGAGCTCAATGTGAGTTACCTGGCACCCTACCTCTAGGGCCACCTATGAAAAGTGAGTTGGTGCATGTCCCATTGATAACCTTTATAGGACATAGTTTTCAATGAGATCACAAGATCATAGATTTAGAGCTGAGACAGATCTCAGAAGCCGTCTGATCCAATCGTAGCATTTTGAAGAGGAGGAAAACAAGACCCAGGGGAGTTAGACAACTTACTCAAGCATCAAGCATTTATTAAACACCTACTATATGCCAGACTCTGTGCTGGGCTCTAAGGATATAAGGACAAAAATAAAACAGTCCTTGCTGTCAATGAACTGATTCAGGGCAAACAGTGAGAATATGCAAAATTTATAGAAAGTAAATACAAGATAATTTTACCAGGAAAAGGTAATGGCAGCTAATTAGGAAAAAAGTCTCATGTAGGAAGTGACATTTGAGCTAGCAAATTAGGGATGCTAAAAGGTGGAAGTGAGTACATCCCAGGCAGAGGGGAAAATCCCTGCAAAGACTAGATAGAATTAATAGGACTTAACAACTAATTGGATATGGGAGGCAGTAAGAGAAAGACTCTAGGATTATTCTGAGGTTTTGAATCTGGATGACTAAAAGGTCAGTGGTGTACTAGACAGAAATAGGGAAACTGGGAAGGGGGATAGTTTGAAGGAGGGAAAATAGAGAAAAAGATTGGTGATTTAATTGGTATTGGAAGCACGTGCAGAAGGAACCCGCCCCGCCCCAACCCCACCTCCCACTAAAATCCTGCAATTTAAAGTCTTATAGGTTACCTGGGGGCTCTAAGGACCAGTGATATGGTCAGTGTATGTCAGAGACATATCTAGAAGCTAGGCCTACCTGACTCCAAGGGCACTTCTCTCTTCATAGAACCGCATGGATTCTTTTGAAATTGACATTTTCCCAAACCACAGGTCCCCTTTCTGGCTGCAAAAGTGACATTCATTGCCCTGGTTCTTTCTAAAACACAGCCCATAGTGGGCTGGGAGCTTTTCCTATAGGTAGGTAGATAGATGAATGAATGAACAGATGAACAATGAGGCTCTTTGGAGACCCAGCCTGTGGAATATAGGTATGCAATTTATCAAAATTCATCTCCAGTGTCAGGTCTGCACTGCTTCCTTTTCTCTCAATTTTTTTTTTAAGCCTCTCCAGCCCCGGAGGGCTAATCCACTCAATCTTAGCTGCATAGGTAGTTCTTGATAATGTCGCAGAGAGTGATACAGCAAAAGACGGATGCTTATTTAGAGTCTATGGGGACAATAGCTCCTCTCTAGTCAGAGCTAGTCAGATTTATGTCACTGAATCCATTTTTTTTTTCTTAAGAGGAAGAAAGAGGAAGGCATCTATGCTTCCTCTGCTCAGTCAGATAGAACTATTAAAGTGCTGCAGATGGAGAAAAGGGAATAAAAACCAAGGAAAGAGGAAGCAGGAGACTGAAGACAGTAGTGGCATTTAGACTGGGAACCAGGGGCTGCGTTTTAGCATCACTAGCCAGACATCAATAAATCTGTGTGAAGGGATAATCAGGCACCATCCAAGGGGAAGAATGATGCTCCAGCTAGCTGCTTTTCTCATAATCAAGGAAAGGAACTAATCACCATGAAATCAACAGTCAAAGCATGTGAAAATCAACACTAGAGGGAGAGGAGGGGGATTAATCCAATCCAATTCAGAGCGTTATGGAAGAGGGGGAGAGGGGGAAAAAAGACAAGAGATCTGGTCCTTGTCATTGAGGAGTTTATAATCAAGTAGAAGAGATATGAGCCTTACTCCAATAATTATTTTTGTTATTCAGTTATGTCTGGCTCTTCATGATCCCATTTGGGGTTTTCTTGGCAAAGTTACTGGAGTGGTTTGCCATTTCTTTCTCCCGCTCATTTTACAGATGAGGAAACTGAGGCAAGCGGGGTTAAGTGCCCTGCCTAGGGTCACACAGAGAAGGAAACTGAGACAAGGAAAGGTTAAGCAATTTGCCTAGGGTCATACAGATAGTAAATGTCTGAGGCCAGATTTCCACTCAGGTCTTCTTTCCCTATGCCTAGTGCTCTATCCACCTTGCTGCACCTAAAAAAGTATACCTACCCTTTACCCCCAATTCACCTTCTGACTGTGGCAGCTACCATTTGGGCTTAGGGGAAGTTATCAGAGTGTTGAGTTCTACTTTTCTCCCTCCCAACCCAAATTTTATTTGAGTGGGACAGAGTTCGTTTCACAGGATGAGCAGATGTGGATGAATTGTCACTGATTGCAGATCTCATTACCTTTTCTCCTCACCAACCTGCTCCACCCCCACTCACCCCTCTTCTATATTTGCCTATTGTTATTGAGGATATCACCATCCTTCCAATCACTCAGATTCCCAATCTAGGTATCATCCTGGATTCCTCACTCTCCCTCAGTTTAGATCTCCCATCAGTGACCAAATCTCTTTGTTTCTACCTCTCTCTGTCCCCCTTCACTCCCTCAGCTACCACTCCTAGTCCACATTCTTAGCACATCTCTCCCCTAGACTATTGCAAATAGGCTCCCAATAGGCCTCCCTGCCTCTCAGATCCTCCCTCCACACAACTGCTAATATGATTTCCCCAGAGCTCAAGCCTGATCATGTCACTCCCCCACTCTGTAAGCTCCAGGGGCTCCCTGCTGACCCTGTGATTAAATTGTTTCATCTTTAGCTTATATTTTCCTACTTTTAGATGAGCTTTATACTTTACTTCCATATTAGTACATGCATGTAGTTTGTAAATAAATAAATATACACATATTGGGGTTATATGCTCAAAAAAGTTCTACTATTGGGGGTGCATGATCAAAAAAGTCTGGAGACGACTGAGCTAGAGCATAGGGTATATGCATATCAGTATGAAGTGGGAGCAGAAAAGTCAAATGAGGAAAGCCTAGTCTTTTTGACTGTGTTAAGGAAAGGGAAGGGAATAGAAAATTTTTGAAGGAATGATCTGATCAGAGCTATGCTTTAGAAAAGTTGCCCTGACATCCTTATGGAGACTGAGTTGGTGGTGGGAAAAGCCGAAGCAAGTAAAGGAGACCAATAAGAAGTGACTCCAATAGACCAATCAAAATGGTTCTGGCAGTGGGAATGGAAAGGGGGGCATTTCAGAAGGAGAAGGGGCAAAACCTGGCAGCTGACAAGGATTCACCCTTACTCTGGAGAAGTGCCATTCTCTCACATGTGGAAAAAGCAAAGGAATGTTTAACATTCCAAATACATCAGCTCCTTTGTTTGAAAGTGACAGAATCATTTTCATACCTTTTCACTTAAGAAAACTGGATTTGATCCTGGGCATTTAACACCCCCAAAAGGGTCAGGTTCTCTTTTTAGCTCTGTTGCACCCCAGAATAAAACTGGGAAAATCTCCTAAACAAACCTTACTATGGCTTGACTCCAGGGTTTCCCCATGTATGGGTAATGAGATCCCAGCCTTCTACACAGGCACTCGGTTTACAGTATGGATATTGGGTAGGGCAGCTTTTTATTTCTTCCTCCACAAAAAATATGAAAGACTTGCAGGCATACTTGAACATAAGAAACATAAAGCTCTCTAATAATCCAGTAGATGCATTAGACTTCCCAGAATGTAAGGACACTTTACACTAAACAAATGTCCTCCATTGACCTCAGACTTGCTCATCAGAACAACTCACAGCAAAAGAAATGGAGAAATTGCAACAGTCCAGAGATCCTTGAAGCTAGGTAACAAAGTGAATAGGATAGAGCACTGAGCCTGGAGTCAGGAAGACCTGAGTTCAAATTCAGCTTCAGATATTTCCTAGCTTTGTGACCCTGAATAAGTCATTTAACCTCTGTTTTCCTGAGTTTTCTCAACTGCAAAAAGGGCATCATAATAGCACCTACCTTCCAAGGTTATTGTGAGGTGATATTTGTAAAATGCTTAGCACAACACCTGGCACATAGTAAATGCTAAGTAAATGCTTATTCCCTTGCTTGCCTGCCTTTGGGATAGGGCTTTAGTCTTTAAGCTATAGTTTCTTCCTGTTAACAGTTTCCTTCTCTGAGAATCATTCTGTTAAAGAAATTTTCCTCTGGGAAGATTGGTACCCAACTCTTAAATTCAGGAACTTTGAACTCAGAAATATCCACAGAGTAATCCTAAGGCTGGCTGGTTGACTTAAACTGATAATCAATGGAGAACACATCAGTAGGGGCTCATGGGCCATAACAAGTTCTGAACCCTGAGGGGAGAAGCTGTTTTCTAGAGATCAAGCCTGCTATAGTGAGTGGGATCTGGGAGATTAGCTCCTGACATATGCTATACTAAGAGGGAGCTGGATTATTTTGTTCAGTTGTCTTGATGGGGTACAGATTCTGGGAACCTCCTTGAACTCTCCTTGAATTTTCCCACTTAATCTGACCTTTCATAGTCAAATCCGTTATCCTTAACCTAGCCTGGCCTTCTATTTTCTGTTACCTCTGGATTGTCCTACCTCCTTCCCACCCAAGCCCTCCACTGTCAGATACCTCCCAATTGTCTCCAGCTATTTCCCAGTCTTGAATTCATAATTAATTACCCCAGTCCTGTCAAGATCCTCCTTAGACCCTCCTCCCAGACTACTAGACGACCTCTAGATCTTTCCCATGGTCTTTCTGCATATAAGTTCCATCCTGCCTCTTTGAAGGCACTCAAATTCAATTCAGTGCTAACTCTGTCTAGCTGAGATTCTGTCTCACTTGTCAATACAAGCATCACAAATGCTTAAGAGTCAACCCAATATGGTGAATCTTTAATAAACTTTGTTTTACTTTGGCTGAAAGAAGGCTTGAATCAAATTCATTCAGCAGGATGCAGCATGTTGGTATTTTGGGGCCCTGAGCACCCCAGACCTTTACTTTATAATTCCCTGACCTCAACAGTTTCAGTCCAGTCTGACTCTTTGTGATCTCACTTGGGGTTTTTTTGGCAACAGTACTACAGTGATTGGCCATTTCCTTCTCCAGCTCATTTTACAGATGAGGAAACTGAGGCAAACAGGGTTAAGTAACTTGCCCAGGGTCACACACCTGGTAAGGGCCTGAAGTCTGATTTGAACTCAAGAAGATGAGTCTTCCTGACTCCAGGTCCAGTGCTCTATGTACTGTACCAGTACCCTGAGGTTACTTTAGGCATGTAATTATCCATTCTCAAGAAGAGATTAAAGATGGAGAGTCAAACAATTCTGCTAGGCCGATCATTCGGCCAAAGAAAATGTTGGATCAAGAATGATTGAGAGTCAGGACTGCTGGCCCTAAAAAGTCCTTCCCAATCATGGAGGACAGAGGGTGGAATAAAAGGGAAGGAAATGCATTTTCTCCCAGTCCCAGGAAGCTTCTAGCCCAGCATATCTGATGTATGTCCCCCAATAGTTTCAATATTGCCTTCTCAAAAAAGAAAAGCATCCCCTTCACAGTATAGATTCAGGGAAATTAGTTCAAGTTGAATTAGGAAATAAATCCACTAGGCCACAAAGTCCCTTCTGAATAATCAGTATATATGTTACAGTTTTCCTCACTGAGCTATGAAAACAAGATCGTAGACCAGGGCTAGGGAGCCTGCTTCCTCAAGGTCAGGTGTGACCCTCCCATCCCTGTGACCTATACCTTATGACTTGAGATTGGGTGAAATTTCCCATTCTGACTTAACAGACACAAATCCAAACCAGGTGGGCAGATCAATGCACTGCTTTAATATTGTTATAACCCAGGGGATTAAATAACCTTACCTTTCATCTGGTAGAATACTTCTTGCAGAGATGAATCTAGAGGTGCAGAGAGCAAGGATACACTGGAATACTTATTTCCTGGGTAATAATAAAAAACAACCAGCCAACCCTCTGTAGCCTTCAGTGCGATATTTACTCCTTATGTTCTCAGGATTAATCACAGAAGCCGCATTTGAGACACCTCTGTGTGACTCACCTTTTACTTTGTGGATTGTATTGTTTGTTGTAAACAACCTTTTGCTGAGTCTATTGAATGATGGCTGTAATAATGGGGATCTGAACAAAGGACCTAAAAGTTGTGTGGCTACAAAACACCCCCGCAGTTATTAAACTATTCAAAACGAAGTACCGGCAGTATCTGGCAGAAAACGTCAGCAAGCGTCCCTGAGCTCAGCCACTGTAAACTTCAGAGTTTCTCATCCCTCTGGGAGGGATTCTGAGCTTTTATTTTATTTTATTTTTTTTGAGAGTTGGAGGATCCTGGATGTCACATATCAAATTAAAAATTAGCCCCAGAGGATACATATACAATCTCTAGGGGAAAATCGAGGGAGCAAGGCACCTTTCCTTTCTTCCTGTACCACCCAAGGAGACTGGTCCTCCCAATCAATCAATAAGCATTTATTAAGTGCCTACTATGTGTTGGGGATGGTAATAAAAGGACCAATGCAGAACAACCCTGCCTTCAAGAAGCCTACATTTTATTGGGGCAAGCCACACATACACAAATATGTATTACATATACAAAATATACAGAAGGTAAAAGTACAAGATCTGTTAATACAGTGAGAGGAAAGAAGACAGATGGCACCAACTGCTCAAGGCAAAGATTCTTAATGGAGAGGTTTATGAATTGGGTTTCGTAACATTTTGATTTGTGTACAATTGGCATAATTTATTTCCTTTATATGCTTTATTTTACACAATAACAAAGACTGGTCACATGGACAGAAAAAGGTAGTGAGATATGATGATTTGTCATATTAGGGCTTTGGAAAATCATTGGAGTGTGTGTAACACATTCTGTAACTGGTTCATTCTTCTAACTACAGTTGGCTGGATAGTTAGAATTGGTGATGCTTTCAAAAGGGTGCTAACAACCAACCACTGTCCAGCTTGGTCTTGGTGAATCTCTGACTCTTAACTAATGGTGTCCAGTGAGAGATAGTGCTGTGAAGAGAGAAGTCTCGGGTCTTCTGCTTTCTGAGGCCATGTGGCCTGGAAAAATGGGTCTTGGTTCTTTACCTGACCTGACATGTTTCCTTTTCTGTTTTAGGTAAAGGAGGTTCATCTAGAAGCTCCAATTTCGTGGATTTGGAAAGATCAGAGTGGGGTGGGGGAAGGTCAGAGCTCTTGCTAGTTTTGTGGCCAGGGCAGCATTAATGCCTTGAGGACCAAGGAGTAGCCTTTCAGACTTAGCCAAGAATTGGAATTAGAGTAAGTAAAAATTAGCATTAGGGGTAGTCAGAATTAGGATTTAACTCCATCTGAATTATGCTGTGTAGAAACTGTGCTGAGAGTGAGCCCACTCTCCTCAGATACTAGGAGACAGTGTGCCCCTGAAGTGCTGGGGGAAGAAGCAGGGTACTTTTCCTCTGTTTCATAAATTCCCACAGCTAAAAAATTCAACCTCATTTAACAGAACTGCCCATGGCAGGCCTTTCTGTCCTGAGCTGGGCCAGAGTTAAGGAAGCAGATTCACTGGGCTGCTGGGACTGTACTCAAAGCTTTTCTAAAGTGGTATTGTCTCCTGTTGGTCCAGAAGTGACTCCGGTAGTAGTTACAATGGATTCTGGGACAGCTCCCGACATGATATTTTTGATGAACAAACTGCAAAACTCATACTTCTCTTCTAAAAGTAACTCCTGGCTCAATGTTTGCTGCCAGTGACATTACGAGCAGCAGACCAAGGACTTCCATGCCTATTTCATTCACAGATAATTAGGTTCTTTATAATTGGTTTCTAAATCAGACAGTTTAATACAATGATGACTGTTTTGTCTTCGCTTATTCATGTTGTTGAAGAGATAGCAAGAAAATTCTTTGTTATCGAAAGGACATATTTTTAACCTTTATTATCTAGTGAAAATAACAAAAATACAAATAATGTTTCTCTGCATACATACAGCTTTTTTTCCCCTCTGAAAGCTTTAAATATGCAAATAAAGGTAGAAGTACAAGAATACCAATCAGAGGGTAAGAAAATACTAGAAAAGAAAACTGAAGGAAAATATGAAATAATGATGGTTCTCACAGAGTTTAGCTCCATTTGTGTTTCATCCAAATGAAAAGAAAATCAGGTAGGGGTGAAACCAACAAAGTGGAGCATAATTAATGTATGTGAACTGTAATATTTAGGAAATCTCACTATAAACAAGCCAGCAAGGATTATAGATAATTGACTTTAGTACTGCCTGTGGGTAGAAGTTGCAAAGAGAGCATGACACTAAATATAAAGGATTTCTTTTTTTTCCTAATCAATATAGCTAGTCCAAGGTGAAAAACCTGACTCAGGAAGCAGTGAATTTCCCCTCACCAAAGATCTACAAGCAAAGCCCGAGCGACTTGTTGGGGTATTTTGTAGAGGGGGTGTTTATTCACGTTGTACTCAGTCACACAGTCCGGTTTCAGGAGGGTAAGAGGAGCTTTCAAATCCCAGCTCTGACACTTTTCTATGTGACCTTGGATAAGTAACTTAACCTCCCTTGCTCAGGTTTCTCATCTCTTCTAGATGTAAATCTATGATGCTCTGAACTCTGATCCTATGATGTTGTAATTTGTCACTTCAACATTACAACTTAATTCTCAAAATGAGTAAGAGTGGGGATGGAGGGAAGGCAGTGGTGCAGTGGACAGAGCAACTGGCCCTGGAGTCAGGAGAACCTGAGTTCAAATCCAACCTCAGACACTTACTAATTGTGTGACCCAGGGCAAGTCACTCAACCTCCATTGCCTCCAAACAAACAAGTAGAGAAGAGAGAGATTGGAGGGATGTGCACAGTTCAGGTATGTAGGTGTCCAAGGTGGGTCCTCACAAAATTGAAGTTGGCCAACATGATTTCTGTCCCGTCCACCGGGACTCAGTTATTCGGGGGGGTTGAGGGGAACCCAGTCTGAAAGAGAAACGGGCGAGAAAAGGAGGGAGACCAAGCAGATTTTGTCAAGGTCTCAGTTTATCTAGCTCAGGGTACAGCTTATATAGTAATTGAAACAGGGAAGAGGAACAGGGAGGGTCCAGGGCGAGGGTAGTATCTAGTGGTTAATTTCTGTAACTGGGGGGTCAAGCCCTTTTGTGGTTGCAACATCTGTTGGCAGAGGCGTCTTGTGATACTTGCTTGTTGCAGAAAAGAGTTCAGGGCATGGTGACCTCAAGGGTGAGGAGCCCAGCACCAAGTGCTGGCTCCCAACAGATTTCAGTATTCCCTGTCTCTTTGTGTGTGTGTGTGTGTGTGTGAGTTTTCTTTTTCATTTTTAACACAGTTCATATCACACAAAACAATTCCAACTTTTGGTCAGGTGATATTTCTTTTAAAGCATTCACAATATAGACCACAAATGAATTTTTTTTTAACATTAACCAACTGAGATACACATAATAATTATGTATGCTAACTCTACAAGCCCTTGACCTAATTGTCTCCACATTATTACTAAGAATTAAAGGAGCCTAACTTATTGTTGTTAGCCTAAAATCCTAAGCTTAATTTTAGACTTAACTTCATATGTTCCCCTACCAACAATCTATAATTTAATAGATCTAGTATTAAGCTTACAAACCTTTTGACTATAGGACATTGCCACTAAGAATAGGGACATTGCAGGGAAACAATATCTCCCCAACTTCATTTCAATTCCAGGCAGAAGTAGATTGTCAAACTTGCATTCAGTCAGGCTTAAAGTCTGCCAGGTGTCAGTGGGGAAATTGAGTCAGGAGAATCCTACCTCAGTCCCGGCTAAACAGACACTCTCCCACCCTTCCCATGAGATCACCTTTTTCAGTTCATACCAGTACCTCACCAGCTTACTGGCATCATGGATTGGAGGCTCAGACTGCCTTTTTTGCTATCCATACCTGGAGTTAGACTCAGAAGAATAGTCAGTTAGTAATCCTATAGCATCTTAAAATAGTAAGTTCCAATAACCAGGTTTCAGATATGACTATAATTTCACATTAGTTAAGGAACATCTTTTGAGGCAAATCTTAAGTGACTTACATGCCTTTCTATACATGTTCTAGCTCCTGCTTAAATAACAATCATAAAATCAAATTTACCATTAAAACCTTAACTTTTCCATCAGTGCCAAATTTTACCCAAGGTTACCTGCCTTGAGGAAATTTAGACTAAAATTCTTTTCCCCAAACTAAAGATGTCTCTGATTTAGTCTCAGTAATTAATTCAGTCAATTGTTTTAATGCTAATTACTTTTACATCACTTTGTAGCATGTCCAATTTTTCTCCCCATCTCTCCCCTCCCCCCACTTCCTAATACCTTACATTCTGATTACCCCTTCCCTCAGTGAGCCCTCCCTTCTATCACACCTCACCCTTCCCTTATCCACATCTTCTCTCTTTTCTTGTGGGGCAAGATAGATGTCTAGACCTCATTACCTGTATTTCTTATTTCCTGGTTGTATACAATAATAATTCTCAACATTTGTTTCTAATACTTTAAATTACACCTTCTTTCCCTCTCTCCCTCTTACTCATCCCCACTGAGAAGGCAAGCAATTCAATATAGACTAAATATGTGTCGTTTTGCAAAAGACTTCCATAATAATCATGTTGTGCAATACTAACTATATTGCCCTCTATCCTACCCTATCCCCCTTTATTTTTTTATCCCCTCATTTGACCTTATCCCTTCCCAACAGTATTTCTTTTTAGTAACTCCCTTCTCCCATTTGCCCTCCCATCTATCATCCCCCTCACCCCACTTCTCCCCTTCTCCTCTACTTTCCTGTAGTGTAAGATAGATTTTCATACCAAATTTAGTGAGCATGTTATTCCCTCCTTAAATCATATGTGGAGAGAGTAGCTTCACTTTTCCTCTCTCCCCTTATCCCTTTTCTCTTCCATTGAACAAGATTTCTCTTATCTCTTTTGTGAGTTATAGCCTGCCCATTCCATTTCTCCCTTTCTCCTCCCAGTATTTTCCTCCTCACCCCTTAATTTTTTTTTTTATTTGTGGATATCATCTCTTCTGATTCAACACAGCCTGTACTCTGTCTGTGTGTGTGTGTGTGTGTGTGTGTGTGTGTGTGTACAATCTCTCTACCTAACAAATACTGAGAAAAGTCTCAAGAGTTATAAATATTTTCTTTCCATGTAGGAATGTAAACAGTTCAGCTTTAGAAAGTCTTGTATGATTTCTCTTTCCTGTTTACCTTGCATGCTTCTCTTGATTCTTGTGTTGGAAAGTTAAATTTTCTCTTCAGCTCTGGTCTTTTCATAATGAATGCTTGAAAGTCCTCTGTATCATTGAATGACCACCTATTCCCTTGAAGTATTATACTCACTTTTGCTGGGTAGGTGAGTCTTGGTTTTAATTACAGTTCCTTTGATTTCTGGAATATCCTATTCTAAACCCTTCGATCCCTTAATGGAGAAGCTACCAGATTCTGTGTTATCCTGATTATATTTCCACAATACTCAAATTGCTTCTTTCTAGCTTCTTGCAATATTTTCTCCTTGACCTGGGAACTCTGAAATTTGGCCACAATATTCCTAGGAGTTTCTCTTTTCTGATCTCTTTCAGGAGTGATTGGTGGATTCTTTTAATATTTATTTTGCCCTCTGGTTCTAGAATATCAGGGCAGTTTTCCTTGATAATTTCATGGAAGATAATGTCTAGGCTCTTTTGTTGATCATGGTTTTCAGGTAGTCCCATTATTTTTAAATTATCTCTCTTGGATATATTTTCCAGGTCAGTTGTTTTTCCAATGAGATGTTTCACATTATCTTCTATTTTTTCAAACTTTTGGTTTTGTTTTCTAACTTCTTGGTTTATCTCATAGTCATTAGCTTCCCTAAACTTGATTCTCTCTTTTAAAGAATTATTTTGTTCAGTGAGTTTTTGAACCTTATTTTCCATTTGACTAATTCTGCTTTTTAAAGCTTCCTTCTCCTCATTTTTCCAATTGAGTTAGCCTCTTTTTAAAGGTATTTTCCTCAGCATTTTTTTGGCTCTCCTTTAGCAAGCTGTTCACTTGCTTTTCAAGCTCTTTCATGGCCTGAGACCAATTTAAGTTCCCTTTGGAGGTACTGGAGGCAGGAGCCTTGACTCCTGTGACAGTATGCGTTGTTCTTCCTCATCCAAAAGGATGAGAGGAGACACCTGTTCACCAGGAAAGTCACCTTCTATGGTCTTATTTTTTTTCCCCTTTTTGGGCATTTTCCCAGTCAGTTATTTGACTTCTGAATCTTATGTCAAGAGATTAGACTAAGCCGCTTGGTTCCCCTGGGCTTTGGGTGGAGGCAGGGCCATCACTCAGGGCTGAGGTTTAGATCAGCTCCTCCCTACCACCAGAGGCTTTAAGCTGAGCTGCTTGGACAATGGACCAAGGTTGCTTCCTGGCCATTCTAGCTGCCCACAATCTGCTGCCACAGCCTCTACTGTGGCCTGGGGCTACTGCTGGAGGAACCCTATTCCCTCTCACTGAGCTGAGAAAGCCCTCCCACATTGACCTTTGGAGCTTTCTTTGTCACTTGTGGGTTGAAGTATCTGGAACCCTCCCTGCTGAGAACTCTGCCCCACAGGTCTGTTCAGGTGCTGTTCTTCCCAGTGCCACACAGTCAGGGCTAGGCTCCACTCTACCCAGTGTCCTGTGCAATAGGCTTTTCCTGTCGGCCTTCCAGGTTACCTTTGGCTGGAAACCTCTTTTGCTCTGTTGTTCTGTGGTTTCTGCTGCTCTAGAATTTGTTGAGAGTCATTTTTTACAGGTATTTTGTGGGCTGTTTGGGAAATGTTAGAGTATATGTGCCTTTCTGCTCTACTACCCCCTCCCCCCACTCTCTTTTTTGATGAGCTAATAAACAGCAGTCTTGTCCAGTCCCATACAAGTAGTATGTTTATTGAAGCAGATGCATTCAATATTTTAACCCAAAATAGTGAGTGATCTGTGCATTTCAGGTGGTGTCAGTGAAAGCAGCAGGTATGCCAGTTCAAAGGAGTAGTGGAAAGAGGCAGAAGAGTCCAATGGACAAGTGCTGGATTTGGAGTTATAAAGACTGACTCTGTTGCTCACTACCAGCATCATCTTGGGTGAGGGCTCACTTTTCTCAGCTGTGAAATGGATGGGATGGGTAGTGGGGCTTGAACTGGATGACCTTGAAGATCCTTTCCAGCTCCAAATTTATGATTCAGTGATCTTGTGTACACGATTATACATGATATACATTATACATGCTCTGTGAATAAGTGACCTATTTCCAAAGAAACTGAAGAATAAATTAGTCTATGTCACAGCAATCCCACTTATGAAGAGGCATCTTATCACAGACTAGGGGCCAAGGGTAAATCATTCGCCTGTTTCCTCACCTCTAAAATAGGCTGTAGAGGATGGCTAGGTGGTACAGTGGTTAGAGTGCAGGGCCTGGATTCAGGAATACACATCCTGCTAAGTTTAAATCTAACCTCAGACACTTACTAGTTTTATGATCCTGGGCAAGTCACCGAACCTTATTTGCCTCAGCTTCCTCATCTGTAAAATGAGCTGGAGAAGGAAATGACAAACCACTCTAGTATCTCTGCCAAGAAAACCCCAGTGGGATCATGAGGATTGACATACTCACCTACACATACACACACACACACACGCACACAACTGAAACAACAGAAAAACAGTAACAAAATGTGCTGTTAGGAAAGTGCTTTGTAAGCTGTAAACTGCCATACAGTGTGAGCTATTGTTATCATCCATTAGTTAGCAGGATGAATCTTTTTGTAGCTCCACTCACACAAGAGGGGTAATTTCAAGGGCTCTTAGGAGCTTCTGGGAATGTGTCTCTCCTACAGAAAAAGACAATCTTTTTCTGAAGAGGGGAAGAGAATAAGCATTTACATAGTCCCTACTATGTGCCAGGCACCATACTAAGTGGTTCTTTTTTTTCTTAAATATTACCTCAGATGAGGTAGGTGCTATTATAATCCCAATCTGACAGTTGAAGAAACTAAGGCAGATGTAGCAGCAAGCACCCTGACATACACAGGTTCTTAGATCTGCTTTTCTAAAAGGAAAGCAACTTTTGAGGGATCAACAATTTTCTTTAATTACATATACCAACAGAGAAAATGCAAGCAGAGAAATAAAGACCAACAGACAGGACTTCTAACTCTCTGACCATAAGCAATACCTATATCAGACAGATCCAACTGTCTGACCATAAGCAATACATACATCACAGATCAACAGACAGATCCAATTGTCTGACCATTACATACATACATAGTTACCAGAGAGAGAAGGACCAATATCTGGGTTTTCAAAGCTGAGGGGAGCATCTTAACAGCTACTCAAAGTCTCATCTGGCACATGCATCTACTTCCAAAGACTAAGCCCCAAAGCAAAACCTCACCTCAGAGTATATATATACTTTTCAGAGCTGGAGGGCACCACCCTTGTGACCCAGTGCCCCATTAGAAAATAACAAAAGGTACCTGAGACCTATTAATGAGCAAGGAAGATATTTAACTCTAATTAACATTACAGCAGATAGAGGTTAAATGATTTTCCCAGTATCACAATGCTAGAAAGTGTCTGGGATTATATTTGAACTCAGTTCTAACTCCATTCCCAGTTCTATCCACTGCACCACCAAATATCTCCTGAGAGAGAGTGTGATAGATTTTTACCCAGCAGTTCCTCATAGCAGCCTGACTGCCAACAACCTTATCAAAATGAATTGATGAGAAACTCCAAGAGTTTATTTCTTCATGATATAAACGATGAAGTACTGAACTCCATTAGATTTTCCTCCTGGGATCCAATTTAACCCATATTTCATCTCTTCACATAGTGAATGTTAAAAGCGATAAAAAAGCAGCTGAGGCAGAAAAGAATTTGAACTGACGTAAGTTAAACTCAAAATTCTTATTTCAGAACGGAACTAGAAACCAATTACCACAATAGTGTTTTGAGTATTTCATTCCACAGACAACTACTGGCCGTGTTCTCATGCACTTGTCTTTGAATGGCTAACTCATGACCCAAGAGGAGTACATCACCTTCGCTGTTCTGCTCAGACTCTCAACTCTTAATGCCAACCAGTTCATGAACCTTCTGTTGCTTACCTTGGGGTCTCAAGTCAGTCACTAAAATGTCATCCTTCCTAAAAACACCAATATGGGCAGCAAGGTGACGGTGAAGAGAATGCTAGACCTGGTTTCAAATGCTAGACCTGGTTTCAGGAAGACCTGAGTTCAACTCCAAACTCGGACACTTACTAGCTGTTTGATCCTGAGTAAGTCACTTAACCTCTGTTTGCCTTATTCTCCTCATCTGTAAAATGGGTGTAATAGCACCTGCTTCCCAGGGTTGTTGTGAAGAATGAATAGTGCTTAACACAGTGCCTGGCATACAGTAAGCACTATATAAATGTTAGCGGCTATTATTCTCATCATCATCACTGTTGCTATTGCCCTGACCTTTTATCATGCCTTGATGCCAATTCCTACTTCTTACTCAGTGCAAATATCTTTTTTAGCTCCTATTCCAAAGCCAAGAGCCTCGATGGAGATTGTGAAAGAGCTCTGAAGGCTTGATCCATTACAAATTTGTTTCCTGTCCTCAACTGGTTGCTTGGCTTTATTTGTGTGTGTGTGTGTGTGTGTGTGTGTGTGTGTGTGTGTATGTGTGATTCCTTAGCACATATTCCAAAGTAACAATTTCAAATCTTTCTTAATCTTATTAATGTGCCAATGTCATAAAAAAAAAAACCATACAGAATCTCGAATTAGAAGGGACCTTAGAGGTCACCTGATCCAATATTCTCATCCAACCTCCACCTAAACAGGAATCTTCTCTACAACATCCCTGACATGTGGTTGTCCACCCTTACCTTGAAAATGGCCAGTGATGAGAAACTCACTACCTACCTGCTAAGGAAGCTCATTCCACTTTGGGGTAGCTTTGGGGGAAGTTTTCCTCACATTAAATGTAAGTCTGCTTACTTACAAATGCCATAGTCCTGTCTGCTATGTCTGGAGCCAAACAGAACAAGTTTAATGCCTCTTCTAAATGACCCCCTTCCAAATGCTTGAAAAATTATTATGTTCCCCAAGTCTTCTCTTCTCCAAGGTAAAAGAATCCCAATCCTATCAACCAAACTTCACATGATGTAGTTTTTGAGTGTCCCCCATAATCTAGGTTATCCTTCACTCCAGCTCATCAACATCCATTCTAAAATGTGACATCCAGGTATGAATACAAAATTCCAGTCATGACCCAAACCCAACTGAGTACAATGGAACTATTCTTTCTTACACTCTCAATACTATAGTTTTATTAATATAAACAGAGGAGGAAATCATTTGTTTGGCTATTGGTTCCTTTTCAGTTTATAATCCATTAAATGGATGTCTTTCATGCATGCCTAATAATGCATCCCTTTCATGTATTTGTACATTTGACCTTTTTTTTAAATCAAACTTACAGGGGGCAGAGCCAAGATGGTGGACTAGAAAGACACACATACGGAGGCTGCCCCCACACAGCCCATGAAACACCTGTAGAGAGGCACTCTCAACAAATTTTAGAGCAGCAGAAGTGGAGAACAACAGAGTGGAGGAGATTTCCAGCCCAGGGTGACCTAAAAGACCCACGGAAAATGTCAGTTGCACCAGACGTGGAGCCAAGCTCGGAATGCAGAGCCCAGCCCAACCTTGGCCAGGTGCACACTGCTCCTGAGCAGCCCTCTGGGGAGGAATCTCCAGTCACGGAATCCCCAGTCCCAGCAGCAGAGGATCCACAGATCCCTCAACCCACAGCCCCCAAAGGTCAGTGACTGGGTTTATTCAGGTGGTCAGAAAGGGAGAAGGGCCTTCACATTGGGCAGGCGGCAGGAGTTCTCAGGGCAGCCCCTACAGCAGCCTGAGACCATAGCTGGATTGTAAAAACCCCTGGGGGCACTGAAGAGCTGAGTCTTATCTCAACCCTGTGTAGACACCCTGAGACAGCTAGTCTTTGTCTCGAACTGAATGGAGGCCCTGCCCCCACAGCTTGACTGAATCCCACCCCCCAGTGCTAACTTGGTGGAACTGGAGGTCAGGTGCCTGTGGAGAGGAAACGCTGCTAAGATTCTGGGCACAAAAATCCTTTCCTGTGCCCAGACCAGCACACACTTGATTGTGCCACCTTGGAGGAACTGATATCTTACAGGTCCCCAGAGTATACCCTACTCTTGACAAAGGACCCAAAGTCAAGAAACTGGTTGAAAAAATGCCCAAAAAAGGGAAAAAAAATAAGACTATAGAAGGTTACTTTCTTGGGGAACACATATCTCCTCCCATCCTTTCAGATGAGGAAGAACAATGCTTCCCATCAGGGAAGACATAAAAGTCAAGGCTTCTGCATCCCAAACATCCATAATAAATATTCAATAGGCTCAGGCCATGGAAGAGCTCAAAAAGGATTTTGAAAATCAAGTTAGACAGGTGGAGGAAAAACTGGGAAGAGAAATGAGAGAGATGCAAGAAAAGCATGAAAAGTAGGTCAACACCTTGCTAAAGGAGACCCAAAAAATGCCGAAGAAAATAACACCTTTAAAAACAGGCTAACTCAATTGGCAAAAGAGGTTCAAAAAGCCAATGAGGAGAAGAATGCTTTCAAAAGCAGAATTAGTCAAACGGAAAAGGAGGTTCAAAAGCTCACTGAAGAAAATAGTTCTTTCAAAATTACAAGGGAACAGATGGAGGCTAATGACTTTATGAGAAACCAAAAAATCACAAAACAAAACCAAAAGAATGAAAAAATGGAAGATAATGTGAAATATCTCATTGGAAAAATAACTGATCTGGAAAATAGATCCAGGAGAAAATTTAAAAATTATGGGACTACCTGAAAGCCATGATCAAAAAAAGAGCCTAGACGTCATCTTCCATGAAATTGTCAAAGAAAACTGCCCTGATATTCTAGAGCCAGAGGGCAAAATAAGTATTGAAAGAATCCACCAATCACCACCTGAAAGAGATCCAAAAAGAGAAACTCCTAGGAACATTGTGGCCAAATTCCAGAATTCCCAGGTCAAGGAGAAAATATTGTAAGCAGATAGAAAGAAATAATTCCAGTATTGTGGAAATAAAATCAGGATAACACAAGATCTAGCAGTTTCTACATTAAGGGATTGAAGGGCATAGAATAGGATATTCCAGAAGTCAAAGGAACTAGGACTCAAACCAAGAATCACCTACCCAGCAAAACTGAGTATAATACTTCAGGGGAAAATATGGCCTTTCAATGAAATAGAGGACTTTCAAGCATTCTTGATGAAAAGACCAGAGCTGAAAAGAGAATTTGACCTTCAAACACAAGAATGAAGAGAAGCATGATAAGGTAAACAGCAAAGAGAAATCATAAGGGACTTACTAAAGTTGAACTGTTTACATTCCTACATGGAAAGACAATATTTGTAACTCTTGAAACTTTTTTCAGCATCTGGATAGTTGGTGGGATTACACACACACACACACAGGCACAGAGAGAGAGAGAGACAGAGAGACAGAGAGCACGGAGTGAATTGAATAGGATAGGATCATATCTTAAAAAAATGAAATTAAGCGGTGAGAGAGAAATATATTAGGAGGAGAAAAGGAGAAATGGAATAGGGCAAGTTATCATTCATAAAAGAGGCAAATAAAAGACTTTTCAGTGGAGGGAAAAAGAGGGGAAGTGAGAGAAAAACATGAAGCTTACTCTCATCACATTCAACTAAAGGAAGGAATAAAATGCACACTCATTTTGGTATGAAAACCCATCTTACAATACAGGAAAGTGGGGGAGAAGGAAATAAGCAGGGTGCGGGGATGATAGAAGGGAGGGCAGTGGAAGGAGGCAGCAATTTGAAGTCAACACTTTTGGGAAGGGACAGGATCAAAAGAGAGAATAGAAGCAGTGGGGGGCAGGATAGGATGGAGGGAAATATAGTTAGTCTTACACAACACGACTATGATCGAAGTCATTTGCAAAACTATACCGATATGGCCTATATTGAATTGCCTGCCTTCCCAAAGGGAATGGGTGGGGAGGGAGCGATGGGGAGAAGTTGGAACTCAAAGTTTTATGAACAACTTGAGTATTGTTCTTGCAACTAGGAAATAGAAATACAGATAATGGGGTATACAAAGTTATCTTGCTCTACAGGACAAAAGAGAGGGATAAGGGAAGGGAGGGATGTTAGAAGAGAGGGCAGATTGGTGATACGGGCAATTAGAATGCTCAGTGTTTTGGGGTGGGGGAGAGGAGAAATGCGGAGAAAATTTGGAACCCAAAATTTTGTGGAAATGAATGTTGAAAAGTTAAGTAAAAAAAGAAAACAAAACAAAAAAATAAATAAAATCAAGCTTACAACTTTGTGTTTACCACTATTAAATTAATCTTGTTAAGTAGAGTAAGTAGAATCAGGAGAACAATATATACAATGACTACAAATAATTAAAGGCAGCTGAACTCAGATTAATTGAAATGACCAATCTTGGTGATACACAATTCCCTCTTCTCCACAAAGAGATGGGTGGCTATGAGGACTGGATGTTGTATTTGAGTATAACTGTCTCTTTTTGTTTGTTTAACTGCTTTCCTTTGTGACATGGGAGGATTCAGTTTGTAAGAGTATGTGTGTATGTGTGTGCATGTGTGTGTGCACATGTGCATGTGTATAAAACAATCTAATGAGAAATATTAGACTGATATACAGAAGAAAATAATCAGTAAAACTTAAGAAACTTGATCTTATTAGATTTGGCCTATTTTTCTAACCTGTCACAATCTTTGGGAATCCTAATTCTATTATCCAATATGTCAATTTTTTCTTCCAGTGCCATATTAGATGCAAATTTGACAAACATTTTATCTATTCCATTATCCAGGTTATTGACAGAATAGATACCTGGTCAGATACCTATTAGAGATATTATCTAACAGTTACCGATTAGAAACTTCTCTCCAAGTTAACCCTCATTTTTCAATCACCACTTGTAAGACCCAGAATTCCCCTGGCTGGGGAACCCTGTACCTCCCCCACAACCACTGGATGTTCTTTTGAAACCAAAGGAAAAAGCCATGGAGCTTAAGATTGATTATAGGCAATAATTTAATCAATGATTATGAATATTTACAAACAGGGGCAATCTTCGGTCTGGGTTGGCTGCCAGACAGTTCAGTGGATCCCCCACTCAAGAACCTCCCAAATCCCCACAGTAATTATAGAAAACAAAGGCAGGAGGAGTGCATCATTAGTGATGGGTGGATATTTTTGGTTTTCTTCTTAGTAATGAACTCGAGAGTTAAGCCAATGTTAAGCCCAAACATAAGTTTGTTTCTGGATCATGTACTGGTCCCATATGAGTCACCATATTCTTATTATGGCTTTCATAGGTCCTAATATCTTAAATTTTGATTGAGTGTCTATAATATAATTTTGTATCTAAGTTATGATTGTAAATAGGTCATCATGTCCAGGCTTCTACCTTACACAGAGTTTAAATTTTTATGGTTTTTCACTTATTACTGTACTTTATGGCTTTTTTTCTAATAAAGACCCTACACCACTGTTTAGGCCTAGGCAACTCAGCCAGCTCTAAATCTACCTAATTATGTTGTTTAGTCCACGTATTTCCATCATGTCCATGAGGATATTTTAAAAGACTTTGTTTAATACCTTGTGAGAATCTCTGTCTATGCTCTCTCAGGGTATTCTCTTAATCTACCAGTTTAGAGGGATAGAGACTGGATCTATCATTTTATTTGGTATAGGGAACTCCCAGGTGAAGAAACTCCCATTATCAATGCAGGCTGGTTCTTTCTCTTCAACACAGAGTTGTCTAAGGTATCTAAAGGTTAGGTGAATTGCCCAGCTTCACATAGCCAGTAACTGTCAGAAAGCAGACTTAAACATAAGTCTTTTGGGCTCCAAAGTTAGCTCTTTTTCTACTAGTCTACTTTTAATTTTGTATTGCCTTTATTATTAGTAACTTGGAATATTTTTTCATGTAGTTGATGATTTAAATATCTCTATTTGAAAACTATCTTTTCATATTCTTTGACCATTTGTCCACTGGTGAATGACACTGAGAATGATATATAGAGAAATATAAGTAAATATGGACAGATATATATATATATATGACATGTATATATGTGTGGGTATTTGTGTGTCAATTCCCTACTTATTTTGAATATCAGAAACACTTGTGTGACTCTCAAGTTAAGTGATGTAGCAGATAGACTGCCAGACTTAGGAGTCAGAAAGACCTGAGTCTAATTCTGCCTTAGGTGCTAATTAGTTGGACTTTGGCCAAGTAACAACCTCTCAGCCTCATTTTTCTGCTCTATAAAATGATGACAATAGCATCTATCTCACAAGAATATTGTAAGATATGATAATATATGTAAAGCACTTTGTAAACCTAAAAGCACTATCTAAACATTAATTTTAGAAATATTTCCCCAATTACTTCTGTAATTCTAGCTTCATTGAACCTGTTTGTACAAAAGGTTTTCAACTATATATAATAAGAATTGTTCATTTTGTCTTTTATGATTACTTCTTTCCCATGTTTGGGTGAGAATTTTTCACCTAGCCATAGTTTTACAAAGTACATCCTTCTCCTCTAATTCATTTTTTAAAAATGATAAGACCTTTTATATTTAAACCATGTATCCAGTTAAAACTTCTTGGTAGTGTATGGCCTAATTTGTTGGTCCAAATATTATTTCTGCAAAATTTCTGCTTTCTAGTTTTTTAAAGAAGTTTTTGATGACTAAGAAATACTTACATCAGTAGCTGGTGTCCTTGAGCAGATTAACACTATGCTATTATGTTTGACTGATTTTAGGTCTTTCTTCTCTATATTCTGTTTCATTGATAAATTTTCTATATTTCAACCAGTACAAAATAATTTTGATAGTGACTGCTACATAGCGTGAGATCTGTTAATATCACGATGTCCTTTATTCCTACTTTTACATTATTTCCCTTACCTTTCTTTACCTTTTGTTCCTCCAGATGAATTTGTTGTTTTTTTTCTTTTCTATAAAGTAACCCTTCTGTAATTAGATTGGTGTTATATTAAATCTTTAATTCAATTTAGGTATTATCAAATTGCTTATTGGCACAATCTATCCATAAACAGTGAATATCTCACTAAGTATATTAAGTCTTGCTTTATTTTTTTGTAAAATAATGTTTTGTGGTTCCATGTCTATGTCTAGAGAACATTTTGGTGGGCTAATTCCATTTTGAATGGAATTTCCATTTCTATTTCCTCTTACTGGGTTTTGTTAGTAAAATACAGAAAGGTGGATAATTTTGTGGGTTTCAGTGTTTTTCTATTACTTTATGGAAATTACTAAATTTGTTAATTTACTGAAATTACTAGTTATTTTGGTTCATTAGTTTCCTTGAATCTCTGGGATTCTATAAATAAACCACTGCATCCTCTGTAACCATAGATAATTTTGTCTTCTTTTCACTTATGTTCATTTTCTCAGTGAATGACATGACATAACGACATGACATTATAAACCTGTGCTAGAAAATGGATTATAGGTAGAGGTGTGCTGATAGATGTTTAACAACCAGCTAGCCAGGGAAAAAAAAACATATACACAGGACATACTTTTTATTACTAATACTTTCTCCATCACTTTCTTAAATATAGATAATCAACAAATCACATTCTGATTTGCAGCATTCACCAGTTTCTGAGGTGTGAGTTCACATTCTACAAATTTAGCAATTGGTTTTTGCAAAGTGGTTCAGCTAGCTCCATGATTGTAAAGAAAGAAATGACAGAGAGAGAAAGAGAGACAGAGACAGAGAGACAGAGACAAAGACAAGACAGAGAGAGAGAGACAGAGACAGAGAGGAGACAGAGAGACAGAGACAGAGAGACAGAGAGACAGAGAAATCAATCAGGAGGCAATTGCAGTAGTCCATAGGTAATGAAGTCCCGAACACAGGTAAAGAAATGTGGGTGGAGAGAAAAGGGAAGATATGAGAGAGGTTTGTGGAAATAAAATAGACAATACTTTGCAATTGACTGGATATGGGGGCTGAGAGGGGTGAAGAGTCAAAATGTATCTAAAGAATTGTGAACTTGGGGGTTGTGCCTTTGACAAAGAAGGCAGTTAGGAAGTGGAATGAGCTTTTGGGGGGTGGTGAGGAAAGGAATGAGTGTTTTCCTCTGCCTCTTAAAAATCCCTGGCTTCCTTCTAGACTCAGCTTCAGCACCATCTTCTGTTGGAGAGCTCTCCTGGTCCCATAGGCCGCTAGTGCCTTCCTTTCCCTTCTGAGTTACCTTAGGAAAATATCACTATTAATACTGTACTCTATATTTAGACACAAGCTTACCATAAACAGCTTTGTTTAATTTATCATTAATCAAATAACCAAACCATATCTAGTTTGGAAAGAGAGGAGTGTTCAAACTATAGGTTCCCCCATGACCTCCAACATGCCTGTCTACCCCAAGAGAATTTCATTATATAATTTCACATAATATTTATAGAAATTTTGAACAAATAAAAGATATCTTAAAATATAGCATGGGTTAGCATTCCTAATCATTGGGTAACCATGTAGGAAGGCCACATATGTGATGAGGGCAGACCTCCCACATCTAACATGAGCCTGTGTCTCAAAGGGAGGCAGAATGGACATCTCTAGCCTCTTCTCTCTACCCCTCCCCCCTTCTCTAGAGGAGATTTGATTCCCTACCAGGAGGGGAAAAAGGAGGGAAGGGGGCCAGAGGCTGCCACTCTGTTCTTCTCCAAATACAAGGGTACTGGGGTAGAATTATCTGCTCCTTTAAGTTTTATTAGTCTAGGGGTGGTGATCTGGTTCCAGCTAACTTCTCACTACTTCCTTATTGGGGGAGGAGGACCCCAAGCTTTACATCTATAAAGGAGTTATTTCTGTGACTCCATTCCCTTCAAATACCAGTTCCACATAACACTTAGCCAAGAAACTTATTTATTCAAATCAGTAGCAAAACAGAAATCAGAATGTATACATAGGCAAATATGTACCATGCAATACTGAGAGAAGGAGCCCTCGCATCAGGAGCAAGGTAACTCAGCTCAACCAAGAGAGAGAGAAAGTTCTGGATCTCACCCAAGGGAAAGTTCCCTGATGTCTCTAGAGTAACAATCTGGGAATAGGGATGTGATGGAGACTGTCAGCTCCTCTCATGTCTTCCCACAGCCTTTTCCTTCAGCAAAATAAATTAACATCATCCATCTTCTCTCTTAAAACTAGAAACCAGAAGAAATTTAAAACTTGAAGAAGACTGGAAGAAAATTGAAGAGCTTCACCCCACCCCACTCCCACCACCCCTCTCACAGGGCAGCATACTCATCTTCCCCAATAAGGAGAGTCTCATACTAATGGATGTTGGGAGTTGGGGTACACATTTCTCTATCCCTTTCTTCCACTCTCCTAGAGGAATAAATGGGGAGAATCCAAATTGAATAAGAGGCTATCTACTACTTCTAGTTCTGCATTATTCTATTCCCTTTTTAATGTGACAACCAATGTCACACAAATATGGCAAACTATATTCCCAATCCCTTCCCCACCAAGTCATTTCTTCTCCAAACTAAACACTGCAAGTTACTACAATGTATGTTCATGTGGCATTGTTATGACATCCCTTACCATCCCTCTGAACATGCTCTGATTTGTTAATGTCTCTTCCAAAACATGGCCTGGTATACAATATTCCAGCTACTATCTGGAAAAGACAAAGTAGTAGAACTTCAAATGATATAGCCTAAAATGCCACTCTTTTTTAGGCTACCTTGTCACACTGTTGATAATTTGAATTTGAATATACTCAAATTTCCAGATCTTTTCCATATGAATGGTTTGTCTAGTTACATCTCTTCATCCTGCACTTTGGTATTTTGGTCATAAATGCAGAATGCCACATTTATCCCTACTATATATCGTAAATATTCTATGATTTAGCCTAGCAGTTAAATCTGGTGAGAGTTTTGGGGTTCCTAATTCTGTCAGTTCAATACTCTGTCTTTTTTTGAGTGATATATAAATTTGACACCAGTATCATTTACTAGTACTTTCTATTGGCAACATAGTTTAGCAAGGCAGTCATCACTGGTATCATTAAAAGTTCTTTCAAAGTGTCTTGCCACTTTAGTGAATTTTGAATGGTTCTAAATGACTCTACGCATGTCATTGAGAGTCTACTTGGACATTCACTGGCACTAGTCTTCCAATGAGTGGGTTTTTCATGTGGGCCATAAGATATAAAGAGGTAAATATGATTATTTCAAATTTCTTTTGGGGGGGGGTGAGGTGGGGAAAAGATAGTGTTGAGAGTGTTTAGGGATTTGGTAGAAGTTTAAACTTTCCAGAAGCATGCTAGTCTAAATAAAATCATACTCTCTGGGAATGTTTCTCTTTCAGCAGACACAGCTTTGAGATGTGCTCTTCCATGGTGGGAAATTAGACCTGTATGCTTGGTGAAACCAAGGTGGAAACCCACCAGTAAGTAGAAGCTATCAATTCATTTATACCCTAAGGTGCAATTTCATGCTTTAAGTTTACGTTTTTAAAATTTAGGTTCAACTCTTGCTGTAATTCTTTCCTCAGAAGGTGCATTATAATGTTCTATTTAGAGGACCATTCTCTCCTCTTAGCCATTACAAGCTAATTTAACTACTTTCAGACCCTTCTGAGTGTGTGATTTTACGTAGGAGGCTGGAAAAACACTCAAAAATCAACATCAAAATACATCTGCACTAGATATTTAAGAATTTACTGAAAAATAAGAAGTTTCAAGGGGGAAAAGACACCTGGTTAGTCCCTATAGGGTTGTTCCCAAAACTTATTTGTAGCAGGATAGGGACAAGATTAGTGGTATAAATATGTTTAAATGTTGATATGAGGGAAGAATTATACAAAAGTTGTAATGGAAGAAATGCCATTGGGCATCTCAGGGTGAATCTTATAGGATGGATGACTGGGCCTTACAGGGCTTTATCTGGACGCCGAGATGATTCAGGCCAGCAGAGGGCAGCAGCAGCCTGGACACAAGACTGAGGAATGGAAACACTCCCCAAGGAGAAGGGTTAAAAAGAAGTCCAAGGGGAGATGTCATAATAGAGGGAGTAGGGAAGAGGAATATTCAACAATGACAGGCAACTCCCAAGGAATCAGGCCAAGAACCACGCCAAACAGAATGCAGTGGGGTAAGGAAGTGGTATGTGGTCCAGAAAATCAAGAGATTCAAGTCAAAAGTCAACATGAACCAGAGAAGGGGAGAGGAACAGAGTAACCGCCCCAGCTCTGGATAGCTCTTGTGTACATATGGAGTCCTTCTGACCTGCTGCTGCCTATCTTGAAGACCCCCAAATGGTGATGTGCACAGAACCACCAGAGCCCCTGGACAAGTTACAGGCGCAAGAGCATCAACACCTAGGGTTGGGCCAGATGATGATGGTGCAGGGACTTCTGGAAAGAGAGTGAAATTCTGAGAGAGAGAGTGGAGGTATTCAGGGACCTGTTCAAGACTGAAGGCCAGATTCAAGAGAGCTTAGCAGGTACAGCATCACCAGAACAGTCATGGAATTTCTGTGAGCAAAATCCAGGGGATTGAAATAGCTGAGAAAAAGATACTAATCCTCCAGGAACCAAGAAAGTGAATTCAGCAACTTTAAGGACCAGGTGGGAGAGGGTGGAGGTAGGGGAAGAGGCTGATTAGAAGAGTGACAAAATGGGAGTATCTTTAAGAGACTTTCATACTTTTAACATAAATTAGCCTCATTAAGTATGAGGTCCCTTAGAATCTTAGGCAATTAGAGTTGCCAGGGACCTGAAAGGTCATCTAGCACAATTTTTGTTTGTTTGTTTGTGTTATAAGTAAGGAACCCAAGACACAGTTAAATGGCTTACTTGACAACCCCCATTCCAATCCAATAGATATTTATTAAGTGCCTGTGACATTCCAAGCACGTACTAAGCACTGGAGATGCAATTAAATAAAAAGACAGCTCCTTCCCTCAGGGGCATCTTGTTCAGTGGAATTGAAACCAGGCAAGGCAACAGATACAAAGTAGAATGATCTGAGAGTTCAAGTTGGGCTTAGCTGATACATGTACAAACCAGTAGATTGAGCGCTATGCCTGGAGTCAGGAAGACTCATCTTCCTGAATTCAAATCCGGCCTCAGACATTTACTAGTAGTGTGACAGTGAGCAAGTCACTTAACTTTGCCTCAGTTTCTTCATCTGTAAAATGTGCTGGAAAAGAAAATGGCAAATCACTCCAAATGGAATCACAGAGTCAGACACAGCTGAAAAACTACTGAAACTGAACTTTCAACTGCAAATTCGACGCTCTTTAAACTATACCACACTGCCTCTAACTGACCTGTAGTTTGTAACCTGAGAGTTCTTCCATTGTAGATAAGAAATTAAAGTTGAACTGCAACATGGCTTATGTTCATATGTGATTATCAGGAGATGTACAAGACTGGATACATTGTTGTACAAAGGATGATCTACAAGGAATGGAGTGGAGTGGAGCAATAACCTCTAAAATCCCTTCGAACACAATATTCTATGAAAGACAGAGAGGTTGTGTGGTTGAGGGGAAAGAAATTCCCCAATTATCCTCTGGGTGATGAATGCCAGCTTAAAATTATCCAGGGAAAAAAACAGTTCCATTTAGGGCTGTGTTGGGCACTCTAACATCTTTGGTATCTGACTTTCTGTTTGGCTGCCACATTCAGTTTGTGCTCCACTAGGACCCCCAGATTTTTCTTCTTCTGTTCTTATACACTGTCTATTGTTTCCTGTTTTGTATTCCATAAATTATATATATAATTACAGTATTAGATCTCGAAGCTTTGATGTGCAAAAGTAGGAATTCGAGATACAAAAACAATGAAACAGTCCTTGCCCTCAAGGCGCTCACATTTTACCAAAATCATCTGGAAACTATCTCATTCTACCCCTTCATTTTACAGATGAGGAAGCTGCAAAGAAGTTGCACCATTTATCCAAGGTCACATCTTGTTTGTCCTTTATTGTCACATAGTTCCTGCATGGAAGACCTGGGGGGCCCAGGAACCAAATATTCTGAATCCTAATCTATGGCTCTATAGTCTAAGCCATGTTTTCCTCTCAAATGTATTACAATCTAAGCCTTATTCTTATGGAATTCCATCCTGTTGGTTCTTGCTAACACATTCAAGAGGTCCATCTTATTTTGAATTCTCGTCTGGCACTCTAAAATGCTAATTACTCTAGTGCAGAGGGAATCTAGTTCAACAGTAAATCAGCTGGGTTTCTAGACTCTATTTTCTTTTAGAGATCAAAGAAGTACTAAATTTACATAGCAATAAAGAGATTAAACCTACAAAAGTCCTAATGTTACCTCTTCTGGTGAACTAAGCTCTGATGCGTTATTTCTGTCCTAGAAAATTCAAGGACTTAAAAGCAAGTTTTAGAAGGTCTCAACATTATTATTAGTGATAAAGACTACCCAAAGCACTTTTATACCAAGACTTTAGTATTGTTTTATAAGAAATATGCATTCTTCAAAATGGTAGCTTTAATTCTCTAGATCAACAGATTAAGAAGCCACCAATGTTTACTGAATATTGATAACGTTAGTCATAGGCTTTTTTTTCTGACAAACAACACATTAGAATCCATATGTTATGAAGATGATAAATTCTGAATTTCTAAGGATACAACCCTTGTCAAACATAATACTATATTTGAGATATAATCTTCCACACTTTGCCTCTATTTCTTTCTCTATAAAATGAGTAGTAGATGATCTCTAACTTCTGATTACAGCTCTCATTCTGTAAGCCTACAAATGATTGATGTACCTAGTTGTAATGGCCTTGATTAAATGAGACTTTCTGAACAAGCTTCAAAATATTTATCTGATCTAACTTTCAAATTAGAAATTATTTGAAGAACACTTCATTCTAAAATACAATTTTAATGACATTGCTCTCTCTCGGTTCTCTTCCTAGCTGTTTGACGGCTCTTTCTCAGTCTCCTTTTCTGGATCTTCATCCAGGTCACACTCACTAACAGTGGATGACCCAAGGGTTCTGTTGTGGACTTTTCTTGTCTTCTCTTTTCTTTTTTCTCTTCTCTTCTTCTCTCTACCCTCACTTTCCCTCCCCTCCTCCTATACTATTTCACTTGATGATCTCTTCAGTTCCATGGATTCAATTATAGATCTTTTTGTCAGCCTTAGCTTCTCTCATGACTTCTAGTCTCATATTGCCATCTATTAGACATCTCAAACAGGTTGTCCTGTAGACATCTTAAACTCAACATGTCCAAAGCTTAAACTCATTGTCGTCCCCCCTCAAATTCTACCCTCTGTATAATTTTCTCATTACTATCAATGAGCACCATCATCTTCCCCATCACCCAGACTCACCATCAAGGTGTCCTCCTTGACTCCTCGTTCTCTCTCACCTCTTATATCCAAACAGTTGTCAAGTCCTGTAGCTTTTACCTTTGTAACATCTCTCATATAAGCCCTCTTCTCTCCTCTGACACTGCCACTAGTCTGGTACAGACCCTAATCATCCCATACTGGGATTATTGCAAAAGTTTTCTGCTTGTCTTCCTGCCTTAAGTCTCTCCCCATTCAAGTCCTTCCTCCACTTATCTGTCAAAATGATCTTCCTTAAGCACAGGTCTGACCACATAGTCATAGCTTTTCTCCCCTTCCCCAAATCCACCCCCATCACATCCAGTATCTCCCTGTTACCTCCAGGATCAAGCACAAAATCTTCTATTTGGTGTCTATAGTCCTTTATAACCTGATCTCTCCTGGCCTTTCTAGTCTTCTTACTTCTTACTCCTTTTCCCTCTCTGTCCACCTGGTACTCAGCAATCAGTGATAATGGCCTCCTTGTTATTCCTTAAGAAGATATTCTATTTCCCTATTCCTGGCATTTTCATTGGCCATCTCCCATGGTTGGAACTCTTTTCCTCCTCATCTCTACCTCTGAACTTCCTTGACTTCCATTAAGTCTTAGGAAATATTCTACCATCTGCAAGAAACACTTCCCAATCCTGTTTAATCTTGCTATCTTCTCTCCATTGATCATCCCTCTATATATCTTACTTGTACATACTTGTTTCCCTATTTCCTCTCTATTAGACTTTGACCTCCTTGAGAGGAGAGGCTATTTTTTTGCCCTTTTTTATATTCCCCAGTGCTTTGCACACAGTAGGTGTTTAATAATTGCTTGTTAACTGATTGAGTAAGCTTATCTTATTTTTTAAAAATTACTAAATTTGGAATCAGAAGATCCAGTTCAAAGTACTAGATTTCCTTTTAGCTCCTTATGCAAAAAACTTAATCTCTATTAGTTTCAACTTCCTTACCTACGAAAAATGGATAATATCTATACTGCCTATATACAACAAGATTGGTGTGAAGGTCAAAATAAAGAACAGGTATAAAGGGCCATGTAAATATTAGGTATTATTATTGTACTAGTGTTCCAGTCTGTAACACTCCAGGGGGACTGTTACAAGGATGTCCAAGGGACTGACTGACCAACTTTGGCCCTAGATAACTTTGGTCTTTCCAGACCTTGATGCTACTGAATGTATTGATTAAAATGAGTGAGCCATTACCTGGTGCTTGAAAGTCTTTGGCCATAGAAAGAATTTCAGTGTAATGTGACAGTGAGATTTGCATCTGAGTAAAGAAAGAAACCAAAACAAACATAATAATACAATTGACGATTTGTCATCATATGAACCAATTAATATTAGTCAGGACCCCTTGGGATTTTGGCTCTGTAATTAGGTTCTGACAGTTACATGTAAATATAGTTAAGTACAAATAAAATGTCATCTCTTGATTTCCAAATATGCTTGTTCATTTTTAAAAATTAGGTTTCACTTAGCAGATTTCTAACCTTAGCATTTATATACAAAACACTGATAATTATGTGAATATTGAGGGATTGGTTCAGAATGTGTCCTCCAAAAAAAAATGATAGACAAAGGGCAAAATAACAGTTCAGCTACTGAAACAAAATCTAAACATTATAATGTGCCTGGGCAGAGGTGATTCATGCTGGGTCCCCCAAATGGAGTCTGGGTGTACCATACAGGGAAATGCTAATGGGGGATTCAAGTTGAAAACTACTTACTTTGGGGAGCTACACAAACTTCTATGATAAAGAAAGACAAAGCAGCTCAGATGGACAGCTGAATATCCTGACTTACACCTGGTAGCCTGACTGGGAAAGGGTTAGAAAAGTCTGTGACTCCTGGATGTGGCTAGCAAGCAAGTGTAAAATATTAAGATTTGGGAATTCCTTTCTGAGTTGGGAGATTGAACCAAGAAAGCTTGAAATAGAGGATTTAGAGTTGGAAAGAACCTTTGAGATCATGTGATCCAATTGATAAGGAAACCATGAGGAGCTGAGAGTTAAAGCAGGCTAATCAGGGTTCAGGGTCAGACTTGATTAGTCATTCAGTGAAGGAATATAGACAGAAAAAAGGCAGGCCTCACCAGAGCAGGCAAGCCAAAGAGGGCAGAACCAAGATGAAAATTATTGAGAGGCTGAGGTCAGAACAACAACCAGGATTACTCCTTGAGGGAATAATTGTACCAATGGAGACTAGAAGTCAACTGCCACATTTTTGCAAATTAGTGTGAGTTTTCCTGGCTTATCCTATCATGCAACAGCCTGCTCTCACTTTAAAAGACCAACCCATTAGAAGGTGTTAATCCAGTTGGGATAGTGGAGTAACTCCTTTTTTCCATTTTTTCCAAGGCTATATCAGGAGAAAATGCTAGTATATTGTTGAAGAGAATGAGAGACTTCAACTGAGCGTAAAATTCCTTAAATCTCTTGATTTATGGCTGTCTAAAGTACCTAGGATTGGAGCCAAGGTCCCTGCAATGGGATTTTTTGCCTAAGCCTTTGATGATCTTTCATGTGCATTTTCTTCAAATCCAACAAAGGGAAAGAATTTTTTTGTCAAGTATAATAAGAACATAAAATAGCCATTCTGAGGCAGGCCAGTTATCCATTCAGTAGAATATTGTCAGACTGTAAGTAAGAGTATTGATGCTTTATGATGCTATGATCAAAGGTTAGAGATATCTACGTGGCCAGGAATCACTTTTTTCTCATCTTCAACACTATTATAATGCTTTTGGGAACAAAATTAAAAGATAGCTTTATTGTCTGAATGAGAGATATTTTGTCTGAATATATGGAGGACATTAAAGAGAAATTATAGAAGGGAGGAAATCTAAAGAACTGGGGGTGAGAGGTAATATCCCTATACATCCAAGGTGACATTGCCAAAGAGATTTTTGACTGGGCATTCAATGACCCAAGCACTAAGACAGATGATAGATTTTTGAGGAAGAAAGAGAACAATCCTTGGGACCAGATATTCTTAGCATACTCAAGCCTGGTAGCCACTAGGGTGATGGCAGTGGTTAGTATAATTAGCAAAGTGGCTATGCCATTTACTTCTCTTCCCTGAATATCTCATTGACCTTGGAAGGAAAGAGCAAACCTCTGAAGGTTAGTGGCCACCAGGTAATTCCTGAGAATAAAAATAATTTAAAAAAAAAAAGGAGGGAAGAGAAGCACACTGAAAAACATGTACAGCAGGCCCTTTATTCAGTGGGTTGCTAACTACTCATTTGTTAGCCAGTATTATCTGGTTCTTATATAATTTGGGGATTTGTTGACTGATTTCACTCTATCTTCATTCTTCATGACTTCAGTTCTATCCCTTCTTGGCCTATATGTTTCCAAATGAGTATCTTAACCTTTGTTTATCTTCATACAAAAATCCTTTCATATTCATTATTGTATTTGCCTATGTTGGGACATTTTCTTTTTTTTAGCCATTTCTTTATTCTTTACGGAGCACAAGTGGTAGAGTATGATAGTGGAGTGGAAAACCAGAAGACCCATATTCAAATCTCATTTCAGACACTTTCTGTGTGAGCCTGGGCAAGTCATTTAAACTTTCTGGGCCATGGTTTCCCTAAATATAAAATTAGGGTAAACTCTAGGACCTCTAAGGTCCCTTTCCAGCTCTAAATTCATTATCCAAGTGTTTACACTAAATTATCTTCCCAAAAGATTGTTTTAAGCCTGTCATCCCCCTAACTTCAAAATGCCCCCCAAATGAATTTAATTCACTTAATTTTAAAACAATTAGCACAGTACTGAATCTTTTAAGTCATAGTGGAACACATCTTCATCATCATTCAGTTACCTAAAAGATGCTGTGTAGAGTATAAGACCTCCTTGTACATATAACTTATTGACTATAAATTTTTAAAATGATTTGGTGGAGAAAACTTGCATCTTAAATGGTCGTTCTAAATGACTCTACGCATGTCATTGAGAGTCTACTTGGACATTCACTGGCACTAGTCTTCCAATGAGTGGGTTTTTCATGTGGGCCATAAGATATAAAGAGGTAAATATGATTATTTCAAATTTCTTTTGGGGGGGGGTGAGGTGGGGAAAAGATAGTGTTGAGAGTGTTTAGGGATTTGGTAGAAGTTTAAACTTTCCAGAAGCATGCTAGTCTAAATAAAATCATACTCTCTGGGAATGTTTCTCTTTCAGCAGACACAGCTTTGAGATGTGCTCTTCCATGGTGGGAAATTAGACCTGTATGCTTGGTGAAACCAAGGTGGAAACCCACCAGTAAGTAGAAGCTATCAATTCATTTATACCCTAAGGTGCAATTTCATGCTTTAAGTTTACGTTTTTAAAATTTAGGTTCAACTCTTGCTGTAATTCTTTCCTCAGAAGGTGCATTATAATGTTCTATTTAGAGGACCATTCTCTCCTCTTAGCCATTACAAGCTAATTTAACTACTTTCAGACCCTTCTGAGTGTGTGATTTTACGTAGGAGGCTGGAAAAACACTCAAAAATCAACATCAAAATACATCTGCACTAGATATTTAAGAATTTACTGAAAAATAAGAAGTTTCAAGGGGGAAAAGACACCTGGTTAGTCCCTATAGGGTTGTTCCCAAAACTTATTTGTAGCAGGATAGGGACAAGATTAGTGGTATAAATATGTTTAAATGTTGATATGAGGGAAGAATTATACAAAAGTTGTAATGGAAGAAATGCCATTGGGCATCTCAGGGTGAATCTTATAGGATGGATGACTGGGCCTTACAGGGCTTTATCTGGACGCCGAGATGATTCAGGCCAGCAGAGGGCAGCAGCAGCCTGGACACAAGACTGAGGAATGGAAACACTCCCCAAGGAGAAGGGTTAAAAAGAAGTCCAAGGGGAGATGTCATAATAGAGGGAGTAGGGAAGAGGAATATTCAACAATGACAGGCAACTCCCAAGGAATCAGGCCAAGAACCACGCCAAACAGAATGCAGTGGGGTAAGGAAGTGGTATGTGGTCCAGAAAATCAAGAGATTCAAGTCAAAAGTCAACATGAACCAGAGAAGGGGAGAGGAACAGAGTAACCGCCCAGCTCTGGATAGCTCTTGTGTACATATGGAGTCCTTCTGACCTGCTGCTGCCTATCTTGAAGACCCCCAAATGGTGATGTGCACAGAACCACCAGAGCCCCTGGACAAGTTACAGGCGCAAGAGCATCAACACCTAGGGTTGGGCCAGATGATGATGGTGCAGGGACTTCTGGAAAGAGAGTGAAATTCTGAGAGAGAGAGTGGAGGTATTCAGGGACCTGTTCAAGACTGAAGGCCAGATTCAAGAGAGCTTAGCAGGTACAGCATCACCAGAACAGTCATGGAATTTCTGTGAGCAAAATCCAGGGGATTGAAATAGCTGAGAAAAAGATACTAATCCTCCAGGAACCAAGAAAGTGAATTCAGCAACTTTAAGGACCAGGTGGGAGAGGGTGGAGGTAGGGGAAGAGGCTGATTAGAAGAGTGACAAAATGGGAGTATCTTTAAGAGACTTTCATACTTTTAACATAAATTAGCCTCATTAAGTATGAGGTCCCTTAGAATCTTAGGCAATTAGAGTTGCCAGGGACCTGAAAGGTCATCTAGCACAATTTTTGTTTGTTTGTTTGTGTTATAAGTAAGGAACCCAAGACACAGTTAAATGGCTTACTTGACAACCCCCATTCCAATCCAATAGATATTTATTAAGTGCCTGTGACATTCCAAGCACGTACTAAGCACTGGAGATGCAATTAAATAAAAAGACAGCTCCTTCCCTCAGGGGCATCTTGTTCAGTGGAACTGAAACCAGGCAAGGCAACAGATACAAAGTAGAATGATCTGAGAGTTCAAGTTGGGCTTAGCTGATACATGTACAAACCAGTAGATTGAGCGCTATGCCTGGAGTCAGGAAGACTCATCTTCCTGAATTCAAATCCGGCCTCAGACATTTACTAGTAGTGTGACAGTGAGCAAGTCACTTAACTTTGCCTCAGTTTCTTCATCTGTAAAATGTGCTGGAAAAGAAAATGGCAAATCACTCCAAATGGAATCACAGAGTCAGACACAGCTGAAAAACTACTGAAACTGAACTTTCAACTGCAAATTCGACGCTCTTTAAACTATACCACACTGCCTCTAACTGACCTGTAGTTTGTAACCTGAGAGTTCTTCCATTGTAGATAAGAAATTAAAGTTGAACTGCAACATGGCTTATGTTCATATGTGATTATCAGGAGATGTACAAGACTGGATACATTGTTGTACAAAGGATGATCTACAAGGAATGGAGTGGAGTGGAGCAATAACCTCTAAAATCCCTTCGAACACAATATTCTATGAAAGACAGAGAGGTTGTGTGGTTGAGGGGAAAGAAATTCCCCAATTATCCTCTGGGTGATGAATGCCAGCTTAAAATTATCCAGGGAAAAAAAACAGTTCCATTTAGGGCTGTGTTGGGCACTCTAACATCTTTGGTATCTGACTTTCTGTTTGGCTGCCACATTCAGTTTGTGCTCCACTAGGACCCCCAGATTTTTCTTCTTCTGTTCTTATACACTGTCTATTGTTTCCTGTTTTGTATTCCATAAATTATATATATAATTACAGTATTAGATCTCGAAGCTTTGATGTGCAAAAGTAGGAATTCGAGATACAAAAACAATGAAACAGTCCTTACCCTCAAGGCGCTCACATTTTACCAAAATCATCTGGAAACTATCTCATTCTACCCCTTCATTTTACAGATGAGGAAGCTGCAAAGAAGTTGCACCATTTATCCAAGGTCACATCTTGTTTGTCCTTTATTGTCACATAGTTCCTGCATGGAAGACCTGGGCCCAGGAACCAAATATTCTGAATCCTAATCTATGGCTCTATAGTCTAAGCCATGTTTTCCTCTCAAATGTATTACAATCTAAGCCTTATTCTTATGGAATTCCATCCTGTTGGTTCTTGCTAACACATTCAAGAGGTCCATCTTATTTTGAATTCTCGTCTGGCACTCTAAAATGCTAATTACTCTAGTGCAGAGGGAATCTAGTTCAACAGTAAATCAGCTGGGTTTCTAGACTCTATTTTCTTTTAGAGATCAAAGAAGTACTAAATTTACATAGCAATAAAGAGATTAAACCTACAAAAGTCCTAATGTTACCTCTTCTGGTGAACTAAGCTCTGATGCGTTATTTCTGTCCTAGAAAATTCAAGGACTTAAAAGCAAGTTTTAGAAGGTCTCAACATTATTATTAGTGATAAAGACTACCCAAAGCACTTTTATACCAAGACTTTAGTATTGTTTTATAAGAAATATGCATTCTTCAAAATGGTAGCTTTAATTCTCTAGATCAACAGATTAAGAAGCCACCAATGTTTACTGAATATTGATAACGTTAGTCATAGGCTTTTTTTTCTGACAAACAACACATTAGAATCCATATGTTATGAAGATGATAAATTCTGAATTTCTAAGGATACAACCCTTGTCAAACATAATACTATATTTGAGATAAAATCTTCCACACTTTGCCTCTATTTCTTTCTCTATAAAATGAGTAGTAGATGATCTCTAACTTCTGATTACAGCTCTCATTCTGTAAGCCTACAAATGATTGATGTACCTAGTTGTAATGGCCTTGATTAAATGAGACTTTCTGAACAAGCTTCAAAATATTTATCTGATCTAACTTTCAAATTAGAAATTATTTGAAGAACACTTCATTCTAAAATACAATTTTAATGACATTGCTCTCTCTCGGTTCTCTTCCTAGCTGTTTGACTGCTCTTTCTCAGTCTCCTTTTCTGGATCTTCATCCAGGTCACACTCACTAACAGTGGATGACCCAAGGGTTCTGTTGTGGACTTTTCTTGTCTTCTCTTTTCTTTTTTCTCTTCTCTTCTTCTCTCTACCCTCACTTTCCCTCCCCTCCTCCTATACTATTTCACTTGATGATCTCTTCAGTTCCATGGATTCAATTACAGATCTTTCTGTCAGCCTTAGCTTCTCTCATGACTTCTAGTCTCATATTGCCATCTATTAGACATCTCAAACAGGTTGTCCTGTAGACATCTTAAACTCAACATGTCCAAAGCTTAAACTCATTGTCGTCCCCCCTCAAATTCTACCCTCTGTATAATTTTCTCATTACTATCAATGAGCACCATCATCTTCCCCATCACCCAGACTCACCATCAAGGTGTCCTCCTTGACTCCTCGTTCTCTCTCACCTCTTATATCCAAACAGTTGTCAAGTCCTGTAGCTTTTACCTTTGTAACATCTCTCATATAAGCCCTCTTCTCTCCTCTGACACTGCCACTAGTCTGGTACAGACCCTAATCATCCCATACTGGGATTATTGCAAAAGTTTTCTGCTTGTCTTCCCGCCTTAAGTCTCTCCCCATTCAAGTCCTTCCTCCACTTATCTGTCAAAATGATCTTCCTTAAGCACAGGTCTGACCACATAGTCATAGCCTTTCTCCCCTTCCCCAAATCCACCCCCATCACATCCAGTATCTCCCTGTTACCTCCAGGATCAAGCACAAAATCTTCTATTTGGTGTCTATAGTCCTTTATAACCTGATCTCTCCTGGCCTTTCTAGTCTTCTTACTTCTTACTCCTTTTCCCTCTCTGTCCACCTGGTACTCAGCAATCAGTGATAATGGCCTCCTTGTTATTCCTTAAGAAGATATTCTATTTCCCTATTCCTGGCATTTTCATTGGCCATCTCCCATGGTTGGAACTCTTTTCCTCCTCATCTCTACCTCTGAACTTCCTTGGCTTCCATTAAGTCTTAGGAAATATTCTACCATCTGCAAGAAACACTTCCCAATCCTGTTTAATCTTGCTATCTTCTCTCCATTGATCATCCCTCTATATATCTTACTTGTACATACTTGTTTCCCTATTTCCTCTGTATTAGACTTTGACCTCCTTGAGAGGAGAGGCTATTTTTTTGCCCTTTTTTATATTCCCCAGTGCTTTGCACACAGTAGGTGTTTAATAATTGCTTGTTAACTGATTGAGTAAGCTTATCTTATTTTTTAAAAATTACTAAATTTGGAATCAGAAGATCCAGTTCAAAGTACTAGATTTCCTTTTAGCTCCTTATGCAAAAAACTTAATCTCTATTAGTTTCAACTTCCTTACCTACGAAAAATGGATAATATCTATACTGCCTATATACAACAAGATTGGTGTGAAGGTCAAAATAAAGAACAGGTATAAAGGGCCATGTAAATATTAGGTATTATTATTGTACTAGTGTTCCAGTCTGTAACACTCCAGGGGGACTGTTACAAGGATGTCCAAGGGACTGACTGACCAACTTTGGCCCTAGATAACTTTGGTCTTTCCAGACCTTGATGCTACTGAATGTATTGATTAAAATGAGTGAGCCATTACCTGGTGCTTGAAAGTCTTTGACCATAGAAAGAATCTCAGTGTAATGTGACAGTGAGATTTGCATCTGAGTAAAGAAAGAAACCAAAACAAACATAATAATACAATTGACGATTTGTCATCATATGAACCAATTAATATTAGTCAGGACCCCTTGGGATTTTGGCTCTGTAATTAGGTTCTGACAGTTACATGTAAATATAGTTAAGTACAAATAAAATGTCATCTCTTAAATCACATTCTGATTTGCAGCATTCACCAGTTTCTGAGGTGTGAGTTCACATTCTACAAATTTAGCAATTGGTTTTTTGCAAAGTGGTTCAGCTAGCTCCATGATTGTAAAGAAAGAAATGACAGAGAGAGAAAGAGAGACAGAGACAGAGAGACAGAGACAAAGACAAGACAGAGAGACAGAGACAGAGACAGAGAGAGACAGAGAGACAGAGACAGAGAGACAGAGAGACAGAGAAATCAATCAGGAGGCAATTGCAGTAGTCCATAGGTAATGAAGTCCCGAACACAGGTAAAGAAATGTGGGTGGAGAGAAAAGGGAAGATATGAGAGAGTTTGTGGAAATAAAATAGACAATACTTTGCAATTGACTGGATATGGGGGCTGAGAGGGGTGAAGAGTCAAAATGTATCTAAAGAATTGTGAACTTGGGGGTTGTGCCTTTGACAAAGAAGGCAGTTAGGAAGTGGAATGAGCTTTTGGGGGTGGTGAGGAAAGGAATGAGTGTTTTCTCTGCCTCTTAAAATCCCTGGCTTCCTTCTAGACTCAGCTTCAGCACCATCTTCTGTTGGAGAGCTCTCCTGGTCCCATAGCCGCTAGTGCCTTCCTTTCCCTTCTGAGTTACCTTAGGAAAATATCACTATTAATACTGTACTCTATATTTAGACACAAGCTTACCATAAACAGCTTTGTTTAATTTATCATTAATCAAATAACCAAACCATATCTAGTTTGGAAAGAGAGGAGTGTTCAAACTATAGGTTCCCCCATGACCTCCAACATGCCTGTCTACCCCAAGAGAATTTCATTATATAATTTCACATAATATTTATAGAAATTTTGAACAAATAAAAGATATCTTAAAATATAGCATGGGTTAGCATTCCTAATCATTGGGTAACCATGTAGGAAGGCCACATATGTGATGAGGGCAGACCTCCCACATCTAACATGAGCCTGTGTCTCAAAGGGAGGCAGAATGGACATCTCTAGCCTCTTCTCTCTACCCCTCCCCCCTTCTCTAGAGGAGATTTGATTCCCTACCAGGAGGGGAAAAAGGAGGGAAGGGGGCCAGAGGCTGCCACTCTGTTCTTCTCCAAATACAAGGGTACTGGGGTAGAATTATCTGCTCCTTTAAGTTTTATTAGTCTAGGGGGTGGTGATCTGGTTCCAGCTAACTTCTCACTACTTCCTTATTGGGGGAGGAGGACCCCAAGCTTTACATCTATAAAGGAGTTATTTCTGTGACTCCATTCCCTTCAAATACCAGTTCCACATAACACTTAGCCAAGAAACTTATTTATTCAAATCAGTAGCAAAACAGAAATCAGAATGTATACATAGGCAAATATGTACCATGCAATACTGAGAGAAGGAGCCCTCGCATCAGGAGCAAGGTAACTCAGCTCAACCAAGAGAGAGAGAAAGTTCTGGATCTCACCCAAGGGAAAGTTCCCTGATGTCTCTAGAGTAACAATCTGGGAATAGGGATGTGATGGAGACTGTCAGCTCCTCTCATGTCTTCCCACAGCCTTTTCCTTCAGCAAAATAAATTAACATCATCCATCTTCTCTCTTAAAACTAGAAACCAGAAGAAATTTAAAACTTGAAGAAGACTGGAAGAAAATTGAAGAGCTTCACCCCACCCCACTCCCACCACCCCTCTCACAGGGCAGCATACTCATCTTCCCCAATAAGGAGAGTCTCATACTAATGGATGTTGGGAGTTGGGGTACACATTTCTCTATCCCTTTCTTCCACTCTCCTAGAGGAATAAATGGGGAGAATCCAAATTGAATAAGAGGCTATCTACTACTTCTAGTTCTGCATTATTCTATTCCCTTTTTAATGTGACAACCAATGTCACACAAATATGGCAACTATATTCCCAATCCCTTCCCCACCAAGTCATTTCTTCTCCAAACTAAACACTGCAAGTTACTACAATGTTATGTTCATGTGGCATTGTTATGACATCCCTTACCATCCCTCTGAACATGCTCTGATTTGTTAATGTCTCTTCCAAAACATGGCCTGGTATACAATATTCCAGCTACTATCTGGAAAAGGCAAAGTAGTAGAACTTCAAATGATATAGCCTAAAATGCCACTCTTTTTTAGGCTACCTTGTCACACTGTTGATAATTTGAATTTGAATATACTCAAATTTCCAGATCTTTTCCATATGAATGGTTTGTCTAGTTACATCTCTTCATCCTGCACTTTGGTATTTTGGTCATAAATGCAGAATGCCACATTTATCCCTACTATATATCGTAAATATTCTATGATTTAGCCTAGCAGTTAAATCTGGTGAGAGTTTTGGGGTTCCTAATTCTGTCAGTTCAATACTCTGTCTTTTTTTGAGTGATATATAAATTTGACACCAGTATCATTTACTAGTACTTTCTATTGGCAACATAGTTTAGCAAGGCAGTCATCACTGGTATCATTAAAAGTTCTTTCAAAGTGTCTTGCCACTTTAGTGAATTTTGAATGGTTTCTAAATGACTCTACGCATGTCATTGAGAGTCTACTTGGACATTCACTGGCACTAGTCTTCCAATGAGTGGGTTTTTCATGTGGGCCATAAGATATAAAGAGGTAAATATGATTATTTCAAATTTCTTTTGGGGGGGGGGTGAGGTGGGGAAAAGATAGTGTTGAGAGTGTTTAGGGATTTGGTAGAAGTTTAAACTTTCCAGAAGCATGCTAGTCTAAATAAAATCATACTCTCTGGGAATGTTTCTCTTTCAGCAGACACAGCTTTGAGATGTGCTCTTCCATGGTGGGAAATTAGACCTGTATGCTTGGTGAAACCAAGGTGGAAACCCACCAGTAAGTAGAAGCTATCAATTCATTTATACCCTAAGGTGCAATTTCATGCTTTAAGTTTACGTTTTTAAAATTTAGGTTCAACTCTTGCTGTAATTCTTTCCTCAGAAGGTGCATTATAATGTTCTATTTAGAGGACCATTCTCTCCTCTTAGCCATTACAAGCTAATTTAACTACTTTCAGACCCTTCTGAGTGTGTGATTTTACGTAGGAGGCTGGAAAAACACTCAAAAATCAACATCAAAATACATCTGCACTAGATATTTAAGAATTTACTGAAAAATAAGAAGTTTCAAGGGGGAAAAGACACCTGGTTAGTCCCTATAGGGGTTGTTCCCAAAACTTATTTGTAGCAGGATAGGGACAAGATTAGTGGTATAAATATGTTTAAATGTTGATATGAGGGAAGAATTATACAAAAGTTGTAATGGAAGAAATGCCATTGGGCATCTCAGGGTGAATCTTATAGGATGGATGACTGGGCCTTACAGGGCTTTATCTGGACGCCGAGATGATTCAGGCCAGCAGAGGGCAGCAGCAGCCTGGACACAAGACTGAGGAATGGAAACACTCCCCAAGGAGAAGGGTTAAAAAGAAGTCCAAGGGGAGATGTCATAATAGAGGGAGTAGGGAAGAGGAATATTCAAACAATGACAGGCAACTCCCAAGGAATCAGGCCAAGAACCACGCCAAACAGAATGCAGTGGGGTAAGGAAGTGGTATGTGGTCCAGAAAATCAAGAGATTCAAGTCAAAAGTCAACATGAACCAGAGAAGGGGAGAGGAACAGAGTAACCGCCCAGCTCTGGATAGCTCTTGTGTACATATGGAGTCCTTCTGACCTGCTGCTGCCTATCTTGAAGACCCCCAAATGGTGATGTGCACAGAACCACCAGAGCCCCTGGACAAGTTACAGGCGCAAGAGCATCAACACCTAGGGTTGGGCCAGATGATGATGGTGCAGGGACTTCTGGAAAGAGAGTGAAATTCTGAGAGAGAGAGTGGAGGTATTCAGGGACCTGTTCAAGACTGAAGGCCAGATTCAAGAGAGCTTAGCAGGTACAGCATCACCAGAACAGTCATGGAATTTCTGTGAGCAAAATCCAGGGGATTGAAATAGCTGAGAAAAAGATACTAATCCTCCAGGAACCAAGAAAGTGAATTCAGCAACTTTAAGGACCAGGTGGGGAGAGGGTGGAGGTAGGGGAAGAGGCTGATTAGAAGAGTGACAAAATGGGAGTATCTTTAAGAGACTTTCATACTTTTAACATAAATTAGCCTCATTAAGTATGAGGTCCCTTAGAATCTTAGGCAATTAGAGTTGCCAGGGACCTGAAAGGTCATCTAGCACAATTTTTGTTTGTTTGTTTGTGTTATAAGTAAGGAACCCAAGACACAGTTAAATGGCTTACTTGACAACCCCCATTCCAATCCAATAGATATTTATTAAGTGCCTGTGACATTCCAAGCACGTACTAAGCACTGGAGATGCAATTAAATAAAAAGACAGCTCCTTCCCTCAGGGGCATCTTGTTCAGTGGAATTGAAACCAGGCAAGGCAACAGATACAAAGTAGAATGATCTGAGAGTTCAAGTTGGGCTTAGCTGATACATGTACAAACCAGTAGATTGAGCGCTATGCCTGGAGTCAGGAAGACTCATCTTCCTGAATTCAAATCCGGCCTCAGACATTTACTAGTAGTGTGACAGTGAGCAAGTCACTTAACTTTGCCTCAGTTTCTTCATCTGTAAAATGTGCTGGAAAAGAAAATGGCAAATCACTCCAAATGGAATCACAGAGTCAGACACAGCTGAAAAACTACTGAAACTGAACTTTCAACTGCAAATTCGACGCTCTTTAAACTATACCACACTGCCTCTAACTGACCTGTAGTTTGTAACCTGAGAGTTCTTCCATTGTAGATAAGAAATTAAAGTTGAACTGCAACATGGCTTATGTTCATATGTGATTATCAGGAGATGTACAAGACTGGATACATTGTTGTACAAAGGATGATCTACAAGGAATGGAGTGGAGTGGAGCAATAACCTCTAAAATCCCTTCGAACACAATATTCTATGAAAGACAGAGAGGTTGTGTGGTTGAGGGGAAAGAAATTCCCCAATTATCCTCTGGGTGATGAATGCCAGCTTAAAATTATCCAGGGAAAAAAAACAGTTCCATTTAGGGCTGTGTTGGGCACTCTAACATCTTTGGTATCTGACTTTCTGTTTGGCTGCCACATTCAGTTTGTGCTCCACTAGGACCCCCAGATTTTTCTTCTTCTGTTCTTATACACTGTCTATTGTTTCCTGTTTTGTATTCCATAAATTATTATATATAATTACAGTATTAGATCTCGAAGCTTTGATGTGCAAAAGTAGGAATTCGAGATACAAAAACAATGAAACAGTCCTTGCCCTCAAGGCGCTCACATTTTACCAAAATCATCTGGAAACTATCTCATTCTACCCCCTTCATTTTACAGATGAGGAAGCTGCAAAGAAGTTGCACCATTTATCCAAGGTCACATCTTGTTTGTCCTTTATTGTCACATAGTTCCTGCATGGAAGACCTGGGCCCAGGAACCAAATATTCTGAATCCTAATCTATGGCTCTATAGTCTAAGCCATGTTTTCCCTCTCAAATGTATTACAATCTAAGCCTTATTCTTATGGAATTCCATCCTGTTGGTTCTTGCTAACACATTCAAGAGGTCCATCTTATTTTGAATTCTCGTCTGGCACTCTAAAATGCTAATTACTCTAGTGCAGAGGGAATCTAGTTCAACAGTAAATCAGCTGGAGTTTCTAGACTCTATTTTCTTTTAGAGATCAAAGAAGTACTAAATTTACATAGCAATAAAGAGATTAAACCTACAAAAGTCCTAATGTTACCTCTTCTGGTGAACTAAGCTCTGATGCGTTATTTCTGTCCTAGAAAATTCAAGGACTTAAAAGCAAGTTTTAGAAGGTCTCAACATTATTATTAGTGATAAAGACTACCCAAAGCACTTTTATACCAAGACTTTAGTATTGTTTTATAAGAAATATGCATTCTTCAAAATGGTAGCTTTAATTCTCTAGATCAACAGATTAAGAAGCCACCAATGTTTACTGAATATTGATAACGTTAGTCATAGGCTTTTTTTTTCTGACAAACAACACATTAGAATCCATATGTTATGAAGATGATAAATTCTGAATTTCTAAGGATACAACCCTTGTCAAACATAATACTATATTTGAGATAAAATCTTCCACACTTTGCCTCTATTTCTTTCTCTATAAAATGAGTAGTAGATGATCTCTAACTTCTGATTACAGCTCTCATTCTGTAAGCCTACAAATGATTGATGTACCTAGTTGTAATGGCCTTGATTAAATGAGACTTTCTGAACAAGCTTCAAAATATTTATCTGATCTAACTTTCAAATTAGAAATTATTTGAAGAACACTTCATTCTAAAATACAATTTTAACGACATTGCTCTCTCTCGGTTCTCTTCCTAGCTGTTTGACGGCTCTTTCTCAGTCTCCTTTTCTGGATCTTCATCCAGGTCACACTCACTAACAGTGGATGACCCAAGGGTTCTGTTGTGGACTTTTCTTGTCTTCTCTTTTCTTTTTTCTCTTCTCTTCTTCTCTCTACCCTCACTTTCCCTCCCCTCCTCCTATACTATTTCACTTGATGATCTCTTCAGTTCCATGGATTCAATTACAGATCTTTCTGTCAGCCTTAGCTTCTCTCATGACTTCTAGTCTCATATTGCCATCTATTAGACATCTCAAACAGGTTGTCCTGTAGACATCTTAAACTCAACATGTCCAAAGCTTAAACTCATTGTCGTCCCCCCCTCAAATTCTACCCTCTGTATAATTTTCTCATTACTATCAATGAGCACCATCATCTTCCCCATCACCCAGACTCACCATCAAGGTGTCCTCCTTGACTCCTCGTTCTCTCTCACCTCTTATATCCAAACAGTTGTCAAGTCCTGTAGCTTTTACCTTTGTAACATCTCTCATATAAGCCCTCTTCTCTCCTCTGACACTGCCACTAGTCTGGTACAGACCCTAATCATCCCATACTGGGATTATTGCAAAAGTTTTCTGCTTGTCTTCCCGCCTTAAGTCTCTCCCCATTCAAGTCCTTCCTCCACTTATCTGTCAAAATGATCTTCCTTAAGCACAGGTCTGACCACATAGTCATAGCCTTTCTCCCCCTTCCCCAAATCCACCCCCATCACATCCAGTATCTCCCTGTTACCTCCAGGATCAAGCACAAAATCTTCTATTTGGTGTCTATAGTCCCTTTATAACCTGATCTCTCCTGGACTTTCTAGTCTTCTTACTTCTTACTCCTTTTCCCTCTCTGTCCACCTGGTACTCAGCAATCAGTGATAATGGCCTCCTTGTTATTCCTTAAGAAGATATTCTATTTCCCTATTCCTGGCATTTTCATTGGCCATCTCCCATGGTTGGAACTCTTTTCCTCCTCATCTCTACCTCTGAACTTCCTTGACTTCCATTAAGTCTTAGGAAATATTCTACCATCTGCAAGAAACACTTCCCAATCCTGTTTAATCTTGCTATCTTCTCTCCATTGATCATCCCTCTATATATCTTACTTGTACATACTTGTTTCCCTATTTCCTCTCTATTAGACTTTGACCTCCTTGAGAGGAGAGGCTATTTTTTTGCCCTTTTTTATATTCCCCAGTGCTTTGCACACAGTAGGTGTTTAATAATTGCTTGTTAACTGATTGAGTAAGCTTATCTTATTTTTTAAAAATTACTAAATTTGGAATCAGAAGATCCAGTTCAAAGTACTAGATTTCCTTTTAGCTCCTTATGCAAAAAACTTAATCTCTATTAGTTTCAACTTCCTTACCTACGAAAAATGGATAATATCTATACTGCCTATATACAACAAGATTGGTGTGAAGGTCAAAATAAAGAACAGGTATAAAGGGCCATGTAAATATTAGGTATTATTATTGTACTAGTGTTCCAGTCTGTAACACTCCAGGGGGACTGTTACAAGGATGTCCAAGGGACTGACTGACCAACTTTGGCCCTAGATAACTTTGGTCTTTCCAGACCTTGATGCTACTGAATGTATTGATTAAAATGAGTGAGCCATTACCTGGTGCTTGAAAGTCTTTGGCCATAGAAAGAATCTCAGTGTAATGTGACAGTGAGATTTGCATCTGAGTAAAGAAAGAAACCAAAACAAACATAATAATACAATTGACGATTTGTCATCATATGAACCAATTAATATTAGTCAGGACCCCTTGGGATTTTGGCTCTGTAATTAGGTTCTGACAGTTACATGTAAATATAGTTAAGTACAAATAAAATGTCATCTCTTGATTTTCAAATATGCTTGTTCATTTTTAAAAATTAGGTTTCACTTAGCAGATTTCTAACCTTAGCATTTATATACAAAACACTGATAATTATGTGAATATTGAGGGATTGGTTCAGAATGTGTCCTCCAAAAAAAAATGATAGACAAAGGGCAAAATAACAGTTCAGCTACTGAAACAAAATCTAAGCATTATAATGTGCCTGGGAAGAGGTGATTCATGCTGGGTCCCCCAAATGGAGTCTGGGTGTACCATACAGGGAAATGCTAATGGGGGATTCAAGTTGAAAACTACTTACTTTGGGGAGCTACACAAACTTCTATGATAAAGAAAGACAAAGCAGCTCAGATGGACAGCTGAATATCCTGACTTACACCTGGTAGCCTGACTGGGAAAGGGTTAGAAAAGTCTTTGACTCCTGGATGTGGCTAGCAAGCAAGTGTAAAACATTAAGATTTGGGAATTCCTTTCTGAGTTGGGAGATTGAACCAAGAAAGCTTGAAATAGAGGATTTAGAGTTGGAAAGAACCTTTGAGATCATGTGATCCAATTGATAAGGAAACCATGAGGAGCTGAGAGTTAAAGCAGGCTAATCAGGGTTCAGGGTCAGACTTGATTAGTCATTCAGTGAAGGAATATAGACAGAAAAAAGGCAGGCCTCACCAGAGCAGGCAAGCCAAAGAGGGCAGAACCAAGATGAAAATTATTGAGAGGCTGAGGTCAGAACAACAACCAGGATTACTCCTTGAGGGAATAATTGTACCAATGGAGACTAGAAGTCAACTGCCACATTTTTGCAAATTAGTGTGAGTTTTCCTGGCTTATCCTATCATGCAACAGCCTGCTCTCACTTTAAAAGACCAACCCATTAGAAGGTGTTAATCCAGTTGGGATAGTGGAGTAACTCCTTTTTTCCATTTTTTCCAAGGCTATATCAGGAGAAAATGCTAGTATATTGTTGAAGAGAATGAGAGACTTCAACTGAGCGTAAAATTCCTTAAATCTCTTGATTTATGGCTGTCTAAAGTACCTAGGATTGGAGCCAAGGTCCCTGCAATGGGATTTTTTGCCTAAGCCTTTGATGATCTTTCATGTGCATTTTCTTCAAATCCAACAAAGGGAAAGAATTTTTTTGTCAAGTATAATAAGAACATAAAATAGCCATTCTGAGGCAGGCCAGTTATCCATTCAGTAGAATATTGTCAGACTGTAAGTAAGAGTATTGATGCTTTATGATGCTATGATCAAAGGTTAGAGATATCTACGTGGCCAGGAATCACTTTTTTCTCATCTTCAACACTATTATAATGCTTTTGGGAACAAAATTAAAAGATAGCTTTATTGTCTGGATGAGAGATATTTTGTCTGAATATATGGAGGACATTAAAGAGAAATTATAGAAGGGAGGAAATCTAAAGAACTGGGGGTGAGAGGTAATATCCCTATACATCCAAGGTGACATTGCCAAAGAGATTTTTGACTGGGCATTCAATGACCCAAGCACTAAGACAGATGATAGATTTTTGAGGAAGAAAGAGAACAATCCTTGGGACCAGATATTCTTAGCATACTCAAGCCTGATAGCCACTAGGGTGATGGCAGTGGTTAGTATAATTAGCAAAGTGGCTATGCCATTTACTTCTCTTCCCTGAATATCTCATTGACCTTGGAAGGAAAGAGCAAACCTCTGAAGGTTAGTGGCCACCAGGTAATTCCTGAGAATAAAAATAATTTAAAAAAAAAAAGGAGGGAAGAGAAGCACACTGAAAAACATGTACAGCAGGCCCTTTATTCAGTGGGTTGCTAACTACTCATTTGTTAGCCAGTATTATCTGGTTCTTATATAATTTGGGGATTTGTTGACTGATTTCACTCTATCTTCATTCTTCATGACTTCAGTTCTATCCCTTCTTGGCCTATATGTTTCCAAATGAGTATCTTAACCTTTGTTTATCTTCATACAAAAATCCTTTCATATTCATTATTGTATTTGCCTATGTTGGGACATTTTCTTTTTTTTAGCCATTTCTTTATTCTTTACGGAGCACAAGTGGTAGAGTATGATAGTGGAGTGGAAAACCAGAAGACCCATATTCAAATCTCATTTCAGACACTTTCTGTATGAGCCTGGGCAAGTCATTTAAACTTTCTGGGCCATGGTTTCCCTAAATATAAAATTAGGGTAAACTCTAGGACCTCTAAGGTCCCTTTCCAGCTCTAAATTCATTATCCAAGTGTTTACACTAAATTATCTTCCCAAAAGATTGTTTTAAGCCTGTCATCCCCCTAACTTCAAAATGCCCCCCAAATGAATTTAATTCACTTAATTTTAAAACAATTAGCACAGTACTGAATCTTTTAAGTCATAGTAGAACACATCTTCATCATCATTCAGTTACCTAAAAGATGCTGTGTAGAGTATAAGACCTCCTTGTACATATAACTTATTGACTATAAATTTTTAAAATGATTTGGTGGAGAAAACTTGCATCTTAAATGGTCACTTCTACAAAGGTATCTCCTTTGAATATTTCAAGACTAGGAGCAATGGGATATTAAATATCTATGCCCACCAAATGACAATAGTTCTGTGCCTTGGATCAGCCCTGTCAACTTAGCCAAAAAGCTGAGAAGGAACAAAAGGGGATACGATGTTCCTCTTGGTCAGTACAAATGAGAACTAAAAGGCTTTAAGTCAGAGACATGGAAAAGCAAAGGAACCAAGATGACTGAATTGGACAGTGAAAATTTCTCTTTTTATCTGGCCTGATGTGAGGGCAAACAAGATGGGATTTTTGTTTTTGTTTTTTTGGAGTTCAGTTTCCTAGACTCATGCTAAATAGTAAAGATCTGAAGGATCAATCTCCTTTGAACCCTGGTAATTCACAGCTGTAACACATCAGGTACTGAGTCATGTAGGCTTTGGTGCTTTCCGACTCTGAGCCTATAAATCAAAAGTGTATATATATATATTTTGAGGTGAGATATTGCCTTGGGGATCACCTATGGGAAAAATATTTCACTTGAGTTTTCTTTGATTTTTCCAGACAAGAGTCTGGGTAGCTGTTGTTAAGAGACCTCGGGGCTTTGTGAACTCAGATGTTGGTGCTCTCTCAAAATGATGAGGTATGCAAATCGTTCTCTCTACTCTGTTTAGACAGTTGGAGCGCTGTCTATTGGATCACTAATGGATTTTCTCCACTTTCAGGGTACTGACCTTTTCCCCTGAATTAGTAGATGATGTTAGTCTTTCTTGGGTATTTACTTACCTTTACCTTCTATTTTGCTATGCCCAGAGCCCAGATCAGAGCAGTCACTCCCCATGTAAGATTAGGGGAGAACAAGCTGCCCCAAGTTGGGGTGGTGCAGACCCAGACAGAAGCTGGGGGCAGGAGCCCTGGGAGCCTGCTATGCCTGGACCCAGGCAGGATTAGGGAGAACTTGGAATGGAGCAGTCCCTTCCCCCATGAGGTATGATATGGAGCAGGAGCAGAGAGCTGCCTGTGTGTGGACCCAGACAGAAGCTGGGATTGGTTGCCCCTGGACCTGCAGGATGAGAAACCCCAGAGCTCAGGACTTAGCCCTGAGTCAAGATGGAGGCTTTGCAGCAGGGCAAAAGCAGTGAGAATGCTTTCCAGCTGTGTTCCCCTGGAATGGGTTGCGACCCAAGGGGTGGAGTTGTGTATGGTGGGAGGGGGGAAGTGCCATGGCCCCCTGGTAATCGCCTTGTTGGCTTTGTCACCCAGTTGTCCCTCACAACTTGGAAGCAGAGGCTAGAGCTGTGCTAGAATTTGGACTCTTTGGCTCTTGAGCATGAGTGTACCTGAGAGTACCAGGAGAGGACCTGTAATAGCAGTGTGGGGAGAAGGATACAGACCAAGAGGACTTTACTTGGACACTCTGTTTTGATTAAGGGGATTGTAACCTACTGAGACCTAGAGGTGGAGGGTGCTGTGTTCTCTGCTACGCCTGGGGATATGCTTCATTAAGGGAAGACTCAGGCCTGGGATCCCCCAATAGTATAAACAAGTATTTTGGGACAGTACCTGAGTGAAGAGTTGGTTGCTCACTCCCCAAAGATTTTGACCCCCAAAGAATGTATAAAGTGAGGGGGGTATGCCACGTTATGTTATATACTTCTGTGTCTATTTAAGACCATATGGTAAATAGAGTGCTTATTATGCTGTGTGATTCAACTCTAAACATACACACACACACATATATATACACGCGTGTGTGTGTGTGTGTGTGTGTGTGTGTGTGTGTGTACTCACAGTAGCAGTCCTCAAGTGTGTTGTATTGATTGGCATTACATCAGCACTGCCTTATATTTTACCTTTTCACTAGTGATAAGTTAGTCACAAGGAGCAATGTGAAGTCCGTGATGGTGATAGGAAACAGAAAGGCAAAGGCACATTTTGAGTGCCTGTCCCACAGGTCAGAATTTGTTTTGAAATTAAATCCTACTGTGGTCTCACTTATAGTGAGATATGCTCTCCTATTAGGGTAGTTGTAGCACATCATGTAATGTAAGATATGTTTTCTTTTTGGCATTAAGGTAGGAAAAGGAACAGAGAACTGGACTGAGAGTTTCAAAAGCCCTTTATTCGCTGACTGGCCCATCTAGATATCATAAATTGGGAACAGTGGGAGCAATGCTATATTTTCTATGCCATCAGAAGGACTGACTGAACAAAGTGAACTATTTTTTTCTAAAAGTCCTGGGTTTATGGACCCATAGTCGATGTTTAAGTAGATGCTGGTTATTCCTTCTAGTATCGATTAACATAATAAAATATTGTATATAATATCCAAGCATGTGTGTGTGTGCGTGAGAGTGTGTGTGTGTGCGCATGGCAAGTTCCAGAAGAGGACAGAATTTTTCTAATAGGTGGGATCTTAGAGTTGTTCTGATTGGATAGATCCACACTAACTAAACTTAGATAAGAGACAGAGCAAGAAGACAAGTGATCTAACATCTGAGAATTACCGAGCATCTGGCAATTCCTTTGTACCACCCCCTCAGGTGATTGAGCCCAAAACTTATTAAATAGAAAAGGACAATGGCTAACAATGCTTCCTGGCAAATATGTGTATATGTATGCATGTATGAATGTATGTATGTATATATATGAAATATATGTGGAAATGAAAAAAGAGATCTACTCACTATATATGATATATATAAATGTTATATATATACACATCTGTGTGTATATGTCTGCACGTATATAAACATGTGTGTATATATATATGAAATATATGTGGAAATGAAATAAGACAGCTACTCACTATATATGTATAATACAAACATTATATGTGTGTGTATATACACACATGCACACACATATGTAATATCCTACGTGGTATATACCACATTGATTGCAATTATAAATACCACATTAATTAAACTGATGAGGTTTCTCTTCATGGTGTGTAATATGATGTTAAATAGTGAGATTTCTGGATAAATGTCCTTCACAAGGGTTAGATTCATAAGGTTTCTCTCCAGTGTGGATTTTCTGATGTTGAAGAAGATTACTTCTCCAGATAAAAGTTTCTCCACATAGATTACATTTGTAAGTTTTCTCTCTGATATAAAATCTCTGATCATCAATTAAGGTTAATATATCCACATACATACATATATATATATGTGTGTGTGTGTGTGTGTATAATGTGTGTGTATACACATATACATATCTATTTTACATTTCCTGAACCATATATTATTCAACAACCCTCTCTGATCATTAATATTAAACAAGGTGTAACACAGGGAGATGTAACACGTCAGTAAATGTATTCACCATTTCCTGGAGTAGATCCAGTATAGAGTCGAGTTGAAGAAAAGTTCCCTGTAGATGGTGAAATCCTTCAGAAGTTCTCATTTGCATATATTATGCTTGTTTGCATCAAGTCCTAGAATAGTAGAGAGCTTCCTGGATGGAACTCAAGAGTTTAGCCTATCCACACAGGAAAAACTAATTGGATGAAGAATGCCTACTGTCCAGTTAAATAGATGATCTGTAGAGCTAATCCATAGGCATGTATATCTTGGACAAACTGCAGAAGACAGACAAGGCATAGCACAGAATTGAGTAGATGGAAGAGAGCAGGCTGACTGCCTTTGGAAAATTGCAAAGTTTTGGTAATAAGCCCAAGTTCCTCCCTGAGAAATGGTCTTTCTTCTTAACATCTACCTCTGTTGTATGACTGACCTGGAAAACTAGTCTCCAGAGAATTTAAAATGAGTATAACTCACAGGACAATAGAGAAATGCATGGCTGGTGTGAGAAGGCTGCAACATCTAATAAGGCACCACAAACACCAGAGTAAAGGATGCTATAGATTAAAAAAGAAGACAGGCAAGAGTAAGAGAATAACCAATGGATGGTCCATGAATTCTTCTTGTGTCCTCTCAATGCAAGAACTTAGGGAAGTCCCACACAGTACACTGAGATGATGCCTTGTGATGAACTTAGAGTAGGATAGGATGGAGGGAAATATAGTCAGTCTTTCACATCACGACTGTTACAGAAGTGTTTTGTGTGACTGCACATGTATAACCTATATTTTATTGCTTGCCTTCTCAGTGGGGATGGGTGGGGAGGGAGAAAGGGAGAGAAGTTGGAATTCAAAAGTTTTAAAAATGAATATTAAAAAATTGTTTTTACATGCAACTGGGAAATGAGATATATAGGACATGGGGTATAGAAATCTATCTTGCCTTAAAAGAAAATAGAGAGGAAGGGGATGAGGGAATGGGGAGGTATGATATAAGAGAGGGCAGATTGGGGAAAGGGGTAATCAGAATGCATGCTGTCTTGGGGTAGGGAGAGGGGAGAGATGGGGAGAAAACCTGGAACTCAAAATCTTGTGGAAGTGAATGTTGAAAACTGAAGATCAATCAACCAATCAAAAAAATAGTCTTCTGGTGGGTCTATCTGCCTCAAGCCTCTCCTCACTCCATCCTCCATTAAGCCAGTGGAGAGGGAGAGGTTGAAAATAAGTAGAAGGTGGGGATGACTGAGAGAAATCTGTTAGAAAAGATGGGACAGAATGGAATGAATACTTGAATAGGTAGAGGGGTTAGCCTTGATAAGGAGTAAGGCCATATCATCATGTTGTGGCCACTAAAGTGATTTTCCTAAAACACAGGTCCAATCACGTCACCCCCCGCCCTACTCAATAAACTGTAGTGGTGAAGCACAGTAGGATTACCTAGCAGCAGTTAAGGCCTCCCCCACCCCCATTTGAGGTTATGAAACATAAATTTGTAGTGGACCCAGTAGAAAGTTAGTACGATTTTCTCCGCCATTCAGCAGCGCATGTGTAAGCACAGGAGCAAGGGATGAATGGTGAGGGTGATCCAAGGCTGAGATTTAGCTAGGTGTGATCGGCAATTATACTAAAAGGGCTAGGGATTTAAGAGAAGAGGACAATGTATGGTTGAATTATTTCGTCAACGAGTCAAGATGGAGAGAAGAGGAAAGAGATGGGGAAATGGCCTGGGAGAGAATAGAGGGGTCAAGGGATTGGAGGTCAACGTGAAGATGAAGAGTAGGGTAGGGTAACCTAAAGGACAAGGAAAGTCAAAAGCCAATGGATTATTGTCAGTCAAAGCCATTTCAGAATTCTTGAATGTAGAAGTGGTACATTTGTGGGTGATCGAGCATATAACCAACCAACACTGTGTGGGACTAAGGTGGGGTGGAGGAATAGCTACAGAAGGGGAGTAGGTTGAGGAACTGAGTGCTTAGGGTATTTGAGGGATAATTGATATTTATGTTAGGGACTTCAACCCCTAGTGTGAGGGCAGGAGTTTGAGAAGAGAGAAAAATTGTAAGACAGGTATCAAATTCATTGTAGAAGGAAAGGGAATAACCTAGGGGTCTGTAGATAACTGCTACCAGGATTTGGAGGGACAGGTAGGTAGCACAGAAGAGAGAGTGCTGTGCCAAGAGTCCAAAAGGTTTATCTTTGTGAGTTCAAATTTGACCTCAAGCATTTATTAGCTGTGTTAACTTGGGCAAATAACCCCATTTGCCCCAGTTTCCTCATCTATAAAATGAGCTGGAGAAAGAAATGGCAAAGCACTCCAGTAGCTTTGCCAAGAAAACCCCAAACTGAATCATGAAGTTGGGCAGGCCTGAATAACAACAAAAACCAGGATTTTGATTGGGTGGCAGATATGAATAACATGAACCTCAAAGAAAGAGGTTACTAAATGAAAGAAGGGGAAGAACCTGGAAGCGGCAAAGGGGAGCTAGGAGCATTTCAACTCTCCAGCCTTGATCAGAGTCTTAAATTTCCGAGGATTTATAATTTCATTAATTAGCAATTTATTTAGTTCTCTAAGTTAATAATACTGGATCTAAATTATAGTTTCCTTTCACTTTTGTAAATAACAATAATAAAAAAATCTCTTCAGCTCAAGCACATTAGTTAAATTTTAAAAAGGTCACCCATCAACTGTTTCCTCCCCTCCCTGCTGCAATGCTCAAAGTTAGAATCCCTCCTTACAACAAAAAATAGCAAATACATCCAGTCTTTAAAGTATAACCCATCACTGAGGGATGCAGTGTGGACAGGTATTTTTGACTCAATGATACTTTATAAATGGCAGAAAGAAAAAGAACATACACTTGCAAAAGAAAGTTGTCCTAAAAAATTGTCATTAACAAGGCTGGCTACAGCCCTAAAGTCATTATGAAAATGCCTCTTTGTGCAAGTGTTAAAAACAGATTCTAGAGAAGTTTACTTAGATTAAGATTTCCTCAATTTTTTCTCAACAAGTTTTCCATTAACTTGCCATATAGCTGAGTCTACAGGACCTGGACCAGGTTTTAACTTAGGAAACGATAAAAAGAAAAGTGGTGCAATAGAGATAGCAGTTGACTGGCATTCAGTAGGCATGGATCCTACTACGTCTGCCAAAACTCTATGGATGACTTCTGACAAACCACTTACGAACATCTGTGCTCATTTCATAATGTCCCAATTCACGTTAGCATAAAGATACTTGTCATACCTACCTCATTAGGATTATTGTTAAGAATCTAATAATAGCTCATCTCTACAGCACTTTGAGGTTTGCAAATCCCTTCCCTCACAACCAATTCAATGGCACAACTATGATGCCTATTTTATTGATGAGAGAATCCCATTTGATTTTAAGTTCCTTGAGGGCATGAACTATCTTTTGCTTCCTTTTTTTATCTCTAGCACATAGAATAGTGTCCTGCACATAATTGCTTATAATAATTGCTTATAACACAATAAGTTGCTTAATAAATGTTCATTGATTGATAATAAATGCGACAGAGTAATTGATGGGCTTTTTTTGTGCATTTAGGGGAGGGGGATTTGTATTATCTTTTTTTCCCTTGGCTGGGAGATTAGGAAAATTAGATTTTAGGTTAAAAAAAGAGTATTGGCAGAATACCTCTGTACCCAACATGCAATTAAGTTCTTTCTTTTTGGCTAAGAATGATCCTAGGGTTGAAAAATAAACTGAGTTCATTGTAGAGTACCAAGGAGGTTGAACCCCCAAACCCATGTTGGGGTATTCTATGGTAGAAGACGCCATTCTCTTTGTAGCCCACCAGATAAATGAATATAGTGAGGGAAGAGGATGCTAGTGTAGATTTTCATCAATTCTAATTAGATATGTAAGACTCAGTGACTTAAATATTATGTTAGAAATCTTGGAAATCATCTAGTCTTTTACATTCGATTCTAATTCCCTTATCCTGGCAGGACGTTTTGATCTGTAGTTTTTTCTTTCCTTTGAGAAGGCAGTTTTGTTGTTGTTGTTCTAGAGCATATGATAGACAAGGGAGAGGAGGAGCAGGTGCCAGATTAAGGAAGCTAGTTACAATGTGAGAAAGGAAGAAAATTAATTGGGTTTAACCCAGATCACATAGCACTTGAATTGAGATTTTCTAGACAGGTTCTCATATTTACCATTCTATACTGCCTTTCCCAAAACATTAAAAATGGAAACTGAGGTACTATAAGGGACCAGTCAAGAAGTTTTACAAAGGCAAAATGGTGGGCTGAAGAAAGAGCATCTGAGCTTGGGCATCTCATTCATGTTCCATGCAAAGAAATCCAGTGTTTCCCAGCTCTGTAGTAAGTTTTCCTAGCAACTTTTCACCTGTCTTCTATTGTACTAGGGAAAGTGTACTTAATTGGGAGCAAAGATGACTACTCTTAGAGCGTGTGTGTGGAGGCCTTAGTCATTTGGGAATTGGTCTCAGGTTAATATCTACTTAATTCCCAATTCAATTCCCTGTTTTTACCACATTTCTTTGCTTTGAATTCAGTTATCAGATTTGATCTGGTGAAAGATCCATATATGGAATTCCTGAGCTATGAATTTGAATATAGAAGTACTCCAATAATACCATGGTGGGAAATAGAGCCATAAAGAGATCCAGATTGAGGGGTCCTTGGCTGTTACATTATTACAATAATTTCTCATCATTAATATGTAAATATCAAAGGATCTATGATTTTGTCCAACTATATCAAGCAAGGCACAAAATAAAACTTGCCAAAGATGCTTGTTATGGTCATGGAGGCTGTTCAGCTAAGTCAAAATTGAGCCAACTATCCACACAGGAAAAACAAAATGAAGAATGACCATCATTTACACCAGGGTTCTAAACCTGGAGTCCAAGAACTTTTAAAATATTGTGACAACTGTTTCAATATAATTTCCTTTGTAATCTTATGTATTCTATATTACATACTTAAAAACATTCTGAGAAAGGTTCCATAGGTTTCACCAGACTGATGAAGGGTTCCATGACACAAAAAAGATTAAGCGCTCTTGGTCTAGACTATGATATGCATATGAATGTTAGTCCACAGAGCTAGGCCATCCACACCTGTATCTTGGACAAACATGGGGACTGAATAATGAACAGGAGAGTAGATGGGACTGTTTTCAAGAAACTGAAGAATGATTTTAATGATCCCAAGTTTCTGCCTGAAATAAAGGCCCATATATTTTAGCACTGATTTTTTTTTTCTGTCCATACCTGTGAGTTGTAGAATACTAGTCTCCAAAGAATTAGGTTGCAAATTGTTTCCAAACAATAAAATGCCTGTTGCCCATAAGACTTTAAATATTACCAATGCATTGGGCAGAAATGGTGTAAAGAATATCATTAGAGAGATTTATTTCATATCTGAAAAAGTAGACCAGTCATGTATCAAGACCAAGGATTGCACATCCTGCATGCACCACAGTGGTATCCAAGCAATGTCAATAGGAAAGTCCTTACCATATTGTGTAGTTCCACTGTGGAAGATTTTACTTCTTCAGGTCCTTTGTTATTCATGTCTTTAAACTGTTCTTAAGTCCTTAAAGACTTCTTAGTTATTACAGATTTTCTTTATCTGGTTTTTAACTTATCCTCTCCTAGGACACTGGGATTTTTCTTGATGTGATTTCCTCAGTCATTCCCTTACCCCTTAACTCTTAAATGGATGCCCTCCATAGTGTTAGCGGAAGGCTCTTGTGAAATTACTGCTGAAGGGAGACACCATTATGGAAAGCAAGTTAAATGTCTTTGGTGATTCTTCACTCTACTTGCAGGTAGTTTTACATTTTTTGGCTCACTAGCTGCTGAAGCTATTTATCTGGGGGTGAGGGGTGCTGCCAGAAGTTGGGTAAACTTCCAAGCGACTTCAAAGGCTTTTGGTCTATCTGAATCTGCAGCTAATTTTACTTTCGGTGGTGAAAGCTGACATCCCAAACTCACTGGCGTGGGATTGGAATGGTAGTGGACAAAGAATGGAGTGACCACCTACGACTAAGGTTACTGCAAAAGTCTTCGGTGACTGTTCACTTTCCTTGCACCTGGTCTTCCACAAAATGTTTTTTGATCTTTTCAGACAAAAGTTTTCTCTCCTAAAATTTTGCCAGGACATTTCGCCTGTACTTCACCTTTGTGTCATACCTATTTGTGAATATATCACATTTTCCCATTAAACTGTAAACTTCTTGAGACTAGTGTCTGTATTATCACCTTTGTATCTTCGATGATAATAGTTAACATATATAGAATTTACAAATTTGCAAAATGTTTTACATATATTATTCCATTTGATCCTCAAAACAACTTTGTTAAACTTTCTTTATGAAGTAGGCGCTATTATTATCCCCATTTTACCGTGAGGAAACGTGACAGAAGTTACATGACCTCCCTCCATGGTCACACAGCTAGCAAAGTGGCAGGATTTCAATTCAGATCTGACTCCAAGGTCAGTATACTACCCACAATATCACCTAGGGGCCTTAATAATGCCATACAGCAGTGTGTCAGTGTGTGGAATTAAAAATAGCAAGGATGTAGATATATATTTGAATTAAGCATGTATCAAAGATAATGGAACATGCTCAAACACGTCAAGTATGAGAAAACACAGCTTCCTCTCTTAGTCTATAGCAACTCCTGACTCCTGCTCCTTAGTAGTCCTTTTTACACGTAGTAGGTGCTCAGTAATCAATTTCTTTGAAAGTGGTTTATCAGTTAATTTAATAACATGATGTGACTACGAGTTAGATTCTATGAACTGATTTTTTTCTTCAGTTCCTATCTACTTTCACTACTCAATTTTTATTAGTCTGCCATGCTTTCATAATTGGGACAAATGGAACCTTGTGGAATCTCTATTAAAAGTTGTACTTATTCTTACAATGTTATTTATTGTAAATAATCCTAAAGGGAAACATTTAAATGTGATTGCATAGGGAGTTTTCTAACAAGCTGATTTTGAGGCTTTGTACCAAAGGTAGAAGGAGGGACACATAACCAAGGACAGACAAGTGCCTTCTTACCTTTTTAAGAACTTCTTTATCTTCCTTTCTAGATCATCATTCATTCCTGCCCTCAGTGGCAGGTGCCCCTCCCTTACCCGGTTCCTTTCTCTTCCTTACCTTCTGTGATGATCTCATCAGCTCTGCAGGACTTAGTCTATTATAGTTGTAGATGCCTCCCACATGTATAAATCAAGCCCCCAATCTCTGAACTCCAGTCCTACATCATCAGCCTACATCCCATAGCACCTCAAACTCAACATTATCTAAAACACAACTAATTTTATTTTCCCCTAAACTTATACTTCTTCTAGACTTCCTTATTTCTGCTGAAAGTACCCCTATCTTTCCTGTAACCCAGGATGGCAGCTTTTTCTGTTGAGTCATTTCAGTTGTGTCCGGTTCTGTGACCCCACTTGGGGTTTTCTTGGTAAAGATACTGGAGTTGTTTGCCATTTCCTTCTTCAGCTCATTTTATGATGAGGAAACCGAGACAAGCAGGGTTAAGAGACTTGCCCAGAAGCACACAGTTCATAAGTGTCTGAGACCAATTTTGAAGTCAGTTCTTCCTGACTCCAGGATCTGAGCTCTGTCCACTGCACCACCTAGCCGCCTCTAGGATGGCAGCCCAGGAGCCATTCTGAAACTCTTTATTCTTTTTCAGCCCCCAAATATAGTAATCCTTATCAATTCTACTTCTAGAATGTCTTATCCATTGCCTATTCTCCATCCACACAGTCACCATCCAAATCAGGTCTTCACTAACCTCTTGCTTGGACTTGCAAAAAGCTTCCTTCCTGGTTTCTCTACTTCCAGTCTTTCTCCTATGTCTCTCATTCTTCATACAGTTACTCAAATAATCTTCCTAGAAAGTAAACGTGACCATACTACCTTTCTCTTTGAGAATCCTCAGTAACACTCTGCTGCTTCCAGGATTGTTCAGTTTAGCAAGCACTCATTAAATTCCTAATATGTGCCTGGCACTGTGCTCTAAGTGCTAGGGATACAAAGGCAAAAATGAAGACCTTAACCTCAAGGAGCTTACCATTGTACTGAAGAAAACAATGCAGAGAAAATTAAATGATAATCAACACAATTTCCAGGTAATGAAACTATCAACTGGGGAAATCAGGATTGGCTTCACTATGGAAGGCAGCACTTGAAATGAGCTTTGAAGGATGCCAGAGATTGTGTGGAGGGGAGGAAGGGCACTTCTGGTATCAGAGTGAGCTCATGCAAAGTACATAAGGGAATCAGCAAGTAGGGCAGTTTGTCTACTACACGTAACACATGAAGGAGAAGAACTTTTAAAGTCAGAGAGAAACTTTTACTGTATTCTGTAGGCAAAGACCTCCCTCCTACCCGAGCTGACTGAGCAGAGAAATGACCTGGAACATTAACCTCTTAGCTGTGTAGAGAATGGACTGCAGAGGAGAAGGACCCTGGGGCAGGGAGAACAATGAGGAGACTGTTGCAATAGTCCAGGTGAGCAATGATGAGGCCTTGAAGCAGGGTTAGTGGATGCCTAAGTAGAGAGCATGGCAAACATGCGAGAGATGGGGTGGTGGAAAGACGACTTGACAACTACTAAGTGGGAAGGAGAACAGAAGGATGGTGGTATTCTCAACACAAAGAGAAATAAGGAAGAAGGGATGATTTGAGAAGAGTTGAGTTTAAGATGCTCATGGAACATTCCTGTTTCAGAAGTCCAAGAGGTAATATAAGGGGGCTCAAGAGATAAGACTATGTGGCTAGAAAGAGAACTATCTGGGAATCATCTACTTAGAAATAAAAGGGACCAAGAGTAAGGAGCAAAAGAGTTACCAATCAAGTAAAAGAAACTGAGAAGATATGTAATATAAAAACCAGAAGGGCAGTCATAAAAACACAAGGAAAGAGTATCTAAGAGGAGTGTTTCAACAGTGCCAAATGCTACAATGAGGTCAATCAGGAGAAGGATTGAAAGATCGTTAGATTTTGCAATGGGCAACTATCTGTTGGGATACATATGTCTATGTACATGTGTAGGAAGGTAGATAAACATGTATGCATAAGTGTGTATATGTATGTATGTATATATGTACAGCAGGGGTGCTTGGGTGAATGCTTTTGCCTCAGTCCAAGTTTTATAGAACAAATCCTTATATTACAAGGTTTGTTCTGTGAAGTTTAGATTCAGTCAAGGGGCTTCCATTTGAGGGCCTAGAGACCACAGGTTCCTCACCCTTGATACGGATGTATACACAACTAACACATATTATATATGTATATATGAATATTATTGCACCATTAAGAAATAGAACCAAAGGAAACTAAAGACTTCTATGAATTGAGGCAGTTTAAGAACTAGAACAATTTATGCAATGACATTATATTAGAATTATAGAATTATTAGAATTCTATTATTATTAGAATTCTATATACTATTAGAAAAACAACTCTGAAAGTCTTTAGAACTCAGATCAATGAAATGATAAATTATAGTCCAGAGGAGTGAAGATGACACACATTATCAACCTTCTTTTAGTTGAGGTAATGAGATTTAAGATACAGAATGAAACATACACTTCTATATTTGACCAAAGGAGGAATGTTTTTACTATATTATGTGTATTTATAAAAGTTTTTTTTCAGTTTTAAAAATTGTTAAATGAGGGGTAGGCAGAGGGAGAAGTAAGAAATGCTTGTAAATATGTATTAAAAGGCTTGCACTTTGAGGAAATGGTTAGATCAGCAACATGGTCCATGCATTATGCATCAGTACATCTCAGGGTTCTTCCTGGTCTCTCTAGGTGATTTCATTTATACCTGTAGGTTTCCTTACTATTTCTAGGCGGATGACTCTCAGCTCTCTCAATCCAAACCCAGTCTCTCTTCAGAACTTCTTTTTCACTTCATCTACTACCTTTTGAAGGCTGAAGTGAAGGTCTTTTGTTTTTGTTTTTAAAGAACACAGGAGATCTGGGAATATTTCTAAGTAGAAAAGAGACAATCAGAAGAGAATGAAAAGTAGGAATTAGAAAGGTGATTGCAGAGGAAAGCTCCTGGGAACAAAAATACAGATAGAGGAACAAGCATTTGCAAAAAAGGTCACCTATTTTAAGACTAGGAAAAAGGACAGAACGAGAGAGTACAGAGGAGAAGAGGGAGATCATGACAGACACAATTTTTTCAGTCAAGTATTTGGAAAGGTCCACTGCAAAGAAGTTTGAGGTTTATAGAATTATCTTATCTAAATTATTTTTAAATATTGATAGCTTGTCATGAAAACTAAATGAAAACTTCACACATGCTATTTATATGCAATGTATACATGCACAGTATACTTTTTGTGACAGTAATTAGACTATTTTGATAAAAATTTATTAACATATTGTTGATTTTCATAACTCACTTCTGAGCATTAACAAGAAGGAATTATAAAACATTAGATAATATGTCCTGGTGAGCTATTAGCAGAACCTTAAGCAACAGCCACTGTTTAACAAGTGCCTCTGTACTGCAGTGAACCATTACGTGAAAAGCTGGGCTGATAGAGTGAGGCAAGTGAGACAGGGAGAGGAGGAGGTCAAAATTCAGAAATCCTCAAAACCTGTCTGAAGTCTTCTGATTAAGAAAAAAAGAATCTTCAAAAGTAATCTAAGAACCTTTAAAACAGAGTTAGAAGAACATAAGTCAGAGAAAGACTGTTTAAGGTCTTGGTTAATAATAACTACAATGAAATCCATTATCGAGGAATTAGGTTAATCTTAAGCAAGTTATAGTCAACACACTTCATTATTACTTTAAACTATTTAAAACTTTTCTGATTTATATTTTTATCTGCTTTCCATATTTATTTGAGCAGAAAAGATAATTTAACTGCAGTAAGAGATCCTGAGGCAGCTCCAATTTTTTTTTTACATGTTGATTTAAAGTTAATTAAGGAGTACTTTCCAATTATCCTTGTGTTTTTCAGAGCCCTTCTACCCAAATGTCACTATTCTAATGTTTGACATTTCTTATGGATCTCTAAAATTTACTACTGATGTAAAATTCTCTGAAAGGATTTCATTTTACCCCCTTATGCTTTTTCTTGATTTACCAGATATCAATGATAATTTTTACTGGACAAAAGACTGTTGGCCTGGGGACATGCTGATTCCTAAAATATAATGTTAAGATTAAATAACATTTGTGTGCTCTAGGAAAAAAATTCCAAAGGCATAGATAAGATTCCTCTATCCTTAGGCAGGGGTATTTTGCCCCTGAGTAGTTTCACAGTTTAAATGGATTAACCAGGAATTTGAGAAAAAAGATCATTCCCCAAAACAGGAATTTAAGGTATTAGTACATCAAAATAAATTTCTTATTAATATATACTCTCAAGTTCTGAAATGCTAGTTGAATTTATGAATTACTCAACTTTTTATTTGGGGAAAATGTATGTCTCCCTCCTTCAAGAATTTATAGTTCAAATAGAAAGCTGCAGTCCACCCTACCTCAACCCCACTCCAATACACAAAGCACTGATAAAACAGGTGCTCAGACTATGGGCAATGAACATATGATGCATTCTCTGAAAAAATGTACAAGAAGTTGCCACTAGCAACATGTTTCCAATGTTACTTACACAAGAGACTTGTCACTTACTTCAAAAAAATATAAAGCAGACTAATTCTCTTGGGCTTTACAATTTCTGAATGGTAACCGGTACCTGTTCATCAAGACTCTGAATTTCAAATCTGTACTAAAAAAGCCCCAGCACCACTGGACATATAACTTTTCTTCATTATGTAAATGTAAGTCTCTAAACTTGCAGATCACCAATATTCCCATTCAGAAAAAAACAGATGCCTTAGGGTATTAAAACACGAAGATCAAAATCTGCGCTTGAAAACTGATTTCACATCTACCTAATCACTCAATGTTTTGTCAAGTGACATGGAAGATATTTTGTTCCTTCCTGGTTAAAAACAAGTGGGTTATTATACCTTCATTTAAAATCCCCATTTCAAACCCTTCTTAGGTAGCTGGCATTTTTCAGTAGAGAAAAAAACCTTAAACACCATACATGATAGCTAGTGTAATTTATCCTTTACCACGTAGAAAAAACCTTACTGCCACTCTTTTGATTTACACCACACTCAGACAACTGCAATGAAAATTGGATGCAATGGTGCTACATGCTACAGTAAGGCAGCCTAACTATACTATCCCCAGAGTAGCAAATTGCAAATAATTGTGAATGCAATGATGTTTTTCTTTAAAATGTACTACAGTATGTATTTTCATTATAATTAAAGAAAAGATGTGCTATTAGAAATGTACGTTTTTATGGTTACTTTTTGCTCCACTATTTATAGGCAAGACTAAAAAATGTTTGCACATAAAATACAAATTTTTAAGACAATGAGGATAATCACCTAAGATGGAGATTCACAAAACATCAGGAGAATTTCATATCATCGCTGCACCTATTTGCCCAGCAAATAACGAGTATCATTCAGTCTGACTCAAGAAAAGAACAGACAGCGAAACAAACAAACCGGCAGTAAATATAGACGGAATCTGGATTATAACATCATTATGACCTGGTGCACATCATTAATGTTTGATGAAATTTGGTTAGTTGTGATCATGCAAATAAACTTTTGATAATTCACAAGCAGTTTTAAGCTGTTTTTCTTATTTTTTTTATAAAATGCTCTCAAAGATACATTCACCATAAATATTTTCAGTGCAATCAAATCAATGAAGAAAATATAAAGCTAGCTTTTATTCTTTATTTTGCAGATGAAAAACTTGCATTTGCACTGCTCAAACAGAAGTAGCCTATTTAGAAGAATTTTGCTAATGAAATTTCACAACCAATATACCTTTTAACTCAACATTAGCTGTCCTAGTATACAGCAGTCTCCCCATAATCTGTGGTGCCATTATGGGTACAAAATGAAGAATAGCTTAATATTGAGAAAGGTTGTTAAACACAATTTCCTACATTAAAAAAATGAAGGTCTGACTGCTCCATTAGCATAAAGAAATATTTACAAGAAAATCAAATCATTTATGATATATACATTGGAAAATGGTAAAAAGACATTTTCTAACAAAAATGTCCTCTTTATTACATCACCATCTATTATAACCTATCTTGGAAATATAACAAAAACATTGGAAGGTTACACAAAAATGCTTCATTTTTCAGTGAGATAAAATTTAATAAGTTAGATATTGATTTTTTTTCATGTCAACTGCAAAGAAACAAAAGAACAGCATCTGAAATAATAAAATGAATCTAGCTAAACATAAAAGTATTAACCTATACATTTTGGTTCAAAGACACAGTTCGTAAAACTGTATAGAGGATACTGTCGAGTAATTCATTTGTTTTTGCAGATTACAGTAAATAAAAAAATTAAACTACTCTAAGTGTAACATAATGGTAGTTCTCCTAGTCCCCCCAAAGGAATTCCAAACAGACTTCGTAAGATTGCAAAATCTTTTGCTGCTAAGTCAATAAAAATGTAAGCTCCAGATACTTTAAAAAAAAAAAAAGGTTCACAAAAAAATGAAGTACAATAATAAACTCTTGGTGGAAAATTCTGTTATGAGGCAATCATATACTACTGCTAGATATGAATTTCCAGAAAAGATTACATCCCATTTTTAGCACATTTTTTTCTCATAAACATGCAACTCACTATAAAATACAAAACACTTGGCTTTCAAGAACAGCTTTATAAAGACACACTGCATCAATAAAATTTTTTTTCTTTCTGATTAACTTTACATTGTATTAAGAACTGTAATTTCACTAATGTTTATATCAGATTTCATATTATAATAATTTTCATTTTGTGAACATAATGTTCATGAGGAAATATCTACACACATTAACATACTAGACTATTAAAAACTTACTCAGTTACAGAATTTTATTGATACAGTAGATTAATAAAAACTGAAAGGGGATAAATGGGTAAGGAATTCAGTACATTATTTAACAGCACACACTTTAAAATTAAAATATTTTAAATCTCTCTTTTTTCCCCCCCTCAAATGTTCAATGCCACAAAAGACCAGAATATTCTGGCACCAATACTGAGGTGTAAATTCAAACAACTTAAGTACTATTTCACAATTTGCACCTGTTGTATCATCATCCTATTAGACATCATTCAGCTGTAATGGCAGAGCAATTTAGCACCCCTAAAGAGTAAAAGGTGCCCAGAAGTATGAACACTAGATTAGATACACAAAAAGAAAAAGACAATTCAACTTTCCAACAAATAGTGGCATGTAAATGACACTATTTGCCAAAACTGATTTTTTTCACAGTAAAATGCCGAGTACAAATACAAACACTGACAGACACTGCTTAAGATCTATTTTTAACAAATTATTTTCATATCCATACGGTGAAATGTAGATCCAATAAACAGTTGGATACTGTCAGTTTTGAAAGCCGCAAATAAAAGCTATACAAGCACTTTAGAAGTCAGAAACATTAAAAAAAAGATATATTTACAAGTTTCTCTTTAGTTCATGTCTACATAGCCAACGCACATTATTACACTTTCACAAAAACTCAGTCAATATCATCATGTGTGTGGCTAAAGCTCTGTGACTGAGGAACCGCAAATGCATGGGGCAGTAAAAGCAAGGTTCAATCTTCCTTTCTTCAACAATCCCGATGTACAACAGCTTCATTAAGCCTTAAAATTTAAACTTGACAATACATGAATTCCTCAAAAATTTCACTTGGTAGTTCATCGTCTTTCCCTTTTAGAGGTTCGCCGTCGTACCTATTAAAATCAATTATAGACAGTTTTAGGAGAAGTTCACATTTTGAAAATTAAGCCGTAAGTGGCATTACGGATATCCTATTTTAAACCTCCTTATTCTTTTTTTTTTAATTTATTTTTAATCCAGTTTATAACAGATAAAGCAATTCAAACTTTTGGTAAGGTGATACATTTTTTTAAAGCATTTACAATATAGACCACAAAAGGATTTTTTTTAAAACATTAACCAACTGAGACACAGATAATATTTATTTTGCTAATTTCACAGGCTCTTGACCTAATTATCTCCACAGTATTACTAAGAATTAAAGGACCCTAACTTGATGTTTTTGGTCTAAAAAGTCCTATGCCTAATAGCTTAATTTTAGACAACCTCAGATGTTCCCCTACCCATAATCTATAATTGAATACATCTGGTATTAAGCTTATAAACCTTTTGACTATAGGAAATTGCCACAAATAGTAAGGACATTGGAGGGATACAATATCTCCCCAACTTCACGTCAGTTTCAGGCAGGATTAGACCGTCCACTTGAATTCAGTCAGGCTTAAAGCCTGCTAGGTGTCAGTGGGGAAATTGAGTCAGGAGAATCCCACCTCAGCCCATCCTGAACAGCCATTCTCCTACCCTTCCCTTGAAATCACCTATGCAGTTCATATCAGCATCTCATCAGCTTACTGGCATCATGTATTGGAGCCTCAGATAGCCTTTCTTGCTACCCATACCTGGAGTTGGACTCAGAAGAACAGTCACTCAATAGTCCCATAGTATCTAAAAATGGCAAGTTCCAATAACCAGGTTTCAAATATGATTACATATTTGAAATATCTTTTGGCTAAGAAATATCTTTTGAGGCAAGTCTTAAGTGGCTTACATGTCTTTATATACATGTCTTTCTATAGTTCCTGATTAAATGGCAATCATAAAATCAAATTTACCATTAAAACCTTGACTTTTCCATCAATGCCAAATTTTACCTGAGTAAATATCCTTATTCTTTATTGCTTAATCCTACTTTGGCCCCAATCTGATCCATGGCAGCCCAGATTACTACCACCAGCAGTCAGAGGGCAGTGCTCATCCTGTGATTCCAACATAATTCCCCTTCCCAGTTGCTATGGGTCTAGGCACCTCCAAATCTTGGCTCTAGGATAACTTTGGTTGCATCACACCTTAAAGAGCTCTAGGTTTCATCATCTGCCCTGTTACCACACCCTCAAGAATCAAGATCATTAGGCCATTCCATCCATTCTATAAATTAAATTTCCCTCTATATGGTGGTCTCCTCAAATTAGAATGTGAGCTCTTTGAGAGCAAGACCTTCTGCTTTTCTATTTATATCCCAGAGCTTAGCATTTAGCAATTTTAAGCATCTCATAAATGCTTTTTTGCATTCTATTCCATTCTTTCACTTACTACTATTGTATTCATTTCCTTCATTATCCTTACCATTTAAAGTTATTCCCAAGCACATTTAGGACTTAGAAATATTGTATTTCTTAACTTTAGTACCTCCACCAAAAGAGTCCTGGTAAAAATACAATTTTTCCAGAAACAAGAAAAGAGATACATGTTCTTCGCTGAAATGACTAATGTCATAAGACTAAACACCAACATTCACAGCCAGGAACAATGAATAAATTCACTAATTAGAGTCATCTTTATTGGTTTATACTTCCACTGTAGATGCTATAAGCCTCTGTGCTGGCCAAACACATATCATGTGAAAATAAACTAAGTGTGGTTCCTTTGAAATTCATGTGCAAAATTGGTCTTGGAAGACATAAAAAAGTAAATTCAACTCAAATTAACAGGGTTTTTGTTTATTTATTTTTGAAGTGATTAGAGGCCTGCTGATGCACAAGGGGCTACCTCCCCCTCAAAAAACCCCATCCAGTATCTGCATTCAATTTTATCAGCAGAATGTAACTCTGAATGGGTAAGAAAACACAAAATGCAAAGTAAATTCAAGAATGAGAGAACACTAATAAGAGAGCACTAAGGAGAGAACACATGGAAAGGTCTATTGCAGTAAAAAGGACCTAAGTTGTGCTTTGAAGGACTCTGGATATTCCGTTAAGCAGAGATGAGGAACACTGCAGACATGGCGAAACCTCTGGTACAAAAGTGAGATATATAATGCTGCGGAGGGGTAATAGCCAGCAGCCCAGTTCAACTAAAATAAGGAGTAGCTAAAAGCGAATTATATGATATAAAACTGGTAATGTAGATGGGAACATTATTGTGTGGGGCTTTTAAAACCAAGTTAAGATCATCTGTTTTATCCTAAAACAAAGATTCATAATCTGGGGACCACAGACCAGGCAAGGGGTCTAGAATGGGGAAAGCTTTAGGGGCTGGGGGATGGGTAAAAATGTTGTGAACTTGGATGGGGAAAAGTTAATTTTTATTTCATTAATCTCTAACTGAAATTGAGCATCTCCTTCAATTATTAATTTAAAAAATCAAAACATTCTGAGGGGAGATGCATAAGCTTCACCATACTGCCAAATAGGACCAAAACACAAAAAAAGTTAAAAAAAAAAAAATCCCTATCCTACAGGCAACAGGAAGTAAAATGATCAGATTTGTTCTTCTAGCCTATTAATTTGAGAAGTCTGTGGATGGTCGACTGGGAGAAAGGGGATGGGAGAGTGTAAAGTGGGGAGTAGGGATAAGAAGGGAGACTACTGCAAGAATTCAGGAGAGAGATGGTGAGAGACCCGAACAACAGATGTATAAGTGGAAAGAACAAAGGTGCTATGAAATTAGAATTGACAAAATGTGGCAGTCTATATAGGATGTGGGAGGAAGAGAAATGCTCAATATTCATACCTAGGTTGTGGTGGGACACTGAAAAGGATGCTGGTGTCTTAAACAAAAACAGGAAAATTTGGAGGAGGAATGGATTTGAGGACGACTTCTTCTGTTTTGAACATATTGAATTTAGGATGGTTACAGGACACCCAGGTGAAAATATCTAACAGGTAATTGGTAATATGTAATCTAGAGTTTAGAAGAAAGATTAGTTTTTAAAAATTAAAAATGCTCACAGGAGTATAAACAGGGCAGGAGTCTAATTAGTTAACTGCTCATAAGTTCTTCATTTTTGAGGACAATAATTACTACCATGTCTCTATAAAAGATAGAAAGACAATCTTGCTTATGACTAACTTCATCAAGACCTTACTCCAACTACTTGCAACTCCCTGTATCACCTATAGCACTGAGTAGAGAACAGGACCAGGGGAGGTATATGGTTCAAGTTTTTGGGTAAAGATCAAAGGAAGAAACATAAGCAATAATGTCACTGAAGTATATGACAGACCAGCTGGATGGAAAGAGGAAAGATAAATATTCAGGGAGCAAATTACAAGGCATGATGTAGTAGTGATAGAAGACTTCAATTTTACTGAGTCATCTGTTAAAGCTCACTCTCTTCCAAAAGAGAATAGCTAATAATTTCTTGAACTGCCCTAATGATATTTTCATGTTTTAATAAGAGGAAATTCTACCCTGGGCCTGATTCTTACAAACTGGGAGGAACTAGCTGCTGGGACAGGAATGATGGAAATACTGAATACAGAATACTTGAAGGGACCAACACATATTACAGTTTATAACAGAGGACAGGAAAGCCAAGAATCTTTTTTTATAATAGATTTCAAAAGGTTCAGAGAAAATATAAATAGGAGTCCTTGGATTAAATTTCTAAAGGAAAAGTCAGCATGGAAGGAATAAGATAGTTTGTAAGAATGAAATTCCTGTAGACACAAAGACACACAATGTCAATGAGTAAGAAAAACAAGATTTGTCAGAAGACACCAACAGAAATGCACCACTTAGATTCTTTAAATACATGTAGAGAAAATGGAAACAAGAGCAAGTAACAGGATAAAAGTGTCTAGTGTTCTAGCTCAAAAGGAGTTAGAAACAAAAAAGTTGCTAAACACTGTAGGGGAAAGAGGAAGATCAAAGTTGGAAACGGAATGCTGTTTTGAGTGGACTGAATAAATGGTATTTTATTTAGGGGGTGGGGATGGGTAAATGATAAAGCAGTTTTTAAACTGTTATAATCAATCAACAAGTACTTATGAAGCACTAAAGATAAAAGTGAAAGTCTATGCTGTAAAGTAGTTTATAGTCTAACATAAGAAACAACATATTCATCTACAGATCTGTAAAAAATACATATAAAACAGAAACAAGATAAACTTGGCTGTGAAGCCACTAAAGGCCTAATGTAGAAGATGAAGTTTAACTGAGTTCAGAAGCAAACCAGGCATTCCAAGATGAGGAGGCGATACATTCCAGGCATGCCCATCTAAAGGCACCACAAATGATACAGAAAAGAGAAGAGGGGCTAGAACAGAGCCTTAAAATATAACTACAGTTGGAAACATGAAATAGATGGTGATCCAGCCACCAAGACTGAAAAAGGTCAGATAATTATAGGAACAAAGAATAGTAACACAAAAAGCCAGAGGAGAACATCCAGGAAGAAACGGTGGCTAACATTGTCAAATGCTGCAGGAGCTGAAGGATAAGGAGTAGGAAGAGGCCTCTACATCGGGTAATTAAGAGATCACTGGTACTTTTGGAGAGAGCAAGAGAGAATAATTTCAGTTAAGTGATTAAGTTGGAAGCCAGTTTTTTGAGGGTTTGGAAGAATGGGAAGAAATGAAGTAAAAGCAACCAAAGGTAGAAAGAATTTTTTAGGAGTTTGGCTGAGAACAGAAGAAGAGCTTAAATCTAAGAGTTTAAATCAGTGATAGGTTTTTAAGGATGGGGAAACTTGTTAGTGCTTATTGGTAGTAGAAAAGGAAGAGTAGATAGGGAAATATTAGAAAGATGACAGTGGAGAAAATCTGCTGAATATCTGAGGGGATGAAATTAAAAACACATGTAGAAGGAGATGGAATCAGTGAGAAGAGTCACTTCTTTACGAGAGATTGGAGGAAAGGAAAAAATAGTGAGGAATGATGTCAAGGGAATATGAAACAAGGAGAGACAATAATTTTTGGTGTGTAAAAGAGAATCATCATTTAAAATATCTATCTATGCATACGTAGATATCTTATGTTGAATGTCAATGTAAAGATCATTTGCTCTTGAATTTAATAGATTTATGTTACTTGACCCAGAAGAATTACATCCTACGGTCCTAAAAAATTTGGTAAGATGTTATTACCAAGCCACTATCAAAAATGAATTAAATATGGAGAACAAGAAAGAAAGTTCAGGACTTATTTAGCACAAATCCCTTGGTTTTCAAAAAAAGGAAGAAGAATTGAATCCAGTCTAATCGAGCCTAACTTTATTTCTAGCACAATTTCAGAACATCATGCTAAAAAGAGAGAGACTGGAGAATCTTTAGAAGTCAGTCCAAAGTAAGCAGCCATGAGAGGCAAAGTACTGTGTGCTAAGCACTAAGTGCTGGAGAGAGAAAGGCTAAATACAGTCTCTGCCCTCAAGGTCTATACATTATAATGGGAGAAAACAACAGGTAAATAAGTTAATATGTACAAGAGATATACAGAGTGGGAAGAAAGTAAGTAAATCTCAGGGAGAAGTTATAGTAGCTACTGGAAAAAGGAAAGCCCTCTTGCAAAAAGAGGTTCTTTAACTACGTGTTGATGGAAGTTAAGGAAACCAGTAGAGAGAGAGAAGGAAAGAAAGCATACCATGCATGGATAACAGCCAGTGCAAAGGCAGACACAGGAGATGTAGTGCCATATGCAAGGAAATGAAAGAGGGTAACTGAAGCTGGATCATAGAGTGGGTGGTGGGCAGTTTAGGGCAAAAAGACTGGAAAGATAGGAAAGGGACAAATTATAAAGAGGTTTACATACCAAAAGAGGACTTCATATTTGATCCTGGATGAGACAGGGAGTTGTTGGAACTCACTAAGCAGGGGCATGACATGATCAGATCTACACAAATCACTTTGGCAGCTGTGTGAAGAATGGACTAGTAGTGGGAGGGGACTGGAGGCAGAGACCAGTGAGAAGGCTGCTGAAATAATCTAGGTGAGAGGGGACAATGGCCTGAACTAGAATCACGACTATCTGCAGAGGGAGAAAGGATGTATGCAAAAGATGCTGTAAAGGTAGAAAAATAATCAGATTTGGCAATGGACTGGATATGTGAAGTGAGGGAAATCAAGAATGACACTGAGACTGGCAGCCTCGATGACTGCAAGGATGATGGTTTGAAGCTGAGGAAAATTTGAAAGAAATTTTTAAAGAAAAGACAATCAATTCTGTTTTAGAAAAATTGAGTTTAAGATGCTTATGTTTCAAGATCCATGATTGTAACTCAGGAATAAGTCCAGGGTTACATATGTAGATCTGGAAATCATCTGGACAGAGACAATAATTAAGCTCACCAAATGAGAAAGTAGTATAGAGTAAAAAGAGAAGAAGGCACTGGAGAGAACCTTGGTGAAGACTTTCTGTCAAGGTATGGTTGATGCGTACTCTAAACTAAAGGAAGGAGTTCCCACAACAGTGAAATCATAGAAGCTTAAAAGTATTTAAAGAACCAAATCCAAAATAACCAAGCCCAATGGTAGATTAAAGTACAAGCAAGATCAGTTCACTAATCCAATTCAGAGAACTAATAAAGTAGAAGAGAACACCCAATTCTTAGATGTACACAAAGGGAATTCTTAGACTGATTTGACTAGACTCTCATTTTTCTTACTTCTCAATCCCTTTATCCCAATCTAGCTGAGGCACGTGAAATTACAACACATACAGTGATTGTAGAAACTTCCTCTTCTTCCATTATTTCTTCTTGTGGAATGTCATCGTTAACAGGAGAGCTACTCTGAAAAACATCCATCTCTTCACTTGATTCATTTTCTTTACTAGAGGCTTGTTTGGAGCGTCCAGTGCGGCTAGAGTCAAAAACAAGAAATTAAATTAATTTATTGAACTATAATCATCAAACTGCAGTATTAGAGAAAAAGTGCTTTCAAATATTACATGGCTTTTCATTGCTCATTTTTATCAGCAATTCTTTAAATGAGACTGAATACATTTTTTCTATTATTCTGAATCCAAAACCATGGTATTTTAATCCTGGAGAATAATGACTTTCCCAGATACTGCTAAAATGTACATATTTATAACCACTGAAATAGTATTTGTTCTTTCAACTGTTGCTGATGACTTTGTGTCACCCCACACTTCAAGGACAATGAAATCTGATATAGAACCAAAATTATGTGGGGGCAACAATGGTAAGGCAGAAAGAGCAAAGCATCATGGAAGTCAAAAACCTGGTTTGAAGTACAGGCTCCACTACTCTGTGACTATGGGCAAATAACTTCAGTGCTCTGAGCCTGTTTATAATTAGGGTTTAGAATATTTGTAGCTACAAATCAACGCTGTTATGATCCTGACATATATCTCACAGAAATGCTGCAAGAAACCAGTGCAAAAATTAAAATGCTATAAATATGTAAATCTTAAGTTTACTAAGATCTGAGACAGAGACTTCATTTTATTTCCTTCACTGTCTTACGTATTTCATGTGCTCAATAAATGTTTGCTGAATTAAATTTAATGGTCCTACTCATCAATTACTGACAAAGTCAAATGGTCCCAAGGTTTTTTTATTGAAATGTTCTTGGAAACTGCATTTTAAAGAAAACATGGTAAAGAGAAATGAATATACATACAGATGTTTGCGTTCACCTGTCAGAATACATCTGGTATCAACAATGGAAAATATCAAGTAAGTAGACTTGAATATTGTGTGTGTATGTATCATAGCATTAATTTAGTAACACACCGAAAAGTGGCAACTAGTTATTTTCTCATTGTTTCAGATGACATTAATTTGACCAAAAGCAAGTATTCAAAATCTCAGAAGAGCATGGAATACTCCCACAATACATGGAATCAAATTTCTTTGTAGTCTGCGTCCTAAGTAAACTACCCCAAGAGCGTGAATATTGCCTAACTAGATATTGTACAATTAACAGTGAGCCAAAAATAATTTTTTAACTTCAGATGCTTTTTCAAATATAGGTGGATTAACAAAGGGAAATGAACAACACTGCCAATGACGAGATGCAATTTACATTAAATCTAAGTTAGAACTCAGCACTAAAAATTCAAAATAAAAAGTCTACCAGAGCTGACTGCAGGATCACCTCCAGTAATGTTTCCTAAAGGAGGATATCCACTTGCTTTGGAATAATGTATACTCAATCCTACTACTCAATATCGGAAAGGAAATAGACTCTATGACCTCTAAAAATTCCTAACTTTCTGATTCTCACGAATTATTCCTCACTTGATTAACATGTAAGAGAATTAATCTACAAATTTTTAACATTAAGGATTCTTTAATTACAAATTATTGGTTTTCCACACTTTGAACTTCAATATAAAATCACTTAAAAGTATACCCACCTGTTTAGCTTTCTTTCCTCCCACTGGAAAGAGGGAAGCATGCAAATCTGAACAAGACCGTCTGTGGTTTTTGGTCCTCCCTTGCATCTAGCATAAATAGGTGTTTGACTCAATCACACATGCAACAGCATGTCTGCAAAGATGCTTTAAATTGAGGTGTTGACATAACTACCTAAAATATCATTTATGTTACATATACATAAAAGTATTAATGAATTTCACTAACTTATATGAGTAAATCATTTTATTCTGAGTCTCTCACATTTATACTATTCAGAAAAGAAGAATAATGGAGGGAACTATACTTTTTTGGCAACAATGATTCTGAATTAAAATTTATTTTTGAAAGTTGATCCAACAGTACTATTACATAAAACTTTCTATGTACAGATAATTATGTACCTGCATATATATGTATTTGTGATCTGAAAACAAATATAAGCCAGATGAACCATTAGAAAAATATTTATAGGAAAACGAATAGTAACATAGCAATCTAAGAAAGAGGAATGCTATTTTTCAATAAGAGTATTTTTTCCAATACATTTACAAAGATGAATCTTGAAAGGGGAAGAGTTAATTTTTTTTTAAAGGCAAAAGGAAGTGCAAAGAAAAATGGCAGGAAAAGAGAAAAGGATAGGTCCTAAGTGTTGTGACCATTCCCTTCATAAAGAGCTTACACAGTTACCAGTGTCTCCATGTGTAGTGGAAATGAAGCATTTGGCATGCATTTACAATTTATTTTCAAGCTCGCTGAAATGTTAAAGTGGTGCCAGTGGGCTAACTGGGCTCCTGATGACCCAGTTAAAGATGGAAAAAAATTCTATTTTGCCAAGGATAATAGGGCTGATTAATATGTGTGGGCTTAAATAAAGCACTGGATACACTATAATGAAATTTTAGTTATTTGAAATCTGTTTGCAATTTAATATTATTGCATTCACAACTTACACATTTTTTTTGGGTTTTGATGGTGGTGGCGTTTTTGGTGGTCTTCCTCGTCTTTTCTGTGGTGTGGACTGTGTGGATTCAACTGCACTACTTTCAGAAGATTCTGTTCTGCTTTGGGGAAGACCCAAATTTTGATAGCATCAAATTATGATTTATGATTTCATAACTAAAACATAAGCAGTCAACAATTACAGGCACCCACCTCTGTTGTGCTCTTCTGGGCGTTCTATGTTGTCTGCCCTTTTGTTTCTGCTCCACGTTCTCACTCTGCCTCTCTTCTTCTTCCTCCTCCTCTGCTGCTGGGGGGCCAGGTTTTTTTCTGCCTCCTCTCTTAGATGTTTTAATTGCTGGCTCCTCTTTTGGGGTGCTGCCAATTGCTTTAGGGGGTCGCCCTCTTCTGCCCTTTTTGGGAGGGCTGTTCTGCTCATCTTCATTTTCTAAGAGATCTTCTTTGAGCCTCTTCTCTTCCGGCCACTGCTGTTCATCAGAATCAGACATAGCTGTGCCTCTTTTCCTTCCTCGCTGACTCCCCTTTGGTTTCTGTTCCTGAACCAATTTGGTTAAGTCATCCATGCCTAACTTCTCTTCTGGATCTGTAACAGGTGTCTTCTTTCGGCTCCTTGGCTTCTCAAGTTCAGACTGAAAATCAAAAATCAGGTGACTGCTTTAATGAAAAGAATTATATACAAATGAAAAATGTAGCAAGTAAAAACTATAGTTATCAGTGTTTGTGAAGAAAAGGTAACTAAGAATAATAGGTTTAAAATACAACAGAAGCATGACTAATCCTTTTTTATGGAATCAAAAAATTCCCATGAAGTGTTCTTGATTTTAAGGTATGTATACCTAAATGGAAACACCCCAGAATAACACTAATTTATTATTACAATATAAAACCAAGCAGAAGCGGTGTTATTATACAAACAAGGAATTTCTGGATCAAGCACCTCAATCACTCTCATACGCAGAAGGGTTCTTTTTGAGAGGTGGGGTGGGGATAGAATGAGGGAACAGGAACATGGACCAGGAACACATGGGCAATTCTAGTTAGTAACAACCTTCCACTGGTGTGGATGAACAACACTTCTGTAATTTATAGTCTTAGTGAGCTGCCAGAGGCACTAAGATGTTAAGTCACAGTTACACAACTATACATCAGAGGCAAGATTTGAGATTGGATCTTTTGGACTCTAACACCAGTCCTCTAGCCACTATTTAATGGCCTCTGTTTAATCAGTTCTGATTAATTAATCCAGAAACCTTCAATGAATCTGTTATTCTAGTCAATAATAATGGTAATTTTACACAGAGGTCAAGATATAAGTAAATTCTACATAAGCATTATTATCATTATTAATCTGTAAATATTTCAAAAAATTCCTTTCGTTTCATAAATGAAGAATGCAAAGGTATAGAAGTAGTAAATGAATTAAAAGCTCATTAAAATATTTTTAGATGAAAAAAGTGCTTCTGTTTCACCCAAATAATACTCCTTTCAACTACAAATAATGAAAACTAATGAAATTTCACAGTAAATTGCAATGTTACTTTATTTGGAGTTTATATCATTGACCAGCAGATGGAGACTGAAAATATTTTCTTAAGATGTCAAGACGCTAAGAAATTTACTGTTTTAAGGAGTCTTACTCAATTAGAGATTGACACAATAACACTTAAGGTCCCCTGAGAAAGCACATAAAAAAATCAGTAACTACTATACATTCACATTACCTCCACGATTACTACTAGCACAGCAATGGAACAGTAGCTGGCATCACATATACTACAGAAGGAAAATGACAAAGCTCTTAGGAGTCTATGATTTGACCAAATATTCTTTCTATACTTATTGCAATGAAAAAACACAGGTGAACTGCCTTCCTGAGAAATGAGGTTAATCTGAATCTCGAATACTTCTTAAATCTGGTTAAAAATTATTGAATAAGTGTTCCAAGTAGCTTACGGTTTGCAAATAAAAGTCAACTTTTCTTAATGCTTCTAGCATTCTTAAAATAACACAACAACTATTAAGCTCTCTCTTTTGGCACGTTAAATGAGATAGAATGACAAAGAGGTCCTCTGGTTATGTAAGTGTTACACCAAATTCATTCTACAAGGGCTCAGGTCATAGAGTGACTCCAATGGATCTACAAATGACTTGCACTAGAAATATACAGAGTTGAAAAGTTTTCATGAAAAAGAGTTGTTCTCAATTGCTCTAAAAGGCAAAATTAATTACAAAAGGTAAAAGCAAAGGAAGGCAAACTCTCACTCCTTATAAAGAAGAAAAACTTCATAATAATTAAGCAATCAAACAGTGGGATGACTTGACTGTAACATGAAGCAGGGAGCTCATCACATTAGAATTATTTAAACATAGATTAGACAATAATGAACTATGGATATTACAGAAGGGATTTCTGTTAGGTGGGAGATATGACCAGGTAACTTCTTAAGGTGTCTTCCAATTTACAGATTCTATGATAGAATCACTTCTTTCACCTTTTTTTTTTAAATCATCTGGGAATAAAACTGCTTTTAAGTCGATAAAAAAGTATAAAAATTGTTTCAATAGAAAAATAAATCAGTAATAGGAGGCTATAGTAAAAAGTTTAAAAGGGGAGATAACAAGAGAGGCAATATGCACAATACAGTTAACTAGAAAACCCTGATGTCAACGGAAAACAATTTCAATTTTAATTAAATTGGAATTCAATAAAAGATTTAGAAAAAAGTACACAAAAACAATTTTTTTAACATGGAACCTGTTTGTCATCAAACAGGGCCACGAACAATAACAATCACTTATAGTAGTTAAAAAAAAAAATCTCAACCTAATGGAGAATTCAGAATCATTCTCAAAGTCCTTACCTAATTTTTTGCTTGATTACAACACTACACAGGATTTTCATAAAGTTTTTATTCACTTTAAAACTTAAACGAGTTGGGTTATAGATGATGGAAATAACCTATAAACAACACTGTGAACTAGATATTTTGACGTTTGAAATAACTAACTACACTGCAAAATTGTAGTTTATCTCAATTCAAATTCCTGTGACAAATGAAAAATGGTCATTGTAAATTAAATCGTATTAAGTATTAATTTTCCCCACCATTACTATAAGGATATGATGAATAAAAATCTAATTGCTAACTGAATGAAGATTTTCAAACAGTCAATATCATTACTGAAAACTGTGATCTGAGAGACTGGGAAGGAGCAAAGGAAAATAGCAATTATGTGACAACCACTTCAAAGAAATTCACAAAAATAACAATTAAATCAATTATGTCTTCTTTTTATGTGGATGGTGTTCCATCCACTCTGCTACAACAACGTGACTTTCTTTCTTCTTTCTCTTTTTAAAAACAGAAAGGCAGATGTGAATCACCTCTGTTCATATAACAGTTGCTACTGGAATTCCTGTGTTAAGGTCATGATAAATGTGTTCTAAAATCCTTAATAGATTTACCTTTAGCCATTTTCAAATTGTTTCTATCATACATACATACCAAAACTACTGAAATTTAAAAATTTAAGATGTAAAGTACGACTTTTTAAGCAACTTGTACAGTTTTTCTACTATATTAGAAACATAAAATGCCATGTTTATAAAATCTCCAAAATGTTAAAATATTAATCTCCAAAATGTTAAATCTGTCAAGATCTTAATCTTTTACCATTAGATGACTTTTTGGATCAAATCATCTAAGAAGATATTTATTATATGGCTAAGTTTTAAAAATGCAGAATACTAGCAATAATGTTATAAAGTAGTTTGTTACTAAGCTAAAAGATGTAGAATGTATTAATTGGAATGACAAAAAAAAGTGAATACATTTAATAATTGTAGGATTCCTATGTCACTATATTAAAGACAATCAATTGTCAAACTTGAGAAGTAAAATTTTTGAAAGCCATCTAAGAAATTTATAGAGGCTATTTTTATGGTAGCCCCAAACTGGAAACTAAAGGGGGTATCCTCCTATTTGGGAAATGGCTAAACAAACTGTAGTATATTAAAATAATGAAATAATACTGTGCAGTAAGAAATTATGAAATGGATTATTCTCAGAGGAAACTGGAAAACATTTATGAAATGACAGAGTATATAGTGAGTAGAAATAAAACAAAAATGCATACAAAGACAAACAACATTGTAGAAAAAGTGACTTTGAAAGACTTTACAACTCTGACTCTCAGAACTCTGAAAGACTGAGAATTCTGCAATGGTAAAACATGAGCGCAAAAGCTCATGAGCTCACCTCATGACACTGAGGCAATAAACTCAAAATCCAGAAGGACACAAGTATTCTGACATAGCTAATTTGGGAATTTGGTTTACTGACCTATGTACTGAAGGATTTGTTTTGGCTTTGTTTTATTAATGTTTGCTCATCGAGGGAGAGGAACGTAGTAATGTTTATGTTAATGTTTAAAAGTTGTTACTTGAAATAGGAAAACAAACTAAAAAAAATCTTCAGAGTGGAAAAAAAAAGAAAAATTACTTTATTCTAGCTTTATGAAGTTGAAAATGACTACCATAGTCCTTGTTTTATAACGTAATTATTATCAGACACAACCCCAAATCTCACTCTTACAAGATCAGAGTCGTCTCTCTTGTCACTCTTTTTTCCTGGCAGAGGTGAAGACATTGAGAAATCTTCATTTTCACTATGATCCATTTCAGAACTGTCAAGCCTTTAAAAACAAATATTTATCATTATTTACAATTATTACACATATACCATTACATATGTCAGTCTGTCTGTGTCTCTCTCTCAAAAACCTGCCTAGCATAGCTTTGTAGGATGGGACTGTAAATCTTTTGTAGGATTCTCATTCTTTTAGAACCTGCATAATTTAATTCTTCCACTCATTCAATACCAGCTACAGTCCTTTTTCAGAGCTAAAATTCTAACGTTATCAATAATTTTAAAGAAATTAAGAGATTGTCTACATAAATGTGGAGGAAGGAAAGAAATGTGGAGAAAGGAAAATGTGAAGAAGGAAAAGAAAATGGGTTTTTTTTCATGTCTCACCAAACAGAAGCATGAAGCTCAACTGTATTTACTGAGCATCTATCATCTAGTACATGCAAGATGTTATGCTAATATAAAAGAAAAATAAGACAATCCTTCCCCCAAAGAACTTATTTTTCATTGAAGAGACAATAAAGATTTGGAGGTGATGGCCCTCACAGGTCTTTTCCAGATTTAGACCTATGATCCTATGACCACAAAAGTTTTATATGATGAAATACCCATTAAGTGGCATGAACCTAAGTTCAAGGAGAGGGACAAACATGTTGGGGAAACATGTCTGTTGGGGAAATAATAAGATCAACTTGGGTATAATCAAAACCACGCTTTAGGAATGCTGATTTGTCGGTGGTATAGAATATGGATTAAAAAATTAAGGTAATCAGTTAGAGACCTGTTTCAGTAGTTCAGGTCTGAATACAAGGGTCTGAAACTAAGTGGTAGAAGAAGGAAGGTACAGAAGGAAGAGGTTATTATAAAGAGAGCTTTTTGGCTGGCTTTGAAAGAAACAAAAGGAGGAATCAAAGATGTTTCTCAGAGATTATTACTGTCTGTGAGTGACTAGGAAAATGCAGTCCTTGACATAAATGGGAAGTCAAGAAAGAAAGTCACTTTGGAAGCAAAGGTGTCTTAGACTCAATTGAAGACAGCTAAGAGAATGTGTCCAGCTGACAGCTGAATATGTGATAACATAGGGAATTTCAACGTCAATACATTAATCATTGAAGCTCTTGGGAAGACAATTTGGACAGCATCATGAATATCATCAGAGAAAGGCAATTGTGGCCTAGAAGAATGAGTGTCACTCTTGGAGTCAAGAAGACATAGGTTCTGGTTCTGCCTCCAAAAATACTCTGAACACAGGAGAATCCCCCAAAGCATATGAGGCTATAAATTTCAAATTTATAGATGAGGCTACTCATCTTTATCTGAAGACAGAGTTCTTACAACAGGAGTCCCCACACAGATGAAATCACAGCTCTGATCTATCACTTCCAATTTCAAATTTTTTGGATTAGCCAGAAATATAACCCCTATGCCTATATGAAGGTTACCGAAAAAAAATATTAACATCATTCTTCCCTTCTTTTACTGCCAGGAATATCGTAATATCATATCCCATATCATCAGTTGTGCAATTCACCAAACTGGCAGTAACTAATGCCTTTGTGATGTTCCACCATAGTCAAAGTAATATAAATCCAGCAAATATAGGTCTTTGAACATCAAAATTACTGAAGAATTTTCAAAATTTAATTAGTTGTATACGAAACCTTTACAGAAACAAAGCAAAAAAAGGATGGCTTAAAATGAGAAAATGGAAAAGGACTGGAATTGTGATTTCCTTGATATAGGGACCTTCCAGAACAAGAATCTCCCTCTAGTGATTTAGGTTCACACACATCTTATCTTCTTACTCTTAGAGAACTGACTAGAACAGAGGTGCCAGACTTCCACAAGGTCCCAACTGGATTGATATGTAATTGGGAATAAAATAAATAAAATCACAGTACAACACAGATTATGTTAATTTGTGGTTTTCTAAGTAACATGAGGTCTACAGGGATCTGTTTTTATTAGAACTTGATAACACTGGCCTAACTGAGAGGTTAGGTCATTTGCCCAAAGTCACACAGAAAATATGGGTCAGAGGAGGGAGCTGAGTCCATGTCTTTCTGAAAGGAAACAAGCATTTTACATAGCACCTACTCTGTGCCAAGAACTGTGTTAAGCACTTTACACCTATCTCATACAATCCTCATAATGACCAAGGGAAACTACTATCACTATCACTATTACTCCTATTTTAGAGATGAGGAAAATGAGGTAGAGAGGAGTCAGGTAACTGGGTCAGAGACACACAGCTCCTGAGTGTCTGAGATCATATTGAACTTAGGTCCGACTTCCTATGCCACTGGCTGTTTTCCTGGATCCTAGGCCAGCTCTGTATCCACTATATGACATTTTCTCTTAAAATTAGATAACTGTCCTGTCATTACAGGAAAGTTCTTTCAATACTTGCTATTAGAAGGGAATCTATAGGTGGGGGAAAAATAAGCATTTCATGTGACCTCCATAAATCTTAAGCTGGAGAAGACGGCCGGCCTATTTTAGAACGGAGAAGAGTGACGCCGACTCACACACAATATTTCAGGTCAGAGTTTTTAAAGCTAACTAACTTGGTAACATCCATAATCACTGTCAAATGTGAACTATCACATACACACCTTCCCTTAATTCTTCCCGGAGAACTGGGATTCGAGCTGCTACTTGCATTGCTCACAGTCTCCATCCTTGAAGATTTAGACTGGGATTGCTTGCCTGCTGATGAAAGAGGCTTATTAACAGCTCCAAGAACATTGGCTGTTTTAGGCTGAAATAAAAAATACAAGCTTCATCATTCAATTCAAAACAATAAATCACATGTTAAATAATTAGGAAACAACAGGTATTACTGTCAAAATATCTGAATGTAAATCAACAGGAATGAATTGTCCTGCAAGCATTAAGTCTTATAAACTAAATTTGAGCTGGGTATAGTAGAACATGTCTGTGATTCCTGCTACCAGGGTGGTGAGGATGGGCTTGAGAGTTCTGAGAAGTAGTTAGGTTAGCTGATCGGGTACTAAATTTAATATCATTACAGGGAGAGCCTAGGGTGGGGGAATCACCAGGTTGCCTAAGGAGGCAACAGAAACAGAGTATATCAAAACACCTGTGTGTATCAAAGGGATCAGGACCATGAAAGGCCACTAAACTTCCAGTATGGGTGTGATAGAGACTCAGTCTTAAAAAATTCAATTAAATAAAGATAAACTTTACTCAAACATACATTTAAAGCCACATGGAATGCAAATTGAGTAGCTTCTCAGTTACATGGAAAAAGGTTAAAAACGAAATCAAAAAGCTAATCAATACTGCAATCAACAACCCTAGCTATACAGCCAAACTTGTTCTATAGAAAAATGCGATTACATTTTGTTTTAGAATTTACACGTTGATATTCAAGGAAGATGTCTAAAAGTTAAAGTGCCATAATTTATTCCAAATTCTATAGGCTTGCTGAGGAAACACTAGCAATTTATCATGCTTTAGTTTGCAGTTTTGGAAAAGGGGTAATATAAATTACTTATTAGACAATAAAGATGTTTCTAAAAAGTAATTTTTCTAGACTATGTGAATTCTTGAAAGAAATAAAAGTGTAAGATAGAATTGTGCCAGTGATCACATTAATGAAAAGAAACTACTTTACAATAAACAGAACCTTTAATTTTTATCAAAATGTACCTTTCCTGGAGTGAAGAAGGATTTCATTTCTGGAGGCAAATAATTTTTGGTGTTACTAAAGTTCTAAAAGTAAAGGAAAAACGTAATCAACAAACATGGTCAAATATATCTGTGATAATCAAGAAGATTAAATATATGGTAGAAAATAAATTTTATGCTACTAAATAAAAATCATCTGAAATCTTAATTTTATTTTCAATTATGTGAAGTATCTGTATGTATATATAAACTAAATCCTCTCAACTGTGCCATTATTTGTTAAATTATCTTCAATTCACAAATTATAAATGAATAAAGAATAAACAGAAGACTCAGTCCTGTATTTGGAGTAGTCATACTCTTATGTTTTTAGGGCGGATAAGTAAGCTCAATTGCCTGTTCCAAATTCCAACAAACTTTTTCCAGTTTCAACTTTATTCTTTGTAGCTAATCTTCAGCTAAATTTGATTCCAACAAGTGCCAAGTCTTTGCTAGGCACTGTGTGGCAGGTGTTGGGATTACAAAGAGAAAATTGAAACAGCCCCTTCCCTCAAGCAGCTTACATTCAACTGGAAGAAACAACATGTACACATACATTATGAAATATAAACAAGTAAAAAAAAAAGTAAATAGGGACAGGAAGCTCTAACAAAGAGGAAAGTCAGGAAGGGCCTACTGAAAGTGGTAGCACTTAAAGACAGCTACAAATCCTAAGAGATTAAAGTGAGAAAAGAGAACATTCCAGGCATGACAACACCAAGAGCCAAAGCATGAAGGAGATAGAATGTTACATGTGTAGAATGGCAAGTAGGCCAATATAGTTTGAAAATATAATGGCAGGAAAGAAAAGCTGAAGTGAGATTGTGACATAATTTGAAATATCAAATAAGTTTGCATTTAATCCTAAGTAACAGCGAGTCACTGTAGCTTCTTGAGTAGGAAAATGACATGGTTAGAATCAGTATAAAGAATAGCAAATAACATAGCAGATGTCTTGAGGGTGAATTGAAGAAGTCAGTAATATATTGCAAAGATTTAGGCAAAAGGTGTCAACTAAGATTGAATGGGTAAGTGGAGAAAGGGGGACCGAAGAGAGAAATATTACAAAAGTAGAAATTGACCCAAATGACTGGCCATTGGGCCAGGAAGGAAAGTAAAGAATCAAGGATGACTCCAAATTTGAAAACTCAAGTGGACTAGAAGAATGGTGGTATAGATATAGGGAGTGAAGATGGATGGATTTAAGGATCAATGAGATTGGTTTTGGACATGCTGAACTTCAAATGACTACTGGACCTCCAGGTGCATATTTCTAGCAAGGAGTCAGTGATATGAACTGGAGTTCAGGATATAAAAGGTTGGTTACATGTATTTGGGAGACCTCCACAAAAAAGATAATTAAATCCTTAGAAATCATGAGGTTTCTAATATAAAGATTAAAAGAAGGGGTTCCAAGAAAGAATCTTGGGGTACACTCATACCCAGAGGAAAGGGCATGGGCACTGTAAAGGACAGTGAAGATTAGTCAGAGGTGAAGAAGAACCAGGAAAGCACACTGTCCCCAAAAATCAAGGAAGAGAGATTATCCAGGAAGGTGGGTAGTTGACATTGTGAAATGCTGTAAAGAACTGAAAGCAAGGACCAAGAAAAGTCTATTATTTAGCTATTAAGAGACAGTTGCTGATCTTGAAGGGAGTAGTTTTTGTGGAGTGGTACAATCAAAAGTGAGTTTTAAGGGATTGAAAAGTTAGTGGATAGTGAAGAAATAGAGTAATAAACAGTTTTGCTCTGAAAGGGACTCAGCTCTTGACCCATGCCTACATACTAGGTGGTCAGGGGTGGGGAACCTGTGGCCCTCTAAATCCTTGAGTGTGGCTTTTTTGACTGAGTGTATTTTACAAAACAAATCCTTTTATTAAGGGATTTATTCTGTGAAATTTGGATTCAGTCAAAGAGCCATACTTTAGGATTTAAGAGAGCTGCATGTGACCTTGGGGCTGCAGGTTCCTCACCCCTTTACTAGGCCTTTACCTTTAGATGTTTTAATGGTGAGCCTTCATATAGTAACCCTTGAGTTGCATACTTTGACCACATTTCTTCCTCCTTTCTGGGTCTCGATTTTGCCTCTGATTGTAACCCCAACCTGGCTCAAGTATCAAAATACAATTCCAGTTTGATTAATGAAGACTCCTAACCTTCAACCTTAGTACTTATAGGATGATTCTATGGGCCTAGTCCTGTCCCCCTTGACCTGCCCTATCCAATAGCTGCCTATGACTCCATACTGATACAACAAGTTTCTTCAATTTACTCAAAATACTTACTTTGTCAGGTTGAGTGAAAAAACGGGCTGGAAGTACTGGGTCTTTTGGAGACTCCAAACTATATGTGGTGCTCTTTGACATGATGATATTCATAGCTACATCACACACTGTGTATAGTTTCTATAATATTATTAAAATAAAGAAATGTGGAATTTTAAATAACCATGAACTAGTAAAGGAAAAAATAGCAGGACAGGAATGAGTCACAATTTTTAAAAATGGGAGAATGACCTATGTACCAAAATTATACTTACATTACTTATAAGACTGTTATGAGAAAAGTACTTTGCAAACTATACATTATATAAATACAAGCTCATGTTATTATTTTAACAAAGAACATTTAAATTATTAAAGCTTAACTTATGCTAATCATAAATATTAACACTAATGTAGAAACGTGCAAATTATAAAAAGAATCACAGAATCATTGATATTTAAAGATCATGTAATCCATACACTTTATATCATACATGAGGAAACTGAGGCCAAATTTAGGTCATTTATAAAAGGACACATACCTTGTTAAAGGTAGAGAGAGGCAGGGTTAAAACCTAAGTCTTCTGACTCATAGTTCAGAGTTAACTCTAGCTTATATCCCACTTGCACACTAATCTCTGCTTCAACAATGAGTAGAGTAATCAAAGCAACACTACCATTATTTCTGAAAGATATGCCCAACTGACTGTCCTTTGATTTCAGTTACCAGCCCTGGCATTTCTCACACAAAAACATCCCTCCACCCCCTCATCCCTCCTCTAGATGGGTTGTCTCCTCCAAATGGACTGTAAGCTTCTTGAGGGCAAAGATTGCCTTTTTTTGTATTTGTATCCTTAACACTTAGCACAGTGCCTGACATACATCAAACATTCGATACATGCTTTTTCTTGTTTGTCTGTCTCTCTTTCATTCATCATGGTACTTTATAAAAAAAGGGTAAATGTTGGTTTATCTAAAAAGTAAAACGTAACGTTGTTACTCAGTTATTTCGGCTGCGCCTGACTTTTTGTGACTCCATTTGGGGTTTCTTTTTGGCAAAGATACTGGAGTGGTTTGCCATTTCTTTCTTCAGTTCATTTTACAGATGAGGAAACTGAGGGTTAAGTGGCTTGCCCAGAGTCACATAGCTAAAAAGTGTGTGAAGCCAGATTTGAACTAAGAAAGATGAGTCTTCCTGACTCCAGGTCTAGCATTCTATCCGTTGCGCCACTTAGCTGCCCTAGTTGTCTTGTGATATAAATTGGCAAATTGTTTTATTCATTTATTTATGTAAATAATATAATTCTGAACCCAGTTTTTGTGTTTGACATGTGTACATATAGGTATGTATATGTTTATATACATATACACACATATGTATATGTATTAAAAAAAATCTGATCTTATTATTTTCTCACTATGAAATTTTCACTCCAGCTATTCATTTTCAGTTTCTTTACTCTAGTTAAGCACTCTAGCTGCTCATTTCCTTCTTAGGAGAAGGAGATTCTGCTAACAGTCTAATAACAACACTGTTTATAAATAGGGGACTTCTATGTCCAAGTTTAATGATCACATAAATGACCTAAAAGATGCTTATTTTACTCCAACTGTAACAACTGGCTGTGTGATAGGGTATCTGAACAGACTAAGTAATTCCAGACTGAATCAAAAGATCTCTAATAAAACATGCTTGATGACCATGTTCGAATGAACTAGTTATTATATCCACATAGACCACTGCTCTCAAATCCTCTTCAAAAGTTTGCGTAATTTGCTTGCATTTCAGAGCATGCTCTATTATACAAGTGTTATCCCACATTAAATGACAAACATAATGTAAAAGTGGATTTCAAACCCAGGATATTCCATAAATTGTTCTCCTTTAAGCTTACTGATTACACCGAAATCTTTTTCTATAAAATAAAACTGGGGGCAGCTAGGTGGCACAGTGAGTAGAGAACTATCCCTGGAGTCAGGAGGACCTAAGTTTAAATCCAGCCTCAAGACACTGGCTGTGTGACCTTGGGCAAGTCACCTAACCCTAATTACCTTGCCTCGCCCCAAAAAGAAACAACTAAAGATACTTCTGATTTAACCTCATTAAATAATAGGTTTAAACCTTGGTTGCACAAACTACTGCAACATTGTCCGATTCTAACTCTTGCCACAACACTCAGATATTACAAGAACCTCACCTTATATATGAATACATAACAAGTAACAGGCAAACAACATGGCCAAGTACTCATCTACTTAAAGATATGGAAAGGACTATAATTCCAGGTTGAATTTCTCAGTGCTTTCAACCTGCATCATCTTAGAGTAGTTTAGATGTGCTCCAGCCTTAGTCTATGAGATAAAGATTTAATACTGAGCTCATATTTTCTGGTCACCTGCCATAATGACAGAAATTTGCCATAAAAGGAAAAATCAGGACATAGCAAAAGTAAGGGAAAAAATATATTAGTCCAACTTTCAAGTTAGTAAGAGCTAGGTTCAAGGCCTGCCTCTGACAAATACTAGTCCTATAACCAAAGAACCAAGTTCTTCTCTACACCTAAGTGATAGATGAGCTTCCAAACCTGAAATTAACCACAACAATGAAATCTCAGGTTTAGAACGAAAAGGGGGTGGGGGGGTGGGGTGAGAGAGGGAAGGAGGGAGAGAAAAGAAAGGAGAAAGGGAAGAAAAAGAAGAGGAACTATACAAAATGAATAAGAATGGATGTAAGAATAAAGACAATTCCAATGATACCAACTTATAGAAACAAGTTGTTTAGATGTTTTTAAATGTTAAAAATTAGTATACTTAAAAATCTAATACTTAAAAGTCAATCTATAACCTTGGATAAAAAAATACATACTTCATTCATTTTGGCATCATCTGGTCCTTGGGCATCTTTTGTTTGTTTAATATTTTCTACCATCTTTCTGATAAAAGCATGACTGTTATTTTCATTTTTAGCCATTAAGATTTCCAGGATGAACCAGAGACATCTAAAAAAAAGTAAGAGAAAAGTGGGCCATAATGTTAACAATCTATCATCTAGTGATTTCCCAAAATAAATCCAGGAAAACCAAAAGCAAAACATCTAAGAATCTTCAAGAAATTATGGTAAAGAAAAAAAGGTCCACTAAACATAAACACATAAACCACTTAAACACAGACTAGTAATGAGAATATAAATCCTTCTGAGTTATTCCAAAGAATACTGACAGAGCTAAAAGGGAGTATGGGGTGGGTCAGATAAAAGTCTTACTCTTTCACATCTTTAAGTTGTTCAATGTCCTGGACTTTCACATAATCTGGGTCATGTGCCAAAAGGTGAATAGTGTAAGGAACAACATATTCTGGTAGGAGTGATAATAACTTTTCTGAAAAAGAAAAAAGGGAGGAAAGACAATTTGGTTTAGAAGGCAAAAGATACATATGTGTATGTGTGCACACACACAGTGAGTATACATATATACATATATACACATATATATATTTGACATTAAACATTCCTCAACTGACATGAAAATAGGGTGTGACACCTATTAGGTTAAAACACAGCTGTGCACAGCCCAAGCTATGCACAGCTATGTCTCTCCTTCTGTATTTCAACAATATGAACGTAGCAAAATATAACTGAAAGTGCACGGATTCATGGCTTACATGTACATGAGTTTAATTTAAAAAAATAATCATAATAATGAAGCCTACCTTCTTAATAAAGTCTCATACCCTGATGAGCAAAAAACCTATGAAGTTAATGTTTCTTCTGGCTTGGATTGTTCACAAATAAATTAAGGACCGGGGTCTATGAAAATATGCCATTTTTAATTGGAAAAGGGATGGATACATTGTGAAACTATGGCCCTTTCTTAAATATTTATTCCCTCTTTTTGCCTCAAACTCACTGGCTGATATCAGGCCTATAAAAAGGTTTTTTTGTTTGTTTGTTTGTTTTGAGATGCCACAGTACAGAATTTGAGATTCAGAGTGAGAAATGTACCTTTGGACATGGCTAATGAGTGGATTTCTTTTGTTTACACTTATTTGTTACAAAGGTGTTTTAAATGAAGAAAGCGGGGATTTGGGAAGAGAAGGTGAAGCACTGATGATGCCAAAAGGGAAAAAAAAAGCCCATTAAAGAAGCATTTAAACAAAAATGTGGAGAGGAAAGAAAGAATTCAGGAGTCACAGATAAACATGACAGCTTTGAAGCTGACAAAACTATGCTTTAAAAAATTCAAGTTGCATATAATGATCATGATTTCATAGATGATTCTCTTTTTCTGTTCATCTGTGTATATGAAAATGCTCATATATATATGTCATAATGTCATAACAATGACAACAAAATTAATGTCTGCTAAGGGACAGGTGAGGGCAAACATGGGCCTTGCCCTTCACTGTAACTCAGCTACGGGGACTGTTCAGATCCTAGGGAAAGGATTCAATTCTCTAACAACTTTTAAAGTACCTTCTTATTGGGAGTGGTCTCACCATTATGGTAGTATTCTAAATCTGAAAGATTATTTGGGGTCCAAGGAAATAGCACTAATGAAAGAGGGAGAGAATTGTTTTGGTTCATGAGCTCAATGTGCATTGGTTTTTAAAAAATCTACTCTACATTGGGAAAAAATGATGCCTTGATCTAATCTAAAGTAATCTCTCAAGGTACAATATATTTGGAGTGAAGTTCAGAATTAATGGCAGTGGATGTGAATCCATCTTTCAAACAATCTTGATAACTTGTGGTCAATGTTGTCAGATATAATCAGATCATCGCTAGTACCTTAAGTGACCAATGAAGAGCTCAGACAAGAAATACAAATATCAGCACTGCAATTTTGTTGTTTACTTGTGTTCATATTATTAATATTATCATCAACCATAGCTCCTTCACAGGCATCTTTTTAAGCCACCTGTCCATTTTGTGAGGACTAAAGCTAAACTAGACAAAATTATCCTTAATTAGGCACAAGCAAATCATTATACATTAAATTAAGTAAATGAGAGGCAGAGTCACTGTTACTCTCTTTGCTTTGTGGAGCTAGTTCCTCATTTTTAGAATACCTGAGTTACAATAATAGACAGAAGACCATCTCACATACAGAACAAATGAGGGCACCCAGGTCAACCTACAGATGATTATTAATGATCAGGCTTATTTAAACAATAAAAACAAACAAAAATTCCCATAATACGTTCTGGCAACCTCAGTGGATTTTCATGTGAACACTCTAAGGAGCACATATAATATCTGAGATCAGTGATCCAGTTCAATTCTCTCATTTTACAGATGAAGAAGCAGTTTCAGAGAGGAAAAAGTCACCACTACTTAGTAGAATTATGTTATACAACTTCATCATAGGATCCCAAATCCCAATAATCTTTTTACTATATAAAACTAAATTAAAAAACACTCCTATGCCAGCCCTTATTCCTAACTTACTGTCTATTGTTGGTATCATAATTTTGCCATTCATCCAGTGTCAAAAGGTCTGAGTTTTCTTTAATTCTTTCTTTTATCACCACTTCGTGCAATAAGCTGTCAAGTACTGTTGGTTCTGCCTTTGCATTTTTTTTTACCTTGCTTTTAATCCTATCATCCTAATAATGGCATAATCATGTAGACTAGAGGCCTGCCACACACCCATTTGCCAACACTTCCCCTCCAACAGATTAAAATATAATTAGGAAATATTTAATAAATACAAATACAAAAGAACACAAATAATGTGATTTTCTACAGCAATAAATAATCTGCTGCAAGTATCCTTACATATGGTTTTGTGGCCCCATTTCTATTTGAGTTTGACTAGTCAATTATGTAACAGCCTCTCAACTGATACGCTTTCCACCCTCTCTCCAACTCCACTGTGAAAGTAATCTGATTACATCACATTCTGACTCAAAAGCTTTCACTGGTTGCCCTAATGAAATAAAATATTAATATCAAATTATAAAATTCTTTCTCCAAAGAAATAAAATAATAACATCACAGCCTGGCATTCAAAGTCCTTCATAATCTGATTCCAACTTGTCCTTCCAGTTTTATGTATACTACCTTGGTTTATAAAATCTATACTACACACAATTAAACAAGTAACACTGTTTCAATTGATTGCTTCATTTTGCAACTGAAAAAAAGTTACTCTGAATCCACAATTAAAGAGGCAGGGAAAAGAGAGATTGATAATTAAAACAAACATTTCTTAGTTAAGCATCATCCATCAAGCAGGAGGCAGGCATCAGGAACCCAGAAGTAGGAGGAAAGGGGAATTTTAGTGATATGTCTGGGGAATTTTAGTGATATGTCTGTATTGTCATTCAAAGACTTATCTTCATGATAAAAATTATTCAATCCAGGAGATTAGAGGAGTGGCTTCTGGTTTAAATAGGAAAGGGCATCCCCTCAAGGTCCAGAATAAAACATTAGGTGACATTACTGGGGCTGGAATTAAGGGTTAGGAGGTTTCAACCTTTAGAATGCTTAAAGTTCTGAGTCATGTATAATAATCAAATTATTCCTGAATCTTGTCCTGCTTTCTCCTTTTCTTCGTATTTTGTGCATATGCCTTATATTGGCTTATACCACAAAAAATTTACATATATGGTCCCAACAAAAGATTTACAAGTAAGGTAGTCAAGTATCATCTCTACTCTTTAGATTAAAAAAATGAGGCTCAAATAAATTATTTAATGTCTCTATAGAAAACAACTAATAACTCTCAGAACAAGAAACTAGCTGGGGGGGGGGGATTAGGGGGAAAGGCAGAGAGACTGATTGCTGAGGATACAAATTTAAAAAAAAAAAAAAATCCATCCAGACCTTGCCTTCATGGAGCAACAGTCAATAAAGTGGCACAGTGGATTAAGAATGGGGTCGAGTCTGGAAGAAGAACTGAGTTCAAGTTGGACCTAAGACATGTATTAGCTGTGTGACTCTACCTAGTCAAGTCACTGTATGCCTGAGTTTTCTCAGTTGTAAAATGGGGATTTTAAGAATAACTATCTCACAGGGCTGTAGTGAGATCAAAAGAAACAGTCAAGCGTTTAGCAAACAGTAGGCACTTAAATGCTTGTTCCTTTCGTTGTCCCATTTATACTCCAGAGTAGGCCTGCGCAACTTTTTGGCCCGAAGGATTTCCTCTACATACAGGCCTTTAGTGTGCCGCAAGCAACCCAAGGGCTGCAAGTTGTACAGGCCTGCTGCTCTAGAGAATTTAATGTTCTTTATTCACTATTAAATACATTAATTAGACTGACAGCTAAGTGTTTTAAGTTTCCCATACTTCTGCTTCCCCTCTTCTATCTTGCTTTTCCTACTCAAGACTCCTCCCTATCTAGTTTCAATACTGCCACTGCCCTGTTCCCTTTTTCTTTTCTTCCCTTTAGTTTTTTGTTTTTTTGCTATCCTGCTCACAACATGCCTTCAACACTGCCCCCTCTTATTACTTACACAGTCACTATCCTAGGTCAGGCTTTCATCTCCTCCTCTAGACTAAAACTAACCTTGTCCAAATTCGATTTCCCTGCTTCATCTCTCCTGCCACTCCAACCCACCTACTACTAGCTCCCAAAGTGACTCAGGGTTAACCATGCCAGCCAGCACCTTTGGGGTTTCTGGGAACTTCTAAAATAAAATACAAATTCCTTCATCTGTCATCTAAAGTTCTTTGCAACCTGGTCTCTTCTATCTTTCCAGTCTCTTTACATGCTTATTTGCCCTTCCTCACCTATGACTTTCTTCCAGCTCCACACTTTTGCCTTGGCTCCCCCCATGTCTGAAATGCTCTTGTCCCTTACTGTCTTCCTTTAGAATCCTTGGCTTCCTACAAAACATAGTTAAAATGCCACCTTTTGTAGAACATCCTTCCTAGCCCAGTGGCTAGTGCCTGCCTTCTCTAAGTCTACCTTCTTCTATCTATGCCTTTTGTATTTTATATTTCTATTTTATATATATATTTCTTCCATTTCCTCCATTAGGCTATAAGCTCCCTAAGGACAAAATAACAGGGAGCCACTGAAGTTTACTGAGTAACAGCAGACAGGGAGAAACGTACCCAGTATAGGAGTCTAGGGGTGCAGCTTGGTAGAAAATGACTGAGATTGATGCCCTGGGCTCCCTCCTTATATGGAGGATCTAGGGGGAACTCTTCATTGTCTACCTCCCAATCTCTTAAACTAGAGGGTACACCAGCAGCAAGGGATTACTAAGGAGATTTGAGATTCAAGGTTGATGTGATCTTGAAGGATGATGAGATTCCGGAGGGCAAAATGAAGTCCAAGAGAGCAGTCAAGTGGTAAATAAAGGTCTCCAGGGATGCCAAAAACAAACAAACAAATAAATAAATAAATCTGGCCTGACCTCTGGGACTCCATCCCAGCAGAAGCCACCAGTGATACTATTACCTTGGACATGAACTTGGTAGGACCAATCCTAAATAGTACTTGCACTAGATTACAAATCTAACTCTCCTACCTACTCAGGGGAGTTTTTGGGAAAGAGGTCAATATCCTGAGGTGTTTAAGGAGGGGAAAAGAGAATGTTTGTAATTATATACCTACACATATGGGTGCCTGTGTATATGTATATGTGTATATATGCACACATGGGGGAGAGGGGTGGAGGGCTAAAGAGAAGAGAGGGAGAAAGAGACAATATCCTTCTGTAAAAACTAATTTAATGATAAGTGGTTAAATGGACCAGGAGGCATTAGTTGATGGCTTCCTAACAAACAGAGGGGGTTCCAGAGATAGCAAAAAAGACACTCCAACCCCATGACAGAGTGAGGTCAAAGCATACAGAACAGCAAGCAAGCTAGTATGGCTGGACTATAGAGTGCTTAAAGATGTCAAATAATGAAGGTCTGATGTGTTGTATTAAAAGTATGATCAAAAATCAATATGAAATGTCAAATCTCACTTACTGTTTCATGACCTTAGGAAAATATAAATGAAAAGGACTTGTTTTATTGGAAAATCTAATAAACATAGACTAAAGGTCTGTTATGGGCACAAAAGATATTAAAATATTATTTAAGCCTATTATGAGGGAAGAAATAATTCTTGCCTTAATATGGTCGCAGAATAGCCAAGCAGTTCAATGAAACTCAGACTTATTAAGACATTAATTGTGTGAGGCACTGGGAACACAAAAGAAGGAAACAAAATTGTCCTTCCATTTAAGGACTTCTTATTCTATAGGAATCGAAGCATGTATTTAACAGCATGTATTTAAAGCATTCTATGCTATTTCCTAGTTAGAAATGAAGATCCAATCTAAGACAACTCCAAAAATTGGAAAATGCCATCCACACCAAGAAAAAGAACTATGAAATCTGAATGCAGATTGAAGCATACTATTTGCTCTTTTTGTTTGTTTCATCTTTCTGTGGTTTCTCCCATTGGTTCTAATTCTTCTTTACAACATGACCAATGTGAAAATATATTTAGTATGAATGTATACACATAGCCTATATCAGATTGCACACTGTCTTGGGGAGAAAGGAGGAAAGGGAGGGGGAGAAAATTTAGAACCCAAAATTTTTGGAAGTGAATGAAAACTAATAATAAGTATTTTTGTTTTTTAAAGAAAGAAGTGAAGATCATAGAATCTCAGAGCTCAGAGAGACTTCAAGAGGTCATCTAGTCCAATGTGAGCAGAAATCTCCTCTAAAACATATTCTTAAGTGATCTCTGCATATTCCATCTTCAAGGATAGTTGTTCTGGCTTATATAGTTGAAAAACTTATGTTCTTTAACATTGTTTTTTGCTTACTTCTGTCAAACTTCAACATTTTTGCGTTCTTAATAACCTAATTTTTCACTTCTTTAAAGAGGGACTCCCTCACAAACTCATTTTTCTCCTAACCTACTGTTTTAAAAATGTGCACTGTAGAGTTCCAATTTCGGACCGATATCTGAATATTTTTAATTTCTGCATTTATGGATTTTAGCTCTCTTTTGAACTATTCTGGAGGTACCTCTTGTTGATCTGTGCTATCTGGAGAGCCCACAGGATTTTTTTTTTTTTCCAAAAGGCACTGGTTAAGTTCAATTTCTTTCAAGTAATTTATTAAGATCTTTCTATTCTTTTTGATATTTTTGTTTATTCTTTGTTCTGTCTTTAGGATATTTTCTGTTGATTAACTGATCAATGTGTGGGGATTTTATTGAGGATTTTCCTCTTGATATCTGTGGAGACTGATCTTAAAAAAAAAGTGTCATCCCATCATTTACTTGTAGTATCTCTCTCTTTGCTACTGAGCAAATAAAGAAGCCTGGGCTGCAAGGCTCTCAAAGCCTCCCCATGTTAGAGGATACAGGATTCAGCGTCTTCAGCCTTTGTTTTACATAACCTTTTGGGGGACAATTCAGATATTATCATGGTCTTTGGCACTCCTCCAAATTCTACTCTTAGGACTTATTTTCTTCCCAGGGTTGAGTAGAGTCTTTCCATACTTAATGAGGAATGCTCAAGAACAGTCACTGCAACAGCAGGTAATCTTTACTGTAAAGCTAGGCAGCATGTTTTCAACCTGTCCAATTCTTCCTTTCCTTCATTTAACTGGAAGAATCAGGACTTACTATTTTTTGCAAGAGGGTGGAGAAAAGAAGTTTTGTGCAAGAGTCACTACAGCACCATTCCTATGAATTTGCCAATGCTCCTGAAAGGCTTGTATGCTGACTGGCAGGGAAGAACGTAGGAAGCGCGTTAAGTACCAGAATTATCTAGGGTTACTTCATAAGAACTTTACATTTTTAGAAAGTGTCTTCTGTGGATTTAATCGTAATCACTCTACATTTGGAACATAATTCCTTTTACGGAAGATCAGCAGATTATGAAGCAATTTAGAAAAAGTGAACAATCTGCCATCTTGCAGGCCGTCAAGTCATTAACTGTGAGCCTTCCTTACTCTTGAAGTCACTTGAAAAATGACGAAACACGCAGTCTACTCAAACCGCACAAGGGCAGACATCGTCGATACGGGGAAGCAGAAGGAAGTACAGTCCGGCTTTCCCTCACAACTCCTACATGGAAATCTAGAATACGTGCCAGATCAAGACAGGACTGGAAAATCCGATAAGTATTTACAGGGTTATTTGTCTGGGGGTAGGTCTGCATAAGGAGGCTGAATAAGAAATCACTGGATAAAGATAAAGGCTAGACAGGAGCATGCAGCACAGGAATGGATCTTTGTTGTTCAGTAATTTTTTAGTCATGTCCAACTCTTCCTTGACTCCATTTGGGGTATTCTTTCCCATTTCTTTCTCCAGTTCATTTTACAGATGAGAAACTGAGGCAGAATTAAGTGACTTGCCCAGAGCCATACAGCTAATAAGCATCTTCCTAACTAAGCCTTGGTACTCTATCCATTGCACCACCTAGATGGATGGATGTACAGCCTGCCAATGCCTTGCACCAGTGCAAGAAGAGATCCGACATCAGGTACAAAAGGTTAACCTTGAGCAGAGAGCAGGAACAGGTGGCTAACTAACAGCTATATTTGGCATTAGAATCCACTCCAGGGTCACAGACTCAGTAGGGACTAATGAGCCTAGGGGGTAATCATCCAAGGTAAGGAGCAGTCACAGGCCTTAGTCTACGTACTGAATGAAGAACAAGTACAGAAGTGAGTAGCAGCTGTATGGCTCTTGGAGCAGAATAGGGTCTCAATTCCAGCCTGAACCCCAATCAAAGGCCTATAGAGGAATAACCATGGCAGGACCCTCAGTGCAAAGGAAGTCTGTAGTTCTGTCACTATGAATCAACAGAACTTTCTATTTGGCAGGCAGTGACTAAGGCCAACAGCAGTCTACCAGAGTTCAAACCAAGGGCAAGTTCACATTTTGTTCAAACTCAAACCCAGGGCAGAAACTTGCAATGCTCAGAATTCATACTGGATCAGATCATTCTGGTCATATCAAAAGTTTACAGATCCAAAGTCTCTGAGACCCTGGAATAACATAACACCTAATATCCCAAGAAAGTAGCATGAAGACTCAAAAGGACACAAAACAAAACTTTGTCTAAAACACAGCACAGCCATACTTCTTTCAGATATGTACAGAGAATGGTCCTGGTACAAAACCTGAAGTCAGGAAGTAACAGGGATGGAAGAATGAACAAACAATTAAAAAAGAACATCATGAAGAGCTATTATGGTAATAGGGATGCTTAAGACACAAACACACAAAAAGGGAATTACTTCAACATATCTATAAGTAAGACAAAGAACAATACAGGATGGGCAAAAGTTAAAATAAAATTCCTAGAGGAAATAAAGCAAGAGTTTAAAAAAAAAGAGCTAACAATGATTTTCACAAATGAGAGGCACTAGATTTAAAAAAAACTGGGAAAGAAATAGGGAAACAGAGTTAGAGAAAAATGAAAAGAAAAAATTAGTGCTATGGAAGAAAGAATTAGAAAGCAAATTAACAGCCTGGAACAAGAGATACAAAACCTTACCCAAGAAAACAATTTCTTTAAAATTAGAATGGATCAAAAAGAGATCAATAATTATGAGAAAACAAGAAACATTCAAAGAGGAGTCAAAAGACTGAAAAAAAAATGGAAGTCTTAAAATATATTAAAAACAACTTACCTGGAAAATAGATCAGAGTTTTAAAGATTACTGGCCTACCAGAAAGGCATGACCCTCCTCCCTCCTCCCAAAAAAAGAATCAAGATTTCATATTTCAAGAAACCATAAAAGAAAAAGAAAACTGACCTTGGAACCAGAGGGTAAAGTTAAAAAATAAAGAATCCACTGCTCTACTACCAAAAAAAAAATGCCCTATGGAGCATCTCAACTAAAATCTATAGCATTGAGATCTAAGAAAAAAAATAACATAAGTAGGTAGGAAGAAAGAATTCAAATACCAAAGAACCTTAGTTAGGGTCCCACAGGATTTAGTAACTACTGCTGAAGAGTTTGGAAGATAATATTCCAGAAGGTAAAGCCTTTGTAAGTTCAAGAATAACTTCTCCAGCAAAACTGAGTAAAATTCTACAGAAGAATGGAGGGAGAGGGAAGAAAGGCTAGGGAAAATTATCTCATACAAGTAAAAATCTACTACACACAAAGAGAAAGGTAGAGGGCTGTCACTTTAATTTCTCTCTCATTTGAACTAATCAAAGAACACGCATGCACACACATACACAGTTAGTTAAATAATTATTCAACAAGAAAATAAGAGGAAAAGAAGAGTGAGAAAGTGGAAAGGGAAAGAAGGCAGATTAAGGGAGGTATTAGTCCTAAGCAAAACTATAACTAATGATATAAAAAATATCAGCAGGGGGTGGATCCAAGATGGCGGGGTAGAAAGACTCATGTATGCTAGCTCCGAACCCACAGCCCATATATTTCCTGCAAGAAGAACTCCCCACAAATTGTTGATCACAGCAAGGCGTGCAGAAACACAGTGGAAAAGATCTCCGTTCCATAGAGCCTTGGCAAGCCGTCCCCAGGGGTCCGTCGCGCCCCGGACAGTGGAGTCCACCTCCTGTGCTGCCCTGGCCACAGAGGAGCAGATCCGAGCAGGCTTCAGGGACGGAACCTCTGGCAGCCACGAAGGTCCCTCCGCCCACAAATGCTACAGGTCAGTGAGAGAGATATCTGGGCTGGCTGAGAGGGGAGCGGGGTGTCTCCGTGACTTGGGCCCTCTCGGGAGGCAGCAGCGGAGGGAGCGGCAGAGGCAGTGCCAGAGGCAGTGCCAGAGGCAGCAGGACAGCAGGCAGCAGCAGGCAGAAGTTCAGGGCCATTCCGGAAGGTCTCTGCATAAACCATCTGAGGGAACTGAGCCTGGGAGATGGCCCTGCCCCCACCCACCCCATTACTGAAGGTCTCTGCATAAAGCCCCTGAGGGAACTGAGCCTGGGAGGCGGCCCTGCCCCCACCCCAGCACCAGAACTTAAGCTCACATTGAATAGCAGCCGCTCCTGCCACGTAAACCCCATTTGAATCTCAGACCCCAAGCACTAGCTGGGCGGATCTAGGCGGGGGTGGACAGGAATCTCAGAAGTCAAGTAACTGGCTGGGAAAATGCCCAGAAAAGGGAAGAAAAATAAGACCATAGAAAGCTACTTTGAGGGGCTACAGATGTTCCCGCCTTTCAATTCTGATGACGAGGAACAATGCTTACCATCAGGGAAAGGCGTGGAGGTTGGGGCCTCTGTATCCCAGACATCCCAGGGGGATGTCCGGTGGGCTCAGGCCATGGAAGAGCTCAAAAAGGATTTTGAAAATCAAGTTAGACAGGTGGAGGAAAAACTGGGAAGAGAAATGAGAGAGATGCAAGAAAAGCATGAAAAATGGGTCAATACCTTGCTAAAGGAGACCCAAAAAAATGCCGAAGAAAATAACACCTTGAAAAATAGGCTAACTCAATTGGCAAAAGAGGTTCAAAAAGCCAATGAGGAGAAGAATGCTTTCAAAAGCAGAATTAGCCAAATGGAAAAAGAGGTTCAAAAGCTCACTGAAGATAACAGTTCTCTCAAAATAAGAATGGAACAGATGGAAGCTAATGACTTTCTGAGAAACCAAGAAATCACCAAACAAAACCAAAAGAATGAAAAAATGGAAGAGAATGTGAAATATCTCATGGGAAAAACAACTGACCTGGAAAATAGATCCAGGAGAGATAATTTAAAAATTATGGGACTACCTGAAAGCCATGATCAAAAAAAGAGCCTAGACATCATCTTCCATGAAATTTTCGAGGAAAACTGCCCTGACATTCTACAACCAGAGGGCAAAATAAGGATTGAAAGAATCCATCAATCACCACCTGAAAGAGACCCAAAAAGAGAAACTCCTAGGAACACTGTGGCCAAACTCCAGAATTCCCAGGTCAAGGAGAAAATATTGCAAGCAGCTAGAAAGAAACAATTCCAGTATTGTGGAAATACAATCAGGACAACACAAGATCTAGCAGCTGCTACATTAAGGGATCGAAGGGCATGGAATAGGATATTCCAGAAGTTAAAGGAACTAGGACTCAAACCAAGAATCACCTACCCAGCAAAACTGAGTATAATACTTCAGGGGAAAATATGGTCTTTCAATGAAACAGAGGACTTTCAAGCATTCTTGATGAAAAGACCAGAGCTGAAAAGAAAATTTGACTTTCAAACACAAGAATGAGAAGAAGCATGAAAAAGTAAACAGAAAAGAGAAGTCATAAGGGACTTACCAAAAGTGAACTGTTTACATTCCTACATGGAAAGACAATATTTGTAACTCTTAAAATTTTTCAGTATCTGGGTAATTGGTGGGACCACACACACACATACACGCACACACGTACACGCATGCACGCACACACACACACATGCACGCGCGCACACACACACACACACACATGCACACACATACAGAGACAGAGAGCCCAGAGTGAATTGAATAGGATGGGACCATATCTTAAAAGAAATTAAGGTAAATGGTGAGAGAGAAATGTAATGGGAGGAGAGAGGGTGAAATGGAATGGGGTAAATTATATCTCATTCAAGAGGCAAGCAGGAGACTTTTTAGTGGAGGGAAAAAGAGGAGAGCTGAGAAAAAAAACAAGAAGTTTACCCTCATCACATTTGACTAAAGGAAGGAATAAAATGCACACTCATTTTGGTATGAAAACCTATCTTACAATACAGGAAAGTGGGGGAGGAGATAAGCAAGCGGGGGGGATGATGGTAGGGAGGGCAGTGGGAGGAGGGAGCAATTTGAAGTCAACACTCAGGGAGGGACAGGATCAAAAGACAGAATAGAAACAATGGGGGGCAGGACAGGATGGAGGGAAATACAGTTAGTCTTACACAACACGACTATTATCGAAGTCATTTGCAAAACTACACAGATAGGGCCTATATTGAATTGCCTGCCTTCCCAAAGGAAATGGGTGGGGAGGGAGGCATGAGGAGAATTTGGAACTCAAAGTTTTAGGAACAACTGGTTAGTATTGTTGCTGCTACTAGGAAATAAGAAATACAGTTAATGGGGAATAGAAAGTCATCTGGCCCTACAGGACAAAAGAGAAGATGGGGACAAGAGAAGGGAGGGATGATAGAAGAGAGGGAAGATTGGTGATAGGGAAAATTAGATTGCTCGGTGTATTGGGGTGGGGGGAGGGGATAAAAGGGGAGAAAATTTGGAACCCAAAATTTTGTGAAAATGAATGTAAAAAGTTAAATAAATAAATTTTTATTAAAAAAAAAAGAAAAAAATATCAGCAACTCTTTAGTTGAGGCAAAAAATTGAAAACAGAAGGTATGCAACAACTGTGGGAATTGCTGAACTAGTTATGGTATACAAATGTTGTATTATTTGTCCTATATAGAATGATAAAGAGGATAACTTCAGAGAGACCTGGGAAGACTTTTATGAACTGATGAAGGGAAAACAAGTTGAACTAGAGAACAACTGAAACAATGACAACAATACTGTGAAGACACCTGAAAAACTTAAGAAATCTGATTAATGCAATGAGCAACCACAATTTCAGAGGACTCATGATGAAATTCCCTTCAGTACAGAAGTAAAGGGCTCAGTGAGTAAAATGAGAAATGTTCTTTTTAATATGGCCAAAGTGGACATCTGTTTTATTTGACTATACATGTTTATCCTGCTTTCTCAATGGGAAAGCCTAGACAAACAAGAAGGAAGGGGTGAAGGGAGTGGTTGACACTTCAATTTTCCTCTCATCTGAAATGACCAAAGGATAGCACACAGATGTGCACACACATACACCACACCCACACAGAGTTGCATGCAGAAAGACATTTCACTCAACAGGGAAAAAGGAGAGAAGAGTTGGGATAAAGACAGTAGTAAGTTCTGTTGCAAGCATGTTGAATTCAAGATGCATAAGGGATAACCAGTTTGAAATGCCTTACAGTCAGTTAGTGACATATTACTGTAACTTAGGAGAGTCTGGGACTAGGTATCTAGATATGAGAATAATTTGCATAAAAAATATTTACTGAACCCACCATGGGAACTGATGAATTTACCCAGTAAGAGAATGAAAAACAGGAAAGATTTCAGAAGCAAAGGTTTTTGGTACACACACAAATGTGGGTGAGACATGAAGATATAGTAAGAGAAACCGAGAAGAAGGGGTCAGGCAAACAGAAGAACCAAAATAAGAAAATATTCTGGAGGTGGACAAAGGTGTTAAAGGTTGTAAAAAGGTCTCAATCCTTGACCTACTGTTTAGGTAACCTAGAGTAAGTTTTCTAACCTTGTTGGTCCCCAGTTGTTTCACCTTTAAAATGAAGGGGGTAGACAATATCAATGATGAAAGCTCATTTCAGCTCTAAATTTATGATCTCTGAAATACTGTCTTCTATCTAGTCTTTGCTGGAAAAGCCACAACGATAGGCTTGCCACTTACTACCTATTTAAGACAAACTGTTCCATTTATGGGCAGAATTACTGAAAATTTTTTCATGTATATTATAGCATGACAAACTCGTGTCACTCAATGACTTCCATCAATTGCTCCTCAGGGAAAAGGTCTAAAATCTCTTCGACATAAATGCCCTTCTAATATTAGACAAAGTTATTATATGTTCTCCAGGTTTAACATCTGTAGTTCCTTCAAAATGTTCCTAGAGGTTGGGTTTTGATTTCCTTTAACATTCTAATTATCTTCCTTTGGGCACTCTCCAGTTTATTAAATTTCTACCTAAAATTTAGCACCCAAAACCAAATATAATATACCAGATGAAACCTCCAGATTCTTACCTTTTTGTGTCTAATGTTAATTCTTCTATTATCTTTTCCACAGATTCTCTAATTACTAGTATTTTCATTAAGCAGAGCAGAATACAGTTTCATTATAACATCTCTTTCTTCAGGCTATTATATTTTCTATAATATAGCCTATGAAGGCATCAAATTTTTGGCTGCCACACACATTGTATATAGACTTATGTTGGTCTGGCTGTCACTCCACTAAAAGCCCGAGACCTTTTTCATAGAAATTATGAAAAACCCTGTCTCTGCCACTTAGCTTGTCTCAGTTGTCGTTGTTTTTTAATTTAACCTTGAGTGGACAGAGTGCTGGGCCTGGAGTTAAGAAAACTAAGTTCAAATCCAGTAATGCTAGCCTAGTAACATTAATGAACTGTGTGATACCAGGCAAGTTATTTCATTTCTACTTTTGTTTCCTTACATGTAAAATGGAGATAATAACATCAACTACTTCAGAGGATTGTTGTGAGGACAACATGAGTTAATATTTGTAAAGTACTTTAAAGAACTATAGAAATGCTAGCTAACAATATCTGGTCCATTATTCTAGGATACTGACCTCATTAGGATATTCATTTTGTGATATAACAAAACCAGCTATCCCTCTTAGCTTTGGTTCACCTACAAACTGATGAGCATATCACCTATGATTTTTTAAGTCATTAATGAAAATGTTGTGAAGAATTTAGCCAAGGAGAGAAGGATGGAGGAACAGCTTGTTAAATGCTCACTATGGGCAAAGACTATACTGTGCTAAATGCTTTACAAATATCTCTTTTGATTGTCACAACAAACAAACCCTGCAATGAAAATGCTATTATTATATCCATTTTACAGTTGAGGAGACTAAGGCAATGATCAAACGATTTGCCCAGGATCACACAGCTTCTAAGTGTCTGACAATGGATTTTACAATTTCCTTTTTCCTTCCTTTTCATTATTTTTAAGCTTAATTCGAACACTCCTTTCATTCTGTTAACATATTGCATTTTATTCTATCTCATCGACTAGTTATTTACCTATAATTTCTTAAGGAATTTTACTCCTTAGGTCTTCCATATTACAGAAATTCTCCATTGGGTTATAATTTTTCTTTAAAACTCCTTGGTTATTACTGAAGGAAAAAAAGGGTAAAATTAACAAATATGACCCACGTATGAGTTGGAGCTGCTACTGAAATGTAATCTATTAAGGTTAGGCTTAGGTATGTAAGTGGAGTTAAGTATTTCCTGTGATATGAACAATGAGGAGTAGGGAGAGAATCTCAAAATGTCCTCTGGTTTTCAGGGATAGAGAAGGGAACATAGCCTCATGGCAAAGAGATATTCTGATGTTTTCATTAGAAGATGAAGCTTAGGACCAAGGTTCACAGAATGGAGGCTGCAATATGTGGAGCTAATTCCTGCCGAGTAGGAGAAAAGGGGAGCAGGGTTGAACAATAGTTAAGGACTTTCAGCACTAGAGTAACTTTCTGGCGGAAGAGGAAAAGAAGGGAGAAGGCAGGGGTACCTTCAACAAAATTATTCCTAGCATTTTTGACATTGGTGGGGTAGCAACATCCTACAGAATTTCTGGGCTTGCATGTGCTAGGGTCTATCTGCACTAATTTGAGGGTAACACATAGGGCTGGAGCTAGAGTGGGAAAAGGCCCCAATTAATCCTTATCCCAAACAGGTAGAGAGAAAAGTAGTGGCAGATGGCTCTTGTTTCTAATGATAAGTGGTATAAACCAGGTCAGGATCAGTACAGGCTCCAAAATGCTACATAAAACAGGACAACATGATTCCACAGGTGGATGTACTAGTAGTCATAACTTTTCCCCTTGCTTTCTCCTTTTTTGGTGAGGCAAAAGGACAGGTCTGTTGATATTTCTCAATCACAGGTCCACAGCTCTACAAATAAGAAGGGACTCCAGAGGTCATCCAGTCTACCTCCTTCATTTTACAGTTAAAGAAACTGAGACCCAGGAAAGGTTAGGTAACTTGACCAAACACATACAGTTAGCAAGAGAGGCTGGATTTAAACTCATCCTTTGAGGACAGGGTCAGTATTAGTTTCCATAATACCATGATGTGACAGGATTTAGGCAGGGCTGATACCCCAGGTTTTATACTTTCCCACCATTTTATAAGATCTCTCAGAAGGCTATTAATGTTAAGAATTATTTTCTTTTTAACTTTTTGGGGATTTTTTTGTCTTATTTTATTTTTTTAATTACATGTAAAAAAAATTAACACTTGCTTTTTTTAGATTTTAAGCTCCAAATTCACTCCTTCCCTTCTCATCCTTGAGGAGGCAACCAATTTGATATAAATTATACACATGAAATCATTAAAAATATATTTTTCTTCTTAGCTTCTTATTTCACAATGAAATCAAGAGTGTTTGCCACAAGTCAGTCAAGTCAATAGGCACTTATTAAGCATCTACCATATGCCAGCAGGAAACATCAGAGAGAAGTTTCAGTACAGAGTTCAAATTTAAGAGGGATTGTGTATAAATGGTAAAGAGTTCCAGATCTCCTCTTTGCGACTGATGACCTTGTTGTAGATCCTCCCAAATAATCAACTCAAAAATTTTAACTGTTACTAGTCAGAAAGAAATAACAAGTGGATTTAAAAAAAAAATCTATTGTAGGAAAAAGGAGGTTGGACGGTATGTGAATTTCAGCTCTCAGAACTGAACTGTTCACCAAGTCAGAGGAGACGAAACAGCACTTGAGCCATGGAGTGTAGGAACCAGTATATGTGACTATGAGATATGTTCTGTTTCTTACATCACAGGAAGCTCCACAATTAGAAATGCTATTTTACTTCCCTAACATTTAGCATTAACAAGTACGCTCAGAAACAATTACATTACATTATTTTAATTAAAATGTGAGCCAACTTTATTATGGAGAGGCAGCGTGGTTTAACACGAAGGACACTCGAGCCAAGAGATTTTAGTTCAAAGCTCAGCTCTATGACCAGCTACCCTCAGTCTCAGTTTCCTCAACTGCACACAATGAGGTAAATGACTGAAAGGCCTCAAATGTATCTTTCCAGCTCTAAATTTCTATCAGTTCAAATTTCTTCCAGTTCTGTAGTTCAAATTTGCTTTAACATTTTAAACTGTATTTTTATATGAATTCAAAATATTTCATGAAATACTACCTTATGTCCAGGAAAGAGTATGGGTTTTAGCGTCAGGGGACCTGGGTTCAAATTCTGCCCCAGTCACAAGTTACCTGCATGACCTTGGCAGTTCAGTTAACATGCCTTTGTCTCAGGTTCATCAACTGCAAAATGAGAGTCCTGAACTGGAGGATGTCCAAGTTTCTTTCCAACTCTAGATCTATTATTCTATAATCTTATGTTCCAATAAAATGAAACCAGTAGACAGGCTTTAAGAATTTTAAAAGGTTAACAAATTAACCAGGAAACACAGAAAAACAAAATAATATTAGAAATATTTCATTTTAGGACTACAGACACATTTACAGCAAAAAAAAAAATTTCACTTGCTATTTCTTAAATGTTTGGACCTAAATCTTTCCTCTTTGAGAATTTTAGAATATTAAAGAGCAGAGTTACCTTCCTGAACCTAATGTTTCATATCACCTTTTTAATGAAAAAAAAAAATACCATTGTTTCTATAAAGCCTTTTTCTTCCCTGATTTAGAAAGATTTTAAGAAATAGGGTAAAGATTATCAGGAAACAACTGAGAAGGCAAAACAAACAAATTCATCAATCATCCCCAGCTGAACCTTCAGCATCCTTTGGCCTAATGCCCTTCAGCAGTTGTTACTACACCACAAAATCAAGACTCTTCCATGGAACCCCACTCTTAGACATCAGACTACTCACACAGGTCCGCCCACCAGTGCATCTTTTCAGTCAGCATTATTCATGAAGAAATGCCTCTTCTGTCAAATACTCAGTACCAGGACAATGTAAAACATCACTAATCACATCAACAAAACTGCATAAAATCAGTAAATTTCTATATGAATTTAGTTGTTTTTGTTTTAAGATTTTTTTAGAGGGACCCTGATTATAATCATAATTCAATAAATTATTAAACTCTCATACTTCTGTACAGAGTTAAACTATTACACTGCCCAAACTCAAAAATTTTCTATATGATTCAAGAACCAAAGATGTATATTAGGTTTAAGCAACCGTGTGTAAGAGTTTCAAATATTTTCTTATATTTTTTTAGGAATGAGAAGATTTGTAAAGAATAGTATTCAGAAAACACCACTCTACATGCAATTATTTTTCTTGGCAGCAACAGAAGTTAAGAAATAGTAGAGTTCATGCCAAAATACAAATACCATCATGGAAAGATGTGAAGTGCACAGATAGAAACAGAAATACCTGTTCTCAATTAGTCAGGTGATAACTACGGTCAACAGTAACCAAAGCCTCTCACTTTAAGCTTTCTTTCAACTGATAATTCTTAGATAATCTATAAGCCTAAAGAATATACCCACCTAGCAATAGTAGTTCTCAATATCCTGCTTTTTCTTCCTGGCCTTTTTTCTCGTCTCATCTTCCATATAAAAAGATAATGAATAAAAGCCTGACATTGAAATATTTGTGTCATTTTTGTAAGCTGATGGTTTACGAAATTAAGTATTGAAAACAATTTAAATTTTTTTAAAGTAACAATTCAAGAAACTTCACATAACTTAGGTTTGTGTTTATACAACTCTCAAATTATATAAATTTGAAGTTGTCTTTTTAATTTTGTAACATTTTCCCCATATTCTTACCACTAACTGCTGCATGCTGCTTCAGATATTCTCGTCTCACATTTATATTTTTCACCAGACACTGCCTGGCATGTGCTCTTCTTTCTTTCACTGGGTCTTTCGCACACAGTGCACAGATTGCCATGTATTCAAGTGGCAACCGTAATCTGGAAAGGCCCTTGTGAAGTTTCTGAGCAAACACTTGTCTTACTTGGTAGCATTCATCCTACGGAGAAAAAAAATTAAATTTCTTTCGTATATGTCATGCAAATACAAACACATACACATTTATATATAGGCTATTCAAAGAGTCTTACTAAAGTTTTAAACTATATTATTTTCAGAAGCATAAATACTAAAAAAATTCTAAAAATATCATTTGAAAGTTTTTTGTTAATTTTATACTTCTTAAGTTTTGCAGATTTCAAATAATAAAATTTTAATTTAATTTTCTAAGTGAAACTTTCACAGACTAGGGGATTGCTAAAAAAGGTCCTCTCCACATTTCTTGTGAGGGTCAGGTCAAAACTGTCATGAAAGCACCAAAACCTCATTGTTTAGATGACCTTAAGGCTGTGGTTATAAATGCAATTCTTTCAGTCACTGACTAACATCTGATCAAAGTTTTGACAAAATTCAGAAATCAACTAGAGCAACATATAGCACAAGATAGTGGTTATGTTGAATTTTAATATTAAAACATATCAATATTTCTTAAAAACTAAATATTAAAAAATTTTCAAATTTTGAAAATAAAATTGTAACATTTAGATTTCTGAAGTTATTAAAACTTAAAACTGCACTAAGACTTTTGGAATACTGTGTGTTGTGCACAAGCCTGCATGCACGGTTATTTGCGCCAATAACTGGGTTTTCTGCTTAACAAGCTAAGATGAAAGTAGGAATCTATCTTAGGCTGATCTCAAGACTGGGGTATTCAATTTGGACATAAACTAATACCACTCACAAAGCATTAATATAGTTTGTTAAAATAAAAAAAATTAATTAACATGGGTAAAAACACATAGTAGGTTTCAAAAGCTCATGTGATATTTCAACAAAAGTTTAAATATATGGTTATATTCTCAAGCAGATTCTCACTTCTAGGCAATTTGTCTGGAACAAATTTCTTTTTTGTCAAAGGGAAGAGAAAAAAGAAATAAGGGTAGACTACTAATTATAATAGTAAAGTACCATATTTATCATCTCATTTCTTCACCAAGTATATTAAAAGCAATTAAAATACTTAACTGTTCTTTTATGTTTTAGTTCATGAGACTTTACACATGGTTTTTATAGCCCCAGGACCTAGCGCAAGGTGATCTGGGTAAGTCATTTTAACTTCTTCGACTCAAGTTTCCTTTATCAGTGAAAAGGGAGTAATATTTGTACCACTACCCATCTCACAGGTAAATGACACTCTATTGTAAGCTATTTAATTATCTTATTAAAAAATTTACTATAACTATGGACGAAATAAAATCTATGCTGCTGAGCCAGTGAACATAAATTAAAAAAGATGTAAAAGGGCTGCTTTACTCTTACTCCTAGACACTGATTTAAAAAAAAAAAAAAGTATTCCACATTTATGAAAAATCAACTCAAAAGAGTTTTGAGGTTATTATTATAGGATGATTTATTCCCCCCTGAACAAAGTACAAGGCTAGAGATAAAATTCATTACTCAGAACTTCAAGATACGTTAGAACAGGAGTTCTTAACTTGACACTCGTGAACTAGACTTCCCCATCCCTCAAAATTTTGGCTTCCTTTGTACACCTGTATATTTTATTTTAGACATTTAAAAACGTCATTCTTGGAAGAGGTGCTTAGGCTTCATTATACTGACAAAGGGGCCTATGACAAAAAAAGGTTAAGAATATCTGCCTTACAAGATTCATCCAGTCTATAGCCATCATAATATAAGATAGATATTTCTGACTTAACAGTCCCAGACTGACCAGACTGTGGAACAGAGACAAAGGATAATAGCTGGGGAATGTTACCAGGACTATTACAAGAAGCAAGAAGCAGAGAAGTTCAGCTCCCCCAGGAGTATGTGTATGAGAGGGGGAAGCAAAAGAGGTGGGATATGCCAGTACCCTGGAAAGCATGGTATAGTGGAAAGTGACTTCTATTCAGAAGACCAGACTCTGCTACTATCAAAACTCTTTTGAGTTGATTTTTCATAAATGTGGAATACTTTTTTTTTTTTTATAATTCAATTATGAAAATAAACAAGAAAAACTGTTCAAACATGTCACATAAAATGTTATGGTAATGGATATTTCCAAAATTCTGTTGTAGCTTAACCAGCAATTCAAGTCAGAATGTCTCAAGATTCAATTAATGCATTACTGCAAAGCTACTTAATGATTTTAGGGAGGGTGTACGTTTTTACATATATATATTTATAACAGAATAGGAGTCACTCATTTGTTGCTTTCTAAAAAGTTCACACATCAAACCATCAGACAAATGCGGTTGTACTACTCTAGTCCATAGACTGCTTTAGCAACACTTACACAATATGAGTGGCTGAAGTAGTAGTCGTGGAAATGGCCTAAAAGAGCAGAAAGAGCACAAAGAGCAAGGACTAGAGAGGAACTGCGTATGAATGTCACCTCTGACACTTGCCATCTGTATGGCTTTCACCAAGCCATTTTATTTCCCTGGGCTTCCATTTCCCTGTCTGTAAATGAGAGGGTTGTATGTCATGAACCCTACGTTTCCTCCAGTTCTAGATCCACTCCACCACCATCTGATATTAGAGAACTAAAAGTTCAGCACCACAGATTTAAAATTAATTATGACTGAGTTAAGTAAGCTAAAACTTCATTTAAGTTTTTAATCTTTTTGGGTAGATTTTTTCCTACTGAAACTCATAGTCTATAACAGGTAGTCATTTTCCTTACATTGATAGCTAAAGCACATAACTGATATTGTTCTAATGTGATGATTTCATGGTAACAGGGTTCTTGGGCCAACTTCACAATGGCACTCCCAGCAGCCAGTCTCAGACGCGACATATCTGGTTTACTAAAAATAAGAAAGAAGAAACATATTAGTTTTGGTTTTAAATTTTTGCACATGGTGTTGCTAGTTCTTGGATTTTATTTTGTAATGATATGTAATATTTGTAAAATCAGATTCAACAAATCTTCAATATCTCTCCTCTGTAGTAAGATATAAATCTATGCTAATTTCATGCTAACAACCCTTTTGTTTTCCCCTTAAGAAATAACTTTCTGATAAACCTAAAATAAATCTGCAGACATAGTATGTGACTTTTGACACTGTATGTGTATGTGTGTGTGTGCGTGTATGCTTTAATAGCCATATTAAGTATGTAAATGAGCAAGTTTCAATGTCTAATTAATATGAAACTGTGAAGAACAATGGGTTGTGGTCATCAGGAAACCAGGTCTGATCTGACTGATCTTGTTTAACATGAGTAGCATGTCATTTCCCCATTTGGGGTCTCAGATTCTTCTCCACTTACAAATGAGGTTGAGCAAGAGAAATAACTGATCCTTAATATGCCATAACTAAATTTTTATAAAATATCTGCTGTGAAACCAAACAGAGGCACTACATAAAGAGCTGGTACTGGAATCAACAGAACCCTTGAGAGTAAGTCGTGTCTCTGATCGATCCTGGCTGCGCCACCATGGCCAAGCCATATAAGCTCTAATTCTCTAAGACTACAAATAACACACTCTTTGTTGGTCTGCATGACTAGAAGTCACTTCTATGCCAGGCATTCATCTAAACAGAGCTAGCTCCCAAGCCAAACTATCCAAGTTTAAGTAAATATCTTTTCCATTAAATAATCAGTAACATCTAAAAGTCAAAAATAACAAATTCATGTGTGGTTTTATATAACTTTCAAAGGAATATGCTTTGACTTGAGAGGAATACTTGTTTGAATATGTGCTGGAAAGTGTCTTTCATGTCAAACAAAAATTAATTAATAAAAATAAAGTTTAAAAAATGTTTGCTTTTAATAGTTGCCTGGGACACTGAGATATTTAGCAACTTGCCCAGGGTCACGCACAACTAGTAGGAGGCAGAGACTGATCTTGGCCCCTGATCTTCCAGACAGTAATTTTTAATAAAACTGCAGAAGAGATGCCCATCTGCACTCATTGAGGAAATTACTCTCATCAAGGACTCTATCAATGAAATCTCAGATATGATTTCTTTAAAAAGTGATTTTTAAAAGATCTAATTATTAGCCAAAACTGACATGGCAAGCACTCTAATATTAGCTTCCATTTATATAAAGTATTATAGTTTACCACGGGCTTTTCTATTTAGTATAATTATCCCTACTTCACAGATAAGCAAATGAAAGTTCTGAAAAGTTAAGTGACTTGCCCAAGGTTGGTGATGTAGACCAACATCCAGGTCTTTTGGCACAAACTCCAAAGCTCTTTTTACTACATCTGGCAAACTTCTATTAAATAACAGTTTTTGAAATAGTAATAATGAAAGACAAGACAAAGGCCAAATAAGCACTGTTTTTAAATTTAAAAATTATAAAAATTATTTATAAGCTTTCTTGTAGCAATTTAAATGTAAATAAAGTACACGTATAATAAATGGGATCACACTACCATAGTATTTATTTTATACATACACTTGGGTGTATGCATGTGTGTACACACATACATACATATAATTTTAGTATTTATCAAAACAGTCCTTCATATTATATAATACATATGTTGTAGGAAATGGGATATCTAATGAAAGAAAATCTATAAAATAAGGTCATGTTTGCAGTTTTGTTGTGAAGAAATATTATTCAATATTAACTAATGAATTATTTATTGACCCTAACTTTGTGCATTAGCATTCCGTTAAGGACTGAAATAGATTAAAAAATACAAATATGTAAGGTATGTTGGCTCCTCCTCTTAAGAGTTTATAAGCTGGCTTGGCTTAGGATGCTGTGCTCACTACTGCCCCACATTTCTTTCCCTGAAGGGTAGGTATTAATTTCCATCCAAGGTGATAATTAGCTAATTCAATAAATTAACTGTACTAACTTGCTAATGAGATACAGCTCTAAACTTCCTAAGAGACCTTAACTTTTCAGCTATATATGTAAATTATGAAAAGGGTATTCTAGAGACGCAAAATTATTTGGTTTCTCTTTGTATTATGCCAATTTATATAAATTATTTCTGGAATCAATAGAAAATAGAGTGTATATGCTACAACTATATAAAGTTCATCTTCTTAAAAATTAACACTCTAAGAATATTACCAAAGATTGCTCTTCCTGAAAAGTTGCAAATCCCTAATTTGTAGTAAATGATTGCTACACTAAACCTGATCAATTATGAAAAGACAAAAACCATTCAATTTACACCTGGGTTAAACAAATCACTCTAGTAAATTTATGAAGCCCTGACAAAAAATTTCAAGCTTATGCAATTCATATGTATTTGTGAAATTCAAGTAAAAGATTTTAATGACTGACAGCAATAAAAAACTTAATAAAAATCATGATTCTGGGAAGTGGTTTTGCTGAGAACATAAGCACATATATGATCATGACCAAATAATTTATCAATGATTTTATATTTCATTATTAGCCAGAGGTTCTGACAACATAAGCACATATATAACCATGACCAAATAATCTGTCAACGATTTTATATTTCATTATTAGCCAGAGGTTCTGTTTTCGGGAGTCAAGATGGTGGAATAAGAAGTGGCTCTCACCCTTCCCAATGACTTCTGAAGGCCTTGAAAATAGTACCACAGGAAAAACCCTGGAACAGCTGAGCCGGCAGAAGTACAGCAGTCTTGTAGCCCAGGAAGTTGGGGAACTAACAGTAAAGGCCCTTCTCACGCTGGGGAAGGGGGAGCAGCACAGGATGGGAGGCAAACCAGTAAGCCAGCAGCAAGTCCCACCTCAGCAAACCAGGGGGAGATCCCGAGCCCCAGGGTTGTAGAGCAGGCAAGTACCAACACCAGAACCCCACAAGTGCCTTAGCACAGGCAGGGGAACTAACTGGCAGATATCAGCTCAGAAAACCACCACATGGGCTGGCGTTCTCAACCAGTCAAATCTCCCAGTGCTTCAGCACAACTCCAGGAGTCAAAGCCCCAGGAGGGAGGCAGACACCCTCCAGTACCAAAACATTCAAGTGCAAAGTCTAGGTGACCAGGAGCCAGTGCAAGGCCCATGTGAGCAAGTGTTCCCCAGGGGCCAGACTCCCCACCCCCACGCTGAGAGATCCTGAGTTGTTGACCCCAGCTCTGTACCAGATAAGCTGCCAGACCCCTATAGCCTCCAGCTGCCAATACCTGAGGCTCCAGCACACAAAGTCAGTAACCAGGTCCTGAACAACAAGATCAAGAAGATTGGGTCAGTGTCCTCTCCAGCAGGAGAGCTCAACTCTAAAAGCCAGGAATCAGGCAAACACCATGAGTGAAAAGCAGAAACCGACAATGACCACAGATTCTTATTATGGGGACAGGGAAGATAAAGACACAAATTCAGAAGAGAATACCATCTGAAACCTCAAAGCCTTCTTGGAAGAGCTCAAGGATTTTAAAAGTCAAATAAGGGAGGTAAAAGAAATGAGAGGTATATAAGAGAGAGTCAATAGCTTGAAAAAGGACAAAAACTGACAGAAAACAAGTCCATAAAAAGTACAAATGGTCACATGGAAAAGGAGCCACAAAAACTCCATGAAGAGAAGATATCCTTAAGAAGTAAAATGGGCCAAATGGAAAAGGTGATACGAAATCTAATAGAGGAAAACAATTCCTTAAAAATTATAATTGGGCAAGTAGAAGGTAATGATTTTATGAGATATATTTGTCAAAAAGAAATAAAAAGAAAGAAAAAATAGAAGAAAACGTAAAATACCTAATGGATTAAACAACTGACCTGGAAAATAGACCCAGGAGAGACAATTTTAAAATTATTACTCTACCCAAAAGCCACGATGAAAAAAAGACCCTGGACAGCATTTTTTAGGAAACCATCAAAGAAAATTGTCCTGAGGTCCAAAAACCAGAAGGTAAAACAGTCATTCAAAGAATACATTGATCATCTCCTGCAAGAGATCCCAAATTGAAAATGCCAAGGAATATGATAGCCAAATTCCAAAATTACCAGGTCAAAGAGAAAATGCTGCAAGCAACCAAAAAGAAACAATTTAAATATCATGGAACCACAGTCAGAATTACACAGGATCTTGCAGATTCTACATTAAAAGATCAGAGGGTGTGGAATACAATATTCTGTAAGGCAAAAGACCTTGGATTACAACCAAGCATCAACAATCTTTCAGGGGAGGAGATGGACAATCAAAGACCTGCGTGATGAAAGACCAGAACTGAAAAGAAAATTTGATCTTCAAATACAAGATTCAAGAGAGGCATAAAAAAGTAAACAAGAAAGAAAAAAACAAAAACATGTTATTAACAGGGACAAACTGCTTACATCTCTTTAAGGGAAGATGGCATGTATACATAGAGAGAGGGCATGAATATAAGCTGACTTTGATGTGATGATAAAAAATCTAAGTGGTGAAAGGGGATTGTACTGGGAGAAGAGGAAAGGAGGATGTAGACAAAGGTAAACTACATCACATGAAAATGCACAAAAACTTATTACAGTACAAGGAAAGAAGGGGACAAGAGCATTGTTTGAACTTTTATCAGATTTGGCTTAAAGAGGGTAATAACAATCAGGGGAAAACAGTTAGGGGAAAAGAAAAGGGAGGGTGTGGACAGAAGGGAGGAAAAGAAGCATTAAGGGTAAAGGGGAAGATAATGGCAGGGGTTAATAGTACAGATTGAAGGAGGTAGTGGTCAGAAGCAAAACTTTAGAGTGAGGAGGGAAAGTGAGAAAGGAGAGAGAAAAGAATAAACAGGAAAAAACAGAATGAAGAAAAAGACCCAGATAATAGTAATCACAACTGAATGTGAATGGGACAAACTCTCCCATAAAATGAAAGTGAATAGCAGAGAGGATTACAAACCCTAACCCTACAATATGTTGTCTAGAATAAAGAAGTTTGGTGCAGAGGGACACACTGAGTAAAGGTAAAAGACTGGAGCAGAACACACTATGCTTCAGCTGAAGTAAAAAAAAAAAGGAGGGGTAGTTAAGTGAAATGAATGAATATTTACAAAAATATAAATTGCCAAGATTAATAGAAAGGGAATTAAAACATTTAAATAGTTCCATTTCAGAAAAAGAAACTGAACAAGCCATCAATGAACTCCCTAAGAAAAAACTGCCAGGGCCAAATGGATTTACAAATAAATTCTACCAAACACTTAAAGAAGAACTAATTCCAATACTATACAAATGATCTGGAAAAACAGGTGAAGAAAGAGTCCTATGAAATTCTTTCTATGATACAAATATAGCGCTCATATCTAAACCAAGAAGAACCAAAACAGAGAAAGAAAATTATAGACCAATTTCCCTAATGAATACAGATGCAAAAATTTTAAATAAAACATCAGCAAAGAGATTATAGCATTTTATCTCAAGGATAATACACCATGACCAGGTAGGATTCATATGGGGAATGCAGGGCTGGTCCAATATGAGGAAAACTATCAGCATAACTGACCATATCAATATTAAAACTAACCGAAATCATTATTAGTTAGAAATTTTCTCATTAGTCTCTCATTAGACTGTAGAGGGAAGAGACTTCAAACACAAAGACAAACTAGCAGGCTACTTCAATAGAAAGGTAATGAAAAAATTTATCAAGATAGTGACAGTATCAGAGAAGAGATGGGGACTTAAGAGATGTTATGAAGAGGACAAAACCCAAGTTTCCAGCGAAGGTGATTGGAAAAGGATTGTGGTGCCCTCTACAGTAACAGGGAGGAAGGTTTGGGAAGAAAAATACTAAGTTCATTATCTGTCAACATGTTGAGTGTAAGATGTCTATCGACATTTTAGCTCTAGATGTCTAACAGGCATTTAGAGACCTAAGACTGGAAGTTGAGAGAGGTTACGACTGTATAAGTAGATCTAAAGATCATAGATATTTTTATTGCTACCAGTAGACTCGAATTTCACAGCAATCTAGGTTCAATGGAATTATAAACTTCAGTTGATAAAGATCAACTTTTATTTACTTTATATATTTATATATATTTAGTACTTTTTCAAAGTTTCCCATGACCTCAAGATAGCAATAGGAAATATATTAACAGGATGAAAAGTATCATTACTCCTTTTGTGGACTGAGTTATTGAATTGCTACAGCTTCCCAGTGAAGGTAAATCTCATTCTGAGTTGGTTATTTCATATAAAAAATTTTAGGCAACACAGGGACTAGATGAATTCTAATATACAGCAATGAGTTAATTTACTAACATGAAGATTTCAGCATCAAATACTATGTGGTAAAACAAAATGCATAAATTAGTGGGGGATGATGAAATTCTGGAAAGGGAAGGAAAGAGAAACATCTGTAAATCAGATAATAGCAAATATTTTTTAAAAATTCATACCATATAATCCCTTAGGCTGACATTTAAAAATGTCACACTAATTTTTTAAGTGACATATTCTTCTGTGCCATTTATTTGAAATGTATTTTCTATTTAACTGCCCCATACCACACAAAACAACACAACAAACGATACCTACAATGGTCCATCAGTTCCATTTTTTAACGTAGAAAGAGCTGTCCAACATTATTCACTCTTGGATTAGGTAATTAAGCAATTATGCTGTTCACATAGTTTTGAATGACTAAATGCATACCTAATTTTCCCCTGTTCTGTTAAGTCTCCATCGCTATGTAATATTGTTGTTAATAATCTTAGTGTAGAAGTTCCTGATTTGCTGTGATTGTTTTTCATTCCCAGAAGCCATCGCACCATCATTTTAATAGCCTGAATCTTAAAAAGACAAAAAAGAAAAAAAAAATCAACCAAAAGGAAAATTTTTTAAAAGAATTTTCAAAAAAAAAATTTAAGAAAATCATAAAATTCTTCAAAGACAGAGGATACCTTTATCAGTATTGCATTTTTTTCTTTTCAAGTTATAATAAGGTAGTTTCGCTATCAATTTCTTTTTTTACACTAATTTTATTTATATTTAATGTTCTATAATCATTACCATAAAATTTAGATTTTTTTTTTTGCCCCTACCTACCTCCCCCCAACCCCCTCCCTCCCCAAAACAGCATACAATTCTATATAGGATCAAGACATACATTCCTATTGAATACAATTTTACTATAGTCCTGCTGTGTAAAAAAAATAAAATAAATGGCAGAAATCATATAACAAACCAAAAGGTTAAACACACACACACAAATTATCTGCTGCATTCTGTGATTGAATTCCATAGTTCTTTCTCTGGATGTGGAAGGCACCTTAGAAGATCATTGGGAATTTTTTTTCTTAATGCCCTTGCATTGCTTGCTATGAAGATCAAAGTCTACCAGAAAAAAATCTCGCACACTGCAGTCGTTGTTGTGCACAAAGTTCTCCTGGTTCTGCTCCTTTCGCTCAGCATCAGATCATATAAATCCTTCCGGGCCTCTCTGAAGTCTTCTTGTTCATCATTTCTTATGGCGCAATAGTACTCCATTACATTCATATACCATAATTTCTTCAGCCATTCCCCAATTGATGGGCATCCCTTGATTTCCAGTTTTTGGCAACTACAAAGAGAGCTGCTATAAATATTTTTGTACATATGAGACCCTTTCTCATTTTTATGATCTCTTGGAGATACAGTCCTAAAAGCGATATTGCTGGGTCAAAGGGTATGCATATTTTGTAGCCCTTTGGGCATAGTTCCAAATCATTCTTCGGAATGGTTGGATGAGCTCATGGCTCCACAATGAATTAGTGTTCAACCCTCCCACATTCTCCAATATTTATTATTTTCCTGTTCTGTCATATTTACTAATCTGATAGGTATGATGTGGTACCTCAGAGTTGTTTTGATTTGCATCTCTCTAATCAAAAATGATTTAGAGCACTTTTTCATATGATTATAGATATCTTTAATTTTTCCTCTGAAAACTGCCTGTTCATATCCCTTGACCATTTATCAATTGGGGAATGACTTGTATTTTTGTACATTTGACTCAGTTCTCTATATATTCTAGAAATGAGACGTTTATCCCCGAGATTAACTAAAAATTTTTTCCCAATTTACTATGAATTTTGGTTGCATCGGGTTTGGTTGTGCAAAAACTTTTCAGTTTAATGTAATCAAAATTATCCATCTTGCATTTCATAATGCTTTCTATCTCTTTGGTAAAAAATTCTTCCCTTCTCCATATGTCTGATAAATACACTATTACTTGCTCCTCCAGTTTGTCCATGGCATCAATGTTCATAGCTAGATCATGTACCCATTTGGACTTTATTCTTGTGTATGGTGTCAGGCATGGGTCTATGCCTAGTTTCTGCCACACTGTTATCCAGTTTTCCCAGAAAATTTTGTCCAACATCCCAGAAGCTGGGGTCCTTGGGTTTATCAAACAGGAAATTGCTATATTCATTGCCTGTTGTGTCTTGAGTACCTAGACTATTCCACTTGTCTACCCTTCTGTTTCTTAGCCAGTACCAAGTGGTTTTGATAACTACTGTTTTACAATACAATTTGACATCTGGTAGAGCTAGGCCACCTTCCCCAGCATTTCTTTTCACTAGTCCATTTGATATTCTGGACCTTTTGTTCTTCCAGATGAATTTTGATATTATTTTATCCAGCTCTAGAAAATAATTATCTGATAGTTTAATTGGTATAACACTAAATAAGTAAATTAATTTAGGTAGAATTGTCATTTTTATTATATTGGCTCAGCCTACCCATGAGCAACTGATGTTTCTCCACTTCCTTAGATCTGATTTTATTTGTGCAAAAATTATCTTGCAATTGTGTTCATATAGTCCCTAGGTTTGTTTTGGCAAGTAAACTCCCAAATATTTTATAGTGCCTACCCTAGCTTTAAATGGGATTTCTCTTTCTATCGCTTACTGTTGGACTCTGTTACTAATATATAGGAATGCGTAAGATTTGTGCAGGTCATGTAGTGGAATTATTTCAAGTGGGATTCTCTAAGTATATCATCATATCATCTGCAAAGAGTGATAACTTAGTTTCTTGTTTGCCTATTCTTATTCCTTCAGTTTCTTTATCTTGCCTAATTGCTACAGCTAACATTTCTAGTGCCATATTGAATAATAGTGGTGATAATGGATATCCTTGTTTCACCCCTGATCTTATTGGAAATGCATCTAGCTTATCTCCATTGCATATCATGCTTGCTGAAGGTTTTAGGTAGATACTGCTTGTTATTTTTTGGAAAGTTCCCTTTACTCCTATGTTCTCCAGTGTTTTTAATAGAAATGGGTGCTGTATTTTGTCGAAAGCTTTTCCTGCATCTATTGAGATAATCATATGGTTTGTTAGTTTTGTTGTTGATATGATCAAAAATGCTAACAGTTTTCCTAATACTGAACCAGCCCTTCATTCCTGGTATAAATCTTACCTGATCATAATGTATTATTCTCGTGATAAGGTGCTGCATTCATTTTGCTAAAATCTTATTTAAAATTTTTGCATCTATACTCATTAAAGAAATTAGCTATAATTTTCTTTCTCTGTTTTGTCTCTTCCTGGTTTAAGTATCAAAACCATATTTGTATCATACAAAGAATTTGGGAGGACTCCTTTCCTAATTTTCAAAAATAGTCTATATAGTATTGGAATTAACTGTTCTTTAAATGTTTGATAGAATTCACTTGTAAATTCATCCGACCCTAGAAATTTTTTCCTAGGGAGTTCATTGATGGCTTGTTCAATTTCTTTTTCTGAGATGGGGTTGTTTAAGTAGTCAACTTCCTCTTTGGTTAATCTGGGTGATTTTTATTTTTTAAAATACTCATCCATCTCATTTAGATTATCGAATTTGTGGGCATAAAGTTGGGCAAAGTAATTTCTAATTATTGTTTTAATTTCCTCCTCATTGGAGGAAATTGGTGGAGTTCACCCCTTTCATTTTTGATATTAGTAATTTGATTTTCTTCTCTTTTTTTTAAATCAAATTGACCACAGGTTTATCAATTTTATTAGTTTTTTCATAAAACCAGTCATTGGTTTTATTTATTAATTCAATACTTTTCTTAATTTCAATTTTATTCATCTCTCCTTTGGTTTTCAGTATTTCTAATTTGCTATTTACTGGAGGATTTTCAATTTGTTCTTTTTCTAGCCTCTTCAGTTGCATGCCCAAGTCATTGATCTCCTCTTTATTTTATGTAGGCATTCAAAGATATAAAACTTTCCCTAAGAACAGCTTCTGCAGTATCCCATAAGATTTGATAGGTTGTCTCATTACTGTCATTCTCTTGAATGAAGTTGTTGATTGTTTCTATGATTTGTTGCTTAACCCACTCCCTTCTTTAGGATTATTTAGTTTCCAATTAATTTTTGGTTTATCTTTCCATGGTATTTTATTACATATAATTTTTATGCAGTATGATCTGAGAAGGATGCATTGACTACCTCTGCCTTTCTGCACTGGATTATGAGGTTTTTATGTCCTAGTACATGGTCAATTTTTGTATATGTGCCATGTATTGCTGAGAAAAAGGTATATTCCTTCTATTCTCATTCAATTTTCTCCAGAGATCTATCATAGCTACCTTATCCAGAATTTTGTTCACCTCCTTAATCTCTTTATTGGTTATTCTGAGATTAGATTTATCAAGTTCAGAGAGAGGGAGGTTGAGGTCCCCCATTAGGATAGTTTTGCTGTCTATTTCTTCCTTCAACTCCTCCAACCTCTCCTCTAAGAATCTGGATGCTCTACCACTTGGAGCATACATGTTTAGTAATGATATTGCTTCACTGTCTATGGCACCTTTTAGCAGGATATACTTTCCTTCCTTATGTCTTTTGATTAGATCTAATTCTGCTTTTGCTTTGTCTGAGATTAGGATTGCTACCCCTGCTTTTCTTACATCAGCTGAACCTTTTACCTTTACCCTGTGTGTATCCCCGTTTCAAATGTGTTTCTTGTAAACAACATATTATTGGATTACAGCTTTTAATCCATTCATAGCTATGATCACAATCTGTGTATTTCCCTCCATCCTCTTTCCCACTATTTGTGCTTTTAGTTCTCCTGTCTTCCTTCCCCTCCTCAATAGTTTTCACTTTTCACCACCACCTTCTGCAGCCTTCCCTTCCTTCTTTTAGCCCCTCTCCCTTTTGCTCCCCATTACCTTTAATGCTTCTTCCCTCCCTTTTAGCTTCCCCTCCTACTACCTATACAACTAATTAGAATTATATACTTAAGTTTACTGTTCCCCTCCTTGGACCAAATCAGATGACAGAACCTCTCAAACAATGCTCATCTCCCTGCCCTCTTTCCCTCTATTATAATTTTGTACTTCTTCTTGTGTTGTAATTTACCATTTTCTGCTTCCTCCTTTTCACACCTCTTGTTACAATCCCTTCGCATGCTTAAATCATATTTTTATCATCACATCATTTACTTTATACCCGTTCCCTCTATGTATATCCCTTTTATATTTTATAACAGATGTACAATTCTCAAGACTAACAGGTATCATCTTCCCTTATAGGGAGGTAAACAGTTTGCCCAAATTGAGTAACAACTTTTTCCCCTGTCTACCTTATGTCTGTCTCCCTAAGACCTGTGTTTGAAGATCGAATTTTTTTATTAAGTTCTGGCATTTTTGTCAGGAAGGTCTGGAAATCCCTTACTTTGCCTGAAATGTTATGCTGAACTTTGCTGGCTAGTTGATCCTTGGTTGTAGTCCCAGCTCCTTTGCCTTACAGAATATTGGATTCCAATTCCTTCCATCTTTTAATGTAGAAGCTGCAAGGTCCTGTGTGATCCTGACCGTAGTTCCATGATATCTGAATGGTCTCTTTCTGACTGCCTGTAGTATTTTCTCCTTCACTTGATAGTTCTGGAATTTGGCAACAATATTTCTTGGGGTTTTGAGTTTGGGATCTCTTTCCAGAGGTGAACAGTGGATTCTTTTGATGACTACTTTGCCCTCTGGATCTAGCACTTCTGGGAAGTTTTCCTTGATGATTTCCTAGAAGATATTATCCAGAGTCTTTTTTCATCGTGGCTTTCTGGTAGGCTAATAATGCTTAAATTTTCTCTCCTGGATCTATTTTTCAAGTCGGTTATTTTTCCAATTAGATATTTTACATTTTCTTCTATCTTTTCATTCTTTAGATTTTGTTTGACTGATTCTTGCTTTCTCATAGAGTCATTAGTTTCTACTTGCCCAATTCTAATTTTTTTAAAATTGTTTTCTTCAGTTAACTTATGCATCTCCTTTTGCATCTGTCCAATCATTCCTTTTAAGGAAGTATTTTCTCCAGTTAGTTTTTGCACTTTCTTTTCCATTTGTCCAATTTGCCTTTTTAAAAAGATGTTCTCTTCATGGAATTCTTTTTTCATTCTTTTAAAATAATTGACCAGTTTCTCTTCTATTTCCTTCTTCAGCCATTCTAGGAGAGCTTTTTGTGCATGCGAGCAGTTCATAGTCCCTTCTGAAGTTTCAGATGGAAGTACAGTCTCACTACTGATCTCTCTGGTCTGTGTACCCATAGAAAGATTATGGTTTTTTCGCCCTTGTTTGGCTTTTTCTCACTCATGAGGGTGATTGTGTGTTGTGACTTCTGGGGTGCTGAGCTGACTGGTGTGGAAAAAGCTAAGAGCAGGTATCTTTTTGTTTAGTGTTTCCCCGATCTGCCCTGGGGCTGGCTTGTTAAACACACTTAACAAGGGGAGGGGTGGTCTGGTCAGGGGAGATATCTCCTCAGCTGAGCTGAGGCAAAGGCAAGCTCAGGGGTTGGTGATCCCAGCTGCCCTACTGTCTTCACATTTCCCCTGGAGTGCTGAGGCACACGTGGGTCCTAGTGCAAGTTTGCACCCCTCCTGGGGCTCCTCTCCTAGTGCTGAGGCACACCTGGGTCCTTGGACGAGTTTCCACCATCCTGGCACCCTTCTCCTTCTGGTTTGCCTCTGCCACAGTAGGAGGAATCCCCCTTAGCTATTTTCCTAGCCTCACGTGTTATGAGACTATTTGCCCTCTCTGCTGTTCTCAATGATCCAGGATTTTTCTGGGGAAATATTTTATGGTTCTTTCGAGGTCATCGAGAGAGCATTTACTGATCACTCCGCCATCCTGGCTCCCAGAAGTCGAAGTAGGTGACTTACACTCGTTTAATCTGTGGGCCGAAAGTCTCAGGAACTGCTGCGGCTGGTATCTGGGGCTCAGCGGCAGTCTCTCGCCCTGAGCTGTCGCTCCGTTCCCAGGGCCCTCCCGCTAGGCTGCGCTGGACACATTGTGCTGTGGGCTCACCTCCATGGAACACATCCTTCCTGTCAACCTTCCAGTCTGTCCTGGGCTGTGAATCTGCCACAGTGTGTCTCCTATTGGATTTTGCACCTCCAAAGTTTGGTCAGATTCTCTCCTTAGAGGTATCTGAAAGAGTCTGTTTAAGACCTTAGGTGAGTCGTTGCTCTCATTCTGCCACCTTGGCTCTGCCCCCTATCAATTTCTAAGTGAGGGATGAACCATCTTCAAAGCACCAGAGGTCATATGAGAGGTTTGAATAAGGACCCAAAACATAATTACATAATTATTTAACACCCCCCTCCATACAAAGTGAACTATTTCCTAAGGACTCAAAATCTAACTCTATTCTTTTGTGCCAGGGAGAACATAATCTAGATCATATCATCAATTTTAAAGATTTTTCAGTGAAGAAAGCAAGCAGGCTAGTTGATAGTTCTAGGGGAGGTAGGACTAATTATGAAACTGGCAACAAAATGATGAATACAACGGAAAAATGTGGCTCAGTGTTTGAAAATTTGAAAATCCAGTGGGCCAATAAAAATGGAAGGCTCATAATAGACTTTTGATACAACATGACCAAAGAGCTGAACAGTTTTGTGGAGGGGTTGGGAGGAATGGATTCTTCTTATCTGTAGCTAATAAATTAAATTTATTTTATCTACTTTCTACACCCTCAATGCACACAAAATATCATACATCCAGTTAACAAAAAAAGTTTTATAAGTGACAAACACAAACATCAAGACAATCTAGTACGACAATAGGTGGCTAAAATTTAAGTTACCAAATGTACATTCAATACTCACTTTAACTAGCGTTTCAGGAGAAACTTCTTCATCAGGAACCCAGAGTTTGGTTGTCTTTTTCCCTGGAAGCTAAATAAAATTAAGGCTTCTGAAAAAAGTATACCTACATGTGCAAATACACATATACAAATACATGCATTTAGCCAAATCACTTACCCTCTGAACTCTACTCTCCTCACTTGTAAACTAAAGGGCTTGGAGATGATTTCTAAAGTTCCTTTCTGAGGTCCTACTAAACTGCAAAGGTTCTGAGTATAGCCCCAGCAATTTCATCAACTACGATTATAGACAGGGAATTTGGGAAGGCTTCACGAAGCAGGTGGCATTTAAGTTAATCATGAAAGGATGAGCTATAATTCAACAGCAAACTGGGAGTGAAAGGGCAGAGAGCACGGAGCAAAAAAGGTCACTGAGTGAAAAAACATACGAACATGTTGGGATGGAGGCAGTGATACGAGACAGAGCTAGAATAGAAGGTAGGGCTAGATGACAGAGAATGTTAAATCCCAGGGTACCCTTTGGTAATAGTTGGTGTATACTGCTCAGTCATAGACCTGATTGTGCCTGGTTTGACATGTGCTCTCAGTAGGCTGTTTATTTAACTAAAGACTATAGTCATAATTCTTTTACACACGCATTACGTAATCCCAAAAGGCTTAAGCTTTAACAGCTTAAGAGTACACTAAGACTTTTGTGATATTCCATATACAAGCATGTATATACAAATATCTATGTATGTATGTGTGTATATATTCCATATACAAACACAAATATACGTATTTGTGTATATATGTGGGCATATATGTGTATTTTATATATTTATAGGTATAAAAAACTACTACAAGTCTAAAAACATTACTATTATATAGTGTTATATTTTATATAAAACATCTTTTATATGTTTTGTAAATATATAAAATATAAATATTTATAAAATTAAAATATTTTATATTTTATAATAATACTACATAATAGACTACAAGTCTATAAAACACTATTAAGTCTAAACATGTTATTTTCATTTTTATTTGATTTTTTCCTAATTACTGCAACATATTCTAGATATTGACAAATACATAAAAGACAAATCTAAGTTAAAAAACAAAACAAAAAACTATTTTACCCGGTCATTCATGAGAAGATCTTTCACGATGAAAGTAGCTACCAAAGATTTCAAAGGAGCAGCAAACTGATCTGGTGCAAGAAGAGCTATGTGACCAATAGAAACCAATGGTGTTATGAGATGTTCAAGGTTGCTTGGATCTAGGCTTTTATGCAGTGGCTGAAACAAGAAATGTTATGGTCAAATATTGATGGATTTTTTTCCTGTTAAAAAACACCAGAAAAAAGGTCAAGAACCTCAAAGAAATCAGGGGAAAAAGATGTAAGGGAAGTAGATTCAGCAGTATCAGACCTTAAACTATTAAGAGGAGCGCAGTGTTGAAGTGTAAAATAAATAATTTCAATTATTTTAAATGAAAAATTTCTTGTATAAATAAAATCTCTTATAAAAAAAGCCTTGTATAAACAAACAAATAAATAAATGAAGGAATGCAGAGAATTGGCAAAAAATTTTCACAGACCATCTCTCAGATAGGATTTGATCAGGCTAGAATATTGCTGTGGTCTAGATAATGATGAGCTGGTTGATTTAGAAAAATATGAACAAGACTGACTTATGAAGGAAGATGCCATTCACCTTCAGAGAAACAAATGACAGGTGGAAATAAGCACAATATGGTCTCATATATGTGTGTGTCTGTGTGTGTATGTGTAGATATGTGTATACTTGCAGATAATTATGTATATGTATGCATTCCCACTTAACTACAGTCTTTTGGAGGTGGGAGTGGGGGTGCTCCCTGTGGGGAAATAAAGAGTAAAAAGTGCATAGCAGAAAACCAACAAGGAAGCAAAGATAAGCTTTGAAAGAAATGTGTAGTATTTATTATATAGATTTTCTTGAAATGGAAATTTATTCTTTTATATTGAATACTTTCTTATTATTCTGCTGTGTACATTGTAATTTTTTTCTTTTCTCATTTTGTATTTAAGTTTAAATAAATTTTAAAACTTACAAAAAAAACCAAAACACTTCTCATGTTCTACATTTTGAAAATTCAACATAAAAGTTCACTGTTCATGTAGTAACTGAATTTAAGTCCAAAAATAGAAAAATTTCAACTAAGTAGTACATCAGAAATAAATACAATGGTATTTTTGTAGTAATCTTATATTAAAGACCTTAATGAAGATTGTTATGCTGTTAATATTATTTTAATAATTAGATGAAGAGAGTACAAACTTAAATAATCTATTAGCACACTGGAAATTAAGCACTACTTAAAGATGGGTATTCTGATCCATATTAAAAATTGTGAAACTGTAGGTGAGAAAATAATTAGCCAGTAGGATAACACCAAAGTAAAGTCTAATGTTTATCCTGTTACACCAATAAGAAATGCCAATGAGTTAAAAAAGATAGTTAAATGGTTTAATCTGTGACATCCCAGGTAGTCTTCTTCTTTATTATTTCCCTTTATCTCCTAACTAGGACCCAACTCTTCTTTTGTAGTCTGAAACCAAACTCTAGGGAAATCCTTTGAGGGAAGTTCCAGCAAAGAGGACTGCTAAGAACCAAATCAGTTCACAGATGAACTTAGAAAGTTAAAACACAACAATAATGTAAGATATTATTGTTACTAATAAGATCCATGAGAAAAATTAAAATACGGAGACCACCTAAAATTTTTAAAAACTTCTTTCATTAAGAATTACCTAAATCTAAAGCCATTCTCATATAACAAAGCTAAATAAAAAAGTAAAACTATTCCTTAAAAATAAAACTTTGAATGAAAAGAGTACAGCATTTACTACTCATAATTAATAGTGCTAAAGCCAAGTTTAAAAAAAGAGAACTGCTTTATAGCTCCAAGAGGGGAGAAAGAGGTAAGGACAGGAATAAGGAAAGGTGAAGGAAGATGAAGAAAGAAGCAGTTACAAGTGAAAAAGATTAAGATACTCTTAGAAGAGGTACACTTGATCACCATACACTATTTACACTGCAATAATTTAGGTTAGATTAAGCATATTTACTAAAAATTTTTATTTGGAAATCATAAATGCTGATTTCCTGAGACCTCCAATGGGCAAAGTAGCAGATAACAGTTTATATGTGTATAATAAAATTAAAGCCCTCAAAAAGGCTAAAAACCATAAAGAAAACATTAATGGAATATTTTTATTTGGTCTAATAAAATTAATCTATTTGGTCTTTATTTTGAAAATACTCATTTTTTTTTTTTATTTATGCGACTTCCATCAGTATGGGGAACTTCGAAGTAATTCCTTTTATCAATGCAGAACGGTCACTGCTCTACTATTTGGAGTGTTAGAAAGCTGCCTGGGAAACTAAGGAGCATTTCACCAATGGAATCATTTTACCTTAATGAGTATTCTCCAATTTGATATTTGTCATATTTGTCACTTAATAATACAAAATAAACTATTTTAAAGAAATTACTTGTTTACTGACAATGTCAACAGGTCATCTATATTTAAAAAAAAACTTTCAATAAAACCCAAAAATTCAAAAAATACGTTCCAACAGATTTTATTCACTCATTTAATAGTAGATCTAATCATAAACATTCAATAAACTGCAGTGGCTCTCTACTGCTTCTAGGTTAAAATATAAATTCCTCTGATGAGCTTTCAAAAATCTATTACAACCAAGTTCTGAACTGTGTTTTCAGTTTTGATATATATTTATGACTCTCTTACAACATGCAGTTCAGAAAATGCAGCCTTCACTGTGTTTCATCTCCCGTCTCTGTGTGTCTTCGCACTGGCCATCCCCCTAATACGTGTAATGCATTCCCTTCTCACCTCTAATAGAATGTTTCTTGCCCTTCATGATGCAGCACACTATGTTCTATATCCCCAGTCCCCTCAACTTTTAGTGCTCTCTCACTCAAACTCCTTTGTATTTAATTACTTTCAAATACATTTGTATTTACTTTATTTGTATTTATTCTGCATATATTTACACTTGTGATTATTGTATAGCCCATTAAAATGTAAATTTCATACAAGCAGGGATTGTTTTATTCACTGCATTTGATTCCCCATTGCCTATCAGCGTAAAGGTGCTTAATAAATAATTGCTGATTAATTGAACTTCCATAATTAATTCATGTGAGCATTTAGAGTGTGTAATTCTTTCTAAAAAATTGTCATCAACAATAAAAGATATGGATTAGAAAGCATAATCAAATTTCTTTCCACAGGCCCCTTTGAATTGTTAAAAATCAATTTTAGAAGTTATTCATATACTCATAAAAATGTATTTTCATGGCTTTTGCTTTGAGATCTATAAATTTTCCAAATACATGCATTCCAAAAATACTAGAAAACAAACATTCAATAGGACAAAATACCCCAAGTCTTGATCATATAGCAAAATCATACATTGTATATAATTAAAACATAGGAAACAGACTAATTTTTTAACGAATTTGTTTACCTCAAATATCTGTGCAAACTGTGTCTCTTTACTGGAAAATATTGCATGAATACAGTGAATAGCATATTTGGCTTGACGTGGAGGTCCTTTTTTAGCTTTGTGATGTAGAACAGGAAGCAATGCCCTAAAATAAAGAAATAGAAAATGTAAACAGACACAAAAAACAGATACTTTATATTTTATTGTATATGCATTTAAAGTATCCTAAGTATAGACAGACAAATTTCCCAGAAGTTCACTCAAAATAAATTTTAATAGAAATTCATGTGTAGTAAAAACTACTTGGATGGGTAGTAGATTCTGCTTTTTTCATCATTTCTAGATGAAAAGGAGAATGGATTTTTAATTAAATAAGTAGCAATATTAAATATAACCTTTATGGCCCACTATTTCCTTTAGCTGTTCAGTCTTGCTCGTCCCACCACAGCTATGCTCCTATCACCTTATATTATCTACACAAGGCAATCTAAACTTCTTAGTCCAGTATTCATTTTAAGGTCTTCACTATCTTGCCTGTTCTAATTTACCTTTCTATTCTAATCATTTACTGATTCTTAACATGAACTTAACATCCATCAATTTGGAATGCTCCCTCAATGTTCACCATACTCACAATTTCCACACTAACTTTTTGTTTGGAATTTCTTTCCATACATTTCAATTATCAAATTCCTCTCCTATCCTTCAAGGTCCCACTTAAAATTTCACATAAAAATACCTTCAGTACCATGCCAAATAAAAGAATCCGTTCTGCCTCCATAGAACTACACCTCTTAGTTTATACAATTCATATGGAAGTTATCCATATTATTTTGTTTTATAAATATTTGTCTTTATGTCCCGTTTCCCTTACATGATTACAAGCTCCTTAAATTGGAGAAATGTCACATTATTTTACGCACAAAGGAATGCTTTATAAGTGGGAATGTGAATGAATAAAAGACCTTTAATAAATGCAAAGTGGTCTAGAACATTCAAGGAATATTTTGTATAGAAGAAACATCATAACACAGTTATAAGACCAGATTCCACTTTTAATAACTACATATTAATATACTACATATAATAATAACTACATATAACTACAATAATGCTACAGTTTATCATCTAAATTTCAGTCTTCATTTCTGTAAAGTAGAAATATTTTTCATTACCTTACCTTACAGTTATTGTCAGAGAGGTGCTTTGTATACCATAAAACACAACATAAATGAGCTCTAATAATAATTATTTTTAATAACAATGACATATATAGTCTTCATAATGCTACCATACTGATCTAAGTATCGGAAATATTCTTTGCTACTCACAGAATCATAATTTTTTTTAGAACTGGATAGTACTTAGAGGGTCACTTGATTTAAGGATAAGGTAAGAGTTCACGTCCAAACAAAGGATAAATCAGATCACAGAAAATAAAGTGGACAATTTTACTGAACTGTGCCTACCATTTGACATAATGATACCAGTAGCAGGTCTGTATCCCAGAGATATCAATGAAAGAGGAAAAGGTTCTGTATATTCAAAAACATGTATGGTAACTCTTTTGGTAGTGGCAAATAAGCAGAAACTATCAATCAATTAGAGAATGGCTAAATAAATTTTATTATATAAATGTAAGGGAATATGATTGTACTCCAATAAATGAAACTATGGTTTCAAAAGAAACCCAAGAAGACTTGTATGAACTGATGTAGAATGAAATGAGAAGAACCAAAAGAATACACAACTAACAACATGTAGAGACGAACAACTTTGAAAGATTCGACTCTTATCCATGAAATAATCAACCACGACTCTAGAAGACTGAAAATGAAAAATGCTACTCAACTCCTGATAAAAAGATGAAATAATTGTGCAAAATAAGACATACATTTTTGGATATGATCAATAGAAGAGTTTGTTTGGCTGACTGTACGAATTTGGTACAAGGGTTTTTGTTTTCTTATTTGGGATGGGATGGGATTGGGCTGAGCAGATAGGAGGGGACGTTTGATAATTGAAAAAACTTTTGATAAAAAAATAATTAAATGAGAGTCTTAGAGAGTTCTGCCATTAAATCTAATTCCTTAATTCTACAGTTACAGAAACCAAGTAAGGTTGAAGAATTTTCTCATGCTTATAGGTAGGTCAATTAGGATTGTGATTCCATGTTGTCTAACTATACAAAACCTAAGCACAGCTTAGTCATTCTGTTAATATCAATCCATGGCAGAAAAGATGCCATATTGTGGACAGATTAGGAAAATGAAAACACCTTAAATTTCAAAAAATATGTAAAGAAATCTTTCACAGTAAACATTTTTAAAGTACTTAAATAATTATTTAAATGTCTACCTTATTTCCCCCTTTGGGAGCAATTTTCTGTTAAAAGGCAGCTTCTATCTCGAACATGAGAGCAAATTTTCATAAGATAAAATGGTTAAGACCTAGCATCTAGCACTGGACCAGAAAAATTAAGAGTCATTAATAAAAAACTGTTAACTGATTATAGGCCTTAATGATTTCAGATGGAATAGCTTATTCTAATCATTTAAATCACCCCCCCAAAAGTCAGACATTCAGCAATTTATTATGTTTTTATATAAAATGTATATTTTACTATAAATCAAAGTAGTTATGGCCTGTATTATAATACACATAATGGTGGGAGTTCAAGGAATGAACCTGAACAAGTAGGCATACAGGTAAGCTTGCATGAAGTCTTTTTGGAAAGATACTCCTAGAAACCACAGAGGACAGTATCAATATCTCTTAAATGGAAGTTTAAATAGCAAGTGATAATCTCTGAGCTGCCTCACAGTATGAAGGCCTCAAAATCTAAGAATACCTATGATGATATGCCATAGATTCCCTATAATGCTACTTCTGGGAATATATCCTATTGTAACTGTTTAGGGGAAAAAAATAAAACGAAAACACCAAAAACTATCTTTTGGCATAAATAAGCCATTTGGATTTACAATACAACTGTACAATTCAGTACAATTCTCTCAGACTCTTTTAAGTTTCAGAGAAGATGCTAACCACCAGTGGAAAAGGGTGTGCCTTATATCAATAAAATCATAGGCCTTTCCTAGAAGGAAGGAGTTGAAAAGAAAGACAGCAGAAATGAAAGAGGAAAATAAAATACTGACTTGTAAAAATGAAATATCAAGAAGGGAGAAAGAAAAAATGGGAGTGCAACAGAGGGATGGTGAGAAAACCAAAAGAAAGGAAAGGAGAAACAGAATCAAACTCAAGGTAAAAGCAATTGTGGAAGCATTTCTCACTTTATCTATGAACACCAAAATATGCTATTGCACTCCAAAATACTGATTATTTCTACAGGTATTTGTATAAAGAGTCCTTTAAATATATTGGAAAGTGTACTCCAATCCCTTCCCCTGCCCTCCAAAAAAACACACACATGCATACACCCCCTTTTGTGTATTATTTTCCAAAATTCAAATGTGAGCTCTTTGAGGTCAGAGACTGTCTTTCTTTTGGCTTGTATTTGTATCCTCATTATTTAGCCCAGGGCCTGGCAGATAGTAAATACTTAACAAATGCTTGTTTCCTTTCTTCTTTCCTATCCACTAAAGCCTGTCCATCTACCTAGTATCTTCATTTCTGCTGATGGCGACACCATTTTATAAAAGCCAATCAGACCTGAATCCTCAAGTACAGAATCCTCTACACTTTCCTTCATCACTTTCTAACCCAATCAGTTGCTAAGACCTGTCAATTCTGTAGATTTTCTAGGTTTAAGCATCTTTCTTCCTTCCCAACCTAATATACTAGATCAGAATGAGAATCACCTGCCTATATTGATTCTCCTAACTAGAGTTACAGCTTCTATTTCCCAGCCTTTATTTTATGAAAGGAAGTGAAGCATAAAATTTAAAACATCCCATCCTTCCCATCCATGTTAAAGAATCATCTTAATGCACAGATGTAATCACAATTTCTCCACTCAAAAAACTTTTAGGGATTCTTTATTGCCTATAAAAAATACAAATCCTTTAGCCTAAGTATTCAAGACCCTGCATAATTTAGCTTCAATTTACCTTTTCAGCTTTATTCCACTGTATTTTCCTTTCATATTGCATGCTTCAATAAAACTGAACACCTCTCTTGCCTCTCCCCATTTCTCATCCTTCCCATCCTCCACCCATGATGTTCCCAAGCCTGTAAAAGTCTTCCTCATTCCTATCCCACCTTCAAAGTTGCCCCCATATCTGTCTACTGACATCCTTCTTCTCCTTCAAGGCCTCAGATGCCTCATCCTTTATAAGAGCCTTTGAATTTGCCTACCAAAAAATGATCTCTTCCCCTCAATAAATATCTTGAGGTCACTGTTTCACCTCTTCTATGAATTTAGTAATTTTCCAATTATATTTTAGTTATTTGTGAAAATGTCTCCTTCTTTCTGAGTAGTCTACACTCCTTGGGTAGGGAAGGGCTTTTTTGTTTTAAATTTTATGCTTCAATGCCTCTCATAAAATAAAGGCTTAAAGCAAATGTTTGTTGCACTGAACTGAAACATATTGGGAAAGAACTTGCCTACTTTTATCTCCATGATTTATATTTTACATTTGAAATAAAAGTTTACTTTCCTGTGAAATCTGGAGAGTTGTACATATAATTAGAAATGATGTGGGTCTAGAAATTGACTTAGAAAAGTTAACTGTGCACCTATGAATTTACAATCTCACTCTTGGAAATCCCATTGACATTAAAAAACTTTTGTTTGTTCTCTTTTACATTATTCTTTTGAGAGATTAGACAAGCCCAATTTAATGATGCTTAAATGTTTCCTTTTAAGTCAACATTTAATTCACTGTTAAATCCCCTCCCTTCTACTCCCCTGCACATGTTCATGTGCAACATGTGTGCTAACGTGTGTGCTAACACACGTTAGCGCACACCCACATACCTCCATCTTCCCCCATATATTTAATGGAAATATTCTATAGCAAAAACACAGAAAAGCTTAGTGATTTTTTAAAAATATTTCAAGAGTAGATGAACACTACTATTTAAAGCTCTTCAATACTCTTATAAAAACTTTTACCCCAGAACTCTCAAAGGGACTAATGATGGTAGAACACCAAAGCATAAATTATCTTTCTGATCTCAGTATTATGTGACATAGTGTTTGCCACTGTCAGTTTAAAATAAGGAGTCAGTCTTGTGCAAGGGATTCCAACCATATTACAGAAAATATTGCTATGAATTTCCAGGGTTTTTTCAAATTCCACTCAAACAGAAAAATACATTTTAAGTTTTACACTACACTATTACTCTAGTTAACAAAAGTTCTGAGACTGCTTATGATTTAATTTTCTAGGAAAAGCAAAAGATTAGAAAAGAATTAGTTCTATGAGAAGTATTTCTACTTGCTTAAAAAGTGAACACAAATGGAGTAAATTCAACTTACGATCTGATATGTGGGAAGTCTTCTTCAATTTTGCTTCCTGTGTTTTTGAAAATTTGTAATGCAGCTTCTGCTACTTTTTCATCATCCATTTTTAGACAAGCCAGAAGAGATTCAAAAGTTTCAGCCGAATGAAATGAGATAGGATGTGTAAATGAGAGTACCTTAAAAAAAATTTTAAATATTTTTATTACATAAATGTTATTCTTTACCAAACAAGAGATATTATCTAACGGACATATTAACACTAATAATTTGATTATGAACCAAGTCTTATTTTAAAACTCTGAATCTCAGTCTCTTCATATGTAAAATGAAGTGGTTAGCATAGATTTCTGAGCTCCCTCCCAACTCTAATATTTAGTGCTTCTACTACTAACCACAGGTTTATAAAGAGTGGAAAAGACATTTTAACTTTAATTTATAACTCTTCATTCCAGTGATACAATAGCTAAACAAACCCAGATAGTGGAGAACTGGTCTTAATTTTCAAGAGATGAAAGAAAAGTTTTAGAACCTCACTTCAGTAAGTCTTTTAAGTCTAATGATGTTATCATCCAGAACATACTTACAAAAATCCTTCAAATGACCATTTAAGACTATTATACTGTCAATTTCTCAGTTTCCCCATCTTACTTGCTACAAATGTCCAATGATGGACAACAATACAGTCTATGTGCCTGTTTCTCTTCCTATCTTACTGGCTGCTCTTTCTAGTCCATCTTACTAGTTTCTCTTTTTAATCCCAGTCACTTTCCAAGGCTTAGTTTTTGGCCCCTGTCAATAAAGATTAAAAGCTTTTGGAAAGCTCAAATACTTCCACAACTTCACAGAATCCAGAATATGAGATAGGCAGCAGGAATAGTGTTGGGCTTGAAGGAAAGACTAGCACCAGATCCCACCTCTTATGCTTAATTAAACTGTATGACCACAAACAAATCATTCAGTTTTCCTCAGCTATAAAATGGGGGTAATAACTATAATGCTTATCTCACATGACTTTTGTGAAGATCAAATAGAATAATGTAAAGGACTAAGAAAACCTTAAAGCATTATATAAATTTCAGTTGCTGCTATAGTATCTCGTCTAACCTACTCATTTAATAGATAAGAAAATGAAGGTCCAAAAAAGTTCAATGAATCCTCCCCAAATCAGACTAGTAAGTGACAAAGCAGAACCTGTATTTTGTCCCCTAATATATTGGATAATGCCCCCCAAATCAATATTTTTAGTCACAATTTTCCACCCTCAATCCACTATCTTCAGCAGTCTACAAAAGATTGGACATCAAAGGCAGGCAAGCGGTATAAAACAGAGTACTGGGTTTGGATTCATGAAGACCTGAATGTAAATCTTGCCTCAAACAATGAGTAGTTACGTGAGTCTGGACAAGTTACTTCTCTTAGCCTCAGTTTCCTCATGTGTAAAATGGGGTTGATAATAATAGCAACTGCCACACAGGGTTGTTTTGAGGATCAGCTGAAATAACATGGGCAAAAGGGCTTTGTAAAATTTAAAACACTATATAAATGCTAGCTACTATTATTACATATTTTAAATTGAATATATTACTTTATACCTTTTTTCCAACATGCACTCTCAACAATGGCATAGTCATTCCCTGGAAACTTAATGGCAAGTTCACAAGCTGAAGATTTTCTTTGATTCCTTCCTTTCTCTCCCTGTGTTTCTTATAACCATTTTCAAACAGTACCTATACCCACTTCCAATCAGCTACCAGATTCTATCGTCTTCCTCTATAGGAAATTGAGACACACAGACTTAAATGATTTGTCATGCTAATATCAACTGGGATTCAAACCCACTTCTCTTGGGTACAAATCCAGTGCCCTTTACATTATATCACCTTGTTTAATTAAGCTCTCAGTACATTTTTAAATTCCTGAGAATAGGACTAAATCAAAGGCTCAAGAACATAGCCCTACCATAAGCTGGAGGGTAGAGTCACAACATGGGTTTTGAGTGGTCTTTTTCCATTAGAAGTAATAGACTGATGCAAATCCAACCTATTCTTTTTCCCTTTGTGGTTAATAATAAGCAATTAAGAACATGATAAGCAGGATTATGGGTCAGATTGTAGCAACATCTCCTGTGACTTCTCTCCCATGTTAAATTAAATAGGGTATGGGGAAAGAGAACATATAGGCTTAGGGTTTCATTAGACCACAAGTATAATTTAGGGTTATGATATTTAAATATAACATAACTTTTTTAAAATGTTCTACATGGAAATATAAAAAATAAACCAGTTCAAATTTCATGAAGTTAAGCTGAATATGAAATGGAAATTAAGTCTGTTGTACAATGGTACTATATAGTCTGTGTAACTCTAAACCTGAAAAAAGTTCACATATGTTAAGTTTAAAGGAAGATATGCATATTTTCCATTACATATAGAATCAGAAAAAGAATATGCTAAACGTATTAACAATATATTTCAATCCTACAACATACAAAGTATTTATGTGACAGGTAACAGAGATATAAGTTAAAAGAATGAAATAATCTCAACTCACAAGAAATTTATATTCCAATGGGAAGATGTAAGACTACACTCAACGTCAAAAGTATACGTACCTTAAGCAATTCAAGGCCTGCCCTGATTGCCTGATCAGTTGGAACACCCTCATCTTCATCATCTGCTGTTCCATCTATTGACTTGTTCACTTGCTTAATAAGAGCACTAAAGAAGAAAGAATTTGCCACTTTGAAAAATCACCCCTTCCAAAGATCAAGAAAAAAATCCTCAAATTGCTCACAGATAGATATAAATTATATTTCACATGCATTCCAATTAGAGTTAAATATAATTTCATCTGGAAAAATACCACAGAAAATTTCAAAATTAAAACAGAAGTTCCAAAATGCTGGCATTTGTTCAGAAATATCACTTCTCTTAAATTTATTCAAAAGTAAGGAAAGAAGAGTTTAAAAGGTTATTGACTTTTATCTTTCACAGAAAGTGACCTAATAATAACGTTTACTAATTATAGCCACTTATGAGAATATTAGAATGATCAAACTTTATTAGAATGATATAATGACTTGGCAGTAGATTTGTTAAAATATACCAACGCTATAGAGCCAAAGAGTACAGTCAAAATAAAAACATTCAAAATTTTTAGTTTAGTAAGGTGGAGAATTTTGGGTGCAATCAAGAATAGAAATAATGCATTCCAAAAAAAGGAAAAAATTATCTATTTCTATAGTAAAAACAATAGCTGTCACAGTGGTAAAGACATAGTAGAACTTCACTATAACATTAAGAAAAAAATTATATACCATTCGCTATGATTCTTCTGTATAACATGACTAATGTGAAAATGTGTTTGGTGGAACTGTTATGTGTAGCGCCCATTTAGACTGCTGTCTTGGGGAGGAAGGGCAGAAGGAGGGCGAGATAATTTAAAATTTATGGAAATGAATGTTGAAAACTGAAAACAAATAAATTAACAAATATGGGGTAGAAAAAAGAAAAAGAATTATACAAATCAAAGAATGACAGAAATTTAGAGTTGGAAAGAATCTCACAAGCCATGCCCCAAAGAACCCCCAACCAAAACACGCTAAACAAATGTTCATCCAGCCTCTCCCTAAAGAACTCCAAAGAGAGGAAAACCACCAACCTCAGAGGCTGCCTATTTCATTCTAAGGCAGTTATAATAGTTAGGAAGTTTTTTTCTGACAGGAAAACCCATATGTCTTTACACTTTATGATGAAACTTCACAAGTTTCAATCCATTACCCCAAGTTCCACCTTCTGGGGCTAAATGTAACAAAGTTAATAACTGCTCCTCCCAGCAGTCCTTCAAATATTAGAACTCAACTAGCACACCCTCTCTTCTCATCTTCTCCTACAGTACCTCAGGTTAAAACATCCCCATCCCTTTCTATAACACAAGCTTAAAGCCCTGGTTACCCCCTTGTCCAGAGACTCTTGTCAATCCCCAGAAAAGGACATAAAACTCCAGATATGGTAAGATCAAGACAAAGTACAGAGAAATTATAACCTCCTTAATTCCTGGAAATTCAGCACAAGACTGTATCAGTCTTTCTGTCTACCATATCACATTGCTAATTCACATTAAACCCCTGTAAACCCACTTATCTTTTTTTCAAACTCTCATTTAATCATGTCTCTCACATCCTATAAATTCTGAAGTTAATTTTTTGGACCCAAGGATAAGATTTTATACTCATCTCAATTTAATTTTTTTTGAGGGAACAAGTATGGGTCCTCTTATGTCCCCAGGCTGCAAATGCAGAGGCCCCTCACAGGTCCAATCCAGTGCTGATATACAAAGATTTGACTAACTGCTTTCCAACCTGGATAAGACTGCCCCCTTAGGTGTGGTATGCACCTGATCTTAAGAACTCTCAATCTTGGTGCCAGATAGCTCAGATACCTGATCAGCTTGGCACACTATTGGCTCAGAATTCCAAAGTTCAAGCAATCTAAGAATCTCAATCTCCTCAGTAACAGAGATTACAGGCATGGGCCTCCATACCCAGGCTAATTTAGTTTAATTAAACTAAATATTTCAACCTGTCAAAATCTTTTTGAATGCTGTTATTCAATGTGTGAGCTTGACCTCTTAGCTTTGTGTCACTTTTCCAAAAGGACAGCTGTTTCACACCTTTGCTTAAGAAAGGCTACGGAAATCAAGATAAAAAAACAAATAAATAATTAGTAATGAATAACTAATAAATCAAATGAAGGATCAGATTACTGCATCTTCTCTCAAAGGATGTGCCACCTTAACTTGAGAAGCCTTCCTTGATCCTGATGTTTTCTCTGACAGAATGTAAGCTCTCTGAGAACTAAGAGAATCTGATTTTTGTCTTTGTATCTCCCAATAGTTTGTAATACCTGAGATATATAGAAACTTTTTTACAAATAAATGCTTCTTAACTGGTTAAGACCAGAGGTTCAAATCAATCCTGCTCCTAATACTTAATCCTTCCGTGAACTTACATTTACATTCTTTAGGGGTGCAGGAAGTCAAATGAGTTAGGAAGGAGGGAGAAGCTTGGTCAGTGCTGCCAGCTGCAGAATCCCCTTCCAGTTTGAAAGCCAAGATCCTACAATCTTCCCAGGAACTAATTAATGTTCTCTGCCTCCTCAAGCTACCTTGTATAATAATACTTCATTGTGTATAGGAATGGCCAAGGAACACCAAGGAACATGTAAGTTTAAAGCTACAGACTGTTTCATTTTTTTGTATTTGTGTTCCTAGCTGCTACCACACAGTCTTACAGATAAAAGGTGGTCGATATTCGTATTACTGTTGAAGTTGCAGAAAGTTCTCAAGCATTTACCAAGTACTTACTACTATGTACAAGGGAACTATGCAAAGTACTAAGAACACAATTAAAAACAAGACAATCTCTCCCTTCACAGAACTCACAGTGTGACAGGAAATAAAATATGCAAATAACGCCATACGAACAAATACAGGATAAAATGAAGCTCAAAAGACAGATGGCACTAACATTAAGGCAAAGGAGAAAGGCTTCTTTCAAACGATGAGATTTCATTAAAACTTGAAGTAAACCAGGAAAACTCAGGAGGTAGAAACAAGAAAGGAAAGGATTCCACAAATGGGAAAGTCAGTGAAAATAACCAGAGTGAGGAGAAGGAATATTCTATGCTAGGAACAATCAGGAGGCCTATGTCACTGGACTGAAGAGTATGCAGAGGAGAGTAAGGTGTAAGAAAAATGGTAAAGTCAGAAGGTGTCAGTTTATGAGGGGCTTTAAAAGCCAAGGAACTTCATACGTAATTCTGAATGTAATGGTGAGTTACCTTCTATTTTAAACATGCTGAATTTGAGATACCTTTGAGACAGCCAAGCAGAAATGTACAACACAACAGTGAGTTAGAGCTCTGGAGAACATATGTGAGATCTGAAAGCTGTTCATCTTTGTAAAATCTTTAATTGAATCCTCATCTTATTGGCATTAATCACATGGCATGTGCCTTTTATGGCAATCCCTCAGGCCTGGAACATATTCCCTATTCACCTTGGCCTAAAAGAATCCCCAACTTTAGACTCACAGTTAAAAGCACCACCTTCTACTCAAAATCTTTCTTCCTTTGCCAACTAACATCCCCCTTCTTCATTCCCTAAGTTATCTTTTATTTATTTTGTAAACACTTGTATATGTTATCTCCCCTAAAAGAAGGAAAATTCCTTGAAAGTAGATACTGCTTAATTTTTTTATTTGCATCCCCATCAGCAGGCACAGTGCTTCACACGTAACAGGCATTTAATAAATGCTTGCCAATTAACTGAAGGATTAAAAAGATATAGCAACTTTTTGCAAATAATATGTTAGAGCAGAGAGAATCTTCAGTTACCTGACAGTGTCAAAAGACTTGTGTTTACTATTACGAAATGAGCCTTTTACTGAGCAATGGCAAGCCACAGTTACAAAGTCTCATCTCTAACAAAATGTCTGCCCTACAAAAATCATGCAGACTCTCTGATAGATGCAATCAAAGAGACAGCTTCATTCAATCCTTTGGAGATCACTATCAATCACAATAGGTAGAGCTCACTCCACATATTCAGCAGGGTCATGAAAACTGTCCTATACGTAATCCAAATGAAAGAGTGACCTCATTGAGAGAGAAAAGAGATGGATTCTACTTGTTGATGACATTGTGCTGATTTTCATCAAGCCCTAGTATATATATAATATACTCTTCAATGAGTTCCATAGCCACACAAGAAACTGAACTAAGAATCCATACAGGAAAAAAAAAAGTAAATGGAAAATGCACAGTATCCAGATTTTAACATAAAGCTGGATGGACAACCACTACATAGAAACTTTACATCTATACATCATGACAAACCAAACTCATTTCCTTTTTGACAGGGTTGTTATCAGAAGTCTAAGAATTACCTGGATTTCATCTAGTAAAATTTCTCATCATTTCCTTGTGAATCATAATCTTCCCCCAAAAATCCTTTAAAAAAATTTTCAGTGGCAAGTCTTCATGGTTGCATCTTTGAGATTTCCTTCTCTTCATCTCCCATCCTTGTTCTCCTCCTCTATTACCACTTTCATCAAATTAGTACAGGTCCTTATTATCATCTATTTATATTTCTGTCAACTCTATACTCCCAACCCCAAACAAATCCTTTATACCATTGCCAGAATAATCTTAATCCACAAGTGTAGTCATGTCACTACTCTATGAAAAATCCTCACTTGCTTTTAGCTGTACATTTTCAAATGTTGCATAGCATTCAAGACTCCATAAGATAGCATCACTCTCCAGCATTATTGACTGCCAACTAGTCTCCTTCACATACTTATATATACATCCCCTGGAATTTTTTGTTTCTGTCCCTTTGTTCATTGACTGGAATGGCCTCCCTACTCTTAACTTGATGAATTACTACATCTCCTTTAAAGTTCAACTCAAATACCTCCTCCTCAATAACATCTTTCCTGACCTTATTTTGTTTTCACCTGTCTACTATACTTAAGTATCATTTTGTTATAATTATTTGTGACTGTCATAAGCCACAAAATTAGCATGAGGAAAGGAGGATTCATATCTTGTCCATATTTTCTCCCCAGTGCCAAGCATAATGCTTTACATTAGTGACAGAATCAAAAAGGCAACACACTAATACAGAAAACTACAAATTAAGTTATCAATTTTGTTAAATATTTCCCAATTATATTTAAATCTGGTTCAAGCTACAACAGGGAATTTTACAGCCTAGTGTATATGCCAAAGGGTCCATGCCAGAGTTTAACACCTCTGCTGTACATATAACAGAAACTTGTTGAATTGTTCAGAACTACTTAACTAACTGAACCCAAAGGACTTTGATTAATGTACTGAAGTCAATTTGGAGAGATTTCTCCAGTAAAGGGTCACAAAGCTCTGTTCCTGACCATGTTGTAGTCATACTTTTTATCTATAAACTAAATGAAAACTTTATAAAAAGCAAAATGACTAAAATGATAAGGAATTTGAAGATGAAAGGATTATGTAATCCATTAGATAACAGAATTAGGGTTCAAAAAACCTCAAAATAAAATGATGGGCTGAATGTAACATGAAATTTAAATATGAAGAAATATAAAGTTCCTACATGTGAATTCAAAAGTCAACTGCCCAAGGACAGAATGAGGGAAAAATGTACACTCCTTGTAACTACGAACTCTTTCATTTTTGTCTTCGGATTTCTAGAGCCTAACTTCATTTCATAAAAGATACCAAGATAAAAAGTAAATGTCAAACTGAATTAAATTTACTCTTACTGAAACCTGACTCTCTACTAATGACACAGCCTCTGGACACCCTTCCCAGTACTGGCTACACTTTCACTCATTCTCCCTGGCTCACTCGTCAAAGAAAGGCAATTAGAATATTCCTTATTCCTCACTGCCACATCCAGGCTCTCTTCCTTCTTCCTATCATTCAGTAACCTCTCTTTCCTTTGAGAGCTATTCATATCTACCAGTCAATCAAAATCCTGATAGCTGTTGTCTACAGACCCCCAAGGTAACTTGTCTTCTTTGCTCAAGGAGTTCACTACTTGGTCTAGGATTTTTCTCTCCTCAACTTCCACCTTTATACATACTGACTTGTCTAAAATCCTAACTACCCAGTTCCTCAACCTACTCACCTCCTGACCTACTTGTCTGCCCTTTTTCAGCTACATACAAACACAGTCATACCCCTAGATCTTGCCATCACACACAAATGTACCATGTTGATATTCAAGAATTATGAAATCCTAGTTTTTCACCTCTCCCTCTACCTTCCCTTACATAATCCTACTCTGTGTTTGCATTTGGTATGTATTGGATATTTTATAAAAATCTCTGCCAAAATAAAATGAGTACTGGAACCAGAATCTCATTTATTACTTATTACCAAATAAATTCACTTTTTCATAACTAATTCTGAATTACATTTTCTGCAAGTTCAATAAAATCCATTACATTGACACTATAGGTATCGTGTTTGGATACTTTTTTTAAAAAAAATACTGATATCTAGGATTTACTGAAGTGTTACTAGCCAATATGAAATACACCCAAAGAAAAGTTCAGAGGGTCCCAAATCTAGAGAGGGAAGGGCACTCAGAAGCCATCCAACCCAATTCCTTTATTCTACAAATGAAAAAACCAGGGCCCAAGAAAGTCAAGTTGCTTGCCTAAGGTAATACAGTTAATAAGACTGGCACTAAAGTTTATCAACATCTTTGATAAGTAACCAAAGAAACTCTGAGAGTTTGATGGTAATTTAGAAATAATTTGGGTCTCCCTATTTTAGAAATGAGAAAAGTGAAGTATAGCGAAATGAAAGGATGTGGTCAAAGACATAATATTAAAAAAGACTATATCATACATTAACAAAAGAAAGGCATATAGGCTAAGTGATAAAAGAAAGAAATTTAATTTATTTACAATGGGATTTGGATAGGGAGGCGTCAAAACCATAACACAAAAAAAAGTGTCTGAAATGAAAAGAAAATAACTAGTTTATACTTAACAAATCAAATCTCCTCATAATTACCATCACAGTATCTTTGGACAACAAAACCATTTTAGGTTTTAGACAAATTCATTTTTGGCATGATTTAATACAGCATTTAGGACATTGCTAGGACAATGAAGTAATTTCAAATCCACCAAAAAAGGAAGCGAACAGCAACAGAATCAAACTTTTATATATCTCTCCTTCAAGGAGTACATAACATAAGATAAAAGTTTTTTTTTTCTATGAAACAGACAAAATACATAGCTAGTCCAATGTTACCGGTGGAAGAAATTTAAAAATCATTTTTGTATGATCATTCAATCAGTGCTTTTCAAAATGGTCAACTCTGAAATGTCTGCACAAAACATAGTACATACTGCTTTGCAGTAGATTTTTCTTTCTAATTATAGTTGCTTAAGGTGGTACTAAAAGATATCTATCATTTGAGTTTTGTCATTTGACAGGAGAGGTAACGTAGATATATGTTACAAAGAATATGATAGTAAACAAAGAATATGATAGTAATACACCATAAACTGAAAAATAAATTGAAGAGTAAGAGGTTACTATAAAGAATTAATATAAATGGCAAGGGAAATGAAATACTATTGCATAAGTATAAGAGAGTTCACAGAATAAGAGACATTCATATTCGCAAATACCTTATAGATTCAGTATCTATATGCACTGGAGCTATCCTCTCCAGAAGGAATTTAATCATTTCCAGGAAAGGATTTGTAGGTTGCTTGGGGTTGCCCAACTTCTTGGTAATTTCACGCTGTAACACATATTTTACAATATCAATGACATAATTTTTTTAAAAAACTAAATTATTAAAAATCAAAGATATGAAGTTTTCAGAAGAACAATTATCATCCACATAGGGGGAAAAAATGTAAATTAAAACAATTTTTACCTATGCTCTTCAAATCCATCAAATTTAAAATGCAAGAAAAGTTACTACACTGTTCATAACCTTTAACCTATAGATCACAGTAACAAAGATATCCATCAAATAAGATATATTTCCAAAGGAAAAGTTCCATAAATACCAAAATATTCCAAGTAGCATGTTTCGTTACAGGAAAGTACTGTAAATGAAGTAAGTAACCATCACCTGGTAAACAGATGAACAAACAGTATTCTATGTAATTAAATATAACTGTGCTACGTGATCTGATGAGTATAATGGAATTCAGAGACACATCAGTAGACTTGAAATAACAGAGTGGAGAAAGTAGAGACCAAATACATGATGACTACGGTAAGTTAAATGAAAAGTACACTAAAAAACTTCAGAATTTAGATTAAAGTTACCAAAACTGTTCTCAAAGGATAGAAGAGAATACATTTCTACCAGGTAATTCTGCTTAGACTCTGTCTAATATGATTACCATCAGTTTTCTGTTTGTTTCACTATTTCTGTTATGAGAGCAGATTTAGGAGTGTAGAAGTAAATGATACACAAATTAAACAAATAAAACATTTTAAATAAATAAAATATTAGATATATGAAATTTATCCTTACCACACATCCTTCAGCCTGCTTGCAGGAACATGTGGGACTAACAAGCATTTCTAACTGGTTTCTTATTTTCTCATCATCTTCTAAAACTTGTGTGAATTTTTTCATAAAATCCTGAGCCTTACCAGGATCAGGCAAATTTCCTTTAAACAAATAATGGAAATAAAATTAAACTGAAAATATAGACATTCTCAAAACTTTATGTTCTGAATGTATTCAGTCTCATATCAATTTTGGAGTTACTAATGCTAAAATGAATTTGATTTTGGTGGGAATTGGGACAGTAAACATTCCAAGAACCAAGCCTCACTTAAAGAAAGTTAACTTGTTTGTCACCAATTAGTCTGTGGAAGTAAACTGCATTCTAGAAAGACAATCATTAAGATTAGAAGATTAAACTGGAAAGGACTAAACAGATTAATCCTAGGTAGCTTTTTATAGAACATAATAATACTAAATGTCAAACCCACAGTGACGTCAATTTCCCAAATTCTATTGATATTAAAAGACATCCCTTGTAAGTGGTGATAACTATTAATCCCTTAATTGTTCTCTAAAGGATGTTGTTTTACTTCGATTGGTATTTGGTTACGAACGTTTTGTCAAATTAGAAAAGGTTCATACAAAGAGATTATTATTATCAATTGGAAATAGCAGAGAAGAAGCAATCAGCTCTAGACAGTACAGCTACTGTATAGTGACATTAAGGAAAGTGAATTCTTTGTAGGATTCAGCATTGTTTTCTTACCTTCCTCACAGTATCCCTGAATTAGCAAAATATATGTTAAAACGAACTAATACTCATTGTTTACATGATAATTAAATTTATTTCTTATCTGATACTGGTTATGTAAGCAGTGATCATATTTAACAGTTAAGAGCACACAGTACCTACATGTGTGATACTAATATAAATTCACCTAGTTTAAAATATCTGATACAATTTGTTTAATGAATTACAAATTAACAGTCTTTCCTTATAGAGATTGACCTCTACATCCACGTCTGGAATTATAAAGTCAAATTCCATAAACCTAACTATAGTAACTGCACATTAAATATTAAGTGATACAACATAGGAACTTCCTCTATCTCTTCTGAATGCAATGGATCTATAACTTGGAATTACAGTGAGAGTCTACTAAGATGCAAGTTGAGGGACTTAGCCCATTAACACATAGCTATTTTAAGAGCTAAGATTTGAATCCTGCTTTTTCCTGACTTCAAGTGCAGCACTCTACCACTTAACCATACTGCTTCTTTAAAACCTTATTTCTCCAAAATCCAAACTTTCTTAGGTCACTAAGTTCAGAAACCACATTTTCTTCTTTCTTCAGTTTAACACATGCCTCATTCAAGTACTTTGTTGGGACTAATTAGAGCTGGGGCTCTGGAAAACACTCCCCAACCATGTCTAGAACCATGCATCTGGAGTAATAATTTACATTTTCAATTCTTTAAAATGCTTTACATACATTGTCCCAATTGAGACACATAATCTTGTCAAGTTAGTATTTCAAGTATTATTATCCATTAAAGATGAGACAAGTCATGGAAAAGCTAAACAAGCTGCCCATGTTCATAAAACAAGTGACAAGAAGAAAAAGTATTATAGCGGAACAATCTTCTTGTTTGTCTGTCTGGCAGGGAAGGGCATGGAAGAAGACTTACAGGCAGCCTCCATCTCTCTTCATTCCCCCAGGAGAGAATAAATGTAGACATGTCTAATACCTTGAGCTCTAATACTCTTTTTTTAAATTGTTCTATGTTCATGGTAAGGTCTATTAGGTAATTCCTGGCAACCTGATCTAGATTTGATATAGAATAATAGTGAATAAAATACTATAATCAATCTATTTCCAAAGATGTTTTTATATAATTAACATATATCTATAACATAAAACTTTGATTAATCAGAGAATTAACTGTGAAGTTAAAGCTGGACATAAATTCATATTCCAAGAAATTATTCTATATAGAAAATTTTCTTCATAATCAAACAACTTTATTCCCTCTGAGAGGCTGGTTCATCTCAGAACCTAAATTTAAGGAGAATGCCCCAGTAAACTATGGTGTCACCTATCTCCAGTATGCATACCTGACTCTTCAAACTTTCTCTTTCATGTCACCAGGTTAAAAAGCTTCATCTCTTTTCCTGTACCCCCTTTCCCTTCCACAACTTTCAGGTGCCTTTTATATGTTGTCTATCCCCCTGCCCCTCCACCTCCCCACCTAATCAAAGTGTTAACTCCCTAAGGACAAGACTGTCTTTCTGCCTGGCAAAGGGCTCAATAAATGCTTGCTGATTTGACTTGACAAAGCAATGATGAATTTCCCGCACTGAATAGAAAACAGTATTCCCTGAAAAGAAGATGAGGAGATGCGGATAACACAGCAGTTCCCTAAAGTTCTCACACACCAACCCTATCAGTCAACACAACCAACAACTATCAATTCAACATCAAGTAGGGTGCTTGGGAAATAAAGATAAAACAAGTAACAGTCTTTGCTTTCTAGAAGCAAGCATTCTAGAGGCATGATAAAACACATACCCAAAGAAATACAAAGTACACATGAAGTGACTTTGGGAGGCAGAGTGTGATTAACTGATAAAGATTAGGGAAGATCTCACAGAAACAGAAGAACTGGAACTATGCTTTAAAAGAAGGGATTTCAATAAAGCAGAGGTGAGGAAGGAGTACATTCCAGATGGGAAAGAGTATTTATGCTACAGCAAAGAGACTAGAGACAAACTGCTAGTACAATAAATTCATATTTCATACTGAGAGGCAATGGAAGCCACTGAAGATTTTTCAGTAAAAGAGGTAACATGGTGAGATCTGTGTTTTACAAATATCAATTTGGCAGCTATACAGAGCATAAACTGGAGAAGGAAGGTAATGATAGCCCAGGAAAAAGATAATGAGAACAGGAACTAGAGTGGAAACTGAGTGAGTGAACAGACAAGTAAGGATTAGAGATGTGGCGTTAACAAAGAAGACCTAAAAGTTAAGGACAACTCCAAGGTTAGAAACCAGGGCATTATTGTTTGTCCTTTGTTCTTGAAGAAGACCTTGACATCAGCAAGGTGATGCCATGACTTACAAGTGAACAGGCTTTAAGTAAGGAAGGACTGTGAAAAGTCACCAGCCTCACTTTCTCCTCCAGAGTCATCTGGGTCCAGTGGCAAGATATACATCAGGACAACTAGTGATGGTCCCGATGTGTATGTGTATGAATATGTATATGTATACACATATATATGTTAACTATATTCAGAAAAATTATAAAAAGAATAAATACCAAATATGCACAAGGTAGATAAATACAAATCAATCAGAAGGAGAGAATACTAGCAGACAGAAGGGACAGGAGTGACTTCACACAGAAGATAAGACCTGAATTTCATCTTGAAGGAAGAAAGGGAACCTATGACGCCTAGCTAAGAAAAAATGACATCCAAGGTATGAGAGAGGACTAGAACAAAGGCTCAGAGATGAGAGATGGAGTTACTTTATGTGAGGAACAAAGAGAAGGCCAGTTTGTCTGGATTGTAAAATAAAGAGAAGAAAAAATATACACAATGAGGCTGGAGAGAGAGATTGAGAACTGATTGTGAAGTCATTAAAAACAAAACTGAGGAGCTTATATTTCAATCCAGAGGCAATAAGGAGCCAAAAGAGTAGGACAGTGACATGGTCAGACCCATCCTTATTAAGAAAAATCACTTTGGTGGCTGTATGGAGGATGGTATAGAGTGAGGAGAAATGAAAGAATGGTGGCATTGTCAACAGAAATGGAGTTTTGTAAAATGGATGTGTTTGAACACAGGAGAGGGGAGGGTTTTACTTTACATATGTCAAACTTAAGACATCTAGGTAGAGATATGTAGTAGGCAATCTATAATTCAGACTAGAATTGAGGAAAGAGATAAGAGACAGAAATGTGGATCTGGGAATTATCCGCATAAATATAACTAAACCCAATGGGAGTTCATGAAATCATCAACCAATCGACCAACAAGAATCTTGTGAAGCATGTATGGGCTAGATACTGGGCTAAAGTGTGACAGTCCCTGCCCCAAGTGGCTTAGCCTGTATTGGAGAGTGACAAGAGCCAAGGACAGAACCATGGGGGATATCTACACTAAACGAACAGAAGAAAGATGATGATGGTCTACAACAAAAGGAGACACATAACAAATGATGAGAGAAACAGAAGAGTGAGAAATGTTAGATAGAAAAACAGAAAAAAGAATATTCAGGAAAAGTGACAGAAGATGCTGAGAAGTCAAGTCTGAAAAAAGGATATGGGATTCAACAGTTAGGTAGGTAGTTGGTAATACTAGACAGATCAATTCCAATTGAGTAGTGGGACTCAGAAGCCAGATAACAAGGATCCAAAAAGTGAGTGGAAAAATGAAGAAACAGAGGTAACCCACACAACAATTTCTGGTCATTTGGCTATAAAAAGTACAAAATATATCATACTGTGGCTTGAGGAGATGGAAGAAGTGTGGCAAGTTTTTTAAGGATAAAGGAAATGTGGGAATGTCTATAGGCAAGTGGCGGATAAAATAGATGGAAAAGAATAAAGATGAGAGAAAGAAAAGATAAAAAGAGTAGAGAGTTCCCAGAAGAAATAGGCCTCAAGAATATATGTGAAAGAGTGAGAATTGGTAAAGAAAAACTTCCCCAAGAGACTTGAGCAAAGGTGGAAAGAATAAAAGGGCTTTGAGATATATATAAAAGTGAGGAAAAAGCAGGAGTTCACAACAGATGTCCTCTATTAAAGTAGGAGGCAAGGACTCCTGGTGAGAGGTAAATGTAGAAAGGTAGTTCAGGAAGTCTGAAAAAAGAAGATTTTGAAAAGCTCATGTCAAAAGTGTGATATAGAATCAAATAGTGCAGGAATACTGCCTCGAACTAGTGAAGGCCCAGTTTAGACTACATAACATAAATTTATGGTTAGCTCAGTTGGCATGACTGCTTGATTTTCTCCAAGAACATTCAGTAGCATGTATATAGGATGAGTAATAAAGTTAAAGGTTTAAGCAAGGCATCATTAATGACATGATAGGGCAAAAAAGGATTCAAGTAGGGCTGATAGTGCATGGTTGAATGAAGAAAAAGAGACCAAAATAGGTGTAAGAAAGGGAAAATACAGAGGGAGATAAGAGAGAATGGGAAAGATTAAGTCATGGTGAATATTAAAAATAGGTTTAAGATGGTTGAGGCACAGGGGGAGATATAAGATTACAAAGTTATAATAATATAGAGGCATTTCAATATTCTACATAAAGTTAGAAAAGTTACGGGTGATATTCTCAGCAATGGTATGACCATTCCAACATGTGGCTGAGGTGGACTGAAGTTGGTAGAAATGGAAGTTATTTACACAGAAGAACTGAGAGATCAAAGTATTTGAGAGAATATTAACATATAACTATCCTCTCATTGTTTTTCTCTTAAAACACATGCAGCATCACATACAAAAAGAGAACATCAAAACATTGCAAATCACAAAAACTAGCAAGAAAGCTAGTAAGGATGACAGTGTATCTACTTTTCCTATATTACTGTTTACAGGCAACTACACAAAATACTTAAAATTCATACTTAAAAGGGTTATTTAAATTCAATCTTGAGAATTATATGAAATACTTTAAAAGACTTACTTGTAATTATCATCACTTTAGAAAATATGGCTTTACCACTGGCATCTGTCTGTAAGTCACAAAAAAAACAACAAAATTATGAATTACTGCAAAAAATTTTCATCATATATAAATATGTAAAGTTTTTTTTTTTTAATTTCATGAGCAGGGGAACACTGTCCTTCACAAAGACAGACAATTAGTACGATTTTATAAGTCCTAGTGAGTTAGTTCACCGAGGATCAGAAAAGTTAAATAACTTGTCCAGGATCATGAACTACTTATAAGAGTTAAAGATATTAAAATCCACATAATCTTGAATATGAGTTGTTGGTACTCTACTACACCATGATGCCTCTGTAATTTTCATTATAAACTATGTATTTCAATAAAAAGTTAATTTTTCATTATATGTAATTTTTAAAAGCATGATTTATCAATGTTCTCCATTCATAAGATAGTACCATTGACAAAAGGCAAGGTAAATGTTTTGTGTTGATATGCATTGATAACATGTCAATTCACCTTAAAAAGAACATAAATCAAATTCCGAAAACATCTTTACCTTAACAGTTAGGTTTCTATTCTGAAAAAAATGCTATGCCAATTGGATGTACTTACAACAGATTTCCCTAAACAAGGTCAACAACAGGACAAATTCTCCCCTCACTCTACTACAAGCAGAAATATTAGAGTTTAAAATTTTCATTATATTTTCTAAAAATATTATTTGTAGTTAACAAATACTGCTTATGTAACTCATAGATATGTTTTCAACTCTTTATGCTGTGGCGGCCACTCAAAAAACTCAAGTTTAAATGGCCTCAGTTTTCTAGCTGGATGTAGAGAAAAAACAACTCTCCATCTCATTTATGTTGGCAGAACAAGGTAAAGATGAGTTCTCTTTTTTTAAATTATTATTTTTAATAATTTATTTGTTTTCAATTTTCAACAATCACTTCCATAAGTTTTACATTTTTCTCCCCCTCCCTCCTCACAATAGCATGCAATCTTATGTGGGTTCTACACACACATTCTTATTAAACACATTTTCACATTAGTCATGTTGCACAGAAGAATTAAAACAAATGGGAGAAATCATGAGAAAAACCAAAACAAAACAGAACAAAATAGAAAATGGCCTACTTCACTCTGCATTCCAACTCTATATATAGTTCTTTCTCTGGATATGGATGGTATTTTTGCATCGAGTCTTTTTTGGAAGCAATTCTTTTTGAATTGCTGTGAAGGGCTAAGTGTATTACAAACAGTCCTTGCACACTATGATTGTTACTGCATATGGTGTTTTCCTGGTTCTACTCATTTCACATAGGTCATTCCAGGCCTCTCTGAAGTCTGCCTGTTCGTCATTTCTTACAGCACAATAGTATTCCATTACATTCATATGCCATAACTTGCTCAGCCATTCCCCAATTGATGGGCATCCCCTCAATTTCCAGTTCTTGGTCACTACAAAAAGAGCTGCTATAAATATTTTTGTACATGTGGGAAGTTGAGTTCTCTTTGAAACAATACTCAAATGGGAGAGAAGCCAAAATGGCAGAGTAGCAGAAAGTTATAGGAAAAACAAAGGCTGGAATCTCAAAGCAAGTGAGGCCTGCAGCTCTGTCACTGAACCAACAGAGCTCCCTATTTGGTTGTCAGTGGCTGAGTCCAGCAACAGTCTACCGTTGTTTAGACCCAAACCCAGATCAGGACCTTACAGAACTTGAACCAGAAGAGCAGCACTTTAGATACTGCACTGGTACAGACCACTTGAGTAGCACTAAAAGCTTGCAGATACACAGACTGAACTGTCCCTGAGATCCAAGAATAATACAAAACTCAATTCAAAAACAGAAGAATCAGCCCAGGCATTCCCTCCAGAAATATACAGGCTCCTGCTCTAACATAAAGTTGAAAGAAAAGAAAGTAGACAGAAAGAGTGAAAAAATAAAAAAAAGAATCCCATCATAACAAAGCTATTTTGATGATGGAGGCACTCCAGACATAAACCCAGAAAAAGAGAGACTCCAAAATATATACAAGCAAATCCTCAAAAAAAAAAACAAAAAAAAACCAAAACATAAATTGGAGACAAATTCAACTATAATTTTGAAAAGACAAAAAGCAATGATTTTTAAGTTAAAACAATTATTTTTATCAATGAAACAAGATTATTAGAGGAAAAAATTGAAAAAGAAATTATAAGTATACAAGAAGGAACTGGAAAGGAAATTAACAGTCTGGCGAATCTTACCCAAACAACCTTACTGAAAATTAGAGTAATCAATGACTCCACATGAGAAAACAAGAAACATTAAAACGAAGTCAAAAGGCTGAAAAAGAAGGAACTTTAAAGGAACTGATAGCAAAACAACAACAACAACAAAAAATGACCTGAAAAAAGATGAAGGAAAAAAATTAATAATCACTGGTCTATTTGCAAGCCATGACCAAAACAAGAGCCTATGTAGAATTCGAGAAATTTTAAAACTGCCCAGATCACTTAGAACTAGAGAGCAAAATGGAAAATTAAAGAACTCATCAGCAACTTACTGAAAGTAACCCTAAAATGAACATTCTCAAGAATATCAGAGCCAAAATTCTGAGCTTCCAGATTTAAAAAAAAAAAAATTCAGGCGGAGTCAAGATGGCAGAGTAGAAAGACTCACTGTATGCTAGCTCCGAACCCACAGCCCATGCATTTAATGTAAGAAGAGCTCCCCACAAGTTCTGGATCACTCCAGGATCACTGTGCAGAAACACAGTGGAAGAGATTTCCGTTCCAGAGAGCCCTGGAGAGCTGTCCCCAGGGTCCGTCGCGCCCCAGAAAGCGGAGTCCACCCCAGCGCTGCCCTGGCCGCGGCCCCAGAGAAGCTGATTCGAGCAGGCTTCAGGGACAGAGGCTCAGGTCCCTCCGCCCACAGACGCTGCAGGTCAGTGAGAGAGACAGCTGGGTTGGACGAGATGGGAGCGGGGTGTCTCCGTGACTCAGGCCCCCTCGGGAGGAAGCAGCGGAGGCAGAGGCAGGGGCAGGAAGGGGCGAAGGCAGAGGCAGCAGCGGCGGCTGAGGCGGCAGCGGTCCGGGACTCCCCCAGCAGCAGGCAGAATCTTCATTACTGAAAGTCTCTGCATAAACAACCTGAAGGAGCTGAGCCTGGGAGACGGCCCCGCCCCACCCGCTCCATTACTGAAGGTCTCTGCATAAAGCCCCTGAGGGAACTGAGCCTGGGAGGCGGCCCTGCCCCCACCACAGCACCAGAACTAAAGCTCACATTGAATAGCAGCCGCTCCTGCCATGTAAAGCCCATTTGAATCTCAGACCACAAGCACTAGCTGGGCGGATCTAGGCGGGGGTGGACAGGAATCTCAGAAGTCAAGTAACTGGCTGAGAAAATGCCTCGAAAAGGGAAGAAAAATAAGACTATAGAGAGTTTTTTTGAGCAGATGCAAATGATCCCGCCTTTAGGATCTCATGACGAGGAAATATTCTTGCCATCAGGGAAAGACTTGCAGGGCGGGGCCTCGGTACCCCAGATATCCCAGGGGCATGTCGGGTGGGCTCAGGCCTTGGAAGAGCTTAAAAAGGATTTTGAAAAGCAAGTTAGACAAGTGGAGGAAAAACTGGGAAGAGAAATGAGAGAGATGCAAGAAAAGCATGAAAAATGGGTCAATACCTTGCTAAAGGAGACCCAAAAAAAATGCTGAAGAAAATAACACCTTGAAAAATAGGCTCACTCAATTGGCAAAAGAGGTTCAAAAAGTCAATGAGGAGAAGAATGCTTTCAAAAGCAGAATTAGCCAAATGGAAAAAGAGATTCAAAAGCTCACTGAAGAAAATAGTTCTCTCAAAACTAGAATGGAACAGATGGAGGCTAATGACTTTATGAGAAACCAAGAAATCACCAAACAAAACCAAAAGAATGAAAAAATGGAAGAGAATGTGAAATATCTCATGGGAAAAACAACTGACCTGGAAAATAGATCCAGGAGAGACAATTTAAAAATTATGGGACTACCTGAAAGTCAGGATCAAAAAAAGAGCCTAGACATCATCTTCCATGAAATTATCAAGGAAAACTGCCCTGACATTCTAAAACCAGAGGGCAAAATAAGTATTGAAAGAATCCATCGATCACCACCTGAAAGAGATCCAAAAAGAGAAACTCCTAGGAACATTGTGGCCAAATTCCAGAACTCCCACCTCAAGGAGAAAATCTTGCAAGCAGCTAGAAAGAAACAATTCCAGTATTGTGGAAATACAATCAGGATAACTCAAGATCTAGCAGCTTCTACATTAAGGGATCGAAGGGCGTGGAATAGGATATTCCAGAAGGCAAAGGAACTAGGACTAAAACCAAGAATCATCTACCCAGCAAAACTGAGTATAATACTTCAGGGGAAAATATGGTCTTTCAATGAAACAGAGGACTTTCAAGTATTCTTGATGAAAAGACCCGAGCTGAAAAGAAAATTTGACTTTCAAACACAAGAATGAGAAGAAGCATGAAAAAGTAAACAGCAAAGAGAAGTCAGAAGGGACTTACCAGAAGTTAACTGTTTACATTTCTACATGGAAAGACAATATTTGTAACTCTTAAAACTTTTCAGTATCTGGGTAGTTGGTGGGTCCATACACACACATATACACACATGTATGCACACACATACACACATGCACACACATACAGAGACAGAGAGCACAGAGTGAACTGAATAGGATGGGGCCATATCTTAAAAGAAATTAAGGTAAGTGGTGAGAGAGAAAGGTAGGGGGAGGAAAGAGGGTGAAATGGAATGGGGTAAATTATATGTCATTTAAGAGGCAAGCAGGAGACCTTTTAGTGGAGGGAAAAAGAGGAGAGCTGAGAAAAAAAAAAACCAAGAAGATTACCCTCATCACATTTGACTAAAGGAAGGAATAAAATGCACACTCATTTTGGTATGAAAACCTATCTTACAGTACAGGAAAGTGGGGGAGAAGGAGATAAGCAAGGGGGGGGATGATGAAAGGGAGGGCAAAGGGAGGAGGGAGCAATTTGAAGTCAACACTCAGGGAGGGACAGGATCAAAAGACAGAATAGAAACAATGAGGGGCAGGATAGGATGGAGGGTAATTCAGTTAGTCTTACACAACACGACTATTATGGAAGTCATTTGCAAAACTACACAGATATGGCCTATATTGAATTGCCTGCCTTCCCAAAGGGAATGGGTGGGGAGGGAGGGATGGGGAAAATTTGGAACTCAAGTTTTAGGAACAACTGTTTAGGATTGTTGTTGCTACTAGGAAAGAAGACATACAGTTAATGAGGAATAGAAAGTCATCTGGCCCTACAGGACAAAAGAGAAGATGGGGACAAGAGAAGGGAGGGATGACAGAAGAGAGGGCAGATTGGAGATAGGGAAAATTAGATTGCTCAGTGTATTGGGGTGGGGGGAGGGGATAAAAAGGGGAGAAAAAATTGGAACCCAAAATTTTGTGAAAATGAATGTAAAAAGTTAAATAAATAAATAAAAATAAAAATTAAAGTTAAAAAAAAAAATTCAAGTAGCCCAAAAGAGAGAATTTAAGGACTAAGGAGCCATTGGTAGCATCACACATGATTTAGCTGCCACTGCCATGAAGAAATATAGATCTTGGGATACAATATTCCAGAAAGAAAAGGACAGAAGTTTATAGCCAAGACTACTGAAACAGAGGACATTAATGAAAAGAAGAAAGCTTCTTAGAGACTTTGAAGGTCAAATACAGAAGTTGAGAAAAAAACCCACTAGTGGATTGCTGTGAATTAGTGTAACCATTTTGGAAAGCTATTTGGAATTATGCAAATAAAGTGAATAAAATGGCCACAACCAATATAGAGATTTCATTGCTTGGCTTATATAAAAGTCCTCATGTATACCAAAATATTTCCTGCAGCATTTTTTTTTTGGATAAGCAAAATATTGGAAACAAAGTAGATGCCTGTTGACTAGAAAAAAGATTGTGACACATTAATGTAATGGAATATTGTGGTTGTGCAAAAACTTATGAATGTGACAAATACATAAAAAGATGGAAAAATCTGCATAAGCTGCTGCAGAGTAAAGTATGCAATATGAGTGAAAGAATTTGTTCCACCACATATCCAAAATGGCAAAAAATGTACATGAGAAGATTAAAGGATGATGATAATGAAAGCATGCTTCATGAACTAATAAGCCTATGGGATTTATGGTTGTTCATTACACTGATCAAAGGTCCCAAGTCTTTTAAAGTTCTTTGTCTTTATAATACTAACTCTCTTCATTTCACTCAGCATCAGTCCATTCCTTTCCGTTGTTTCTACAATTAATGCAAAAGTCTTTTCATGAGGAGTGACAGCATATGCTCAAAAATTAGGTGCAGAGAAAGTATATGGACAAGTTAGGAAGTAGAGTCACAGAACACAGGACTGCAGATGAAGTGATTTCATTTTACTCTCTCCAACAACCCTTCATTCCTCTCCTCATCAAATCACTTGGACAAAGTCATTCTTTTACCTAAACCAAGATGACACTTAGTATGTCTTTCTTTTAAAGGCAATGTGATGAATTTCATATGTATTCTTTTTTAAAGTTAGTCATAGAAAATAGAGATTCATATATAACTTTATATACAATTCTTTTTTTGTTCCACTTTATATATGGAAGTATTCTTGTTTTGCATCATTGATAAGTTCAGAATAAAATAATGGCTTGGACTTTTGGTGCCTTAAAATGTAAAAACCTTAAAAGAGACATGTCTTATAAATGTCATAAGAAATACCTAGTACTACACTATGCATAAAGAAGAAAGAAATCGTAAGCAAATTTTTCTGTGTCTGTCTGTGTGTTACTCTGTGTGAACTCTGTATGTGAGTTATGTATGTGTATATGTATGTGTGTTGGGGGAAGAGTTAATAAGTGGTAAAGTAGAGACCCAGGGGTGAGAAACCTGTAGCCTCAAGATCCTCTAGTTCCTCAAGTGCAGCCCCCAGATTGAATCCAAACTTCACAGAACAAATCCCCTTAATAAAAGGATTTGTTCTGTAACCACTTGGACTTAGTCACAAAGCCACACTCATGGACCTAGAAGGCCACACGTGGCCTCAAGGCAGAAGATTCTCCTCCCCTGGTCTAGATCAATGATTTAGTCTAGGGAACTCCTAAATTGAAAATGCCCTATACTAAAGAAGAATTACAACTTATCTGCAACTCTACAGTCTTAGAAATCTGCCTGAGAAATTAAAAGATTAAGTGGTCTATCCAGGGTCAGCAAATAAGCTAGGCAAGCATGCATGTCTGACTGCAACTCTGGTGCTCTATCCCCAGTGTCATATTCAAACTAAGAAAATAATGCACTAATTCAACACCAAAAATAATTTAAGCAATCGAAAAAACACTTACTTTGGGTTGTTTGATTAAGTCTAGCAAATCCTTTACTTGATGCCGGAGAAGGTTTTGACATTTCCACATTTCATTCAATGCTCTGAAAAATATCAACAGGTAAATATAAAGCCCAAAACATAACTATCTTAATAATATTCCAACAATATTAAAATGTTTTAAAATTATGTGACATTCATAATTCCTAGTAATACCAAATTTACAACTACATATTTTATCACCACCACCACTACCACCAAGAAAAATTTATTTATTTTTAAAACTATGGCCAACTTCCAGCTAATCACTCCTACACAACTGTCATAAAAACGATAGCAACTGCATTATGAGCAACTACTTAAGACAATATCCTAATGGTGATTTAATTGAAATAATATGAAGTTACAAAAGCTATGATTCAGGGACAAAGGTAGCAATATCAACTTGAAGAGGAAATCAGACTTTATAGATGTGGGGAAAAAATACAATATAGTAACAAAAAAAAAAAGTCACAGAACTGATAAATCCTTCAATTTAACCAAATGCAAAATCTTAGAATAGAAGTCAAGCAAAGCATTTTACCAATGTTTGGCTCATTTTTCTGACATTTATATATTTATATATAGATATCAAATATATATATATGTATGTATATAAAGTGTGTGTACATACATAAGCATGTACATGTATAGTTGATGCAGCTAAATGATGTAGTAGATAAAGAGTACCTGGCCTGGAATCAGAAAGACCCATCCTCCTGAGTTCAAGTCTGGCCTCAGATAGAGCTGTATGACCCCAAGGCAAGTCACTTAATCCTGTTTACTTTACTTAGTTCCTCTTCTGTAAAATTAACAGGAGAAGGAAATGGCAAACCACTATTGCCAAGTACCTTTGCCAAGAAAACCCCAAATGGGATCAGGAAGAGTCAAACAAGAATGAAATGACTAAACAACAACATATGTGTAATTTCAATGATTTTAAGACTAGTTAGGACTGAATATTAAAATCTGAGGAAAGTCAATTTATAAAACATAGGAATTATTTTTTACATTATAAAAAGAATTATTTGCTTTTCCAATGAATCACGAAGGACTCCTTTAAATTATAAGATACTCTAATACATTTAAAAACCCAGGAACACTAATGAACTTTAAATATTATGTTATACTATCAACAGAAAAATCAACCATCAATGAAGAAGAAACACCTCTGAATTCGTCAGTCTTAGGGAAAATACTGAATTACATAAATGAAACCATGTTGATATATTTATTGCATATACTGAAATCCTCTTTTACAGGTGATTGCTTGTAAATTTTCCTTGCCTAAAAAGAAATTCAAAGTTTGATCCTTTTAAAAAATATAATTATTGTTTTCATTAAGAGTTGCAGATCGTGGCACTTAGAAGCATGATTGAGAAATTCTTGTGGGATTTCTCAAAGAACCCCTTTATGACAAGGGTAATGGATAGAATACATCTGGAACTGCTGATTATCTGAGAGTAACTGATTTACACAATGTCTAGAGCAGAGGTGTCACGGCTTACATGTCAAAATTGCAGAGATTCTTCTCTATTTGAGTTCAACAGCACTGGTCTAGAAAAGTCTTTCTTGCTTTCTGGCAAGGCCAGATCAAAAGGATAACAGATTTCAGCTGGAAGGATCTCAGAAGTCATCTTGTTCAATTTCCTCATTTCATAAATGAGGACCAGACAGGTTAGTGACTTGCCCAAGGTCATACAGGTAGTATGTTTGTATATGTGTGTTCATCCTTCGCTGCCAAAGACCACACCATCAAAGAAATGATGACATGACTTGCACTTGACTTTGTTTTGAGTGAGGGAGGGCTAAGCAGGTCACCAGCCTCACATGGCCTCCAGAGCCATCTGAATCCAGTGACCAGATATTCATCAGGATGACTAAAGATGACCCAGGATGAGGCAATTGGGGTTAAGTGACTTGCCCAAGGTCACACAGCTAGTTAGTGTCAAGTGTCTGTAAGCATAAGAGGCAAAATATGAAATCATGTCTTTGGATTCCAGAGCACAAGGTATTTCCACTATAACAAGCTGTTTTGTTTTAATTGAAGGATGGGAGTGGGGTGACAAATTAGGAAGGCAGGGGAGATACTTTACATAAATATAAAAAGCAATATAAACCAGTGGTGTCAAACTCAAATACTGCCTTAGAAAACCACAAATTAATATGTTTCACTGTATTTTTACTTAACTTAATAAACTGTTCCCAATTACATTTTGATCTGGTGCAGGCCATAATGGAGAATTTTGCAGACTGTGTAATATCATCCAGCCCTAAGTGTGACACCTCTGAGAGGGACCATTAAAACCACAGAAGTGGGAGTAAGAAAAGTAAACAAAGAAAACTGGAGGAAATGGAATACTTTTAGTTCTTGAGTTATATATTTTAGAATTTTTAAGCCATATACCCCAAATGTTCCACATATTCAAGTACATTTGAAAAAAAATCTCTCTTCCTTTCCACAACCATACATATGTACATATATAGACAAATACTTAGATTGCCTTCGATTCCCATTCTGAATTTTCTATATCATTGTACCACGAGGAGAGCTAGTACTGTGAATGAGATTTTACCAAAGAAAGGATCAATGATCAAAGAAAAAGGGCATAAACACAAAATCTTAGAATTCATGACAGATAGGGAAAGAAACAGAAAGCAAGTTCAGGTGTGCATCATAAACTTGTGGGAGAAGAACTTCAATGTTGAAGAAAGGATAATTAAAATCCCAGGGAAGGTATGCTTAAAGGAAATTGAGGCTCTCAAAACTCAACTATTGGTAATACAAACCAGTCTGATGAAGGAAAAAGTATGAAGTTGTTCAAAAAGACAAAAGTAATCATAAATCAGAATTCCTAACGCGTGATTTTAAAAACCAGATTTTAAAGTATAAAGACAAAAGAGGAGATAAAAGAGGACAAATGCAAGAAAGAGAGCTGCCATACAATGAATGCTAAGGATGACAAGGAGAGGATCACTAGTTGAACTGTAAATATCTATTTCTGCATCAGTTTTCACTACAAAGGAGAATGATTACCAGATGTCATTATTTTTTTCCTTCTGTCTTACAACACAACCCTGATGTCTGAGCTCACCACAACCATCAATCCTCCTAACTCTCAGTTCTTTCCCAGGCCTTCACACCTACAATGACTACATTCTCCTCTCTTTCATAATTTGACCCATTTGGTATTCTACTAGGCACCATCTTTAATACTCCAGACTCCTCCCTCTTTAACCCAAACTGATCATGCCTTGCTAAGTAAATTTCAACCTTCAACTAACAGCCTTCACTTCTATGTGAGTACCTCTGCTGCTAAACCTAGATGGCAAAAATCACAAAACCATAATGACTGGGACTACAAATTTGTTACATAATATTCAAGGCACCTTTACTGCAGAGCAAGGCAATTATTTTGCATGTCCAAATCAATTCACCATCTCACTCACTGTGGTAACTTTTCCAAACGTTGTCATCTCTCCTCAAGCTTTCCACGTAACTTTCTCCTATCACACAAGTCATCTAAGAGTAATGGGTATCTCATGTTTTACTGAAAAAATTAAGGCCATCTGCCAAAAGCAATCCTGTTCCCCCCATCTCACACTACTCAAATGTCTTCAGCCATCCTTTCCTCCTTCACCCTTGTCTCACATGGAGGGGTAGCCCCTCTCCTTGTCAAGGCTAACCCTTCCACATGCACAAGGGAACCAATTTCATCCTCTCTTTACTAGGAAACCAGCCCCTGAATCACACCCACTCTGTTACTAATCTTTATTCTCTACCTATCTAGTGACAACTTCCCTCCTGCCTACAAACATATCTATGTTTCTCTCATTCTGAAGAAACTCTCACTTGATCCATCCATTCCTGCTAGCTATCATCCTCTATCTCCCCTTCCTCATTTATGCTTCCTGGTTTCCATTAGCTCAATTTTTACCTTTACTTGTTCATTTTCCTAGTTATTAGAGCCTTCTACACTGAAATTAACTTCCACTACCTTAAACGTACATGGCTATTTGCATGTCTCCTTTATTTGCATGTGAACCTCTTCAAGGCAGAGAACATTTTTGTTTTTCTTGTATCCCCAGCAAAAGGGATAGAAAGCACAATGCCTGGAACCTAATAAGCACTTAATAAATGCTTTTTGATTAACAGAACTTAGAAGGGAATGTTTTCTTGTTCCAACTCATGATTTTATCTGTGCATGAGTAACTCTGCATAGAAACTCCCTTGCTGACTCAGATGAGCCACTTGTCTGCAGCTGAGAGTCATAGAGCACTGCCTACAAGAATAAGGAGCTGTATGACTTGTCCTTATAGCATACAGCCCATAGCAAGAAGTCTCTCTCAGAAGCACAACTTGAACCCAGGATTACTTGATTCCAATACCAGTTCTATATCCACCAGATGCCCCATCTTATAGGTATGAAATTTAATGTGGATATTTAATGTGGATAAATGTAAAGACACATAATTATGTAAGAATAACTATACAAGTATAGGATGGAGGAAGCATGACTACACAATAGACAATCTTTATAATCCTTTAAGAAAGTCACTACAATCTTCATCCAAGCACACTCTTCAAAGGTGGATTGAAACCTATGTCTATCTTCACAAACTGTGCCATTCTTATTGATGTGCTTTCATAGATCCTTCAAAAAGGATATATCTAACCCACCAGAGTCTGTTTCCTGGGTCTTTTAATATTCTGTGGATACTAGTTAAGCAAGTAATGATATTGTCAGCTCCTCTGTGTGATCATCCTTTGTTGCAAAGAAGACCATGCCATCAGAGAAATAATGACATGACTGGCACTTGACTTTGTTTTGAGTGAGGGAGGGCTGTGCAGGTCAACAGCCTCACTTCTCCTCTAGAGCCATCTGAATCCAGTGACCAGATATTCATCAGGATGACTGGAGATGACCCAGGATGAAGCAACTGGGGTTAAGTGACTTGCCCAAGGTCACACAGCTAGCGAGTGTCAAGTGTCTGAGGTGAGATTTGAACTGAGGTCCTCCTGACTCCTGCACTGGTGCTCTATTCATTGCATCACCTAGCTGCCCTCAAAGCATAGACTATAAGACATGGCACAAAGTCCCTGGAAGGAATGGAGTCAGAAAAAGCAATGGCATTTAGTAGACTATGCATTGTAATGAGAAGAGATAGACAAGATATGAGAGTGACAAAGGCCATGTATGGCAAAGAATGCTAGACTGATCATAGATTTATCCTCTCCAAGCTAAATATTCACATTCAACAATAGCAGTGGTCCCAAGGCAAGATAACTACCAGAAGAACTAATATCAACAGATTAGAGAACTTTTCTGAGCATGAAGTTTGTTGCTAACTTGGAGGGAAAGGTAAGGCAACACACAGCTGGCAACAGTGGAACAGCAAGAGTGCACCATTTTCAGACATTTGGTATATAGCACCACATTTACTCATATAGGCAAGAACAGTCAGAGACATCAAGATTGGTCTGACAAAAATGATGAGTAAATTCAGAAGCTGCTAAATGGAAAATGAAAACTCCACATGGTTTCCCAGTAGGATAGTTCATCTGCCTCTAAGAAGGTATGCACTTCAAGCGAAACTTAGAGAGATGCAGGATTCTTGGCTCAGTAACAAGGCAGATGAAATTCAGTTTTTTATTCTGAGTACAATCCAAAATGCTTTAATGATGCCCTGAAGGCTATTTATGGGCCAAGGACCTATGGTACATCTCAACTACTCTGGGCTGATGGAGTCACATTGATTAGTGATAAAAAATATGATATGGGAGAAATGAGCTGAACATTTCTATAGTGTTCTCAACAGACTGTCATCAGTCAATGCTGAAGCTACTGATCATTTACCTCAAGTTGAAGTAAATCCCTCTCTAACCAAACTTTCAACTGAGCAAGGGGTTTTGAAGGCCATTTGGTTCCTCTAGTATGGCAAAACACCTGGTGCCAATTCCATCCCAGCTGAGATTTACAAGACAAGGTTATATGGCAAGAAGAAATTATGCCCCAGGAGTTCAAGAATGCCTCCACTGTCCATTCTTATTCAATCACATGTTACATTTACATCATATCTTGCATGAAAACAATCTTTGGTAATGAGCTACAATCTGACCAGGAATGTTCACAATTCAATTCAGTGACAAAATTTTGAAACTTCAGGGACTGTGATGATGCTACATAATGTGTAGCTATATATAGCATTACTAGAAGAGTACTGCTAGTGATGGTATTTTTCTCCAAGAGCTACATTAATTATAGCAAAATGTCGAGATATTGATAGTTCCATTTTACACTAGTCTACTGAAATGAAACATTAAGTACTGTGTTCAGGTCTTTGCACCACATTTTAGGGCAGATATAAAGTTAACTAACCAGGATGATGAAGTGACTACTAATTGAAAAGCACGGCCTGGAAAACAGCAAAGTAATCTAGTAGAAACTAGGTACAAACCAGTATCTCACAACACATAACAAAACAAGCTTCAAACAGGTACATACCTGAGAAATTAACATCATAAATAATAAGATAAAGAAATTACCTGTTATATAGTGTGTGTATGTGCAAACAGTACATGCCCAGATTAGGGATAAAAAAGATCACAAAGAAAAACAGGCAAATTTTATTAAATAAAAAATTTTTGCTAAAAAAAACCCAATTCAGCTAAAATTAGGAAAAGCAGGGAAATGATTAAAATCTTTGCAGTGAATTTCTCTAATAAAGACCCCTTTTTTAAGATATGGAGAAGACTAATTCAAATTTGTAAGAATAAATAAATTCTCCAATAAATAAATGGCCAAAAGATATGAACATGCATTTTTCAGAGGAAGAAACAGCCATATGGGAAAAAGGTATCTAAATAATTAATAAGCAGAGAAACATTAAACAGCTCTGGGGTACTACCTCAAATCCATCTGATTGGCTAACCTGACAAAAAGGAAAATGACAGGCTGTAAGGGCTATGAGAAAACAGTACATTAAGGCACTGTTGGTGGATCTATGAACTGATCTAAATATTCCAGAAAGCAACTTGGAACTATGCCCCAAAAAGCTATTAAACTGTATATACCCTCTGCCTCAACAATACTGCTACTAGGTCTATAACCTAAAAGGAATCAAAGGAAGATGTATTTATACAAAAATGTTTAGGGTAGTTCTTTTTGTACTGGTAAAGAAATGGAAACTGAGGGAAAACTCAACTTTTGAGGAATAACTAAAGAAGTTATGGCATATGAAGATTATGGAATATTATTGTGCTATAAGAAATTAAGAAGAAGATGGTTTCATAAAAACCTAGGAAGACTTGTATGAACTGATACAAAGTGAAGTAAGCAGAACCAGGAACACAATTTATAAAATAACAATGGATAATGAACTCTGAAAGACTTAGCAATGCTGATCAACACAATGACAAACCACAATGCAAAGAACTCATGATAAAAACATGCTCTCCACCTAAAGAGATTATGGCCTCAAAACTACATATGGAAGCATATTTTCTCTCGCTTTTTAAAACATGGCTAACATAAGCATTCATTTTGCATGACTATTCATATTTGTAATAGATTTTGTTTTTCTTGCCTTCCCAATGGATTTGGGGGAGAGAGTACAGAAAGGAAAGTTGAAAGTGAAAATAAAATTGAATTACAATTGGAAGGGGAAAAGCAAAAGCAATCCGATTAAACTAATTTCTGCTAAGGTTAAAAAAAAGGCAACAACTCAGATTCTATTTCACACACATCAGATTGGCAAAACTGACCAAATTTTAAAAAAATGACAAACGTTGGAGAAGCTATCAAAAATTAGGTACATTTACTTACTGCACTGTCAGCGGGTCTGGGATCTTGTTCTAGAATTGCATTCTAGAAAGCAATTTAGAACTATGTATGCCCAATAAATTATTAAATTGCACATACTCTCTGGCCCTATAATACTATATACCACTACTAGATATATAACACAAAATGATCAAAGAAGAAAAGGGCCCATCTGTACAAAAATATTTATAGCAGCTCCCTTTTCAATGATAAAGAATTGGAAACTGAGGGATGACCATCATTTGGGGAACAGGTAAACAAATTATGATATATAAATGAGATGGGATACTATTTTGCTACAAGAAAGGATAGAAAGGATGGTTCTACAGAAACCTGAGCACATTGGAAAGAACTGAGGCAAAGTGAAGTAAGCCGAAACAGGGGAACAATTTATATGATAACTACAATGTTGGAAAGACAAAGAACTTTGAAAGTCTTAAAAACTGTTCAACACAATGAACATCCATGGTTCCAAAAGCCAGATATGCAACATACTACCCAGTTCTGACAGAGAGACATTATGCTTGGATTTGACCAAAGCTGGAATTTGTTTTGTTTGACTTTACATATTTGTAACTAGGGTTTTGTTTTTCTTTCTTAACAAAGGAAGGAGGGAGAGGAAGTGATGGAAAGCTGATGGAAAAAAAAAAGTTTAACTAAAATTTTCTTGCAGTACTTCAAAGCCAAAACATATCATGCCTATTGTATATCTGCAAGTCTCATAATTTTTTTTGAAATATCTGGGCTATTTCACTAGAAATTTAACACCAACACGAAAAGGAAAAACTTTCATCAACTTTATTGACTCAGGAAAAAAAAAATTTTTTAAACCATCTTCCAATCAATACATGAAGTGCTATTGAAAAGATTGCCCTGTTCAGAGGTGAAAATAAAACAAAATCAATACTAACCTATTCATATCCTCTGACTGCTATGGGACATTTACCCCAAATAGTTCAGTCAAAAAAGTCCTATTTGTACTAAATATTCTAATAGCCTTTTCTTTTTGTTAAAGTAAAAGACTGGGGGAAAAGTGAGTAATTGCTGAGGAATGGCTGAATGAACTATAATATAAAGGCAACGAAATTTTATGGAAGGAAAGGGGCAAGTAATAAGCATTTATATAGGGCCTACTATGTATCATGCTAAGTACTTAACAAATACCATCCCACTGGATCAGATTTGATGAAATTGGGCTATAAGCAACAATGATTATTCCAAATTTAAAGAAGGATAGGAGGACTGATATACGAACTGATAACAGAAGACAAGATAACTGCTGAAAATGAATGGAACAATGATACGTAACCAGGAAAAAGCATGCCTTCATACTTCCTAATTTATTCAGATTTACCTGACAAGGATAATGACTTTTGGACTGGAGAAAACAGAAGAAAGAGCTACTTGGGTACCGATACAGAAAAAAAAAGGTAAGAATCAAGTCATCTGGCCAAGATGAACGACTTAAACAACTGGCAAATATGAAAAGAAACACCTGGTGACAGAAAAATCCCGGAGAACAGAAGAGGATAGCATAGGATAAAAGAAAGGTCAAAATTACTGATTTTCCAAAAAAGGAAGAGACGATGGAATCTTTCTTCAAGCTACCTATACAGCCTGTTCCCTCTCCCTATCAGCAAAGGACCTTGCCTCACAATTTATCAAGTAATTGAAGGAATTCAGATGTGAGCTCCCTTTCCCCCAATTCTATATGTGAAATTTCCTCAACATAAACAATCTCTATTTTCTTCCCCTTTCTAGTCTCAGGAAAGAGATAGCCTTTTTTCTTGACAAGGTCAACAACCCCTGTACCTGTAGCCTTGATCTCTTCTAAGAATTTTTAATAATCTCTTTTCTCTTCCTGCATTTCAATATTTATTCACTACTGTTTTTTTAATGAGGCCTACAAACATACCTAGATTTTCCCGTTCCAAAAAAAACAAAACAAAACAAAACAAACCTTCACTAGATCCTCCCATCCCTTAAGCTATCATTCCAAATGTATCTCTTTCACAGACGAGAAAAAATATCTGTACTCACTCATACATATATCTATACTTACTGCCTCTACTTCCTCACCTTCCATCTACATCCTAACCCATAACAATATGGTTTTCCACCACTCTACAATTATTTCTGAAATAATAGATCTAATACTATTTTCTCAGGATTATGTTTCAAATCAGGGCAACAATCATTCAATAAACATCATACCAGATACAGACCTCCTTGAACTGTCCTTGAAGCTTCCCACTTAATCTGGTTTTTCATCCCCAAATCTGTTACGCTAAACCTAACCTGGTGCTTGCTCCACTGTCTGTTGCCTCTGGATTTCCCCTCCTGTTTCCCATCCCAGCCTTCCATTGTCTGTTATCTCCCAATTGCTTCCAACAGTTTCCCACCCTTGATCACATCAGAATGCCACACTCCAGATTCTGACCTGTAGTCACCCCAGTCCCATTAAGATCCTCCTTGCACTCCTCCTCAAGAGCCTCCCTAAACCCCTCCTCCCATCACCCTAGACTACTACACCACCCACAAATCTCTCCCACAGTTTGTCTGCATATAAAATCCTTCTTGTCTCCATGAAGGTGCTCAGATTCAATCTAGCTCAGATTCTATCTAGTCCACTCAAGTGTCACAAATGTGAGGTTTCTTAAGGGTCAATCCAATGTGGCGAATCTTTAATAAACTTTGTTTTACTTTGGCTGAAAGAAGGCTTGGGTCAAATTCATTCAGGCAGGACCCGAGGTCAGTATTTTGGGGTCCAAAGCACCCCAAGCCTCAACATTATGGTTCCTTGACCTCAACACACCTACTATGTGATAGCTACTGTGCCAAGCCCTAAAGATACAAAGAAAGGTAAATAATTGCTTTCAGTAAATAAATGATTGCTTTCAAGATCACAGTCTAACTGGGGAAACATCCAATTTCTTGACCTCTGCAATATTTAACACTATTGACCTTTCTCTCTCTCTCCATGATATTTTCTCTTGCCTGAGTTCAACATTACACTGCCCTCTCTTCATTTTCCTCCAACTGCTAAGTCATCATTGATGTCAGACCACCTATGCAAGACTGTACTCCCAGGACTCATTCGTAGGCCTTTTTCTCTTCCTTCTCTCAGTTATTTGATTAGCTCCCACAAGTTTAATTATCACCAGGAGACTTCCAATCTATCTATACGTATATATACTGCCCTACTCTTTCTCCCTAGCTCTAGCCTAAATAACCAAATATCTACCCTACTGGACAGCTCCACCACTCAAATTCATCAAGTCCAAAACTGAACTAATTATATTTCTTACTAAATCCACCCTTCCTAATAACTTCCTTATTTCTGTGAAGGGCATCACTGTCCTTTTAATTATGGATGTCTGCAACTTTGCAATTATCTTCAACAATTCCCTTTCCCCTCACCCAACACTTCCCTCCTCCCTGCCCCAATAGCTAACAAATTGCTACGGCTTATTTATTCTACCTCCAAAACCTCATATCCACCCCTGTTTTTTACTCACTCCCTATTCTAATGGCGTCAAAAAGCATTCATTATGCACCTAGTAGGTACTAGGTCTGTGCTGCTAGTCACCCATCCTCTTCCTCAGCCCATCGGACAACAGCCCCCCTTCTGCAACACTGTTTGGCCTCAGTATTGTCTAAAGTGCCATGAAGCATGAACCATTCTTGAGACTTTAAAAACTAACACTCTTTTGCAGTTGGAATTATACTGCCATTGAGAAGGAAAATGGATAGAAGTTTCCTACATAATGATTTTTGTCAAGCTCTCTCAGAACCCTGTTCTCAGGAAAGATTGTAAGATGCCCATAGCTAGGACTGTCCCACAAAGGGGTAGTAGGGGTTAACTGGATATTTTGGGTAGCCCCCTTCTTATGGCCCCCTCCTCTCCCTGGCCTCCAATCCCACCAAATTTGGATCCTGACTCAAAATAAAGGACAGCAATTCTTAGCATGTATTTTATTGATGAGTCTACTCCAGATATTAGGAGAAAACTGCAGAAAATGGCAATGGGACCCCAAACAACTCAGGCTCAGTTACTGGAGGCAACCTTTGGAGTCTTTAACAACAGAGACCTAGTTGCAGCAGAGGAAACAGAACTCAGGGAAAGCGCTAGGGACAGAGAACATGCTCAATTCTTGGCTGTTGCTGTGGCCAGGAAAAGACCCAGGGAGGAAGCCTGGCTACTTGGGCAGTGGTGAAACCTGCTTCAGATATCACAAGGAGGGTCACTGGTCCAAGGAGTGCTCCTCCAGGGCACCCCCCAGAGGGAGCCCCAGGAACCAACACCTGTGGAACCATGACCACGTGATCAGAGGAGACACTGGAGGAAGGATTGTCGCCAATTGTTTGGGATCTGGGAATTTCTGGGCAAGCTACTTTGGCCACCCCAGCAGTGGTTTGCCTTCCGTATCCTAAAGTGTTTCCTCATAGCAGTCAATAACTAATTAAGGCCAAGGCCTGGGAGGCACTGCAACCATTAATTACTCAAGGTCCTGACTCAGACCAAGCTAAAGATTTCGAGAAATCTTTGAAAACTAAACCTAATCTAGAAAAATCTTTCACTCTGTATGCTGATGAAAAGAGGGGACAGGCTTTGGGGGTCTTAACCCATACCTTAGGACATGACCCCAGGCCAGTTAATGTTTTTATTTACTCAAAATATTCTTTCCATGTTCTACATGCCCATGGAGCAATTTGGAAAGAAAGGGGATATCTGACAGTAAAAAACTCCCCTATCAAACATGCCCTTTTATATTGTGGCTTTGCCACAGTCATCTTTAATTCTCTCCAGAGAAATTGTCTTTTATGCCTGGGAAATTTTCTTTTCTCTATACTCCTTTTGTGCCTGTTTGATCCTTGTTTGCTTAATTGCCAGGTTTGTCTTTTTCAGAGTGCAAGCCATCAACTTCCAGATGACAACTCAAGCTATGTACCCCTCGAACAGGACCCATTGAGGCAAGAACAGCTCTACTCCCCTTGCCAGCAGGAAGCAGTTTCAGAAGCTGAGATCTTTGGAATCTGGGTCCCATTTCTTTGAGGGGGGAATGATGAGGTACAGACTCTGGGAACCCCTTTGAGCTCTTCTTGAATCTTCCCACTTAATCCATTTTTTTCATCCCCAAACCTGTTACCCTTGGCCTAGTCTGTCAGTTGTCTCTGGATTGTCCCCACCTGCTTCTCACCTCAGTCTTCCATTGTCTTGTTACCTCACAATTGCTTCCAGCTGTTTCCTACCCTAGATCGGTTATCCCACTTCCATCAAGACCACCTGGCCACCTCTGGATCCTGCCCATAGTCTTTCTGTATATAAGCTCACTCTTGCCTCATGAAGGTCCTCAGATTCAATCTAGCTCTGATTCTATCAGGACAGCTTGTTAATACAAGCGTCACAAATGGTCAGGCTTCTTAAGAATATGTCCAATATGGTGAATCTATTTTTTTAATTAATTAATTTATTTTTAGTTTTCAACATTCATTTCCACAAAATTTCGAGGTCCAAATTTTCTCCTCATCTCTCCCCTCCTCCCATCCCAAAATGCCTTACATTCTGATTACCCCTTCCCTCAATATGCCCTCCCTTCTATCACATGCCTCCCTTCCTTATCCCCATCTTCTCTTTTCTTGCAGGACAAGATAGATTTCTACCTTCTATATGACTTGCATTTATTTGTCAGTTGTATGCAAAAACAGTTCTCAATATTCGCTCCTAAAACTGTGAAAAACTGACCATATTTCCCTCCATCCTATACTGCCCATTTATTCTATTCTCTCTTTTGACGTTGTCCCTCCAAAAAAGTGTTTACTTCTAATTACCCCCTCCTCCCATTTGCCCTCCCTTCTATCATCCCCCCACCCCACTTGTCCCCTTCTCCCCTACTTCCTTGTAGTGTAAGACAGATTTTCATAACAAATTGAGTGAGCATATTATTCCCTTCTTAAGCCAAATGTGAAGAGAGTAAGCTTCACTTTTTCCCCTCTCACCTCCTCCCTTTTCTCCTCCATTGAAAAACCTTTTTCTTGCCTCTTTCATGAGAAGTAATTTGCCCCATTCTATTTCTCCCTTTCTCCTCCCAATATATTCCTCTCTCACCCCTAAATATTGAAAAAAGTGTCAAGAGTTACAAATGTTATCTTTCCATATGTGTAAGTCCCTTATGATTTCTCTTTCCTGTTTACCTTTTTATGCTTCTCTTGATTCTTGTGGTTTGAAAGTGCAATTTTCTATTCAGTTCTGGTCTTTTCATCAAGAATGCCTGAAAATTCTCTATTTCATTGAATGATCATTTTTTCCCCTGAAGTACTATACTCAGTTTTGCTGGGTAGGTGATTCTTGGTTTTAATCACAGTTCCTTTGACTTCTGGAATATCCTATTCCAAGTCCTTCGATCCCTTAATGGAGAAGCTACCAGATTGTGTTATCCTGATTATATTTCCACAATACTCAAACTGTTTCTTTCTAGCTGCTTGCAATATTTTCTCCTTGACCTGGGAACTCTGAAATTTGGACACAATATTCCTAGGAGTTTCTCTTTTCAGGTGTCTTTTGGGAGGTGATTGGTGGATTCTTTCAATATTTATTCTGCCCTCTGGTTCTAGAATATCAGAACAGTTTTCTTTGATAATTTCATGGAAGATAATGTCTAGGCTCTTTTTTGGATCATGGCTTTCAGGCAGTCCCATTATTTTTAAATTGTCTCTCCTGGATCTATTTTCCAGGTTAGTTGTTTTTCCAATGAGATGTTTCACATAATCTTCTATTTTTTCAGACTTTTGGTTTTGTTTTCTAAATTCTTGGTTTATCTCACAGCACAAGTCTGAACTTATCTATCTGATGGTCCAAAAGCTCTAGTGGCTCTAGTATAAAATATAAATTCCTCTTATTTGACTTTTAAAACATAAATCACATTTGGCTTCAATTTATAATTCCAGATTGATTTTGTACCCTAAACACAGTCTCTTCAACATATGTGGAATACTTTCCCTCCTTATCTCCACATCTTAGAATCCCTATCTCCACTTCAAGGCTCAGTTCAGATGCCACTTTCCATACAAGGCCTTTCCTGATTCCCGCAATTGTTAACATATCATCCTCCTCTTCTCAAAATTGCTTTGTATAAATTTTGTGTTTACTTATTCATGCACATATGGTCTCTGATCCATAGCAGATCATAAGTTTCTTGAGGGCAAAGACTGTTTTAATTTTTCTCTTTGAATAACTAGCACATACATAGGTAACATTATTGTTATAACAGTCCCAAAAACAGCAACAACAAATAGCCAACATTTATTACAAACTTTAGAGTTTACAAAGTGCTTTACAGGGTTTCTTGAATTTTTTCCATTCAAGACTTCCCTTTTCAGTGTTAATTGGCATTGCATGGCCTGAGGGCATGTGAAGGAAGTGATAAATGGGCATGCAGCGAAGTTGCTAGATGCAACTCAGGACAAGCCTACCAGAAGCACCTCAGATTCATTACCTGTTTGATTAATTAATTAATTTTTGGTGGCTGAATATTCAGAAACCATTTACTATTGTCAAATTTTTCATGACCCCATGGGGTCACAACCCACAATTTGAGAAGAGCTGCTTCATCAGATCTATATCACTTGATCCTCGTTACAACCCTGGGAAGCACGTTTTACTATTATACCCATTTTGCAATCGAGGAAACTGAGGAAGACACAAATTAAATGACTTGCCCAGGGACACAAAGCTGTTAAGTGTCAGGGAATGAATTTCAATTTAAATCTTTCAGACTCCAAGCCCAGACCACTATTCACAGTACCACCTAGCTGCCTATAAATGCTTGTTTAATTGAACTTGAATTTTCTAACTAAAACATTTTTGTTCCTTATGTTCCTTTCATCAAATGTGATTGCATTACAAAAATAAAAACTAATATGAATGTCATAGGAAACGTACTTCACAGCATTTAAGTCCAATGTGGCATACAGGTAATATAAGCATTTCATTCGTTCTGTTGTTTCCAAATTGTGAGGAACCATGTACTGAGCAAAGATGCGTTCAACAAGCAACCTGTAATGGAATAAAAAGCAATGGTCACATAAGTTTTGCACACAGCATTTTTAAAAGGTAGCAGAAGGTATACATGAAATAAGTTATAAATAACTGCAAAGGAATTATGGAGATGATTTCATATTTGTTTCCATCATGGGTAAAGTTCTGGCAATAGGTTAAAAAATACTAGACACTATGAGAAAATTACTATGCAGTGGCATGAAATATTTACAAAATCTATGTATAAGAACTTTTTTTTTTTAATATGAAAAACTGAAAAGATTGTTAAGGAAATAATCAATGCATAACAAACCGTAAGTGGTACTTTTCCATATCTCAGAAGATTGATAATTAGGAAAGTCTTCACTTCTGTGTTAAAGTACGGCCAACTGTTTCTGTTAAAAGCAATAAGGCTGCTAACAGGACTCTTTATGACTATTATTACTGGTTTCAAATTATTCAGTTTGTCATTAACATAGCCCAACCTTGATTTGGAAGACAAATTCATATCAAACAGGTTGGTATGTGTTCTTATTAAATGTTTACAAACCAAAGATTCTTTTTTCTCTTCTGAATCTCACAAGACAAAAAACAATCAAAACTAAAAAATCTAAGATCCTTATGAAACAGTTTGGCAAAAAAATAACTTAAAAGAAAACAGAGACTAAGTAACCCTTGCTTCCAAAAATTATTCAACTAAGAAATGAGGCACAATTTTATTTTTTAAAATGAAGATAAAAACCATACCTTGCCCTCAAGTGATTTGTAGAAAAATCATTATGGAGAGGTCACTACTGAAATTACAGCAACGTTAGGCCTAATCAGCAATGATCTTTATTCTACACTAATCTGAGAGTGGGGAAAGCTGCAACTGTAGTATCAAAGAAAGAAAACTGACAGCCTATAGAGATTTTTTTTTAGGACACAGTCGCTTTTTCAAATTATTCCCTTATTAGTATAGTATTTAGTATAGATAGTAACTATAATTGCCAATGGTCATGCAATCCAAGATTCTGACCACAGGGGATAAGTGTAGAAGAATGACTACTGCTTTGAAGTCAAGTCCTAAATGTGAATAGCATTATCTGATGCTGCTAGGACAGAAAGGTTCCCACTCTTTTCTCTGTAGATCTCGAGTACATGTAAGACTATCACAGGATTTAGGAATGTTGAGAACTACACAGAACATGAATACTTCCAGACTCAGACTACAACTAGATACTTTTGAAAGAGCTCTGTTTAAAACATTCCAGGTGGATTCCCTATTTCATTCCTCCATATATTTTTTAGTTTCAGACTTTTGTGGGTCTAAGGGAAACTATATCAGAAATCTGGAATAGGAACATATTATCAAGTCTAAGAATAACACTTCAACTTTTTGCTATCCACTATTCCATATAACAACTTTCCAGTTACCCTTAACAAAGACATGTTTTGAAAAGTAAAGTTTGGAATTTAAAAATAATTGGTTTTGATTTTCTCTCTCTAAAAATTAAAAAATAAATTTATACACAATTACATATGTGATTTTGTTCATGTGACACTGAGATTAACAGTCATTCTGAAAATCTCTATAAAGAATCAGAAAAAAAAATTGATAATGCTCCAATGGCTCAAACCTACCGGTCATCAATACTGTTTTGATAATATATATGTAGCAATTTGTCTTTGATCCATGAAATTTGTTTTGCAGCTTCCTTTCCAGCCTCTGACTGTAACGAATATTTCTTGTAAATTTGGGCAAGTCCCATCATTGCTTCTTTTCTTACTCGCCACTTAAAAAAAAAACCAAAATATAGTCTTATTTTAAAAATAAATCACTTTTATTAAATAAGTTTAGAAGCAGTCATTTTAAAATTATCTTCCCTTCACTTTATTAAAAAAAAAGCATCTCCTGATACACAAATTCTCTAAGAACAGATACTACACATGAACTTGCTAAACAACTGAATATGCTTACGAATATGCTCTCTCTATAAGAAAATAGATATATGAAAATTCTGTCAAAATTTTATATTTGAATTTTATTATATTTAATGGGGGAAGTTATTAAATTTCTGAATACCTATCATGATTTAAAGATGCAAAAATTAAGAATACAAACAAAAGGACAAATAATGTAGAACTGCTTTGCAAAACTTAACATATTTTCCTGACAATTAAAAGTAGCTTAAGTACAAAGGTTTACTCCCTTAATACTTAAAAATACATAATTTCAACAATATAAATAACTCCCCACCAAAGTATCCCAAGCCCTGGGAGATAGCTTAAATGCATTCTGACAGGAAATATTATCACCCAGAAGCTAAACTTTCAATGAGGAAAATTCTAAACTTAGCTTGATTGATCTTTAGAACATCTACCCTTGGAACCATAGTTGAAATCTTTCCAAATTGGCACGAACTATCCACAATCAATATTTTCATGATATAACCTTTACGAACCTAAAGATCACATGAATTCCATGAGAAGGCACCGTAATGGAAATGACAGGATTTCTGTACTGCAAGGAACCTTAAAAAACAACTAGTCCAATTCCCTCAATTTTGGCAAAGAGAAACTTCAAGCCAAAGAGGATAAGTAACTTTCCCTAGGTTACAAAGGGCCTTAGCTTTACTAGATAAACCATCATCATCAACAAACACTTATGAATCACCTACAATGTGCCAGGTACTATGCCTAAACGCTGAAATCATGACTAGTTCATCTTCTTTTCAGGTCTTAGAGTACTACAACCATTTCCAAATTGACCTCCCTATTTCCTCTCTCTTCTGTCTCCAAAATGTCCGTCACATAACTATCAAATTGATATTTCTCAAACACGAATCTGAAAAGTATACCCTAACTCAAAAATCTTAAGTGGCAACTTAGTGCCTATACAATAAAATGCAAACATCTCAAGCCTCTTTCAAATAACAGCTTCAGTGATTCCTTCTACTTAACATCTTTACTCTTCTCTCTCTTCTGTTACTAATATTAATACTGTTATTAAATTTTTAAATTATGTTATAATTTCCTCTTCACTTGCTGGTGCATATCATAATCCCTCAGTACAATACAAATGCCTTGGGGTGAAGTGGAGTTTTTCCTTTTTTCTTTTTGTATCCTCAGCAAAGTGTTTTGCACACAATAAGGACTTAATATTTTAAAATTTTAAATGAAATCACAAATTTTCTGGATTATATTTTATACCACTTTTGTGCTCAAGTTGTCACTGGTAATATGTTACTATCTATTATATCAAGTAAACAGATCTCCATTCTCTTTTGGCAAACCAGACTTAGATTGTTTAGCTTGTGGTGTTTCCTATGATTTACTACACTCACAAAGCAAGAACTGAGAAAATACTGTTTAGAAAATTCATGTCTTTCACAGAGAACTTGAGATGCCTTATAAAAGACCTATGGAATCCCCTCATTTCAGTCCAGGCTGGACTCTTCCTCTTAGTCACTACTCATTTTCATTACTTATCCAAAGGGTATGTAATGACCCTGATCACAATATTTTGAAAACATTTTAAAAACACTTCTTATGAACTTAAGAAATAAAACAAGTATTTCCATAATAAAGTTGAATAGAAAAAGAGGACTACACCTGAATCTGCAGATCCATTATGTACAACTTGCTATTCCTTTCAAATATACAAAGTTATCATGTGATTTTTTTTTCCCCTTCTCTCCCTTCCTTTCCACCCTAGAGATGGCTACCAATTAGACACAAATATGTACGTGTTTATTTCAGTTCTTTCTCTGGATGTGAACAGTATCTTCCATGTCACTCTTCATTATTTCATGCAACACCTGCTTTTCTAAAATCACTGAGCTGATCATTTCTTACAACAGAGTACTATTCCATCACAAACATATACCATAATTTGTTTAGCCATTTCCCAATTAACAGGTATCCCTGAAATTTCCAGTTCTTTGACAGGGAGCAGTTGCAAAAAATAAGATAATTCTTCTTCTTTAATGTCATTTTCACAGATAAAAATCACATCATTTTGCTAGAACAAGGACTTTGGTAGTAAGAATTTTCCTTTACCCCTCTTCATTAGTCATGGTGTAGCAGGAGCAGTTGTCAGACTACATCTCCACAGGCATTGCTTCCCAGGATGACAACTAGTAGCACTGAAGCTGTAACCACTGTTATCCTCAGGGCTCTTTGGTTCAGGGTTTTGGACTATCTCCATCAAGGCCTAAGACAAGATGGTAGTCAAAATAGGTGGTTTGACTTGCCTAGAGCATGTTGCCTCCTGTCTCTCTTTCGGGCTGCTTCGTCACTTCACCTAGGTTAGCTTGCCTGCCCTCTGAGTTACAATTCACAGGGATGGCTGTTCCTTCTTCAGAGACGCTGCTACTCTGGATGATGGCTGTCAGAGCTGGTCTAGAAGCAGAACTGGTGACATGGGAAGTGCTGCTGATTCCAGAGCTTTTGCATCTGTTGATAGCAGCTGGTCAGAAGTTGTTCCTGCTAATAATGAAGAAGGTCGGCTCCCTCTCAACAATGATTTCTTCTCCTAATAATGGCTTTGGGGGCCAAGCTGGAATTAGGTCAAAGGAGTAGAGGAGTAGGTATACTGCTATTTCCAAGCTCTAAGGCTTCATAGTACTGGGTAGTACCCATCAGGGTCTGAGGAGAGATGGTGATCAAGGGACTGATAGTGGTCATGTTGGTTTGAATTGTGGAGGGAAGGAGGAGCATTTCAAACAACTGGGACATGCCCAATGCCTATCATTTATTAATACTAAATAATAGAGGTTACATGATGGAGTGGAAAGAGAACTAGACCTGGAGTTAGGAAACCTACATTCAAATTTCACCTCAAACACAAACTTCTTGGAGTCTTAGTACCCCATCTATAAAAGTGAGGAAGTATTTGCACTATCTACCTTGAAACAGTATTTTAAAGAAAGCAATTTTTAATCCTTTAAAACACTCATCAATATTATCTAGCTGTGTACTTTTGGGCAACCCATTTAATCTCTCTAAGATTCATTTTCCTCATTGGTAAAACTATAAAGATGAAATAGAAGGGCTGGCAAATAACCTTGAAGGTCTCCTTGACCTCTAATTTTCTACATTCTATGATGTAAAACCTCTCTATCTTCTACATTGTACAACTATTTTACTTTTCTCTCCCTTCCTGTTTTTTTTCTGTCCTGCTGCCTGCATTTTGGCCTTTTTGATCTTATCATTCCACTGAAATTGCTCTCTCTAAAATCACTGGTGTCTCAGTTATCAAATTCAATGGCCTTTTCTCATTCCTAATTTTCTTGACCTCTATTCAATTTTCGATACCATTGATCAGTCTCTTCTCCTTGAAACTCTTTTGTCTCAGATGTTCAGGGCATCACTCTCTCCTGGTTCTCCTCCTGTCTATATGACCACTCCTTCTCCATCTCCTTTATTGGATCCTAACCAAGATCAGGCTAAATAACTGTAGGTGTCCCTCAGCATTCTATCCTGGGCCCTTCTTCTCCCTCTACTCTTCTTCACTTGGTGATCTCATCAGTTTCCATAAATTTAATTAACCATCTCCATGCTGACAATTCTCAAATCTACCTTTCCTGCCCTAATATCTCTGCTGACAGCTGTATTGTTAATGTATTTTTGCTTAATTTGAAGATCTTTCCCACCCATCAATGGGCCCATGTAACCTGCTTAAATCACATGGATGCCTAAGTCACATGTGGTGGAGAAGCTTGCTGAATGGGTAGAACAGGAAGGGCAGAAGACAGCTAGGAAGAAGTTGGTAAGACCAGTGAGAGCAGAGGAGAGAGGGAGGACACAGGCAGGCAGACAACTAGGACTGTGAGTGTTTGCTTGTGGGAAGGGCCCAGCAGGGTGAAGAAGGTCTGGGAATGGCTCTGTCCCCTGCAGGGTTAATGTGTATAGACTTCTTAGTTATTATGATGGATTTAGCTTTCTGGTGTCTAAATAAATGTTTTTCTTCTGCTTTCTATATGGAGAATCTGTTACACTTCGTAATTCAGAACTACACTGGTATATTCATAGTCTCCATCAATGCTGTGAATATTGCCTTGGTAATACAACCTACAATATCACCTCTCCAACTCCTTTTAATACATCTTAATATGTTCAAAATAGTACTTCTTTTTCCCTCTAAAACCTCCTTACCTCCCACATTCCCTACTGTCAAGGGCAACATTATCCTCCCAATCCCTCAGTCTTGAAATCTAGGAGTCATCCTGGATTCCTCACTATCTCTCACCCTCCAAATCCAATCTATGGCTAAGGCTTTGCAACATCTTTTGAATATGCCCCCTTCCCTTCTCTAACACTGTAACTACTCTGGTGCAGGCCCTAATCACCTCACACCTAGATTACTGCAATAGTCTGCTAGTAGGTTGGCCTGCCTCAGTCTCTCCCCATTTCAAACACTCCTCTGTTCAGCAACTAAAGTGAATGCCCTAAAAGGCAGGTTCTTTCATGTCACATACACTCCTCAAGCCCATCCAAAACTGATAAATTCCAGTGGCTTTTTACTGCCTCCAGGATAAAATAGAAAATGCTCTGTTTGGCATTCAAAGCTCTTAATAAGCTAGCCCTCTCTTACTTTTCAGTCTTCTCACACCTTACTTCCCAACTCATACTTTCTGATCCAGTGGCACTGGCCTCCTGGCTGTTTCATGAACAAGATACTCCGTATCTCCTTCCTCCAGGTATTTTCTTTGGCTACCTCTCAGGTCTGAACACTCTCCTTCCTTAACTCAGATAACTACTGACCTCCCTGGTTTCCTTTAAGTCCCAACTAAAATCCCATCTTCTACAAAAGGTCTTCTCCAACCCTTCCTAATTCTAGCACTTTCATCTGTCCATTATTTTCTATCTATTCTATATAGAACTTGCTTTGCATAATTTTTTTATTATTGTCTCCTCCATTACACTGTAAACTCCTTGATGCCAAGAACTTTGCTTTGCTAATTTTTGAATCCCCAGCACATAGGACAGTGCTTGGCACATTGTAGGCACTTAATAACTGTTTACTGATTGATCTGACTAAAATCTATGATGCAAATACTGATTTTCTTTGGATTTCAATTAAATAATGTTGCCATCTCTGTCTAGTACTAAAAAACAACAACCAGGAAATGTCTCTATACTATATGTCCAATTGTTGGCACAACTGGAAAGATTAGGTATTGAATGTTTCAAATTACATACAGAGCCAAATATGATGACTAAATCTGACAGACACTTCTACGTGTTGTTCCCTAATTTTCTTTACCTACACCGAGTACATCACTAAATCCAATGATTCGCCAAATAAATTTAAAGCAATAACAGACTAGTGATCCATATTACTCAGGGAGGGAGGTTCATTTAGAAGAAATCACCTGCCACCGTTACAGTCAAGAAGCCAATATGCATTTATTAAGTGCTTATTATGCACTGAGCTAAGTGTTTGCTGACTTAAGATAATTCAGTGCTGGATTAGAACATATGCTACTTCCAAGGACAAAGTTCCAGGCTAAAGAAAGTGAACTAGATCTTGCTTAGGTTTTTTTATTGCATACAACTGCATGGCAACAATATTACAAACAATACTTCATTAAAACATACACTGACCTCATTGAGTTAACATTGATACTGGCACCTACATCTTGATAGGAGACAGAAAAAGGATGAAGAAATGCAATAAGGTATGAGTTCCAAAGGACCTCTAAACATTAACATTTAACATCATAAAAACTGTACTGAACATAGAGAGTAAAAACATGGGAATGAGAAAGAATGGTTTAAGTTCTTGAATTTACCACTACTATAACCAGTCTCATTTTTAAGTTTAAAAACATGACACTAAATAACTGTTTGGGGCATTAAAATGCCATTAAAAAGTCAGCATAGAGGCAGTGCTATGTAGTAGAAGGGAACCTGCCTTAAAATTATGAAGGCCTAGGTTCAAGTCCTATCTCTGACACAACCAGTACTGTCTATGAGATCCTGAGACCCTGCCTCTCTACTGACTTTTTAATGCCCAAAACAGTTACTTAGTGTCAAGTTTTTAAACTTAGAAATGAGACTGGTTATAGTAGTGGTAAATTCAAGAACTTAAACCATTCTTTCTCATTCCCATGTTTTTACTCTCTGTGTTAAGTAGTTTTTATGATGTTAAATGTTAATGTTTAGAGGTCCATTTCCTATTTCCATGCTCCAACAAACTACCAAGACTATGAGTTACCCAAGATGTACAGGATATGTAGATCTGGGGAGTTTCTTCAACAAGGAATTCCCCACACCAGTAAAATCATAGGTGTAGTTCCTGTCCCTATTTCTCCAGCAAATATGTTACTAAGCTTATCAAGGTAGGGGAGAAAAGACTGAAACATATTTAAATCTGAAATATTAGCAGCTCAAACTACAAATTACCACTCATGGCTACTTACCCGTTTGTCTAATGTTCTCTCTCGCACAAAATTAAGTAAGTGATCATTAACAAGTAGAATATCTTTTTTAGCTGCTGTAACTATAGATACAATAACATCATGTCTAATGGCTTCTTCAGGATCATGTGATCTCACTTTAAGATACTCTGAAAGAAAAAATTTCTATCATGAGAATTAATACTTTTGTAGCTTAAACTAAATAAATCATATAAATAATGAAAACATGCCTCAAAAAGAAAAAAGGAATTAGTTAAGTTTAACAAAAATTATGTCCTCAGAAACTGAATTGTTTATTTATATTGGTTTAATGCATCTGGGTGGCAGATTTTTTTCTTTACCATTATTTCTTGACCTCTGATATTGCTCATAAAAGGAAGAAAGAGAAATCTCTTTTATGGATTTTTTTTTTGTAGTAGGAGGGTTAGAATGTATTATAATGTTAAAAGAAATTTGTTCTTTTGGAAAACCATCAGAATGTTTACTTTATGAACCCTTAAATTACACAAAGTTTTGTGAAAGGACTGATATTTAGGAGAAAATACACTTAATTTAGGAGAGATGACAGAACAAAAGAACTTCACTTGAAAAACGAAAGAGATAGGGAGAAATGCAAATGATTTAGCAAACTGACATGACTGAAAGGCTTCAAGTCAAAGACGAGTTGAATTTAATGCAGTGAATAGAAGCAGGTTATTGAAATTAGCAGATGAAGAAAATCAGCAATGATACTCTAAGCATTTGAAAAGACCAGATACAGATGCTCCATACGACAGCCTTCTACTTCAACAAAAATGTTGAACCCATTCAACAGTGACTCCCTCAAGTCCTTTCTTCTAGGCCTGAAAAGTTCTCTATGACTCACTCCCTCTTTTGTTTTCTCTAGGCACAACAGAAGATTTTTCTAGAACTAATCCCTCTTTTTGGATCTTTAAATCCAAGCCTTGTCCTCTTGATTTTCCTCTAGCCATCGTTCTCTCTCATTAGTCTCTCCTTTGCCAATAACTCCTTCCCCATTTGCCTGATAAAGAAGCTTTGTTCTCCCCAATCTCAAAAAAAAAAAAAAAATTTTTTTCTTGCTTCTTCTAGCTAAATTCTAATCCTCTTCACAGCCACACTTCTTTAAAAAAAAAAAAAAAGCCTAGATAAATGGCTAGATCATGTATTTCCACAGGTTCACAACCTGCTCAACTCAGGAACTTCTTGTACTTGGGCTCAGGCATATCAGATTAGATTTGAGAATCACTTCTTCCGAACTTCATTCATTCTGTCATTTTTCTTCTGCTTTTTGCTAATACTCCCCAGAGCTGAAATGCCCTGCTTTCCACTGCCAAGCCCAACTGTCAAAAAGACAGCTTTGTTCACTCCCAAAATATAAATTAAGCCCATTTTACCTATTCTCACAACACTACATGGCCTATAGAATAGTCCTATATTATCACTGTCTTGTTCTTGCTAGCTTAATTCAACATTAAGTAGTTTTGAGCTTTGATATAAATTAAAATCAGTACTTACAAGCTAATCAGAATGTGAAGGAACAATGCATGAAAAAATACTCTATGTGCAAATTTGATTATGTAGGAGAAAAGCTGCTAGTTTAATTCAAAGAGGGGAAATAGGGTTAGTTCATCTAAATCACTAGAACAAGAAATAAACAGAACAGAAAATAAGTTATTCCAATAAGAATTAATGAAAAGACTGTAAGAAGCTTCCAGAAAAGTCTGAAGAATACAAATTAGGTTAATAGGAATCTAATACAAAATGCACCAGAGAATGAAACCAAGGTTAAAAAAAAAAGAATTCATGAAAAGCTGAAAACTACGCAAGGGAAGGAGCAACTACTAAGTTTTATCTTTTAGGTTTTAGATGTTAATTCACCTAAGTAAGAGAAGATGGAAAATAGATACCTTTAATTCAAGAGAGATAATAGAAAAAAATTATAAATCATAAGTAAAAGGAGTAGGGAACTGTCCATGAAGACTTAACAGTTATTAAATACTGACATTTCCAGGAAAGCATTAGTGATTACATAAAAGGCAGATGTCCCAAACTTTAAAGGATATAGAAAGAAAAAGAAAAAATTTAAAAATTAGAAACACTAGAAAATATAAGATACTAAAAGATTATATGGAAAGGAATTTATTATTTCTAATGGAAAATATAAGGAATGACAAATAACATAGACTATAAAAAGAGATTTTTAAAAGAGTAGTAAATGTAAGGGAGGAAAATTCTTGAGCTTTCAAATTTGTAAAACCTTAAACTAAAACAAAAATGGTCAAAAGACAACCTAGCTGAAGAGCCTAAAAATTTTTTTACATTATTCAGGTCACTGGAATTCTAAGACTTAACTGCTCTCATTCAACCAACCATGAAAATGATTGTGAAAATGAAAATGCTGCTATCTGGAAGACCAATAGCAAGGCGACAGTATTATGAGAGACAGCAATGTTGAATACTGACGAGTAGGGAGGTGGCAAGAAAAGGGGATGGGAAGTTTGGTGTCAAATGAACCTATAGATAGCTGTACCATTTACTAGCTGAGTGATTTTTGTTTAAGTTATTTAACTCATCTAGCCTCAGTATCCTCATCTGTAAAATTACAGGGCTGTATTAAATAATCTCTAAGACCCCTCTCAGCTCTTAAGCCTCCAAGTCCATAAACTGTAACACTGAAATAGGAGGTAATGAGAGCAAAATAATCACAGGATTACCAAAATATCTGTCAGATGGCAAAATGCTAGAATCTATCAACCAAATAGAAATTATTCACTAAATCATTACCAACAGGTGGATCATTCACAGTAAACACTTCTTCATCAAAAAATTGATAGAGTTTACTGACTGAGATAATGTCCCTATTTCGAAAATCTACAATTTTACCAACATCTCCCTCCATTGATGATGATTAGTAGCTAATCTTTCAGATAATCTTGCATGGTTGAAAAACGGATCAACCTGCAGCTAGATGTTCATGAGCCTCTCAGCCAACAAAAACACAGTCTACCACTAAACCTATACTCAAGTACCTTTCCAGACCTGTAGGACCTACTACAGATTATGTTCCCATGGCATTGTCTTATACTACAAAGGCTACCTTCTATAAGATGAGACACTGAAGTAGGGCCTTGGTGAAATGATGAAAACATTTTTTGAGGATTCTTAGGGAGAATGTGAATCAGTGTGTGAGTGAGAGAGAGAAAGAGAGAGAAAAAGAAAGAGAGAAAGAGAGAGAGAGAACACCAGAGAGAGAGAGAGAGAGAGAGAGTGTGTGTGTGTGTGCATGTATGTGTGTAAGATAAGGCCATAAAAGAACAGATACTGATTTCCACTTTTCTCAGAAATGGACGTGAACTTTACACAAGTCTTTCTGCACATATAAAGACCCACTATTAGCATCTGTGTCTATGCCCATCTCGTTCTCTAAGTTGATCTAAAGTGTAAGGTACAGGGTATGAAGAAAAAATGAAAAGTAATCCAAGCCCTTAAGGGGAGTACAACACATACAAACATGAACATTCAATCACACACACACTCAGCATACAATATATCTATATCTATCTATACACATATACACACACATACAACATGCAAATGTGAACACACATGTGCGCACACACACACAGAAAAGCTCAAAAAACTAGGTAGATAAGGAAATAATTCCCAAAGGAGATGGCATAGGACTTGAGATTTAACAGAAACTAGGAGTACTAGGCAAACTAGTCAAAAATGAAGCAGCAATATATTTCCAAGAGAAGCAGGGTGACACAAAAACAAGGAGGCAGAAAATGGAATGTTGAATTCAGGAAACAGACTATTTGGGACTGCTAAAGTTTCTTGAGGAGCTGAGGAATAACATGGTCAGATCTGTCCTTAAGAAGTACTATTTGGGGGTGAGGGGAATTAAAAAAAAAAAAGACTATGTTGGGAACAGTGTAGAGGACACAGTGTAGAGTATAAGCAGAGGGAAGCTGTTGCAGTGTTTCAGGCAAGAGAAAGTTACCGATATAAACTAAGGTGAGGGCCATGTGTGGAGAAAAGGAGACAGACCAAAGAGAGATTATGGAAGTTCAACTGGTTAGATTTAGCAGTAAATTCAATGTACAAGGGAAAAAAGACAGAAAAGTGAAGACTGATGCTAAGGCTGCAAATCTAGATGACTAGAAATAATTGGAGGAGTGGACGAAAATAGAAGAGAGTAAATTCTGTTTTGAACATCATAATAGCTAGTATTTATATAGTACTTTGAAGTTTGCAAAGTACTTTACAAATACTATCTCAGTGTATTCTCACAAACACCCTAGGAATAAATGCTATTACTATATCCATTTTACAGAAGAAACAACTGAAGTAGACACAAGTTAAGTGACTTGCTCAGGGTCACAAAGCTACTAAGTGTCTAAGGCTGGATTTGAACTCCAGGCCCAGAATTCTATCTCCTGGACTACTCAAATGCAATTTGTTGTTCCAGTTGTTTTCCAATCCTATCTGATTCATCACCTATTTGAGATTGTCTTAGCAAAGGATACTGGAGTGGTTTGTCATTACCTTCATCAACTCATTTTACATGAGGAACTGAGGCAAACAGGGTTAAGTGCCTTGCCCACAGTCACATTGCTAGTAAGTGTCTGAGGACAGATTCGAACTCAGGAAGATGAGTACTTACTATGTATCGGGCACTGTGGGAATACAAAGAAAAGTAAAAACATTATTCTCACCCTCAAGGAGTTCATATTCTAATGGGGAGACAACACATAAATAACTATGACATATAGAGAACTGATGAAAGTTAATCTTAAAAGAAAACACTACTGCATGTGGCTGTGGAGAGAAGATGGAAAAAGGTCTCCTACAGAAAATATTTTGCATTAGGCAAACTGAAAGGAATACAAAACGCCTAAGAAGCAGAGGTGAAGTAGGAGACTATTCCAGGCAAAGCGGACAGAGTGCCAGTGCAAAGGTATAGGGGCAAGATGTTAGGAAAAGTAAACGGATCAGAAGAGCTGGAATGTAGAGTGAAGAAGAGTAAAGTATAAGAAGACTGAGAAGAGTCAGAAATCAAGGCACTGGGAAAGATAGGATGATAGAAAATTATCACCAGAAAAAAAGGATTTCATTATTCATGAACACGGAAGTAGATCAGCTGTGGGTGATGGCTAGATAGGATCATCTCTGTGTAGCTGACGTGGTATGGAGAGGCAAGGCTTGAGAAGTGAGCAGAATAAGAATGACCTAGGGTTGAGAGATAATAGTCACTAAGATCATGAACTGCACTGAGAAGCTATGCAGGAAAACAAAAAGGGAACTGAAAAATTTATTAGCTCTTCGCAAGTCAGGTCTTCCCATAATTTTATAATCTGAAACATAATTATCAAATCTCATAGGACTATAGAATTTAGAACTGAAAGCAATCTGAACAGGTCATCTTCTAATCTAATTCCTTCATCACTTTATAGAGAGGTTAATTTATAAAGGTCTATAGACTTGAATCTGCTGAAGAACATAATAAAGACTATCAAAGGAAGCACTCCCCAATGCAACAAAAATCTCCAAAGAGGCCTAGAATGACATCCCTTGGGCAAAAAGAAGGTTCATACCACATGGACAAGGAACAAAGGGAGCAACCATGGAAGCACTGGCAGACTATTAACTTCATGGATTATTAATAATAGCTAATATATACATAGTATTTTGAAGTTTACAAACTATTTCACATATAGGATCAAAGCAGATTAAGAACAATTTCCCCAAAGTATCTTTCCTGCAAAGTTTTCCTGTTCTGATCTCTCCTCAAATTACCATATAATTGACATATACTTATAAGTAAATACTTATACTTATCTGTATACAAGTTACATTTATTTGCCCCAACTATAACATAAATTCTTTGAGGAAAGGGACAATGTCCCTTCTGTCTCTGTATCCTCCCTCTGTGACTAGCAAATTGCTTTGCATATATATTAGGCATTAAATATTTGTAAAATTCAATTCTGTTTAAAAAGTGATATGCTCAAAGTCATATAGCTAATAAATAGCAATAAACACCTGAATATCCCTATGAAAGTCAGTTTAAAATGTTCCAAAATCAAATATGAAATAGTAGTCCTTATATCTCACAGTGCTAGTTTCCAGTTATTCATCAAACAGTGACATGATCTAGGTGGCTACCACAAAGAATAGGCAGGCACTTAGGGGGAAAAAAAAGACAAAAATAGAAATGTAAGAAAAACAATATCAAATTCCATGAAAAAATTAAAAGCATTCTAATAATTATTAAACTATATAAAAAGTTACTTTAAACATTTTAGCTTCAGTTTTATTTGGGGAATAATATGGCTTTTAATTTCAAATTCCCTAAATTTCCTAAGACTTCCCATTGTTTGATGACTCTGACTAAGCAAGTTTATTTCAAAAATCACAATGATAAAATAACATCATTTTAGTTAGCAATAAACTTCTTTTACTACTTGAATGAAAAGCATATATACCAAGTTCTGAATTTCTGCATTCCCATAAAAATCTACAATTAGGATCTACAATTATTTAACCTTTTAAACACAGTTACCTAAAAACTAGGTCATTTTATAAAGTGAAATCCTACTGGAATAATCAACAATTCAGAGTTAAATCTACTTGAGACCCCAGAAATCCTAAAGCCCCTTGACTTGCCCTAAACTGAGGAGACATATTCTCTCCAACGATTCCTGGTTTCACCAGATGTCTTCAACATTGTATTATAGTTATAGTTTTTAGCATGCTAAGAAGTAGATTGACTGCAAGGTCTAGATTTAGGAAGACTCACTGTTCTAAGTTCAAATCTGGCCTCAGACACATACTAGATTTATGACACTGGACAAGTCACTTAACCCTTTTGCATCAGTTTCCTCATCAATAAAATGCAGAAGGAAATAGCAGGCCACTCCATTATCTTTGCCAAGAAAACCCAAATGAGGTCAAGACGAGTCAGACACAGCTGAAAACAACTCAACAACAGCAACAATGAAGGCCAGCTTCATCAATGATTAAAAATGTGGCTATTAATCCAGGAGAAAATGCAATTCACCTGTTAAAAGTCCCCAATATACATAATGAGCAATTACTTTTTGAAAAAATTTCTTTAAAAAAATTCCTCAGTACCTGTCAAATCCTTTGCCAAATCAGGATGGTTCATAAGGCAATGGCTAGCAAATTTCACACATTCAAGCCGTATAGGTACATGAATATCATTAAACCTATTTAAAATTTGAAAAGGAAAAAATATATTTAAAATGAGATAAACAGTAAAATTGTGAACTCAATTCTTACTCCAAAGATATGCATTTATTTTATTTAAGAAAAGATATTTTCACAAGATAACTGGATTAGAACCACTTAAGTATCTATTTTCTTTTACCACAAAACCCTAAAATATTTTGCCAAGTCAGTTGATTTTGTATGTATTTGAATGTTGTGGAGAAATAAAAATTTTTCAAATAACTTTTTTTTTAAAGAAGGCCAGAGCAAACTTTTATAGAAGAACTACTCATAGCAAGAGGTGATTTTTTTGAAAGGAGTGAGGTGTGGAGCACTAATGCAACATGATTAAGTTGATTTAAATATAAAACTCTATTTGTGTTAAAAAAAAAAAAAAAAAGTATGGCTTAAATAACAGGAAAATTGTATTTGATTTTACTTTACAACAAAATGTTAGAAATCTCTAAGTAAAAGTTGACATTCCTTTAAAAAAAAAAAAAAAAAGGAATATAGCAGCATAGCACAGTGGAGAGAAAACCGAAATTTAAGAATTGGTTTTTAGTTCCACTTCTCCTAGCTTCATTAGGTGCTAATGATCTTGATCAAGTCTCCTAAGTCTCTGAGCTTGTTTCCTTAACTAAAGTAGTTTGCAAGCATCAAGTGCTATTTCATAAATGGACACTATCATTAATCCAATTTTAATGAGCTGGCTAATTTTACTCAAAGTCAGAAAACTCCTACTAATCTAAATAAAATTTGAACCAGTATTTCATAATTTACAATTTCAAAACTCTTAATTTTGAGAAATGCAATTCCTGAAACTTTTTCTTAATGTTCCCTCTACTTTCTTTTTTTTGGAGGGGGAGGAGATTCAAATAAATGATTTCACCAGAAGGAGAAATTGTTATTATGGAAATTCCCTCTACCTGCTGAAAATCAGCACAATTCATTTTTGATATTCTTAAAGAATGTTTGGGGCAATATTCACAAAGATCACATGAAACTAGCTCTTCCTTACTCCAATGCTTTTTTTGTACTATTATACAGTGCTTCTAAATATTCCATATTATACAGAGAGGAAAATAAAAGTCAAAGCTAAACTGCTGATTGCCATAAAAAAGAAAAAAAACGTTGAAACCAGATGCCAAATTTAACCATAAATAATTTATCTACATCAAATGCTTTGATTTATGGGATTTGGCATACAATAAAGGGAAGTCCCAAATTTGGATTCTAGACCATATCCCCAATTCAAGTTTTAAGAAATAGTTTACTAAAAGAAAGTTGATGCTAAATTCCTCTTAACACCTTAGATTTCCAGATTTACTAGACAAGAATGAAAATATCTGCTACATATATCACAAGTTAATTTAACAAAATACTCATAAAATGTCTACAAAGTATTTGTGCATAACTACAGTTAATTTACAGATAAAATTATTAAAATTTAAAATACAATTTAATAGAATTATTCTCAAAACCTCATTTAAAATATAAATTAGTACATTCCCTGGGAACCAGCATTAAAAGTTAGTGTAATTAGAAAGCATAATTTAGTTTCAAAATATTAATTAAAATGTTTTAAATTTTAACTTCATTACGTAAACTACTTAATTTTATTTTATTAGGATTATAATTGAATTGGGGACTTTGTAAGGCACTGAGTTCAATCCTTTCATAAAAGGAAGTGTGTGTGTGTGTGTGTGTGTGTGTGTGTGTGTGTGTGTGTGTGGACATTGGAGATTCCCAAGTTCACCAGTTAGAGGGCAGATACTTCACCCAAATTCAAAACATTTTACATTGCAAACTATTTTTTTAATAACCAAATCTCCATTAATGAAATTCATAAGGTAAAATGTTAGCACTGAGAAAACGACGACTCAAATTTAAGATAGAAGCAACCATTTAGTCCAAAAGTCTATATGGCAAACACTAAAATACACATACTCTAGAATCAAAATGTTCATTTAAATAATAAATGGCTATAATAAAGAACCCTAAACATTCTGACAAATATTTCAGTAAAACATATTTGAAAATTCAAGCTCTAAATTTTGTAATTCTTAAAAAGTTACAAAGTATTTTAAAATAAACTGTCGGTGGTCAATATATGAATTATTCATGGATGCTCTAAAATTGAGCTACCTCCCCCGCTCTCAAAATCCATTTAAGCCCTCATGTAGAATATTGCTGGTCTGAGTTAGTATATATTCTTACTGCATTCTAAAGCCAAAGAAATGACATCAGGGTTATTTATTGTTTTCTATTAAGGGTCCTTTTTCATTTCAATTAGCCTAGGTAATCAAATGAACTAAGAAATTTTCAAAATGAGGTAATGAGTAAATAAAATACAGTACTACTAGTGTAAAGGGATACAACGCAATTAAGACAGAAACACAAGAAATATAGACAGACTGATAATACACAGCAGGATCCAAAGAGCCAACTACATAGTAGGAAGAAAAGTGAATAGGAACAAACAGAAAAATAATGAAGAGATTTGGAGAGAATAAATTCAAAGTTGCAATTTTATGCACTAAAATATATTATTTACTTTGTAAAACAAACCCAGTTGTTTGTATTACTATTTATTATTATTTCTAATAAATCATTTTTAAAGAGTTAACTAAGGATGAGATTATTTGGCTATTTAGTTTCAGAAAGTTTCATTCTACCTTTTTTAATGTTTTAAAAATATTTTATTGATGACAAACCATAATATTTTGCTTTTATGTTAATAACCAAAATGCAAAAAGTTGGCAATCATTCTGATGTATATACAATAAATCAGAAAATTATAAAGAGTTTCAGATCCAGGAGCTATAAAATTATATGTAACAAATGAGGAAACGAGGGCATAGAGATACCAATACAAAAATAATTTTTATATTTTTACACTTAAAATTTACAGTAATGTTTCACTTAATTACCTTTATATTTCGTTTCAAAGTCAACTGCAAGAAACATACCATATTTAGCCATCATCACTCATCAATAAATTGAAATATATCAAAATGAAATATTCAATACAGAAATGTCAGTCTTTATATAAACTTTTGTCAATGATACACTAAATATTCACAAAATACTTGGGTAGCTTTTAAGTATGAAGGGAAAAAAAAAAAACCTAAATTCTATCACCTTACCAGCTAGCTGTAAGTTTACCAAAGAAGTCAAATTAAAGAAAAGGCGGGTGAGGAGGACCAATGGCTGGTTATGATCAGCTCTCAAAAATCACATATGAGATACTAATTATCACAATTTCTGTCACGATGAATATGAAGAATTTAGACTTAGTCCTTCATATTATTTAAAAGCAAAGATGTATTATAATTGAATTGGGAACTTTGTAAGGCACTGAGTTCAGTCCTTTCATAAAAGGAAATTAACATATATATATATGGACATTGGAGATTTCCCAAGTTTACCAGTTAGAGGGTAGATACTTCAACCAAATTCAAAACATTTTACATTGCAAACTATTTTTTTAATAAAAAAATTTCCATTAACAAAATCCATAAGCTAAAATTTTAGCATATTTCAATATTTTCCCTTCAGGAGAGAGAAATACAACAGTACATACCTTCCCAAGTAGCACTGCCAAAGTGGTTTATTTTGAGATGCCAATTCTGAATCCTTTGCCCCAAACATTTTTGCTAGCAGTTTAACAACTTGCAGGCGTTCTTCATTGTCATTGCTCTGGAAAATAAAAATGTGTCAAGTACATATAAAATAACATGTTTATACCAATATATACATCAGAAAAACTAAAGTTTGTATTAAAGCAGGCCATATAATAAAATGAAATAAAGAAGATAAACTTAGATTTACCTGAAGATAAAGAACTATAAACAAAAATAACTGATTTGGGAATAGATTACACATTCAAAGTGATGATAAGGTAGCTAACAAGCAATTTATAAAAAATTACCATACAAATGTACAACAAGAATATACTTTTCTACCATATTTATGTCAACTGTATTAAGGTCATATTTAAAAATTATGAAGTATTTACAATATATTTCAACATTCCAAAAAGTTTTACATCTTAATTGGAAAAACTTTTCTCTGTATAAATACTTCCTAATCCAACTGGCTAATTTAGAAATTATATAGAATACAACTACTGAATCAAGCAAGAAATTATATGCAATATGTCCCATAAAATGATCAAGAACCCTGAATTTAGATAACCACAGGGTTTCTGTAAGGTTGAAAAAAAATTCAAGATAAAATTTAACCTTAATTAAAAACATAAGTAGATTTCATACCAAGGAGATCACCAAGAAATCAAAACAGAAATAGCATATATAAAAATTTTTTTAAGAGACCAAAGTTACAATTTCAAGCACTACAACTCTTTTAGATTTCAATGTAATTGTATTGTCAAATTCACAGTTTATTATATTACTTCAATACTAGGCTATTGTTAAGAAAATTTAAATATTGCTAACATTAAATTCATTTAAGTTTTCTTAAAAGTAATCACAAAATAGCCAGTTCTATTTTTATTGAAAATAGTTCTGATCAGCTTTTAGAAAACTTGAATGATATTATTTTTCAACTCCACTGAGATAAAAGTACCAACAAGAACTTCTTTAATAACAATTTCAATAGTATATGTATAAAAATCGTAAGATGTGCATAAATAAAATACCTTCCTCAAATCTGTTATCCTGTGATTCTGTATATACATTTGTGAATGTATTTCAGTTAAAAGAATATTTCTCCTAAACAATATTGACATAAGACATTTTTTTTCCATAAATTTAAATATATCACTGTATCAAGTGTTCTCAAACAACACTAAAAAATATATCCTCAAAGACTGGATGTGAGGTAAATTAAGAAAAAGAAGCCTGGTGATCTAATGCTAGTTCAGCTGTTACCTTGTAAAATTCACTTCACCTCAACGTATTTGTAAAAGGAGACTGTAAATTTTGATTTGTAAAATGCGTTAGTCAATATTACCTATCCTTCTTGCTCTAAGGCCACAATTCTAGTACAATTACAAAAGAGATCTGCACATCTGTACTTGAAATGAGAATTATCTGCCTTGTCCACCTGCTATTACAGCCTTTTACAGGTTCATCACCTTGTTTGTTGTTACTCTTCGAAGATGATCAATGACATCAGGAGAGTGAGGTCGTGACTGTGGCTAAGGGCTGTTAAGGGATCCCCTAAACTTGCCTTTTGGGGTTACCATATCTTTCAGAAACCCTGGCCTCAGAGCATGCAGCAGTGTGTTAAGGACAAAGATCACCCTGAGCTGACATAATCTTTTGTTGCACTGCAGGGTAAACTCCTTCTGTGGCCTTGCGAAGCGAGACAGGCACCAGCCAGTCTGTGCCAGGCTGGCACAATGCTTACACATCTAGGGTCCTCTGAAGATAAGTGGACCCTCCTGTCTTCACAGTTTAGCAGCTCCTAAGGGGAAAGAATGCGGCTTTTGCTCATCATCTTGTTCCTCCCCACAGGCGGTCTTGTCTTTTTTTTCCCCCTCCTTTGTTGCACCATTCCCCTTCCCATGTCACACCCCCTTCCTGGTATCCCCTCTGCTATTATAAAAATGTAAACTTCAGTAAGGATTGTGAACTGTTTGCTTCAGCTCTGATTTCCACATGCAAGTTTGTTCCTCTTATAATCCTAGTTTTCACTTAAGTTTTGTGCAGGTGTGATTTCCTGTTAACAACCTGCAAGTGAATTGGATTTAAGTGAGTGAAAATTCTATGCAAAGTCATCAGTCTCACCCTATCCTCCAGAGTCATCTGAGTCCAGTGGCAAGACAAAAGTCAGGACAACTGGCAATGGCCCTGGACGCGGTAGGAGACCTTGTCCTTTTTAAGCTAAGGTTTTTCCAAGGTCTCAGTTTGTCTGAGGCAAGACCCATTCAGTGATTAAAAGCTAAGTAAGAACTGAAGCCAACTACCTTGCCTTCTCAAAAGAATTAATCGGGAGAGAAAAACACTCAGGATTTCTGGACAGAACAGAAACAATTGCTATCTATACTCATTCAGCCATTAAAACTCAAAAATGATCAAGCACAGCTTCGGTGGTTCATTACCTAAAGGTAGGCTGGTGGTATAGTGGTGAAGCCCTAGGCCTGGAGTCAGGAAGACCTCAGTTCAAATCCTGCCTCAGACACCTAATAACTGTGTAACCCAAGGGAAGTCACGTGACTTCTGTCTACCTCAGTTTCCTCAACTCTAAAAAAGGAGATAATAATAATAATACTTACCTCACAGGGTTGTTGGGGAGGAGCAAATAAGATATTTGTAAAGCATTTAGCATAGCTAAATTAAGAACTTAAGACAGAAACTTAGAACTGTGAAATCACACTTTGTCTTGTCTTTTTGAGATCAGAACTGCATTAAGTACAAGGTTCTAAATTATCTTTTCCCAATTTTTTAAGGTTTAGGCATAGGTCTCCAGTTAAGTTTCCCAATGTTAAGAGATTTTTAACTTGAATACCTATTCCAATATCTCATTTGCAGACGTCATTTAGACAGAACAAAGAGCAAAAGCCCTAACCAAGCACACAGCATGTCTGCTTTCCCACAATTCTAGATTTAATCACTGGGAAGAAGTAAAGCATATTGCAGTCTTCCAAGACAGTACTCAGCACTTGAAGTTTATGTGAAGAAATCACTGGGCAACTTTAAAAAAAAAAAAAGTATTTTGTTAAATTGAGTTTTAAAGTGTTCATATGAGAAAAAAAAATTAGCCTTTATAAAACCTCCAGCAAGAAGACAGGTTGGGGAAAAAAAATTCTTATTGAGAAATCTTTAGTAGTGGTTATAAAACCAGCATTAATACAGACTTTTTATTATTGTTATTTTTAACTATCTTTGTAAAATAACCCTTTGGTAGCCAGATAAAGCATTAGATCTGTAATTAGCTTTGGCAGTTTTGTCATTTTTACCATATTGTCATGAGTGACAAATACTAAACATTCCTCTCCCTATTTAAGGTGGTCTTCATTTACTTAAAGAATATTTTGCAACTAAACCTATACCAAGTGAGCTTTGGTAGACTGACTCTCAAATATCTTCCGCATCGTGCAGTTGTTTTAAATGAGATTCTATTATTGTCTTATGGATTTTTTTATTATCCTATAGCAATTTATTTTTTATTTTTGTGGGCTTATTTTAGAGCCTGCCAAATTACTGAAACTACTAATTGTCTTGGCTAATTTCCTTACAAATAGTCTAGAATTTTCTAAGCAAACTACCACATAATCTTTAAAAAGGGATGAGAAAATGATTAAAGACATCATAGAGCAACCAACAGGATGAATACAGAGAACCCTGGAGTTTAGATGAGCTGATACAAAGTAAAGGAAGTATAATCAGGAAAACAATATATATACAATGATTGTAAGAATATAAATAGAAATAATATCCACCCCTAAAAAAAATCTAAACTATATGTAGTAAAATTAGAAAGAACAAGCTTGGTCCTCCCAAATAGAAATGTTTTCCATTCCTTTGCAGAGGTCAAGATCCTTGGGTATGAAACATTGCTTACAACATAAGATTTTGCTGAAATCTTGATGAGCTTTACTGAAATTTTTCTTCCTCTCTAAAAAAACTTAGGCTTTATTATAGGAGATGGTTTTGTGGCAGGGGGTGGAAAGGAAGAAAATTACCTGGGAAATCTAGGCTATACAAAAATCAAAGATATTACTAAAATTCTGTTTTATTTATTTATTCTTTCTTGGCAGAAAGACTTAGGTTCATGCCCACTTCTGACTCATACTAGGTAAGTTAATTATTCTAGGCAAATCACTTAACCCCACAGTAACCCAGGCTCTATGACTACAAACTGCAAAAAGTTGTCAATTTATACTGGTAAAGAAAATTCCTTCACCAGGAGTTCCCTACACCAATGAAACTGAAAGTCCTGACCAAAAAATAGTAAGAGTTAACAGAAATGAATGAGTACAAACTAGACTGCCAAAGGAACTCTTCTCTAATTCTAAGCGCCATGAGAGAAAGAACTATGTCACATCTCTTCCCAAATGTGTGCTCTGCACACAAAAAGTGTTTAATATGTTTGATAAAAATTAAAATAACTCTGAAAAATTAAAAAAAACTCATAGCAATCAGACTGATTAAATATGACAGAAAAGGCAAATGACAAATATTGGCAGGGATGTGTAAAAATAGGGACACTATAAAGCACTGTAGGTGGAGCTGTGAACTGATGCAACTATTCTGGAGAGCAATTTGGAACTATATCCAAAGGGGTATATAAAATTATGCATACCCTTTGACCCAGTAATATCATAGGTCTATATCCTAAAGAGATCAAAGGAAAAAGACCTATGTGTACAAAAATATGTAAGATTGCATGTCATCTCAGGGAGGGAAGGGGAGAAATTTAAGACTTATGGAAGTGATTGTAGAAAACTGAAAACAAACAAATTAACTTAAAAAAATATTTATAGCAGCTCTTTTGTGATCACAAAGAACTGAAAATTGAGGGGATGCCCATCAACTGGGGAATGGCTGAACAAGTTGTAGTATATGAATATAATGGAATATTATTGTGCTATAGGAGAGATGATGAGCAGGCTACTTTCTGGGAAAACTGGTAAGACTTACATAGGCTGCTGTGAAGTGAACCGAACCAGGAAAACATTGTACACAGTAACAATAATATTGTATGATGATCATCTGTGAATGACTTGGCTATTCTTAGCAGTACAATGATCTAAGACAATTCTGAAGGACTTCTGATGAAGAATGTCATCTACCTCCAGAGAAAAGAACTGACGGAATTTGAATGCAGATTGATATATACTTTTTTTTTTACTTTATTATTCTTGGGGATATTTGGTGTGCATTTTATTTTGCAACAAGGCTAATATGAAAATGTTTTGCATGAGTGCATATTTATAATTTATATTAAATTGTCTGCCCTCTCAAGGAATATGGAGGCGAAGGAAGAACACAAGTGCTAAAATTTTTTGTTTACATGTAACTGAGAAAAAATAAAATAAAAATTAAATGTTCAAAAAAGAAAACAAGTTGGATAAATTGAACTGGTTAATTTAAAAAACAAAAGGGAGAATTCACACTAAGAACAAAGAACAGGAGACCCCAAAAATATTTCACTTTCTCTACTCGGAAGAAAACAGGCAGAAATTTTATGAAGCAAAATCAATCTTTTTCTGACAAAATTCCATATAGAAAAAAGTTCTGAGGCAATTTTGAAAAGACAACAAAAACAACATACCAGAGTAGCAGCTAGGTGGCCCAGTGAATAGAAGACTGGACCTAGAGTCAGGAAGACTTTAATTCACATTCAATCTCAGCTACTTACTAGCTGTGACCTTGGGCAATTTGCTTAATTTAACTTAAATTTGCCTCAGTTTCCTCAACTGCAAAAAAGGAAAATAACAGCTACACCCTGAGTTCCTGTGTGGATCAAATGAGATGTTAGCAAAAAGCACTTAACACAGTCTGGCATACATATAGGCACTATATGTAAATGTTTATTCTCTTACCTACCTCTCTCCTTCTCTGCTTCATTTCCCCATAAATCACCCCTTCCACTCCCTAAATCAACCCACTTCCAGGAATCCTACCATGCAACAAAGAAAAACATTTAAACAAAAACAACTGATAGCAATCAATTCTGGGAACATGAGCATTATTTGGCTTCCCGTAGACCTGTTCCTCTCTACCAAGAGAAAGAAAGTATATTTCACCATCTGTCCTCTGAAACCAGTATCATTTACTCAATTCAACTAACTTTATTAATCAATAGCCATTTATTAAGAATTTATGATGTGCAACGATGCCAGGTTCTGGCGAAATAAAGACAAAAATTAAATAGCTATTGAATTCAAGGAACATACCTTCTACAGGAGAGATATTGTTATTTCAGGAAGAAAAGAGCACTAACTAGTAGGAGATATAAAAATAAGTACATGCAAAGTAATATGAGGAGAAAGACAGTACTGATAACCAAGGAGCAGGAGGTATTTTTAGAAAGGCCTCTAGTGGGAGGTCAACCAAGGTGTGAGGTGAAAGAAGCTAGGGATTCCACAAGTCTCCAGTTGGGGAGTTGCTTGTTAGCAACCTCCCCAAAAATGGGGAAATGAGCATTGATGCCAAGGCAGATGAGAATGTGATGAGAAATGATACAGAATAAAATCCTAACTGGAAAGTTGAGTGCAAGACATACTATAGGAAGCTTTTTACCTCTGCCATATAAATAAAACTTATTTTGGATGCCCTTTATTACTGACTTCAATTACATTACTGTAATCATGACCTAACATATATTGTTATCCTGGAAATATATTCTCTAGTTTGTATCAGTTGAGACATTCATTTGACTTTCTCTGAATTCCTCAGGTTTCTTATAGTACAATCCCATTTCACTGTATTCACATACCAAGATTTGTTAAGCTCCTCAATTAACTATTTTTCGCCAGTATTTTAGTAATACTATTAATTACTTAATTAAATAATACTATTAAATAACACTATTAATAATACTATTAATTAAAAAGTAATACTATTAATATTTTGTTACATGTGAGACTTTCCCCTACCTCTAACCTACCTATACTTCACCATTACCCTCATGTTGACCTACAACTTTAATAATTTGGAGACTGTGATATTTCCTCTATTTGACCATCTCTCCTGATAACCTTGCCCCTCCTAAATGAATTCTCCATTCCTTCTGCAGCCTTCATGCAATCCCATCCTGCTTTCCTAGATCACCACCCATACACTGACCTTATTTTCTTTCATTAAAAATCCTTACCCAATTCTTAACTTTAGCTTCTCATCAGATTTCAAATTCCTTTCCAAAAAACAAAACAAAACAAAACCCTGAATTACTCTAACCACTGACCTTCTCTATTCATACTTAGATGAGAATGAACACAACTGGAAGAAGTCAACTAATTGTGGGCTGGTATGGCCCACAACAAATTTATGTTAATAAGTTCAATCAGACCCTCACTGCTGTACATTAATTCTTTATTCCAGAAGCTGATTCTCTAACACCTCAAGATGAGGAAGTTTGTTTTGCTTATGAATATTCCCTTCCTGATATCCTCTTCTTAAGATTTCTCCACCTTGGTAGTTTCCTTATTAAATCTGGTATTATCTCCTCACTAAATTGTGTGTGGCGAATGTACCTTTGCCCATTCACATAAGTGATGTTCATATGATGATCGTTTACATTAACCCTTCTTCCATGGTTGCACACTTCCAATTATAAGAAATCATGTAACTCCAATTACTCAAAAAAACTTAACTTCTTGTATGTTTCTCTGGACTCTGATACTTGTATTTTAAAGTTTCTACTCAACTCTACAATCTTCCTCAGAAAAAGTAGCTTTGCAGGGTAAATTATTTTTGTACAGTATAATCTGCCATGTCTTTTTCAAACCTACTGTGGTTCCTTGGTACTTGAACTACTTCTTTCTGGATGTCTGCAGTATTTCTCATGGCATGGGAGCTATGACATTCCTGAGACTTTTCCTTTGGAGATTTCTTTCCAAAAAGTGATCAGTAAATTGATTTTAATAGTTCTAGGCAGTTTTCACTTATAATTTATTTGAAGAGTGTCCAATTTTTTGTTTGAGGGGTAAGGAAGGATATATCCTAGTATTCATGGAGTGATGACTCTTAAATGTTCTCTCCCTGGTCTATTTTCCAGATCAGTTACTGTTTATATCAGACCTTTTATTTCATTTTTTTTTTCAATCTTTCAATCTGATTTGACTAATTCTTGCTCTCTCTCAAAGTCACTGATTTACTTGGTCTAGTTTAGTTCTCAGGAGCCCATTTCTAAGCGAACATTTACCAACTTTGTCTTCCAAGCTACTTTTTGACCTTTTTGTATTTTTGCCTACATTTTCCCAACTCCAACTCACTTCTTAAGCCCTTCCAGCCCCAACAAGCCACTGAAACTTCTCTCCAAGTCTGTCAGTGTGTACTTTATGGGTAAATCTAATGGCCTTTTTACAATTCTGGTCTTACTTGACTTCCCTGTAACATTCAACACTGTCAAAGATTCTTCCCTCCCTCCCTTGTCCATAGAGAAAAGATAAGCAAGCACTAACTTTCTTTGGATAGAGAGAGTAGGCGTATTAATGAGGCACAAAATGTCCCAATCATCTTCAGATGAAGTCACTCCATGGGCTTCTTTTGGCTTAACTCTGTTTCTTACAAAGAAGGGTTCATGAAATTGTTGTTTTGATTTTTGTTTGATTGGACTTGGTGTTATGGAAGCAATGTGCTTTGTTTATTTTTAAATATCTAAAACATTTTTTAAAATGCAATTTTTATCCGATACTTGTTATAAGGTTTAAGTCTAAAGAAAAAAAGTATTTTATATTAGGATATATTTTTACAATATGAAAACTCAAAAAGGCCAAAAAATATTATTTTAACTAACTCAAATACAATTTTTAGAATGCAATTACCTTTAGTTTAAATTCAAGCTGTGGTAAAACAGAGAGCAACAAATGACTGTCGATATTGTAGAGTTCCAGTATTAAGTCAAAGACATGTTCTGATAGATCACTGATAGATGTCTTTCCAAGCATAAGAACCTGATTAAAGAACTGGAAAGAAAATAAAGTGCTGTCAGCATTACAAACATCAAAAAAAAGTTACATTTCCTAAGTTACTTACCTTATTATAAAATCATATTTTATTATTTCATACTAAACTATTACACAAAAGTCATAAGTACTTACAGGTACTTACAGGGTTTACAGATGACTAAGATTTTTCAACAAGTCCTACATACAGATGTGGTCATATGGATATTTACATAAAATGTCAGTCATTTGTGTATATTCATTTATCAACAATCCATTCTCATGTTAATTCCTTACCCATAGTCCGTCTTCTAAATGCTAATAAAGAAACTAATGTACTTTCCTTTCGCTATACAGACAAACCTAAACTGATATCTCTATTGCCTTTACTCGGGATGTTCCTAACATCTAGAATACCCTCCCACATACTAATCCATCCTTTCAAACCCAACTGAAATGTCACCTCCTCTGGGAAATTTTCCCTGATATTTTCTCAACTCACAAAGTACTCTGTATCTTCTTTAAATATGCATTTTGCCATTTTGTGTTATTTCAGTATTACTATTTATTTCTATGCCATCTCCTTAGGCAGCTTGCTATATTTAATTCCTAGTCATCAAAAGATGTATGACTAGGAAGAAGTTATACAACCCATCCTTCCTTGCAACTACTACAACAAAGATCTAAGAAGAATTTAAAACTTTATCAAGATTACAAAACCAAAAGAGAAACCATTATGGGTCATTTTTCTAGCCCATGATTACAAATTTGTGACCAGTGCAGAAACCATGCAACAAAGGCAGGCCAGAAGCTCTGTTACTCTGATCTCTTTCTATCTCTGTCTCCCTGCTCACATGCAGTCTTCCACCTAACAGACAAATTCTTGTCTAAAAGAATTCTATTCAAATCTACACTTGATCCAGATCAGGCTCTGCAGCCTCAAAAGTTCAGTCCAGGAGGGCTGTTATAAAACTTCACCCTAAATCAAACTGTTTAGATTCCACCAAAAGTTTGAAGTTCCCTAGTCTGAGCTGTCCCTCTGATTCTTGGAGGACATAGCTCTCAACACACAGAGAAAGCCATGGCAGGACTCCAGATAATAGAGACTAGAACCATCCAAGGCTCCAGCATTCCTTCCAAAAGTCCACAGAGTTTGGCTCTAACACAAAATTCCAATTCAGAAAATAAGACTACAAGGATAAACAAATAAAAACAAGAACACACACAAACTTTTTCCTATGAAAAAGTTATTATATAATACCAAGGACACCAAAGACACAAATTCAAAAGAGAATGACTCAAGCAAAGCCTCAAAGGAAAACACAGCCTGGTCAAAGAGTACTCTACAATTCCTATAAAAGCAAGAATTTTAAAAAATGAGTTGATAAATAAAATGAGAAGACTAGAGGAAAGAACTGGAAAAGAAATGAGAATTATGAAGGAGATAATTGGAAAGAGAATTAACGGCTTAGTACAAGAGTTACAAAATCTAACCTAATTAACAGAACAGAGTCAGTTGTACTATTGTACTCTTCAAAAATGCAAATTTGTTCCAACATAATTGATAATAATTAGGGAACACCATGAGGAGAATTAAAATTTCAAATTTACTTCTTTTTTATTTTTTTCTTCAAGAAACAACAAGAATGCAGACCACATGATAACTAACAAGCTTCATTCAACCCTTTCCCTACTCACTTTCACAAGTAAATTCTAGGTCTCTGATAAGGAAAAATGTTAATTTCTTATCTATCTTCTAATACAGTAGGAATTAGAGAAAGTATGGTCTACACAATCCTAACCCCTACTCTCATTCTCTTCTCTTCCTTTAGAACATCGCCTCTCGGGGAGTTGTGGCCTGATCAACTTCTTTGCCCACATAGTTGTCTAGGATGTCATCTGAGCAGCAACACAAGGCCAATTATTGTAGTATTTAAGTATTTCTTAACCATTTAACATGTATAAAAATGTGCTGCTATTTTTATTAGGTGACTAGCTTCTTTTAAAAGGTGTTTTATTTTTGTGCACCAACCCAATTTTCCCCATATGCTCTGTGACTCTGAATAACATAGTGCTTTTTGGGGGAAAATGTCAAGGTAAAGAAAAGAAAGAACTGTGTTTGAAAATTAGGATTGCTTCCATGAGACAAGAAATACTGAAACAAAGTAAGACTAAAAAAAATAAATAAATAGGAATTATTTTGTAAAACAACTTCTAATTTGTCTTTTATGTAAATTCAGATTTTCCTATATTGGAGGGGGTTATTATTTAAAATAATAACTTCTACTTTAAACCACCAAAACTATAAATATTAAACAAAAGATTACGTGAAAAGAAGGTTTGGGTTTTTTTTTTTTAAGTGAAGAAAAGATCTCTTTTTTCCCCAAAGGATGTAATGATCAATGTAATTATGATAATATAGGTATCTTATTACATAAGGAATACAACTGTTAGATTGATTGCTAAATCCAACCCCAAAGTAATAGTGCAAGAAATATCTGGTAAATTTTAGTTTCCCTAAAGAACTGTGTAAAGTCCTTGGAATTCATAACGACAGCATCTGGGGAGAATAACACCCTAAAAGCTATTTCTATGGAACAATGAATGGCTCCCAGAATCAATAAAATACAAGACAGCATACTGAAATATAAAGAATACTCAGTTTTCAGTCAGTCCTGGCTTAGAATCCTATCTTACCTAAAATGTGATCAAACTAAAACCCACTGAGGCAATCTGAGCTTCACTTTCCTCATCTGGAAAGTGAAAATAGTAACTGAACTATCTTTCTCACAAAGTTTCTGTGAGGAAAACATTTTAGCTATGCAAATATTAGCTGCTGGTGCTTTGTATCTGGGTAGAGTGCTTTTGAAAGTAGTATACTCCCCCCCATTTTGAAAACATTCATACAAAAGTTAGATCACTTTGGGGGTATTTTATTAGGACTTTTTTTAGATATGAAGTGACCTAGATGGTTCAAGTGCCGCGTCCCTGTCCACATATCTCCAACAGCACTCTACTTACCTCTGGGGTAAAACTGAAAAATCTTGTGTTAGCACTTAAAATCCTCCACAAAATGACTTATACCTACTTTTCTAGTTTTCTTTCATTCTACTTGTGTCACAAACCCTTTCAGTCAAACTAGCATGCCTCCAGTCATCCTGATCTATATCTTGCCATATGGCTCCGGAGCAGACAGTGAGGCTGTTGACTTTGCATGGTCTCCCTCACTTACATCCAATTCACTTGCAAGTCATGACATCACCTCCCTGACATCATGGTCCTCTTCAAGAATGAAGGACAAACAACAGCACAACAATACTCCAATCTTTGGAATACACGGTCTCTTTATCTCAAAGAATTTCTAGTTTTTTTCAAACACTTCAACTCAGGTACCAACTCCTGTACAAAGTTGCCTCTAATATCTCTATTTGTCTTTCACAAGTACTGGGTGTTACTTTGTCACCAGTAAAATTAGGTCCAAGGTGATAAATCTTATTAAAAACAAAGTGACCCCAAATAATTATTTCCTTATATAGGGGGCAAAAGGAAATATATTGTTTAGTATAGTATATTATTTGTGAAAATTTCAATACTTCTACCTACATTAACTGACAAAAATTATACTTAGGACTTACATTGGTAATATAGGGTTCAATAGCTTGAGCTGTCCTCTTCAGTAAAGCCTTGGCCAAGTCATATGCTTGTTTATTTAAATTCTGAAAAATATAAATTAACACACACCTTTAATTACTAAACATTTTTTAAAAAGCATGTTTTTCAGTCATGTCCAACTCTTTGTGACCCCATTCAGGGTTTTCTGGGCAAAGATAAACCAAAAATGGTTTGCCAATTCCTTCTCCAACTCATTGTACAGATGAAGAAGTGAGGCAAACAGGGTGAAGTGACTTGCCCAGGGTCACACAGCTAGTAAGTGTCCGAAGTTTGATTTAAACTCATAAAGAAGAATCTTCCTGACTCTACGCCCAGTGCTCTATCCACTGTACCACGTTGCTGCCCCATGTGTAGATTACAGGGTTGAATTTAATTGGTGATATGAAATTTACAAACAAAAATATTAAATTTACTTCAAAGACAAAATAACATATTTTGTGACACTTCTCTACCACTATACTTTTGTGCCAAGCTCCTTGAGAGACAGGACTCATCTTCTTATTCTCAGTATTTGTCACACTGTTATGCCCTTTGTAGGCATTTAATATTTGTTCAGTTGTTAAACTCCTCATCCATAAAAACTATTTGCAGGACACTAAAGAGTTTAGAGTCCTTTTACATATATCCTTTCATCTGATATTCAATGTCCATTTTATGAACGAAAAACAGACTAAGAAAATTACTTATTCAAATTCACAAAGCTAGTGTCATCAGTGGAACTAAAACCTTGGTCTTTTGACTCCTAATTCAATGATCTTTTCACACACTTATATACTACCTTATTTACTCACACAGCCTGAATTCCTATACAAAAAATGGCTAGATCTTTTTCCATTCATATTCTTTCTCTTTCTTTATGATTCTTCCATTTCCAGAAACAAAATCTGCTTCTCTTTAACCCTTCTAGTCCTAGAACCTAATACTAATAAATAAGCTACAGAGAGAATGAATCATAGATTTAGAATTGGACAGGACCTTGGAAGTCATCTAGCCTCTTCAAAAGTAAAGATTAAACTCTAGTTCAGTGCTAAAAAAGGAGCCAACCCTCAAAAGAAGCATCTTCTTGAAATACCAAACCAAGAAGAATTAACTTCATGTTGGAGAAAGTGCTAAATCTACAAATTTTATAAAAAACTATGTTTCATGGAAGTCAACATCTTCGTAACAGATATATACAGATTCTGAGAAAAACTCTCCTCTGTAAACTTCCCCTCCTCAACTAAAAGTCTCCTTTTCTTCTTCTTAAATGTATCACCCCTCTGATATATTATTCTTATATATTAATATATAAGATTCATATAAGTAACTTTAACTCTCAGTTCTTGAGGTATTTTTCTGAGACAAGAAGTTACAGAAAGGGTGCAGAAAAGTATGAAATGGCAGAGGTAGTTTCCTCAATGTTCCCAATTTTAATGAAGCCATATTACCCTATATCAAAATCTGCTTCATTATTAAACTAGATTACATATAAGGACTATGTATCACAAAATGACACAAGAGTTTCAAAACCACAAAAAGTCTTGAAATAAAACTTATACATTGTTTCTTACTAAGATTTCAAGAACAATTTTATGAAAAATTAGACATATTTCGGCAGATAAACACATACTAAAATTTTGGTTACTATTTTAATTATCTACTATTTAAGGAATAATAATACTTTCATAAAACTATGAATGCTAATATTTATAAACAATAAACTAATTTATATGGAGCCTTGTCATTTTTTCAAAATATGAATTCTAGGCACAAATGTGGTCAAGTATTAAAATGATTTATAGTCATAATTTCACCAGAATGCAAACTTCATGAGAGGACAAATATCTCTATCTTTGTAAATTCCACACAACACAATTCTTTCATCATAATACATCATTAACTAATATTGTTAAATGAATAATGTATTCTAACTTACCTTGTGGGCAGGTACCAAATTTACTAGAACTGTATCCAAAAGCTCCTGAGAAACAGTATCTCCCTCACAAATAATAGAGCTCATCAGGTCCACCATGTGCATGTGAACTTTTTGATTGTGGCCATTGCTAAAATTAGAGAAAGAGATTTAATATTTTTAGTGGATTATGATAGCAGATAACAATTTAATCACTAGAGTAATGACAAACATTGTATTTTACAAAACAGAAAAACAATACAGTAGGCTGTTACGTTTTTATATCCCTTCTTGTGTTTTGAAGCATTATCAACAGAGCAGTCACAATTTCTTAGCAATTTATATTATAACCAAATATTCTATACAACAATTTAAAAATTTGGAAGGTAAACAATTTTGACAAAATTCAATCTAACAAGTCATTTCTAATAATAATAATTTTAAAAATCTTTCAGCCCTCAACTAATCACACTAATGGAAATGGACAATAATTTAAAATAATCCAAAATTAATTAAACTGGCTTTGAAATGTACTATATAATTTTCTAAAGGATTATACTACAAAATTATACTCCATTTAATCTAATGCAAAATTTTATGTTCTATGAAGTGGGATTCCGTCTAAGGGGAAGGAACAACCTGATGTAATTCAGAAAGGTTTAATGACTGAAGTTACTAAAAATAAGCACCAGATGAGCTTGGGCATTGGCAGCCTCGATTCTAAAGCTTATCACTTGGATCCCAAGACCATCATTATAATAAAGCTGCAATGTGTTCAAAACAGATAGTCATCACCAAACAAAGAAGAGAGATTAAAGGAATCAGGCAATCACAGGAGTCTACAGAATTCACCTCATTCTTCAATAGGTTACTTAGAGCTCATTTGCTTTCTCTGATCATCTTCTACTACAACCATGACTACCATGTCAGCAGTTATGTATTGGAAACCTCTTGACCTATTAACTATTCTGATGATCCTCCTTCATTAAACTTTGCATCAGAAGAATTTTACTTTAATAATACACTAGTCAGCACTAAAACAAATTTACAACTATCCCACATCTACTATGTTTTATTAACATAGAACAATTTACCTACAAACTTAATGTCCTAAATTACTTAAACATGAAAACTAAGAATTTGTGACTTTTAAAATTTGTTTTCAATCAGAAACATAGCGTCCAACTGAATTAATAAAAATCATATCTTGGGATAAAAATGAACATCAAATAAAATTAACTTACTTTATGACTGAAAATAAGGTCCTATAAAGTTGTGTGAAAATTTCATTGCTATCTTCTAATTCGAAGCATATGTTATAGGACTTGACCCAAGCAATGTTCTAAAGTTGAAGAATAGGAAACATGGAGAGAAAAGTGTAATTATAAAAATTCAAAATATAAAGATCTACTGAGAAAAAAGTTTTAGCAATAAAAGTGGAAGATATGAAATATTACTCACCTCAAGTAAATAAAAATATCTATTGAACTGTGGACTTTTTGTATCTTCTAATCCTTTCAGTTGTCTTGTTATAAACATAAATATATCCTTTAAAAAATAAAATGAATAGTAGTTCAGTTAATTACACACCTAAAGAAAAAATCAAGTCCTAGCACTCACTTTTTATACATATAATATGAAGATAAGCAAAAATCAGAGCTATTACTCAATAAGTGGCAACAAATCAGAACTAAGACAAAGAAAACCAATAAGAAATTTATATAAAACAATAAATTCTTAATACTGTTACAAAGCAAAACAAAACTTTTAATTGTACATTCATGTAATAAATGTTATAAACATGGGAAGGCATGTCACCTGACCAAACAATTAATACAGAAATCAAAGAATTCATACTTGAAAGAAACTCATAAAAATAAAAAAGGTGGGAAGGCTGACTATTACATCACAAAGCTTAATAACATCAAAGAATTAATCCTTGAGGACTACTGGAATGTAATCAATTTGAGAAACTTTAAATACAGGTTAGGAATTTTATATTCATGCCCTCCTGCCTCTGGATGTACCACAGTGCAGTATCTTCAGCCCTCCTCTCTAATTTCTCTCCATGCTGTCTCTCCTATTGACTCTATTATCTCCCAAGATAATACACATAAGCAACATGGTGTCAAATCTTGTCATGTCTATTTCCACAACTCTCATATCTTCCTCCCTTAAATTACTCCCTCGGGCCCTCATCACCTCTCACTTCCACGACTGCAGTGACCATCTAACTGATGCCTTTTCCTACTTCATCTTTCACACAGATACAAAAGTGATTTCTCTTAAATGAGAAGAATCTGACCATATAACTCCCTTTTCAATATGCCACAAGTGTGCTTTATTACTTCTATATAATAATCTATCAATTCTTTTGATTGGCTTTTAAATCCCTTCACAACCTGGCCCCAAACCCATCCTTTCAACTTCATAACGCATGATTCCTACACAAAGCACTCTCATTCTCTCTATAATAGTGTCTGTCTTTCTAGCCCTGCCCCAGGCCTGAAATGCATATCCTACTCACCTTTGGCTCACAGAGCTCCTTACTTTGTTTAATTCATTTATATCTCACTTCTGACACTGGACATTGGTAAGCCCTTTTAACCTCTCTATTCTTCAATTTCCTCATCTGTAGAATGAGAATGATAATTCTATAGTACCCAATTCACAAGTAGATCCCTCTTGACTTATCAAGTGTACAACATTTATTAAGCACCTGTTTAAATGTGTCAGACACCTGTGCTAAGTGCCAGGAATACAAAGAAAGAGAAAAAGATAGTGACTGCTCTCAAAGAGCTTACAATCAAACGGGGGTGACAACATGCCAAAAATTATGTACAAAACTAAGACATTTACTGGAGGTGTAATTTCCAAGCAAAACCACTAATACTAAGGAAAACAAGTAAAGGCTTCTTGTAGAAGCATATGTTATAAGAATTTTAACTAAGACTTGAAGGAAGCCAGGGAAACCAGACATGGAGAAAAGAAGGGATAGGATTCCAGGGATAGATAGCAGATCATGAAAATACAGAGCCAAGACATTTTTTTTTTCCAAGGAATGGAAAGGAGATTGGTGTTACTGGATACTAGAGTAAATGGAGGGAAGTAAAATATAAAAAGACTACAAAGGTAAGAAGGAAGAAGTTATGAGGGGTTTTAAAGGCAAAACACAGGATTATATATAATCACAGAGGTAACTGAGACTCACTAAAGTTTTTTGAGAAAAGGGCATTACATAGTTATTCCTTCACTTTATGAAAATCACTTTCACAGTTGAATGAGAATGAATTGGAAAGGGAACAGACTTCAGGCAGATAGACACCAATGAGTAAACTGCTGAAATGGCCTAAGCTTGAGATAATGAAGGTCTGCACCAGAGCGAAAGGGCGGGAGTGAGGGAAAATGGGGTGTGAGGAGCGTTTCCAGAGATGTAATGAAGGTGGCATCAACAGGACTTGGTAACTGTTTGGATGAGGGAAGGAGGGGAAAGAGTATGGAGTTGTAGATGAGAAGATTTTGACCCTGGGTTTTGGGGAGGATAGTGTTAGGTCTCAACAGTAACAGGAAAGTAAATACAGGGGAGGATTCTGGGAGAAAAGGAAACATTTTGTTTTGGATACACTGAGTTTGGAGTTTAAGACTCAGTTTAGGACATCTAGATCAGGAAAGTCAATAGTCATTTGAAAATAGGTCAAAAGTGAGGTTAGGGCTAAGTAAATAGATCTGAGACTCATGAGCATAGAGATGATAGTTGAATTCATGGGAGTTGATGGGATCACCAACTGAAATGGTATATAGGGAAAAGAGGGTCCAGCACAGAGCAATGAGAAACATCCACTTTTAGCAAGCATGACCTAGATGAAGATCCAGTAAAGGAGACTGAGAACAAGTGGTCAAAACCAGGAGAGAGCAGTGCTACAAACACCTAGAGAGAAGAGAAAATCATGGAGAAGAGGGTGATCAACAGTGTCTGCAGAGAAGGTTGCAGAGAAGGATGAGGGCTGAGACAAGGCCATTACATTTAGCAGTTAAGAGATCACTGGTAACTTCTGAAGAGGGCATTTTCGGTTAAATGATGAGATCAGAAACCAAATTCTAGGAACTTGAGAGAGTAAGGGGAAAGGATACAATCTTCTAAAGGAGATTAGCCACAAAGAGGAGAGATATGGCAGAAGAACTAACTGGGATGATTAGATCAAGTGACGGTTTTTTGAGGATTGGGAAGTCATGGTTATGTAGGTAACAAGGAAGAAAGAAAGGAAATAAGCATTTATTAAGTTCTTACTATGGGTCAGGCTGTACGCTGTTAAAATTATCTCATGTGATCTTCACAACAACTCTGGGAGGTAAGTGCTACGATTATTCTCATTTTACAGATGAGAAAACTGAGAAAATAGAGGCTAAGTGACTTGCCTAAGATCACATAAATCATTCTGACATCAAGTCCAGTGTTCTATCCACCTTACTGTCTCCCTGTTTGTGGGCAGGAAGGAAGTACCAATAGACAGGGAGAGAAATAAAGACAAGTAGGAGAGTAGGATGATAGAGGGAGCAATCTGCGGGAGAAAACAGGATGGAATGGGATCACTTGTATAAGTAGAGGCACATGCCTTAGCATGGAAGGCCAGCATACTGTGTGAGGTAGGAGTGAAGGCAGAGATCGTGGCAGAAGGTGCCTGAGTTATATGAGATGAGGAGGAAGGAAGAAGGAGCAGCTCTCAGCAAATGGTCTAAATTTTTTTTTTTTTTTCAGGAAAACATGAGGTAAAAGTGCTTAGCAGAGTGAGTGGAGGAAGAAAAAACTATCAAAGGTTGGAGAAGGAATGAAAAGGTTTGGAAGTGATTGTGTAGTAATTGTGAATTGATTAGAAAAGTGTAAAGGACTATCTGACCACAGTGAGCCAATTCAGATTATTTGACATCAACTTGTAGGGGACTTAGTCAATATGGTTTTGTGATTTTTCTCTAGCTTCACTCAGCAGCACATGAATGGCAGCAAAGGCAGTGGCTGTTAGAAGTAATCCAAGGCTAGTCTGGTAAAGTACGATCAATAATAGGGAAGTGACATGACAGGAGTATGGAGTTGAACTGGTTCACCCAGGAGGTCAAAAATGGTAAATGGAGGAAAGCAGAGATATTACAAGAGTGACAGAGTGGGAAGAAGTGAAGGATGATAGTTTTGAAGAGTCACAGTGAAGACAAAAAAGTTTTAGATATTAAGGCAAAAGGAAAAACAAAATGACAAAGGATGATCTGGTAAGAGAATCTCAGAGTCCACAAATGCAGAAATGGAACACTTGTTAAGCTCAAATGAGACAACAAGTAAAATGCTTTCATATCTTAGAAGTGTTTTATAAATGTCCATTACCACTCCTTGTTTTCACAAAGTCCTTTTTTCCTTATTTTATTTCTAGTTTGCCTATCAAAGCCTTCAATTCTTTTTGGTAGCACTATTTGATCATTTAATCCCAATTTTCTCTTCCATTTTCCAGGAATGTCTCCTCACAAAGTTTTAGTTATTGTCTCTAAAAAAAACATTCTTCATTCTCTAATAGATTTAATGTTTCATAAAATTCTTGCTCAATTATTTCTTGGAAAACCTATCTGGATATTTTGACTTTTTCTTAAATGTGTCATTCAATTCAAGTGAACAAAATATAAAACATGTCTATTATATACAAAGTACTATACTAGGCACAAGGGAAGAAGAGAGAAAATGTAGTCCTTCACTAGGAGCTCACATTCTAATGACACCTAAACATGTTTTAAAGAACTCAATCATGTTAACATTCTATAAAATGACATTCAAATTTTACATAACAAATATAACTTCAAAATATGAGGGTGGAAGTAGAAAGGGATTATGTTCAAAAGAATTCTTAGGTTCAATCTCAAAGAAAAGGCAGTTAAAATAAGAAAGAAATCTGAGAGAAATTAGAATCTTATATTTCATATGACAATTAAGTTTCTTTGGTATTTTATTTTTCCCAATTACATATAAAAAGAATTTTCAACATTTTAGAATTTTCCCAGTTCCAAATTTTCTCCCTTCCTCTCCTCTGCCCTCACTGAAAAGGTAAGCTATTTGATGTACCATATCATGTACATACCATGCAAAACGTATTTCCACGTTAATCATGTTGTGAAAGAAAATACAGAATGTGAAAAATAAAGAAGAAAAACAAGAAAATGTGAAAATATAAACAAAAAAAAAACAAGAAAAATAAGGTTTTTAAAAGTATGTTTTGATCTGCATTTAGATACTGTTCTTTCTCTGGAGGTGGATAGTATTTTTCATCCTAAAGTCCTTCAGAATTGTCTTGGATCATTATTGCTGAGAACAGCTGTCATTCACAGTAAATCATCATACAATATTGCTGTTGCAGTGGACAAACTTCTAGTTCTACTCATTTCACTTTGCATCACTTCATGTTAGTCTTTCCAAGCTTTCCTGAGAGCATCACCATTTCTTATAACATAGCATTCCATCACAAGTATATACCACAACTTGTTCAGCCATTCTCCAGATTTCTCAATTTCCAATTCTTTGCCTCTACAGAAAGAGCTGCTATATTTTTGTACATATGGATCGTTTTCTCCTTTTTTTTTAAATCTCTTTGGAATACAGGCTTAGTAGCAGTACTGTTGGGTGAAAGAGTATAGCCCTTTGGGCACAATTCCAAATTACTCTCCAGAATTTTGTTTGAATTTCTCTAATGGTTTTTGTTTTGGAGCACTTCTTACATGGGTTCTTGATAGTTTTCATTTTTTCCCCTGCCTATTAGTATCCTTTGATTATCTATTAGGGAATGACACTTATTTTTATATATTTGTATATATTGAATATCAAACCCTTATTAGATAAATTTGTTTTTAATTATTTTTCCCCAGTTAACTTCCCCTTCTAATTCTAAATATATATTGCCTTTCCTTGTAAAAACACTTATCAGTTTATATAACCAATGTCCATTTATTTCCTGTGTCCCTCTCCATCCTTTGTGTGATTATTATCTTCATCCTTATCCTAGGTTGCAAGGGTTATCTATTTTACTCTGTTTATGATATGACCATTTATATTTTGGTCATATATCCTTTAGAAGTTTATTTCTCAAATATATAGAGAACTGAGTCAAATTTGTAAGAATATTAAGTGATTCCCCAGTTATAAATGACAAAAAATATGAACAGGCAGTTTTGAGACAAAGCAATCAAAGTTATCCATAACTATATGAAGAAACGCTGAAGGGGTCACAAGTTTAAGAAGCCTTGAGACCTATCAGATTGGCTAACATGATAGAAAAAGAAAGTGACAATTCTTAGAGGTCTTATGGGAAGACAGAAATATTAATGAACTAATGTTTGTAGCTATAAATTAGTATAATAATTCTATAAAGCTATATGGAATTCTACCCCTAAAATCATTAAATTGTAAATATCCTTTGACCCAACATATACTGGATATATGCCCCAAAAAGATGAAACAAAGGGTACATGTTAAAAAAATATTTATAATATCACTTACTTTTGTAAGAAAACAACTAGAAACAAGCAAGTGCCCATTAACTAGAGAATAGCTCAACAAATTGTGATAGATAAATAAATATAACAGAATATTATTATGCTGTAAGAGACAATAAAAGGAATGGATTCAGAGAAACATGAAGGATTATTTGAACCAATATAGAGTAAAACCATGAAAAACTAGAACTCTTTATGCAATGACCACAACATTGTAAAAGAAATCAATTTTGAAAGACTTAAAAACTCTGATCAATGCCATGACTAATTAGGACTTAGAAGTGGGATTATTTTCTTCTTTTTAGTGCAGAAAGAGACATACATGACTATTACCGTGGAAACATTTGCCTGACTATATTTTTGTTAACCAAAGAAGACTTTATTTAGGGAGACAAGGGAATAGAGAGAATAATAACAGTGATTAGAAAAAAAGAGCATCAATAAAATATTTTTCAAATATAAAGAATAGGGCAGAAGAAAGCTTGGAAGGAGACACAGACAAGTAGAGAAATTCTGGTACAATCATGTTATATTTATTTATACACACACACACACACACACACATATATATATATATATATATATATATATATATATATATATATATATATATATATATATATTCATCCCCCTCCCCCCAAAAAAAAAAACAAGCAACATGTTACAATAGGTTGATAGTCAGCCTTGGGATCAGAAAGATCTAGATTCTAGTCCCACCTTTGACATATAGGCTGCAGAAATGAGCAAATCGCTTAAACTTCTGGTGCTTTAGACCAGTGTTGTCAAATTCAAATAAAAACAGTACCACTAACAATACACAAGGATCCTGGTATATTTAACTTACAAAAACATCTATTAAAATTATGTTCTATTATATTTTTATTTTATTAAATAATTCCCAATTAAATTTTAATAAGCTTCAAGTTGTATTCAGGAGTATACTCTGGCCCACTGCTGGCCACATATATGACACTTTGCTCTAGACAAAGACTACAAATAGCAAAGAAGGTACTGATCTGTATTGGTAGAGGGAGTTTCCTATACCAACGACATAACAGGTCCAGTTCTTATCTCCTATTTCTGAAATACAAGCAAATGGATTCAGGTTTCAATTACAATCTTCATTTTTCTGGACACCTTTGCATACAGAAGTGTTCATGTTTGTTGGTAATTTTCTATTTCATAATAAAATAAAACAAGAAGTAGCTGACAGTGCATTACGGAAATAATGTGTTACACTAATATAAGTTTTATCTTTAGGGTTCTAAAAAAGCTTCTCAAATGATCAAATCAAAACTCAATATGTTGAAGAAAAAAGGTGGAGGGGCTTTTGTAAGCATAATAGCACTCTAAAAAATATCAAATTCTTTAGTGCCTACTTTGATAGTTATTGTCACACCTTAATTAAAAACAACTCAAAGACCAAAAACTGATGAGCTCTATTGATGCTGACGTTTTTTTAAATTAAAAGGTTCAGCTAAATTTCTACAGAAAGACCTTACCTATGACAACCTACAACATGGCATCAACCTTGGAAGAAGTTTTTAAAATACATCATACTTGCCTTCAGTTTGTCTGGTGAAGTATAAGGTGCTTCAGGAGCATAAATTCTAAAAATATCAGCAAGACAGCATGCCACCAGTAAGCGAACATCTTTATCAGGATGCTTCAGGAAAAAATCTGAAGCAAGGTGTAAAGCAAGATTTAGATACAGCTCCTTTTCTTCTTCTGAGTCCTGATCCATGTCCATGAAAGTTTTTACAACCATCTACATAAAAATAAAATCTCAATCAAATATTTTTTTCACATAAAATGCAGTTTAGCTAAGAAACATTGATTCCATTGTTTTATAACCAATATATGTCATTCCCTTTTTATTCAAGAAACTAGAAATCATGAAATATATTTGGACTTTCCTACAAATACTGAAGGAACAACATCTAAGATTATTCAATACCTGAATGAAGTTTTAAGAAGTTCTTTCAAATTCATTAACATTGATTCAGGTTGTTCAAAACATTAAGATTCATGCATTGGTTACTGAGGAAAGAACTCATAACATTTTATACTTCTAGAACCATGAGTTTTATGCTTTGTTTTGTTTTTGTAAATAATGAGCACATACTCTAAAACATGTAACTATTTTTTTTTTACCTTAATATCTTTATTCCTTAAATAACGATTGGGAAAATAATACACTATAAAATAATCTAGCTTCCTATTTGAAATGTCAAGCCCCTCCCCCAGTGAAGTCTATGTGCTATTTTTTTAAAGGACAAAATAAGGATTTAAAGAAATTTATGAGTGATATAGATATAGTGAAGAGGTTAGGTATGCACAGAATACATTCCCTTTGTCATAAATGACCACTACAATACCACCTTACTGATGGAAATAGCATACTGGTTTATACAGTCCATTGCTCTGTCCCAATATAACATATAATAAAGTCTTATGTAGTAGAGACAAGGGAAACAAAATGCTACCCAAAACTATATTTCTCCAGAATCACCTTACAATAGAGCAGGTAAATTAGAAACCACAAGAAATGTTGTTAAGGGCAAAGGAACATTAAATCTAATTTAACTCAAGAAATATTATTTACAATGAACAAAATAAAAACAATACTAGGCATAATGTTGTTAGTGAATATTCTGTCAGTCAGTTAGCATTTATGAAGTCCCTATGTATAGGTCACAATGCTAGTTACCCTAGGTATACTAGGTATCTGTTCTCAAAGAGCCTACAGTCTTATACAGAAGAATCAAGAAACTCTCATAGCTAAAGGAACTTTATATTCAAATATCTATCTATCTATCTATCTATCTATCTATCTATCTATCTATCTATCTATCTATCTATATCTAGTTAAAAGGAAAGGTCGCCCACTTGGCTTCCACTAGGTGGTGCTACAAATGCAAACCAAAAAGTATTAGGTCATTTTTCACTTACAGTCATCAAACATGTATTAAGTATATATATGCAAAGCTGAAAGGTAGAATGCTATAATATAGAGAGAGCTGGTTTTGGAGTCAAGAAGACCTAGTTAAAGCTCTGCCTCAGTCACATACCAGATAGCCATGGCAAGTCACTAAACCTCAGTACTCTCAGGTAATTCTCTAAGCCTTTAAGAGGAAACTATCATTCAACATGGAAATTTCCACATTCAAGCTCCCTACACCAATGAAATCACAGGTCCAAACTAAAAAACAAAGTACAATACAATATTAAGAGGTATGTACTTGCTAGTTCATATACCTAGAAGTGACCCAAACTTGTACTAGTATCTCTAACCCATTTCAAATTTGTTGTTCAGATGAAAACTAGTTTGGCTGCTTCCAGAATTATCAGTAGGGCACCCAGGTAGTTACAAGAGTAGTAGCAAGGGGCTTAAATATTAGACAATGGCATGAATAATAAGCCTGGTACCTTAGTCAAAGAGGGTGATGATCCCTTCAATGATATGTACCAACATGAAATAACAATCTAAAACAAAATTTTAAAGGAGTTTAGAAATGGTGCAGTGTACTTGTACATATCTAAAAAATACAAATTTATGTTTTTCTCTAAATAGCTAATTTAAATAGTAGTAAAGCATAAATTATAGAAAATTAACAAAATAGGCTATTACAAGTCAGTCTTCCCTAAGTAAATAGATCTGTAATCTCAATGGGAATCACCCCTAAAATGGAAAAGATGGCAATCTCAAGCATGCCTTTTCATCCCGTGTCACTACTGTCCACAGGTTTTAATATCTACATAGTAAGAATGTATATATTAAATACTGAGTCTCAGTCATTGTAAATCATTCACATTCTGGAAAAACAACAGTTTGATCATAGGATCAAAGATTTTGAGTTGGAAGAGGCTTTAAAGATTATCCTATACAACCCTCTCATTTTATAGAAAAAGTGATCAAGAAAGCCAAAAAAGTAAATCAAAAGCTAATTCTCTTTTCCGTGGCACCTTGTAATCCAAGAGACCAGTTTTGTCTTCTTTCTATCATCTTCAGAATCTTTTCTTTTTGCACCATCAACCTTCAGGCAGCTATCCCACTTAATCTTCCTACTGTACCCAACATAGATTTAAAAATTCTTTCTGTTGACTAGCATTCAACACCCCAGGTGTACCTCATTCTCAGGTTAGACACTGCTGATAACTATTCTTATAAGAATGTGCTACTTTATATTTAGGGGCAGCTAGATGGTGCAGTGGAGAGAGCACCAGGGCAGGAGTCAGGAGGACCTGAGGTCAAATCTCACTTCAGACCCTTCACACTCACTAGCTGTGTGACCTTGGGCAAGTCACTTAACCCCAAATGCCTCATCCTGGGTCATCTCCAGTCATCCTGATGAATATTTGGTCACTGGATTCAGATGACTCTGGAGGAGAAGTGAGGCTGGTGACCTGCACAGCCCTCCCTCACTCAAAACAAAGTCAAGTGCAAGTCATGTCATCATTTTTCTGATGGCGTGGTCTTCTTTGGCAACAAAGGACGAACAAACACACACTTTATATTCATCCTCATTTACCTATCTTACTTCTTTATTGAGTTTACTGAATGAATGGTAGATTTATATTTGGAAAGGATCATGGAAGTCATGAAGTTCAATATCCTCATTTTACAAGAGAGGAAACTAAGACTTAGAAAGATTAAATGATTTGTCCAGGGTCGAAAGGCTAGTACATGTCTGAGGCATGGTTCAAACAGATTTTTCTGGCTCCAAGTCTAGCACTCTCTGTGTTTCCTATATGCCTCCCTTTAACATGTAAGAAGTAAATTAGGTTCCTGGACACTTGCATCAGAAGCTTAATAGATCTCCACTTTATTTCTTAATAAAACCATGTGTACTTCTATAATCAGAATTCTGTTCTTTAAAGTATCTCCTAATCTCTTTTAAACTGACCTGCTACATCTAATCTTAAAAGCATGTAATCCAACTATCCTTTCCCTCTGAATTCAGAAATCTGTCCAACTAGAGCCCAGGAGCAAGGCATCAAACATTATCTGCTATTCCCCATCTGCCAGCATCATCACTTAATCTTGAGGTTTCTGTCATTCCTACTCACTGGTCAAAATCAAGTACAAAACAGCAATAATAGCCCTCCTTCACTTCGCTCTGAATAATAAAATTACCAGGAAAGCAAATCAAGAACTTTTTGGCTGTTCTACTTTTAGCAGAGTTTCAGTGGACTGAGTTTATACTAATATAATGAAAAAGTATATTATCAAAAAGTATATAAACAAGTTTCATGACTGAGCCCTATTTAAATAATAATTTTTGAAATGCCTTTCTAACATACACAGATGTTGGTAAATTAAGTAGGCTAGCATATTAAAAAATCTATTCAGTGCTTTCTTACTTGATTAAAAAGACCACCTGCTGCTAGTTGTCACTATGCATATACAATGCATGCAAATATACAATCTATAATATATATATATATGTTTTCAGGGAGCACAGATGAGGTAGACATAATGGATAGAGACTATCAAACAAACACTCTAAACTGATTATTAATTTAATTTTAATGAAAAAATTCTCTAGAAATATGATGATGACAGTGAAGACATTACTGGTAGTTGTCGTTGTCACAGTAGTCGTAGTGGTGGTGGTGGTGATAAGCATTCATATAATGCTGTAAGGGCTATAAGGTTTAGACACATCACTTCATTTGATTCTCACAACCACCCTACAAAGTAGGTAGTGTTATTATTCCCGTTTTACAGAGGTGAGATGAGGCTGGGACAGGTTAAAGGACATGCCTGGAGTCATACATCTAGGAAGTGACTGAGGCAATGTTCAAATTCAGAATGTCTTCCTGACTTTAAATCAGCTCGCTATCTACCGTGCCACCTAGCTACATCAAAATATATATGAATACTTCCTATCTCTATCCTTTTGGAGCTTGGAGCAGTGCTTTCTACACATGAAGTGCTACAATAAATGATTACTGAGAGTGGCAATCAGCAAGAATTTATTAAGCACTGATCATAAGCCAAGTTCTGTATTAAGTATTGGGGATATAAATACAAAACAGCCTGTCTTCAAAGAGCTTACATTTTAATGGAGTAGACATGCATATATAAATTCAATATACACACATACTAATCAAATATATGGTAACTATGGCAAGGAAAGCCCTAATACTTGGCCAGGACCAGGAAATATCTCTAACAGTAGTTGGTACTTGAACTGAGTATATAAAATCAGGAATTCCAGGAAAGGAGGGTGGGAGAGTTTGTCAGAACAGGACAAAAGGCAGAAAGATGAACAACTGGGCATCATTAAGAATACTAAGTAGGACAGAATGGCTGAACTGTTTAAAAAAAAAAAACCACGGAAAACAGTAATCAGTAAATCAGCTGGAAAGGTAGGAAAAGGCCAAATTCAAAGAGTCTTAAATGCCAAACAGTTCATAGTTTATACTAGAGGTATAGGGAAGACGCGGTCAGAGCTATATTTGAGGAAAAATCACAGAGGATAAACTAGAGTGAGGAGAGATAAGAAGTAGAAAGACCAGTCAGAAGGCTATTACAATAGTCCAGGTGAGAGGTGATGTGGGCCTGAATAGAGCGCTATCCAAGAGAGGTTGTGGAGAACTGACTACTGTGTATGTGAAGAAAGGAGCTGTAGATGAAAGAAAGGGTAAGAACCTGGGTGACTGGAAGCACAGTAGTGCAATAACTGGCAAGTCTGGGAAAGGGGCAAATTTTTAGAAAGATGACTTCTGTTTTGGACATCCTGAGTTTATGTCTAACTTATATCTAGTCCAATGTGTAACAGGCAATATTTTTTTTTTTTGGTGAGAAAATTTACTTCTGCTTCTTTACAGAGTTGAAGTACTACGGGAGCAGAATCTTGTCATACTTGCTGTTAGTTTCAATGAACTGGATTTCTTTTCTGTCTTTATTTTCATTCTTTATCATAAGGGATGGCTCACCATCCAGGAGAGAGGAACATATTTAGAAATAAGTGTGATTTTTAAAAAAGATACCAATAACATTTAAAATTAAAAATAAGAAAAAATAAAATTACTTTACTTGAGTGCTCTCATTTCCATTCAAGTGTTTTCTTAGAATCACTGAGCTTAAATCACCAATGTAACAGGCAATTCTTAACACAGGACCCAAGCTCAGAAGAGAGACTGGGGCTGGATACGTAGACCTGGAAGTCATGTGCACAGACATGATAATTAAGTTCATGGAGCTGAGGAGGTCACCAAGAGGCTGGAGTCAATAAGAGCTGGCATTCAAGTCCTCCACCTGACTCATAATGGCCAAGTCTTTTAACTCCTCAGTTCTCTCAGCAACTCTCTGAAACAGAGCAGGTACCACTCTGCATTGGTAGAGGGAGTTTGCCCACAAAAAATTCTTTACACTAAGGGCACATCAGGTCCAATCACAAAAAATACAAAATTAAAAGATGTGGTTTTTAATATAGCCAGAGAGTACTAACCTTTAACCGTCTCACCATCTCCTCTTTGGATATTTTGTCTGAGATCTCTTTGACGCCAGGAGGATAAGTAATTTTTCCATCATTGGCTCTTGTCTTTGAATGAGCCATGACTGAAATATTTTCAACCCTAAAACAAGAAAAAAAAATTAAGATACATTTTGTATATTCACACATAAATTATTAACTAGATGATACAGGACAAAGAATTATCAATACAGACATAGCCCCGTATAATCTTGCCCTATAACTCCTGAATATTAATAATATTAAGGTATCATAACCATACCCCACCACAACCCCATTCATTAATTTTCCCAGCTCCTGAGCAGGAAAACTCCTACTCCTACTCCCTTTCCCTCCTCCCTCCCCTACCATTTGTTTCCTTTACAGTCATAGTTTCATGAAACAAATAGGGAATAATATGCCTATAAAATACTCTCAAGGAAAACACAATCAAAAACAAATTAAAGTACAGCTATTATCTAAGTTATAAAAACTTGCCTAAATTAATTTGAAATTTGTTACTGATATAATGAGGTGCATAAAAATCAATCTACAGGAATGGTTAAGGAAGTTGGAATATATGGAATAGAATATTACTATGCTATAAGACATAAAATATAAAAAATAAATACAGAGAAGTATGGGAGGACTAAAATGAACTGGTGCAAAGTGAAAGAGAACCAGGAAAATAATATACACAAGGACTACAACAATGAAAATGGGAAAAAACAAAACGACTGAAACTGAAGATTGCAAAATTATAATGACCAAGCTCGGCCCCAAAGAAGAGATATGAGAAAGTATTTCATCCCCAGCCCTACCCTTGTTGCAGATGTGGGGCGACACTGAATATAATTTCAGACTTGTTCAATATGCTGGTGAGTTTTGCTGAACTTTTTTTTCCCCTCTTTTTCATCCTTTGTTATAAAGGCTGGTTTTCTAGGAGGGAAAGGGGAAGGGATATATGAGGAAATGCAGGTGATATAAAAACAAAAGACCTCAATTAAAGTTATTTTTAAATTACTTTATAAAATTTTACCCAAAATTTAAATAATTTTGGTTAATCTGACTACCTAATCCCGAATCTCCTTCTGTGGCCAACCTATTCTGTTAGCACCTACTGGTGCTAACAGAATTTCTTGCCCCTATTTTTCTTGCCTTTTCTCACAAACTCCTTTTTCAAATATTCTATGTGGTTGTGACCAGTCGGACTATTCACCATTCCTAAACCAACTACACCCTTTTCCACCTCTATACTCTTACCAACACAAATTGCCTATGCATGAAATGCACTCCTCACCAAATCTCCTACTGAATTCCACAATGGCCACCAACCTCCAAGAAGCTCCATTTCTACTTCTCTAATTTCTCATAGTACTTTGCCAAGCCAGAGGGGTCGGTCATAGCATTTAAGGGGGTGGAAGACCTAAAAGATCATCTAGTTCAAATCTCTCATTTTTACAGGTAAGGAAAAAGCTTCACTTCTTCATTCTTCCAAGACAGATTTAGTGACTGGTCCAAAAAATATACATATTTCTTGGCACTTTTCCCCCTTTTTTATTAGAGCATAAATAAATGATAGCAATATCTATTAAAAATTACATACATTCTTATCACTTATTCTCTCCTCAATTGCTTGTAAACTGTCTTCAGCTCCTACCACTTCTACTGAAATCTAAATGGTAACGGCTACCAAATATCTCCTAACTGAACAACAATGTGGTACAGAAGAAAAATTAATAGATTTGTAGTCAGAAAATCTTGGTTCAAATCTTGAACCTGCCTCTTCTTTCTATCTTTTGTACTTTGGGCAATTTACTCTACCTGTTTGGGCTTCAATTCTCTTATCATAAAATGAAGGGTGTAATACATATGACTTCTCAGTTTCCTTCCAATTCTAAAGCTATAAATCTAAAGGTAATTTTTTTCAATTCTGATTCCTTGACATTTTTATGATAATTGATATCACTGACTTCCTCCAAAGCTTCTAAATATCTTCTCTTTAGCAGGTTTCAAAGAGATGCTTGTATCTTCATTCCTATCACCTTTATTATCCTATTTGACTCCTTACCTTTAGTTTGATGCTATCCCACCCCCACCCTAAAGACTGTTCCCCAAAATTCTGTTCCCAGTTCTCACTTCTTTACTCTTCTTCCATGATCATCTGATTTTGCTTCATGGTTTGACCAGCTGTATATGGCTGATTCCCCCAAATTTTTATCTACAGCCCTGACCACTCTCTAAATTCCAGAACTGTATCTCCATCTATTTGTTTTGCAGACATCTTAAATTCAACAAGTTCTAGAAAGAATTATATGAAATGAATAAGAGAAAAGGAAGCAAAGTCAAAACAACAATATAAAAAAGACTACAATGCAAACTAAAACACCACCAAAAGCAACAAAACATTATCAAATACAAGAGACAATGCTGGTAGAAAATTACTAAAGTTAAAGTGTACAACCTTCCTGTTAAACAATAAACTACAAAAATACACATTAAAATGCACTATCAATAGTTCAGTTTAACAAGCATTTAAAGCAAATACTATGTGCTAGGCATTGTGCTAGACAATCCCTGGGGAAACAAAGATTTAAAGAAAAAGTTCTTACCCTCAAGGAGCTCATTCTACTCAAGGACTAGAAAGGTGATATAACATGAAGCATATTACAAGGAAAACTGAGGTGAGAGGAAATAACCGGTGGGACAAGGGAAGACTTGAGAAAGAAGATGACACCTGACTTGAGTTATGAAAGAATTCAGAGGTAAAAGTGAGAAGGAAGACTTAAACACCTAAATGTTCTCAAGGAATATTTGGGAGGAGAGACTACTACTTAGTCAAAACCACATATATTTTCCCCAACCCCCCAAAAACTAGCATGTTCAAACAGAATCTAATGGCATAATGAAAATAACAGTGCACTTAGAACCAAGATACCTAAACAGGTTCACATTCCAGTTCGAAACATTTATTAGCTGTGTGACCATGAACTGAATTAATTATCTGAGTCATAGTGTCCTTATCTGTAAATAAGCATAATTGTATTATCTACTTCACAAGGTTGTTAGGAGTTAAGTGCTTTATAAAAGTCATTATGTAATTATACATTTTACATGTTATATAAATGTGAATTACTATTATCTTCTAAACCTGCTCAAGTTCAAAACTTCGGTACTATCTTCAGTTTTCTTTCTTTCTTCTCATCTCTATCAGTTACCAAGTCCTATTGTTTTTGTCTCCACATTATCCAGCACAAATGAATTCAACATGGGATAAATGGGCAAAAGAGATTAACAAATGCTATCAAAAGAAATCGTAAACTATTAACAACACAGGAAATATTGCTCCAAATCATGGAAGAGAAGTAAATCAAGGCAACTCTGAGTTTCATTTCACCCCCAGAAAATTGAGAACGATAATCAAAGCTAGGAACAATCAATGTTACAGAGGTTGTGGAAGGACATGCATGGTAATAATACACTGTTGATGGAACTTTGAATTAGTTAAGCCATTTTAGAGAACAATTTAAAATTAAGCTTAAAAAAAAAAAACCAAAAATGTCTACACTCTTTGACACAGATCCCACTCCTATGCATATAGCCTTCTCCCCTCAAAAAAACCTGCCAGAAAAATCTCATATACATCAACATATTTAATAGTAGTAGTTTTTCTGGTTAATAATTAAGAGAAACAAGGCATAGGCCCAAAGGCTAGAGAATTGTTAAACAGATTCTGGTACATTAATATTAAGAAATGATTAATATGAGGAATACAGAGAAGCACAGAAAAACTTACACAAAATAACACAAATAAGAAAACAATACACAATCAAAAGAGAAGGCTGCAAAAATATAATGACTCAAGTTTGGCCCCAAAGACATGAGAAAACGCTTTACCCTGCTTCTTTGCAAAGGGGATTACAGGTTCAAACTGGTTCAATATGTTAGTTAAACTGAATCACCTGTTTCCTAATGGTTATTGTTTGTTATAAAGATAGGCTCTCTGGGAAGAAATGGGAGGAATACATTTGGAAATGTCTGTGGAGCAAAAACAAAAGATAATTAACAATAAAATTTTAGATTTTTTTTTTAACTGCCCCAAAAGGGGGAAGGGGAGAACCTAGATGGCAAAGTTGATAAGAACCTCAGACACTAACCAGCTGTGTGACGCTGAGCAAGTTACTTAACCTTGGTTACCTCTGCCCCCGCAAAAAATAAAAAAAGTTGTATGTCACCATGTAGGTGCCATTCTAATCCAAAATTTCGCCTACAATCTGTCCATCCCTCAATCTCACTAGGCTGTGACCCCTCCTCTAAAATTCCCTGCCTGCCCTGCCCCTTTGTAATAAACTCAAAAAAAATACCCAAAATAAGTAACAGTGTCATGAAAATTTTGTATACATGGAAAAGTTGAAATAAGAGTCCTTTTTCACAGTTGCTTTTTTCTTTTTTTCCCCAATTCTGTAACAACTTAACAAATATTTAACAAACATATTTAATAATACAATTTAATACAGTATATTAAACATAGTTAATAAGTATTAAAATTTCCTTTTGTATTTGTGTAATAATAAGGTCTAAGGGTTTGGTCTTTGGTCCACATTCTTTTTCATATGCCTTCAGATGATTTGATACTCTCATCACTGTGTCACTTGTAGCACAGACCTTTATGTACTTGGGTCTGGTCTGGCTGCCTTTCCTACACATCCATAACTCTTAAGTCTAAAGTCCCAATCGTGGTTTCACCATTCACAAGGCTATTTGTTATTAAAATCTTTATAAGTGGTTTCCACTTTTCATCTGTTTGTTGCCCCTTGTGGCTTTGTTTAATTAAGATTCTAGTCAAGTTTCATTAATCCTGCTTCTCTCTCCACTACTTCTCATTGTTTTGTGAGACAATACTGCATGTTTTCCCTAAGACTTTCAAGGTGAATTTATATTCTGGACTGGTGCAGCCCTTAGCACCTTGCCATATTCTCCCCTTGGCAAGGAAATCAAGTGCTTGCTGGCTGGGGGATTTCTAGGTTCTACTGGTCTCATCATGGGGAAAAAAAAAGTATTTATTAAAAACCTTACTTTGTGCCAGGATCGGTGCTAGGCATGGGGGAATCAAAACTGAAATCATTATTCCTTACTCTCTGATTATATGACCTAGCATTATTAGGCACTATAGATCCCTATAAAACTAAACTCTATTATGAATGACAATGAAACAGGGTCCAAAGAGACACAAGTCCAAGTCACAACTTCTCTGGGTCTCACATTTTCCTCTGTAAATTAAGGTGCTTTTTAGTCCCACTAACTTACCATGAAAGAATTAAGGGGAGAAACAGCAGCTATATTGTTTAAAATCTACCTTGGAAGATTTAAAAAGACACAGTTATCTCTAAAAATCTATGAGGCATTAATTTTTATAGTCATAAGAGTAAAACCATTCTCAAGTTTTTAGTCTGAAGGCATTCATTGTGCTGTAAAATTCCCTGTAACTAGTTCCCACTACAACTAGTAGATGGTACTCTCCATGTAGACAAGCTTTCTGGACCATGTTTAAACAGAAAAGTGAAGACAATCTGCAACTAAAAACTGGGTATATGTGTATCATAGAGAGAAAAAATAAAGATATGCACAAAATGAACTAAGATCTCCTTTAAAATGTCAACTGGAAGATAATATCCACATATTTTTACATCATACTACTCAAATGTAAAGATCTCATCCTTCATAAACATGCTACTGACATATTATTAAAAATGCATGTTTTAATACCTATTCCAGATCAAATGAGTTCCTATAGAGTAATGTACATTTTTTAAAAAATTATTTCAAATATCTTAGAGGTACTTCTCATTTAAGACAATCTTTAAAAAAAAAGAAAAAATTATTTCCCTGCTCCTCTAATTTAACTTTACTTCTTAGTTTAGATTTTTTGTATCTTCAACTTTTTTTTTTGTCTTAAAGGAACCAACAAAATATAGAAAAATAACTGTCAAGGATAAGGAAGAAGTCATGGTAAAAGACTTGGTACGAGGCCTTAACTAAGGTAGAACCCAAAACCTTGGCAATGCTAGGTTCTAATCAAAGACAAAGATGAGAGTAATTTTTTAAATGTTATATATTTAATATTTTAGACTGTATTTAATATAAAGTTCTAGTACCTCAGGCCCACAACCTAAGAGTCATCCTATATTCTTCATTATCTCTCACACCCTCCCTCCTATATCCAGTGCATCCTCAAAGATACTCAATAGTTGACTTATAAGCAAAAAGGGATTAAAGTTCTAGGATATAAACATAAAACTGTATTCAACAGAACTAGGACCATATAAACATAAAACTGTATTCAACAGAACTAGGACCATAAGAACAATCTTAATTCCAAATCTTTTCATTATCACCATTCTCAAGATACAATGCAGTAGATCCAATTCAAGTATTTTCAAAAGTATTTATTTTCTCTTCCTACTCTTAATAATCCCTTTTTACTTCAGCAGCTGTCCATGCACTTGACTCCTAATCTAACTAACATGCTGCAACTCTCCCCTTTTTCTTCTTAGCATCTTTCTGTACTCCAATGAGCAATGGACTAAGAGTTAGGAAGACCTGAGTTAAAATCTTATCTCAGACAGAACTCTGTAGACTCTGTATGACCCCGGGCAAGTCACTTACTCTGTCTCAATTTTCTCATATGTAAAATTAAAGATAGTTATAGCACCTACCTCACAATATTATGAAGAAGAAACAAGTTACCATATGTAACTTACCATGTAAATCTTAAAGCAATCCCAAGCTGAGGGCCTTGCCTCACATTTAACTGAAAAACTGAGGTCATCAGTCAAGAGCTCCCTCTCTTATTATCTGCCTTGTCCTTTCACATCATACAGATGCCTTCAGTCACTATCTTTACCTTGAAAATGAGGCCCCCTTCTTTGCCACAGTAAAACATTCTACTTGCAAGAATGACACACTCTATCTCAATCTTCTCCAGCAGATTGCCCCTTCTATCTATGATCAGTTTCATTTGTCTTCAATCTCTCCTTTCTAACTAATACTTCCCTACTGCCTTTAAAAACACCCAGATTCTCCAATGGAGAATATTATTGTGCTATTTAAAAAAGAAAAAAAAAGACCAAAGGGATGGATTCAGAGAAACGTAGGAAGACTTACATGAACTGATGCTGAGTGAAGATAGCAGAATATAGAATATAAGAAAATTTATACAGTGACCAACAAGATAAAAAATAACACCAAAGACTTACAAACTCTGATCAATGAAATAACCAATCATGACTCCAAAAGAATAATGATGAAGTATGTTTTCCAAATCCTGACAGAAGAATTGAGTTAAGGCAGCAGACATATATATGTTTTCAGATATGGTCAATGTGTTGATTTGTTTTGCTTGACTATTCTTATGAGTTACAAGTGAGGGTGGCTTTGAGGACAGAAACAATCAAGGAGAAAGAGGGAGTACAGTGATCATGACTCCCCTCTCTCTTCACTCCAATCCATCTTCCACTCAGCTTTCAAACTGATCTTCCTAAAGTGCAAGTTTAACCATGTCACTCCTGCCCCTCTATTCAATCACTCCCTATTGCCTCCGAAAGCAAACATAAAATTCTGTTTGACTTTTAAAACCCTTCATAATATGGTCCTTCCTACTTTTCCTGTCCTCTTATACTTTTATTCCCTTTCTTGTACTCTATGACCCAGTGAAACCAGCTATTCCTCAAATGTAGCATTCCATCTTCTAACTCAGAATATTTTTACAGACTGTCCCCCGTGACTGGAACTCTCTTCCTGCTCATCTTTGCCTCCTGGAATTCCTGGTTTCCTTCAAGTCTCAGTTAAAATTCTACCTTCTACAAAAAGCCTTTTCTAGTGCTCCTTAATCTTATTGTCTTCCCTCTGAGACTACCTCCAATTTATCCTGTACATAGCTTCTTTGTACAGTTGTTTGCACACTATCTCCAGCACCTTGTAAATTCCTTGAGAATAGGAACTAGGGTTTTGTTTTTGCCATTCTTTGTATCCCCAGTGCTTGACACACAGTAAGTGCTCAATAAAGTGATGGAGAGATGTTGCCCGGGGGTAATCAACCAGCCCAGCAACAAACAGGATATGGAGGTTAAGGAGGTAAGACAGAAGAATTGAGAAAAACACCTAGGTTGAGAGCCTAAACTGACAAACTGGATTAATTCTGCATAAAAAAATGCTGATGCTTGCTAATATTTGTTCATTTCGGAATAACAAAGTAAAATTAACATCCAGGAGGAAAAAACAAAGCTAGAGCACAGATAGATAAATGGAAGTCACTAACAGTGAGATTAAGAAAGGTTTCTAAAAGGAAGTGTCAGGTGAAGACAAGAGCAAGTGTGGTGGGTATGTATCCTAGGAATAGGAAACACCTGTGCAAAGCCACAGTCAAATGATGCAGATTTTGGGAAACAAGTCAAGAAAGGGAACAATGTGGTACATAGAAAGGTGAACTGGAAATCTGGAACTATATCCAATAAGTCACTAAACTGCATACATCTCTTGAACGGCAATATCAGTGTGCTAGGCATATAATAACTAGTCAGTCAATAAGCATTTATAAGGTACCTACAATGTGTCAGGCTCCATGACAAGCACTGGGAATTCAAAGAAAGGCAAAAGATGGTTCCTGACCTTGAGAAGCTAACAATTTAACGAGGGAGACAACATAAAAATAGCTACATACAAATGTGTTATACACAGGATAAATAGACAAAAATCAACAGTGGGAGTTAGAATTAAGAGAAATCAAGAAAATTTTCCTGTAGAAGATAAGATTTTAGTTGGGATTTGGAAGGAAGTCAGTGAAACAAAGAGGCAGACATAAGAAAGAAAGCATTCCAGGAATACAAGACAGGCAGAGAAAGAAAATGCCCAGAATCTGAAGATGGAGTATCTTGTTCCAAGAAGAGCAAAGGAAATCAGTGTTACTGACTCAAAATTAATTGGGGAAAGGGCAAAGGTGTAAGAAGACTTGGAAAGGTGATGTGATGGAGTGAGGCAAGGGCAGGAGATTATGAGGAACTTTGAAAGACAAACAGGATTTCATATTTGATTCTGGAGGTTAATAGGGAAACGCTGCAGTTTACTGACTAGTGGGTGAGGTCAGAACCCGTGCTTTAGAAAAACCACTTTAAGTGGCTAAACAGAGGATGGACTGGAGAGGGAAAAGATTTGTCATAGAAAGTCAACACCAGAGTCACCAGCATTATTATTGTGATAATCCAGGTGTGAGCAATGTCAAAGGAGAAAAGGGGATATTTTGGAGAGATGTCACAGAGGTAAAAATCAACAGGTTTTGGCAACTGATTGGATACGGGAAAAGAGACAGACTGAGGAGCTAAGGAGGGCATCTAAGTTGAGAGCCTTAGCAGTAATTAGAAAAGTTTAGAAGTGGGAAGAAGGATAGGGAGAAAACTAATGAGTTCCGTTTTAGATATACTGAATTTTAGGTATCTACAGTTCAAAAGATGTATGAAAGTTGGAGATGTGGAACTGGAGATCAGCAAAGAGATCAAGCCCGGATAAAGAGATCTGCGAATCCTCAGAAAAGATAATCAAATCCAAGGGAGTTGATGAGATCAAGTGAAGTATAGAGGGGAGAAAGAGGGTCCAGGACAGAGCTCTGCAGGACAACTCAAGGTTAGTGAAGGAGATAAACTCCAACAATATTAAAGAGGAAAAGCATCTATATGTACAAAAATACTTATGGCAACACCTTTCTGTTGTGGCAAAAATTTGGAAACTATGATAGCCTGTCAAATGAGAAATAACTGAATTCACATAACTTTTTAAATGCAATAAAATGTAATTGTGATTTGAAATGATAAATGGATTCAGAGAAATTTGAGAAGACGTGAAATGATAAAGTGTGAACAATATATGCAATGGCCACAATGTTGTAAAGTCAGAACTCTGATCTTAAGAACAATGATCAACTATTACATCAGAAGATGTGGAAAAAACATGCTTCCTACCTCTTGAAAGAAAAGTAATGGTCTAGAGGGTCCAACAGGAGAGACATTTTCAGATATGAAAATTAATATATTTGCATATGTATTTATTTTGCTTGACTATTCTTGTTTGCTATAAGGGAGGGCTTTTTTGTGGGGAGGAGTCAGTAGGTGATGATCATGATGTCAAAAAAGTGTTAATAAAATGTAGATGTCAAAAATGTGTCAATAAAACATTTTAAAATACACACAAACAACCAGAAGGAAGCTCAGAAGGACACACAGACAAGGACAGCTTTTTGTGTCAAAATGTAATATACACTTTCTATTTTAAAAAACTGTACATAATTAAAGTTATTATTTAAAAGTTATTTTCCTTTGCATGTTGAAAAATGCTCATGCTTAAATTTATAATAAAAAAGAAAAAAATTTAATTTTAAAAATGGGGGAAAATAATCTGAAATCAGATTGTGATGGGCTTCAGATGTCAGGCTAAGTTCATATTTTAGCATAAAAGTCATAAGGGAACCATAGGGAAGTGGCATACTGAGACTTTTGCTTTAGGAAAATTATTTGGGCAGCTATATGAAAGAATGATTAAAGAGTAAAGAGACTGGAAGCAGAGAAACCAATTTAAAAATTGCTACAATAGTCTCAAGTGTACTAACTTAGAAAATGAGAAATTATCAGATTTAGACTATATAGAGGGTGGCTGGATAAAAATACTCAACTGACTGGATATGAGGGGCAAAATAGAGGAAGGAATCAAGGATGGCTCTTAAGTTGAAAACCTAAATGATGATGGCCCTCAAAAGAAAAAAGAAATATTAGAAAAGGGGCAAGTTTAAAAAGGAATATAAGCAAAGAGATAATGCAGAAAAGCCAATCTAGAAGTATGTTATTTATACTATACCTTGTTAAATGATTTTATGTGTATGTGTGTGTACATGTGTGTGAATACATGCACATATTTACATTTATATAAAATACTTGCATTTGTTTACAAACATTACAATCCCAGCCTTCTGAGGTAGGCTGGAAAAGTATTTCTCCTCCCATTTTAAAGATGAAAGCACTGATTCTCAAAAAGGTTACAAAACTCGTCTGCTACTATACATAGTAGAGCTTAGACGCAAACTCAGGTCTGTTTCCCAAGTCCAATATTCGTTCCCTAATACCAAGTTGTAAACAAAGACAGTAAAATAACAAGAAAATATACTGGACTTCAAGTTAGAAGACCTAGTTTCTTTTTTTTTTTTTTTTTTTTTGCCACAATTGTTCAGTTGTTTATTCTCATATCATTGGACACATGGGTTGTGGTTAAGTTTTTGCGATTAAGAATATTTTTGTACAGATAAGTCTTTTAAAAACACACATAGGTAGCATCCTTAGAATATCACATCAAAGAATAGGAATGGTTCTTGTCACATGATTTTTTGTTGAGCTCTGTGTGCATATTTCCTTAGATTCATATTCAGTTCAATTTAGATAAATTCAATATATATGTAACTCCTGTGTTTAATTCTTTTTTTTTTAAATATTTCTTTATTTAACTTTTTACATTCCTTTTTCCAAAATTTTGGGTTCCAAATTTTCTCCCCTTTTTCCCCTCCCCCCACCCCAATACACCAAGCAATCTAATTTTCCCTATCTCCAATCTGCCCTCTCTTCTGTCATCCCTCCCTTCTCTTGTCCCCATCTTCTCTTTTGTCCTGTAGGGCCAGATGACTTTCTATTCCTCATTAACTGTATGTCTTCTTTCCTAGTAGCAACAACAATACTAAACAGTTGTTCCTAAAACTTTGAGTTCCAAATGCTCCCCATCCCTCCCTCCCCACCCATTCCCTTTGGGAAGGCAAGGCAATTCAATATAGGCCATATCTGTGTAGTTTTGCAAATGACTTCCATGATAGTCGTGTTGTGTAAGACTAACTGAATTACCCTCCATCCTATCCTGCCCCTCATTGTTTCTCTTCTGTCTTTTGGTCCTGTCCCTCCCCAAGTGTTGACTTCAAATTGCTCCCTCCTCCCTTTGCCCTCCCTTCCATCATCCGCCCCCTTGCTTATCTCCTTCTCCCCCACTTTCCTATACTGTAAGACAGATTTTCATACCAAAATGAGTGTGCATTTTATTCCTTCCTTTAGTCAAATGTGATGAGGGTAAACTTCTTGTTTTTTTTTTTCTCAGCTCTCCTCCTTTTCCCTCCACTAAAAAGTCTCCTACTTGCCTCTTAAATGACATATAATTACCCCATTCCATTTCACCCTCTTTCCTCCCACTACATTTCTCTCTCACCATTTACCTTAATTTCTTTTAAGATATGGTCCCATCCTATTCAATTCACTCTGTGCTCTCTGTCTCTGTATGTGCGTGTATGTGTGTGTGCGTGCATGCGTGTACGTGTGTACGTGTGTGTGTGTGTGTGTGTGTGTGTGTGTGTGTGTGTGTGGTCCCACCAACTACCCAGATATTGAAAAGTTTTAAGAGTTACAAATATTGTCTTTCCATGTAGGAATGTAAACAGTTCACTTATGGTAAGTCCCTTAAGACTTCTCTTTGCTGTTTACTTTTTCATGCTTCTTCTCATTCTTGTGTTTGAAAGTCAAATTTTCTTTTCAGCTCAGGTCTTTTCATCAAGAATGTTTGAAAGTCCTCTGTTTCATTGAAAGACCATATTTTCCCCTGAAGTATTACACTCAGTTTTGCTGGGTAGGTGATTCTCGGCTTGAGTCCTAGTTCCTTTGACTTCTGGAATATCCTATTCCACGCCCTTTGATCCCTTAATATAGAAGCTGCTAGATCTTGAGTTATCCTGATTTTATTTCCACAATACTGGAATTGTTTCTTTCTAGCTGCTTGTAAGATTTTCTCCTTGACGAGGGAACTCTGGAATATGGCCACAATGTTCCTAGGAGTTTCTCTTTTTGGATCTCTTTCAGGTGGTGATCGATGGATTCTTTCAATACTTATTTTGCCCTCTGGTTGTAGAATGTCAGGGCAGTTTTCCTCGATAATTTTGTGGAAGATGATATCTAGGCTCTTTTTTTGATCATGACTTTCAGGTAGTCCCATAATTTTTAAATTGTCTCTCCTGGATCTATTTTCCAGGTCAGTTGTTTTTCCCATGAGATATTTCACATTCTCTTCCATTTTTTCATTCTTTTGGTTTTGTTTGGTGATTTCTTGGTTTCTCGTAAAGTCATTAGACTCCACCTGTTCCATTCTAATTTTGAGAGAACTATTCTCTTCAGTGAGCTTTTGAACCTCTTTTTCCATTTGGCTAATTCTGCTTTTGAAAGCATTCATCTCCTCATTGGCTTTTTGAACCTCTTTTGCCAATTGAGTGAGCCTATTTTTCAAGGTGTTATTTTCTTCAGCATTTTTTTGGGTCTCCTTTACCAAGGTATTGACCCGTTTTTCATACTTTTCTTGCATCTCTCTCATTTCTCTTCCCAGTTTTTCCTCCACCTGTCTAACTTGCTTTTCAAAATCCTTTTTAAGCTCTTCCAAGGCCTGAGCCCACCCGACATCCCCCTGGGATGTCTGGGGTACTGAGGCCCCGCCCTCCATGTCTTTCCCTGATGGCAAGAATATGTCCTCGTCATCAGATCCAAAAGTCGGGATCATTTGCATCTGTTCAAAAAAACTCTCTATAGTCTTATTTTTCTTCCCTTTTCTAGGCATTTTCCCAGCCAGTTACTTGACTTCTGAGATCCCTGTCCACCCCCACCTAGATCCACCCATCTAGTGCTTGGGGTCTGAGATTCAAATGGGCTTTACGTGGCAGGAGCGGCTGCTATTCAATGTGAGCTTTAGTTCTGGTGCTGGGGTGGGGGCAGGGCCGCCTCCCAGGCTCAGTTCCCTCAGGGGCTTTATGCAGAGACCTTCAGTAATGGAGCGGGTAGGGTCAGGGCCGCCTCCCAGGCTCAGCTCCTTCAGGTGGTTTATGCAGAGATTTTCAGTAATGAAGATCCTGCCTGCTGCTGGGGGAGTCCCGGGCCGCCGCCACCACCCCACTGCTGCCGCCGCCGCCCCCACCTCTGCCACTTCCTGCCCCTGCCTCTGCCGCTTCCTCCCGAGGGGGCCCGAGCCACGGAGACACCCCGCTCCCCTCTCGGCCAGCCCAGGCGTGTCTCTCACTGACCTGCAGCGTCTGTGGGCAGAGGGACCTTCCAGGCCGCCGGAGGTTCCGTCCCTGAAGCCTGCTCGGATCAGCTTCTCTGGGCCGCGGCCAGGGCAGCGCTGGGGTGGGGTCCACTTTCTGGGGCGCAATGGACCCTGGGGACGGCTCTCCAGGGCTCTCTGGAACAGAAATCTCTTCCACTATGTTTCTGCACACCCTGCAGTGATCCAGAACTTGTGGGGAGCTCTTCTTACATTAAATCTATGGGCTGTGGGTTTGGAGCTCGCATACGTGCGTCTTTCTACTCCGCCATCTTGACTCTGCCCTAGAAGACCTAGTTTCCAAGCCCAGCTCTAGTCTTTCCTGCATGACTTTGGGGAAGCTTCTTAACCTCTCTGGCTTTCAGTTTCCTCACCTGTAAAATGAGGGGAACACCCCTACATTATGTCTAATATCCTTTCCAGTTCTAAATCTATGATCCTTCTTGTTTGTACTGTAAGCTTACAAGAAAAAAAAATCACAGGGGAAGAGGAGGGCCGGGGGGCAGTGCAGTGCCTTAGTCAAGCAGATATTTATTCTCAGCAAATAGGGTGGGGTTTCACTTACTATACACTTATACAATTTACAGACTTGAGAGCTAGAAAAGCTTTGATATTATTACACCTTATAAATATATTATTAGCACCTTATAAATACTTTTCATTTCACGAACTATTTCAACAATGGGTAACTGCTGGCTAAATTCATCTGAACTACAAAAATTTTACCATGCCAACAGTAAAATGTTACATTGTACTTACAAGAGCCAAAATCAGCATGCAGTTTAAATGCATGACTCAAACTTTTTCTTCTATTTTCCTCTGCAGTCTTTAAGAAAAAGTCCTGAATCTTCATGTTCTGTACCTTTGTGACAACTGCCTAACCATTTTTACTATTCTGAACTTAACACCAAAGGGGTGTTGCAACATACAAAGTAGAAAAGACAATGAAGAGTTGTATATGAAACAGTCAATCTCTTATATAGCTTGCATTTTCTTCTACATTATGAATATATATAATTCGCATATTACAAATTCAACCTATAGCTTTCAAAGCTGTCCCACTTGTTTGTTTCCTTTTATCCTTCCTTCTGAACATTTTTTAAAACTTACCTATTCATTTCAATGGTTACCAAAGGCAATCACTCACATGGTGGTCAAAAGAAGCAATACAAGGACACTCTCAAGATTTCTCTTAAGAACTTTGGAATTGATTATGTGACAGGGGAGACACTAGCACAGGACAGCTCAGCATGACATGCCCTCCTCAGAGATGGCACTGTGCTCTATGAACAAAGTAGAACTGAAGTAGCTCAAAAGAAAAGCAAGATGTACAAATTCATAGAATCCACTCCATGTTCATATAATCTGTGCCCAACCTATGGCAGAGCATTCCCAAGCTCATATTGGTCTGATCAACCATATTCAGACTCATTGTAACTTGATTCTAACATAGTGATGTCATTTTGGTCCTCTTTGAGAAGGAAGGACAACAACCAACCAACTACTAAAAATTAGCAGAATTTATTTCTTAAAAGTAATTTTAAAACTTAAAATTAGATGGAAATTATAGATAGCCTATAATCAACAGGAAACACAGTTGCTTTCAAAAGAATACATATGCCAACCAATATTTGAGAAAAATCTTTAGATCTTATAAAAAAAAATCTAGGAATCTGCCATAATCTAAACATTTTGTTGGGAAAAAAGTAAATAGCCTTAGGAAAGTAAACTTTTTTTTTTTTAATACACACAGCCAGATCACCGATTTAGAACTGGAAGGGACCTTAAAAGTCAGCTAATTCAACCTCATTTGAAAGATAATGGAACAGACACTCAGGGAGGTCAAATGACTTGTCCAAGTTGACAAAGTTGGCAAGAGAGTCAGGATTTGGCTTGCTTAAACAAACTACAGGAGGCAAGCAGAAAAATATTTTCTGTTTTATGTGCTGGGGTGCAACTCAAAACAAGGCTTTTCTTGCAGAAAGTACAAAAAGGCAAAAAAACAAAACAAAACAAAACTCAGAAATTCTTTAAAAATTGGAGAACTTGTACAATGGAACAAATTGTGGTTTTCTTTTCTTCTTTAAATGTCTCAGCAAATAAGACAGACTATGATTTTTATGAGCTCCCCAGTGGGAAGCTGATTAATGCCCACAATTACTGAAGGTACAAAGTTAAGATAACCAAATCCAGAGGGGATAACGTTTAAGATCAGTTACAAGATTCAAATTTGGAAATGATAAATTTTCCCTCAGATTTATTCTCTATTGGATACTACAAAGAAGATGCTTAAGAAGCTAGAAAAAACTGACATTAAAACTATCACCTCTATCACTGAGCCAAAAAAAGAAAAAAGACAAGAGTGAGGATAATGGTCAGTTACTGATAGCTAAAGCATCTCTTAGGCTTGAAAAATAATGAAAAGTAATTACTGATGAAATATAATCCTAAGACTTATAAAATACATCCCACCAAATTAACTACTATGTCTATAAAATACTGTAACTCTAGAAGTATCTTACACAAGAAATTTTATCCATTTCCTGGTGCCTATCACTGTACTGAAATAAACACGGGTATTTTTTTCAAGACGACATGAATGTTATATCAGGTAACCCTTATTTTACGGCAGAGAGAACCAGCTCATGGCCCAGGGGTCTACAGAGATTGACATGTAGACAGGATATAGTTCTTGTATTTGGGGAGCTTACAGCTCCAGTAGGAGGATAGGAACTTCATATCATAAAATTTTTAAATAAAAATATTTAATTTAAATTAAATTAAAATATTTAAATATCTTACATGAATAAAATCAATGAAGTGAAAATTAGAAGGAACAGCAGAAAACAGAAGAAAAATTATATACATCAATTTCATAAAAAGGTCTGATGTACAATATACAGAAGGAGCAGCTAGGTGGTATATAAGAATTATGGGCCTACGGTCAGGAAGACTTATCTCTTGAATTCAAATCCAGCTTCTGATACTTTACTAGCTGTGTGACCCTGGGCAAGTCACTTAACCTGTTTGCCTCAGTTTCCTCATCTGCAAGATGAACTAGAGAAGGAAATGACAAACCACTCCAAAAACCCCAAATGAGGTCATGAAGAGTTGCACAAGACAGCAACAACAAAACAACATACAGATAACTAACACATATATAAAGCCTAGAGCCATTTTCCAACAGAGAAGCGATCTAAAGATATGGGGGAAAAAAGAGATTTATAAAGTATAAACTACAAATGAAAACATGCTCCCAAAGAGGATAAAATAAAATGCAAATTAAAATAACAGATAACTTCACTACACGGAAATTGGTAAACATGACAAAAATGAAAGCAGCAATGCTGGAGAGACTGGAGGGAGACAAATACTGTGGTGGAAGTGTCCAATCATTCTGCATAGCCATTTGGATTTATGCAAGAAAAGCTATATTGCACCTTGACTTCACCAGCCTCCTTCCTTCACACTGTGGACATATATAATTCCACTGCAATCAGGAATTTTCTACGCCACCCTTCAGTTGACCCTTTCAGCTACACACAGATGCCTAATACCCTGGGACAACTCTACCTCAAAATCAAACTCCTATAGAAATGATAACATTACCTGAATTTAATTCCTCAATGATTAACATATTGCCACCAGATCATCCAAGTGATTCTGAATCTCTGGCAGCCAAATATTCTGTTCCCATGGACTGCTCCTTTATTACCATTCACCTCAACCCAATCTTTCCTACATCCCACTCCCAAGTGACGCTGCTCCCTTCCACCTATGCTCCCTGGAATACCTGATCCACAGATGACAAATATGCTTTCATCTTAAATCTTTTGCTTTCTTCCCTCCTTCTTCTTGTGCGCACAGGCTCCTGATGACATAGCTTCCCTGGACACCATTTCCAATACTGATTGCACTGGTGGTGGTCAGATATTGGAATGCTCTTTACCATTTTCAGGCTTTCCCTCTAGCACTTATCTCTTGAATTCAAATCCAGCCTCAAATCAGATCCTCCTCCCTTGAGGATCATTTAATCTATAATTGCTACCCAATCAAGATTCTGGTAACTATTTTCTATCAATATCTACAACATTCTTCTTCCTTCCTTTCTTCTTCCCTTCCTTCCTTCCTCAAGTTCAGTGCCTAGTTCAAACTCTGCTCACCAATTCCTGTCCTAATGTGAGTTTACATACATAATACCCCCTCAAACACTCTAACTTCTCAAGTCTTGAATTTGTTTACTTCCAATAACCTTCTCCTCTATCCAACCTCTGCTATAGACAGAGACAGTCATACCCTTGATCCTGCCATCACCCACAAACGTACCACTTGCATGTTCATGAACTCTGAAACTCCCTTAACTAATCATAATCTATTGTCATTCCACCTTCCCCTATGCTTTGCAAACTCCCTTTCCTCATTGTGACCTCCAATCCTTCTATCCCTCAATTCTTTCCCAAGCCATCACCCATACAGTGGTTACATTCTCTTCCCTTCTTGATCTTGACCCTTTGAAGAACTTCTCTTCAGTCACTTGCCCTTTTACTTTGTCTAAAACTTTACATTACTAAACCTCATCCCAGGATTATTGCCACCAACTGCTGCCTTCACTCCCGCTTTCATGTTGCTGAACAAAGCAGGAGAATTCATAAAAGTATGCTAACTAGGTACATTACAAACTGGTATCAGAAAATACCAATGGAAGCCTCACTGTGGCAAGGTAACGCTTGAAGAATTACAATGGCTTTAGGTAGTTAAGTGACAGAATAGATGAAGTTGGACCTGGAGTCAAGGTCTGACTTTAAATCTAGCCTCAGACATTAATTAGCTATGTCACTTAAATGACACAAAGTCATCTACGAATGCCTCAATTTCTAAAAATATAAAATGAGGATGATGATAATCGTCCCTACTTCACAGGGTTATTTTAAGAATCAAATTAATTACAGTTTTAAAGTACTTAGCACAGTGCCCTGGTGCTTAATAAATGCTTATTCCTCTTCCCCTTGGATAACTCCCAAATCAATTCACTTATCTTATTTAAACAACAATGTTTTTTCCAAGCCTTTTCATCCCTCCTCCAGCCTTTCATAGTTTCCCATCCCTCCATCTTTTCAGCAAATAATCTTCTCTCATAATTGGCTCCCTCTTCTCCAATAGAGAGATACTTGAGACAGACAAACCATCAAACTATTACAATAGCCCAAGCATGGTACAGTGAGCTTTACAATACCAGGCCTGGAGTCAGGAGGATCTGAATTCAAATATGGTCTCAAAAACTTACTAGCTATCTGATTCTGGGCAAGTCACTATATTTCTGTTTCTTCATCTTTAAAATGGAAATGATAATAGCACCAATCTTCCAGTACTGTTGTGAGGACCAAATAAGATAACTGTAAAGTGCTTAGCATAGTACTACTATTTAAATGTTAAGTAGTAGTAGTAGCAGTAGAAGTACGAGAAGGAGGAGGAGGAGGAGGAGTAGAAGATGTGAAATGACGCAGGCCTTCATCAGAGTGGTGGTAGTGTCAGAGGAAATAAATAGTCTTATAATACAGGGATGTTAGGCAGGTAAAATCAACAGGACTTGACAAAATATTGGATATGAGAAGTGAGAGTGAGGGGATAAGGATGACTTCAAGATTGTGAGCTTATGTGACTGGAAGGAATGTGGATACCTCAACAGCTATAGGAAATAGAAGAAGAGGGGAAGATTTTGTGAAAAATACAATACTTAATTTAACTTTTTAAGTTATCTCTGGGACATACCTATGTCATAGATTTTAGGGTATCTACAGGACATAGTTTTAAGTTTTACGAAATAAAAAAAATTATGTTTATATTTGCTGTGTCCAAAAAGGAGTTGGAGATGTAAGACTAAAGTCAGTAGACAGAACAGTGTTGGATAAGTAGATCTGAGGAGTAGGAGTATAATCATAGAAGATAATTGAATCTATGTGACCTGATGAGCTCACCAAATGAAGATATATAAAAAGAAAAAACAAGGGGAGCACAGGATGGAGCCTTGTGAACACTCATGGTAAGCAGACATGAGCTAGATGAAGATCCAAATGAGGAGTGGTCAGGGACGTAGGAGAACCAGCATCACAAAAATTTTAAAAGGTGAATATCATGGAAAGAATGATAATCAGAAGTGTCAAAAGCTGAAGAGAGTGCAAGATAGTTGAGGACAGAAAAAAGATCACTATAATTTGGCAAGATCACTCACAGCTTTGAAGAGGGCATTCTCAATTAAATGATGAGATCAAAAATCAGACTGCAGGAACTTGAGAAGAGAGTTTAAAGGAAAGTGCTAAATTTAAAAAAAAAAACTGAACACAGACTTCTCAACAAGGTTAACAACAAAAGAGAGAAGAGATATGCCAGGAGAACTAACTGAGATGACTGGACCAAGTGAGAGTTTTTTGAGGACTGGAAGTCATAGGTATATTGATAAGAAGGAAGAAAGGAAAGAAATATGCATTTATTAAGCACTTACTATGTGCCAGGCTGTACGCAGTGCTAAGCACTTCATAAGTGTCATCTCATTTGATTTTCACAACTCTGGGAGTTGCTGCTATTACTCTCATTTTACAGAGGAGAAAACCGTCTCTCTGTTTGTAGGCAGGAAGGAAGTACCAATAGATAGGAAGCAATAAAGATAAGTGGGAGAGTGGGATGACAGAGGGAGCAATCTGCGGGAGAAAACAGGATGGAATGGGATCATTTGCACAAGGTAGAGGCACATGCCTTAGCATGGAAGGCCAGCATACTGTGTGAGGTAGGAGTGAAGGCAGAGATCGTGGCAGAAGGTGTCTGAGCTATATGAGATGAGGAGGAAGGAAGAAGGAGCAGCTCTCAGCAAATGGTCTAAATTTTTTTTTCAGGAAAATATGAGGTAAAAGTGCTTACCCAAGTGGATGTAGGAAGAAAAAACTATCAAAGGTTGGAGAAGGAATGAAAAGGTTTGGAAGTGATTGTGTAGCAATTGCGAATTGATCAGAAAAGTGTAAAGGACTGTCTGATCACAGTGAGCCAATTGAGATTATTTGACATCAACTTATAGGGGACTTAGTCAATATGGTTTTATTTTCTCTAGCTTCATTCAGCAGCACATGAATGGGAGCAAAGGCAGTGAATGGTAGGAGTAAACCAAGGCTAAAGTTCAACAAAGGGGAAAGTGACAGAAGAGGGCAGCATGGAGCTGAACTGTTTCACCAAGTGGGTCAAATGGGGAATGGAGGAAAGTGTAGACATTGCAGAGGTGGTGGCCTGGGAAAGAACTCAAGGGTAGAAGGACTGGAGCTTCACTGCAAAAACAGGTTTGGGAGTGCAAGACAGAGGGAGAGATGAACAGATAACAGATTATTGTCATTTAAGGGAATTTCTGAGTTCAACAATAGGCAAATCAAAACAACTGCATTTAAAAAAAAATTATCAATTTCAAAAAAAAATACAAAAAGCAGGGATCTTTGATTACTTGAAGGGTGATTACATGTAAGAAACATTAAACGGGTTCTGCTTTGCCCTAGAGAATCAATGTGCAGAAATTTCTGAGAGATTTATTTCCCTTTAAGGGCAAACTTTCTAATAATTAGAGCTAACCAAAATGGAATGGACTGACTTGGGAAGTGATGGATTTCCCTTCATTAGAGATCTGCAGGTGAAGAACAAGATCAACAAGCATTAATTAAACACTTACTACTGTGGTAGGCCTAGAAATACAAATACACAGTATGAAACATTCTATACTCAAGGAGCTTACATTCTAATGGAGGTTGGATGACTACTTGTTGGAGATGTTGTGGAGGAAAAGCCTATACAGATATGGCTGAACATGGCCTTCAATTGTGTACATCTGGACTTCAATTATTTGGCCCAACGGCTCATAATTTAAGACAAGTGAATTCTAGGCAATTATCTAATAAATTGTAACCAATGTATGAACTTGTTTAATTGTTTTTTAAAATTATAAAGTTTTGATAGCCAAAATTCTTCATTTTGGCAGTTGTATAGTACCCTCTTGTGGACAGAAAAGTAAACTGATAGTAAGAAAAACGGGGAGAGGGGAGTTTACTCTTTTTCATATTTAAGAAAGGAGTAGGTCTTTAGTAAGTCTTCATCTAATTTATTCTCACAGTCAATTGGAAAGGAAATGCACCTTCTTGTGAAAATCTAAAAGGTGGTCACCTCAGCACATACTACAAACTTATTCTATGCCCGAAGCAATGATAATAAAATAAAGGCAAAGACAGTACCTGCCCTCAAGAAGTTTACATTCTAAGCGGAGGGCAACGATATACAAAGGGATGTGATGAGCAGGCAAGGGGCACATTGGTTCAGAAATTTATAGAAATAGTAAACAGGATCATAGTAGACTAGATTGAAATGTGTGTTTGTCCTTCCGTTGCCAAAGAAGACCATGCCATCAGACAAATAATGACATGACTTGCACCTGACTTTGTTTTCAATGAGGGAGGGCTGTGCAGATTGAAATACCCCATTCAGGAACAACAACAGAGTTGATTCATGGATCTTGGATCCAAAAAGGGGGAAAAAGAGAAAAGGAAGAGGAAAGAAGGAAAGGGCATATGCAGGAGGTGGCAAGACAGTTATCTAAGGCTGTGGAGATGCCAGGAGTAGAGAATGAAGTGGAAGTATGGCCTTCTTTAAACAGTGGTCTGAGAGAAATAGTCAAAAATCTGGGGGAAAGTGGAAGATGCAGGGAGAGGGTGAAAGCTCCACCAGGGAGGCAAGGTTGGCTGGTCTATGGAAAAGATGGAGATAGATACTGTGGAGGTTGTGTAGAATGCTTCTTCATCTTTTCCTGTCCACCTTCATTGGTGACAGTGAAAAGAAAACGTAAGAAACATGCACTGGATGTATGTCAAAATGAAAAGATATGATAGTACAAGATATTAGCTATCATATTTTGTTCTGGGGAATACAAGAGGTAAAACTGAAGCCTAGGTAAGATTATTTTTTAAAAAGTACAAAAATGTCTGTTCTCTTTTGGAGAAGTTTACTTAGATAACAGAGAATAATTTTGTTACCAAAACTTGTTTATCTTAGGGGGAGGAGCCAAGATGGCGGAGTAGAAAGACTCACATATGGTAGCTCTGGAACCCACAGCCCATAAATTTCCTGTAAAAAGAACTCCCCACAAATTCTGGAGCAGTGCAAGTCACACAGCAACACAGCAAAGGAGATTTCTGTTCCAGAGAGCCCTGAAAAACCGGCACCAGGGGTCCGTAAAGCACCGGACGGCAGAGCCCTGCCCTGGCCGCACAGCCCCGAGAGGAGCAGATCCGAGCAGGCTTCAGGGACGGAACCTGCGGCAGCTGCAAAGGTCCCTCCACCCACAGGCGCTACAGGTCAGTGAGAAAGACTTCTGGGCTGGCCAAGAGGGGAGCGGGGTGTCTCCATAACTCAGGCCCCCTCGGGAGGCAGCAGCAGAGACAGGGACAGCAGCAGACCCAGGCTCCCCAAGCAGGAAGGAGCTCCGCTCCATTACTGAAGGTCTCTGCATAAAGCCCCTGAGGGAACTGAGCCTGGGAGGCGGCTCTGCCCCCACCTGAGCACCAGAACTTAAGCTCACACTGAATAGCAGCTGTCCCCACTGAAAGCCCTGAGGCTGGGGAACAGCATTTGAATCTCAGACCCCAAGCACTAGCTAGGCGGATATAGGCGAGGGTGGACAGGAATCTCAGAAATCAAGTAACTGGCTGGGAAAATGCCCAGAAAAGGGAAAAAAAATAAGACCATAGAAGGTTACTTTCTTGGTGAACAGATGTTTCCACCTTTCCTTTCTGAGGAAGAAGTACAATGCTTACCATCAGGAAAAGACACAGAAGCCAAGGCCTCTGTATCCCAAAAATCCAAAATAGATATCCAATGGGCTCAGGCCATGGAAGAGCTCAAAAAGGATTTTGAAAATCAAGTTAGACAGGTGGAGGAAAAACTGGGAAGAGAAATGAGAGAGATGCAAGAAAAGCATGAAAAACAGGTCAACACCTTGCTAAAGGAGACCCAAAAAAATGCTGAAGGAAATAACACCTTGAAAAACAGGCTAACTCAATTGGCAAAAGAGGTTCAAAAAGCCAATGAGAAGAATGCTTTCAAAACTTGTTTATCTTACAAAATCAAATTCCCCCACAGATGCCTCTTTTTGGTGACAAAGACAAATACTGAGATATGAAGTGAGTGAGGAAAAGTGGCAAGCTCTATTTTCCCTCCAGATCACTCCAGATGAAGAATCCATCCCTGGGATCTACCACCTAACAAAAAGATGATGGAAGCCAAGATGGCAGAGTAAAAGCAGGGACTTGCTTGAGCTCTCCCCATAAAAGCAGGGACTTGCTTGAGCTCTCCCCATAAAAGTAGGGACTTGCTTGAGCTCTCCCTACAAAACCCCTCCAAATACCTGTAAAAAAATGACAAATTCTTAAGCAGCAGAACCTACAAAATGACAGAGCGAAACAAATTTCAAGACCAAGACAAGTTGGGAGGTCGACAAGAAAGGTCTGCTGCACCAGTCTGAGAGAGGCACACAGTCCAGTGCTCCTGCCCAGACCAACATATCTGGAGCAGGCCTCAGGGGACCATATCACTAACAGCTGTGGCAGTTTCCAGACTTCTCAATCCACAGGTGCCAAAGACAACTTAGAAGGTCTGTAGGAAAGCCTGTCCCAAGGGTCTATGCTACCCTGCTTTTATTACCCCATCTCTCAGGGCTGTAGGGAAATTTGAAAACCCACATGTAGGGGCTTCCCTCTCTGAAGAGCCTAGGCTTCTAGCTTTTCAGTCCTATCACTTGTTTCCTTTGTAATCTCAAACAAGTCACTTAACTTTTCTGTGCCTTGTTTATGTCAGATACTGAAGGAGAAAAAGGGAATGTGATAAAAATAAATGAGATGATGCCCCTTGAAGTCCATTGGAATAAAAGCTGATATACATACATATACACACATATAAATAGTATTATTATAATATATGATATAATATAATGCTTATAAATATCATTCTCCTCATTCTATACATGAGGAAACTAAAGCTCCAAGTAAAGTAACTTGCTCCTGTTCACAGAGCAAGAATCCATTATGATAGTCAAACCCAATTTTCTTGACTCTTAAGTCCAGTACTTTATCGAGGTCATCTTTACCTCTCTGGGCCTCAGTTTCCTCACAGCAAAATGGGGGAGGAGGGAGTAAGGGTTGAATAAGGTGACCTTGAGGTGCAGCTTTAAACATATGATTCTATGGTCTATTGTCATACTACCTCTCATGTGAGATTGTTGTAGGAACATCATCTCTACCACACAAGCTAGTCTAGTTTTGCCTTAAAAGGTATTAAAGTCATCCTCAAGACTTGAAAGAAAGAAAGAAAGAAAGAAAGAAAGAAAGAAAGAAAGAAAGAAAGAAAGAAAGAAAGAAAGAAAGAAAGAAAGAAAGAAAGAAAGAAAGAAAGAAAGAAAGAAAGAAAGTCTGTCCAACCCGGGTGAGAGAAGAGCCCAGTGCAATCCCAGCTCCAAGGAAGCAGTGGTAGTGGCTGCTTCCAAAGCTCTTGGCCCACAGACAGTAGCAGGATCAAGTGGTTGATCAGAGTGGGAATTGCAGGATTCTCTTTGCTGGCACTGAGGCAAGATTCTCTTACTTTGCCCATGCTTGGATATGGACTACGGTCCTCAGTGGCAGTCCTGGGGCAAAAGGGTTACTGGCATTAGGGACCTTGTGGTGGTGATGGAGAGGAAATCATCCTCACAGTCTCAAGGCAGAAAAGAGTGCTTGTGGTCACTCAAAGAGCAGAACACAGGACAGGAGAGAAGTAAACATCTCTCCTTAAATCATATTTCCTTGGAAGAACTGAAAATCTACAGGTCCATGGAAGTATCTCTGAAAACAGTTGCACAAAACCTCTGAAGCTTGAGATAGTACACCCTCCACAAAGAGTCAAAAAGTCAAGTTAACTGGCTGGGAAAATGAGCACACAGTGGGAAAAAACTCAGACTACAGAATTTTATTTTGGTGACAAAGATCAAAACAGAACCAAATGAAAACAACAAAGTCAAAGTTCCTAAAAATCCAAAACCTCTAAGCAAAATATGAATTGGTCTCAGGCCATGAAAGGGCTCAAAAAGGATTTTGAAAATCAAGTAAGAGAAGTCAAGGAAAAAATTGGGAAAAGAAATGAGAGTGATGTAAGAAAATAATGAAAAACGACAGCAACAGCTTGCTAAAGGAACAGCTTGCGAAAGGAAACCCAAAAAAATACTGAAAATAAAATCTTAAAAAATAGACTAACCCAAACAGCGAAAGAAGTCCAAAAAGCCAATGAAAAGAACTCTTTAAAAAGCAGTGTTGACCAAATGAAAAAGAAAGTCCAAAAGCTCACTGAAGAAAGTAATTCCTTAAAAATTAGAATGGTGCAAATGGAAGCTAAAAAGTGATCAAACAAAAGAATGAAAAAATAGAAATGTGATACATTTCGTTGGAAAAAGAACTGACCTGGAAAACAGATCCAGGAGAGATCATTTAAAAATTATTGGACTACCTGAAAGCCATGATAAAAAAAAAAAAAGCCTAGATACCATTTTTCAAGAAATTATCAAGGAAAACTGCTCTGATAATTCTAGAACCAGGGGGTAAAATAGAAAATGACAGAATCCACTCATCACCTGAAAAAGATCTCAAAAGGAAAACTCCCAGGAATATTATAGCTAAATTCCAGAGTTTCCAAGTCAAGGAGAAAATATTGCAAGCATCCAAAAAGAAACAATTCAAGTACTGCAGAAACACACAGTAAGGGGAGAAAAAAACCATAAGATTTAACAGCTTCTATATTAAGAGATCTGAGAACTTGAAATATTATATTCCAAAGGGCAAAGGAGCTAGGATTAAAACCAAGAACCATCTACCCAGCAAACTGGGTATAATCCTTCAGGGAAAGATATAGACATTTAGTGAAATAAAGAACTTTCAAAGCATTCTTGATGAAAAGATCAGAGCTGAGCAGAAAATTTAACTTTCAAATACAAGAATCAAGAGAAGCATGAAAAGGTAAATAGGAAAGATAAATCATAAGGGACTTATTAAAGTTGAACTGTTTACAATATTTGTAACTCATGAAACCTTTTTCTCAGTATCAGGATAGTTTGAGGGAATAAAAATACACACACACATGGCAAAGGGTGAGCTGAATATGAAGGGATATCTAAAAAATAAAATTAAAGGGTAAGAGAGGAATGTACTGGGAGGAGGAGAAAGGGAGAAGTAGAATGGGGTAAATTATCTCACATAAAAGAGGCAAGAAAAAGCTTTTACAGTAGAGGGGAAGAGGAAGAAGAGTAAAGAGGAGGGAGGTGAGAGGGAATGAGTGAACTTCACTCTCATTGGATTTGACTTAAGGAGAGAATAATACACATGTTCAATTGGGTATGGAAATCTATCTTACCCTACAGGAAGTAGGAGGGAAGGGGATGAATTGGGTGGATGACAGATGGGAGAGGGTTATCAGAAGCAAACACTTTTGAGGAGGAACAGAGTCAAAGGAAAGAAAAGGATAAATGGGGGAGGGGGATGAAATAGGATGGAGGGAAATAGAGTCTTTGACAACATGACTATTATAGAAATGTTTCGCATGACTACACATGTATAGCCTATATCTAATTTCTTTCCTTCTCAAAGAGGGTGGGTGGGGAGGGAGGAAGGGATAGAATTTGGAACTCAAAGTTTTAAAAACAAAGATTAAAAATGTTTTTAATGCAACTGGGAAATAAAGAAAAGGAAGTATAGAAATCTATCTTGCCCTACACCAAAATAGAAGGAAAAGGGTAAGAGAAAAGGAGAAGGACTGATAGAAAGGAGGGCAGATTAGGTGAAGGGGTAATCAGAATGCACACCCTCTTGGGGGGGAGGGGAGAGATGGGAAGAAAATTTGGAACTCAAAATCTTGTGAAATGAATTAGTAAAAAGATTGCAACTTCGTAAAAAAAGGTTCCAGATTGAGACATAATTTTTTTAGACAGAGACAATGGAGAAATTTGTTTTATTTGACTATACATGTTTATAACAGGTTATTGCTTTATTTGCAATTGTAAGGGGGAGGAGGGAAATGACATACTTTCATTGAAAATAAAAAACTTTCAGAAAAAAAGAATCTCCAAGTTCCTGTATGTTTCACTGTGTCTTCTGCTGAATATCAAGAAGTCAAACAGAAAACAAGGAAATTCTGTAATGTGATCGCCAATAGAGAGGGACAAAGAATGTTCCCCCAGCTAGATAATAGGTAATCTCAATGAAAGACTAAAGAAACTGACCTGTCCCTTCCTCCCACCCCCCTCACTGAAAATTTGGAAGCTGATGCTTCCATACAACAAACTCTCAGTGACTTCATGCAGTCCCCAGATGTCTAAAGCCCCCACGAGGGTACCTCATCAAATTATGTCCTCCCTCCAAGGTGCCCTATATTCCAAGATTACCTATTGCTCTACCCCAAAATCAAAATTAACATTTGCTAAAGCATTTCAATACTTTGCTTTCCTAAACCTAAGTAATTTATTCACACTCTAACATCCCCAGCACTCCATTTCCAAAAGTATTTTGCCTATAAACACAAATTAATCCCTAGAAAAAGTAGTATCACAATGTTATATAGTGAAAGCACAGCTGAATTTAGAGTTTACAGACTCCATCTTCCCCCTTCTACTTCTCCACTTACTTGAGTAACTCTGAGAAAATCACAACTTCTTCTGGCCTCATGTAAGGAAACTTTAAAGTTAAGTGAGAGAGTAGAACTAGATGGTCTTTACAATTCCAACCCGAAAATCATATGATCAAACACAGTGCACAATCTCAACAGCTGTGTATTGCACAGAGTAAGAAGTTAATATTCAAGTGAATGGAACCACTATAGAAACAGATGAATCCAAGGTTCCCTTCAGGCTCTAAAATTCTCTGAATTTTATGAATTTCAGTGTGGAATCTTCTTTCATACCACTACTCATCAGAGGCCTCCTCCACTAATCTTCCCACTAGTGACCTTTAAAAAAGCTGGGTAAGAAAAAGTGATTTTTGAGTGGTCTCCCTCTTCCCCCCACCATCTGCTACAGAAGAGTACCCACACAATCTGAAATTCTACCAGAGATGTAGTTTGACTTACAGGAAGAAACAGAATTTTGTCGCATGGAACACTGCAGGAAGAAGAGCTGGGTCAAAAAAGTAGTGACAGGATAGAACTGGAAGAAACTTCAAGGGCAATCTAGTCCCATAAACAGATACAGATTAAGAATGCTGACATGGAGGTTAAGTGACTTGCCCAAAGGAACAGACCATCAGACCGAGAGTTTAAAACTAGGTCTCTAGGCTCTAGAAACCAGAGCTCTTTCTGTTAATACCTTATGACTCCCAAACTGAGGCACACCCTCTCTCCTCCACAGCACAAAACAATGGTCTTCTAGAGAGGAGACTGGACACTAATCTGCCTTCCCCCTACCATTAGCTTTTTGTAATTCAGATTTCAGTTGTGGAACTTATTTACTATTTGGGTCTAATTACTATACACAGGAATATATCAAAGGGGAAAAAAGGAAAAGCTACAGTTCATTAAAGTGGATAGAGGACTGGAGCTCAATTTAAGGAAGTTTGAATTCAAATTGTGTTACTGAGAACTATTAGCTATCAAACCATGAAACAAATATCTTAACTGCTCAATGACACCAACTCTCCCAGTCAGTTCCCTAAGGTTTTAATTTATAAATGATTTGATGACTTGTAAATCTAGCTCTATTATAGAGCTAGATTTTCCATACTGGGAGCTCTAAGCCAATAAAATTAGAAATTATTAATAATAAGGATAAAATATTTAAATAACAATTGAAAGTTTGCATAGTGCTATATACACACATCTCATTTAATTCCCACAATTCTTTAAGTAGGTATTATAATTCCCCTTTTACAGATAAAGAGTATAGAGGACCCAGAAGAATAGGAGCCCCAGTCAACTGGTACTTCTCTATTCAGTGCCTAACAAACCTTCCTTATACCCTAACTCCTGTCAGCGTATTTAAACTCTCCTTTCACCTAATTCCTTTCCATCTATATCCTACTTGTTCCCCCAGTACTTACGCCATTCCCAACCCTCCTCCTAGTCTGGCTACAGAATCCAGCAATTAGAACTGAAAGAGACCTCAGTGATCATCTAGTCCAACAACATCTCCAAGGACAATATAAACCAGGGGTGGGGAGGCCACATGTGGCCTCTAGGTCCTCAAGTGCAGCCCTCGGACTGAATCCACACTTCACAGAACAAATCTCCTTAATAAAAGGCCCCACCCTAGGACTCGGAAGGTCCACATGTGGCCTCATGTTCCCCACCCTTGGTGTAAACCCACAGAGTCCACTCTGCTTTCTCTCATATTTCCCACCTCCTAGCTACCACAGCTTCCTCCAAGTCTCAGTTAATGTAGAGATTCTTCCCAAGTCCTCCATAATCTTAAACCTTCCCCAACTTATCCTGTATATGTCTTATCTGCATATGTTTGCATGTTGTCTCCTCCACAAAGATGTAAGCTTCTTAAGAGCAGAAACTTTCCCCCTCATCCTCTTCTTTTGTATTCTTAGTGCTTAGAATAGTGCCTGACACATAGTTAGCACTTAATAAATGCTTGTTGACTGACAGCTATAATTGTTGGGAAATTTTTCCTGCCATGAAGTTTGCCTCTTTGTAGCTTCCACTCACTGTCCTCATTCTCTTCTGTGGGGCCGAGAACAAGTATAATACTTCTTCTACAGGACAGTTCTTCAAACACTTGGACAACACTTGAAGACAACTATTTCCCTGCTGAGTCTTCTCTTAGCTAGTTAAAACATGCCCAGTTCCTTCAATCTTCACATGATACAGACTCAATTCTGGTTATCCTCCTCTAAGCACTCTCCAGTTTATCAATGTCCTTCTGAAATTGTGGTACTCAGAAATGAGCACAATACTCCAGATATGGTTCAACTGGAGCAAAGTACAGGACTGTCATCTCCATATTCCTGCCAGATGTTTCTCTTAAAGCAACCCAAAATTTAATTAGCTTTTTAAAAAAAATTTCATTGATATTTTTCCCCATTGCTGTCATTTCTTAGCAGTACCTTGGTTGTATTCCATTGTTGTCATCACTTCTCAGTACTACTACTTGTTTATATTTATGTTGTATATACTTATGTATAAATTTGTTTCCTTCATTAGAATGTAAGCTCCTTTCAAGTTTCATTCTTTGTACTTGTGTCCCCAGTGACATGGCACTTAATAAATGCTTGTGAACTGATTGATAAAAGAGTGACTTGAAACATATTCATGGGTCAATTTTTAAAGGGCTTGAAATGTCAATATAAAGTATCTGTATTTTATCCTAGAGGCATTAAGGAAGGCCAAGTTCAATCTTCTTGAGCATTGCAGTGTCATGTTCAGACCTATGCTTCAGATGTGTTAGTTGGACAACTGTCCATAGAGGAATGATTACAAAAAGGGGATACTAGAGTTAGGGAGCTACATTAGGAGGTTACTGCAATAAATCAGGAAGAAGATGAGTTAAGGGAATGGTTATGTAAAGAGAGAGAAGGGAACAGGTGTCTTGAGGTAGTAGGACTAAAACAACTTGGCAACTGGATATGAGGGAACAAGGTAGGAAGAGTGAAGAGTCAAAGATGATTCTGAGGTTGTGAACTAAAATGATTAATGGACTGATGGAAGAAAAAGGGAAGATATAAAGGGGGGTGAGTTTAAGGGAGAAAATTCAGATACCCTGAATTTGAGATGACTATGGGACAACTAAGTAGAACTGTTCAGCAGGATGGTGGTGATGTGGTGATCTTCCTGATTTCCCACAAAACTCCATTTAAGGAGGGAGCCAAGGACATTCAGCTTCTCACTACTTAATTTGGTCTTCTCCATCATATCCAGTCATAGGTTACCTTTCTTCCCCAACCGTTTTCAACTTCCTTTTGTGTGTTGTCTTCCCTCATTAGGACATAAACTCCTTGAGGGCAAAGAACCCAAGGAGCACAGTGCTATGCATATAGTAAGAACTTCATAAATGTTGACTGACTTACTGGAACTCAGGATTACATTAGCAAGTACCCTAGCACAGCCAGGACGGCCCGCTAGCACAGACTCTTTGATCTACTTGATAAAGACAGCTTCAAAGGGGTTAACAATCCTTCTTTAATTAAACATACATATGTCATTCACTAGCTCAGAGGAAAGGTTGGCATGCTGAGTGTGGAGAAAATACAAACAGAGAAAATACAAGCAGAGAAATTAGCACAAAGATCAACAGACAGGGCTCCTACTGTCAGAACAAAGTAACACAACCATCTACATACACTACGAGATGGGGGAGCACCAACAACATTTGAGTAGTTAAAGGACTCAACAAACAGCTACTCTGAGTCCCATCCAGAGAACCAAAAGGTCCTTCTCATAAGTGAACCCCCAGAGCAAAATACCACACTCCCAGTATATACAACAAAGACTCAGCCCCTGATTGGCTCAGAGCCAGCAGACACAAAACCTATGTGACTCAGCACAGCTGTGAATTATCAGGGGTCAAAGGCTATCAATCCTTCAGATGTTTTCCATGAGCCTGGGGAACTGAACTCCAGAAAGAAAATAACAAAAAATCCCACTGTGCTTGGACTTACAAGGATATACATGAGGAAAGAGAATTTGCCAATTTGGGATCATCTGAATAGAAACAAACTGATAGACTTTAATGAAATATAAGGGAGAATGAGAATGGGGACATGAATATTCTGAACTCTAAAATATCTCTGATAATAACCTCCTAACTTCCATTTCTCCCTGCTCTGCCTTACTCATCCCATCCCTATTCTTCAACTGACCAAGCACCTCTACTGAAGAGACTCCTAACCTTCCTTTTTTCCGGAGGGAGGGGGGGAGGCGCGGCGGAGAGAGGACCAAGGGTCAAAAACCACTTTGGCCTATAGATAGACTTCCTTCTCAGAATAACTTTTTTTTAAATGCAACATTTCAGTTACAGTTCAGTAAAAACAAAACAAAGGTATAACTCTGCCCCCAACCAAGTCCAAAGACCCCCTAAAAATGTTACCATAGATCCCCTGAGGGGCTACAGAAAGAAGGCAAAGAACCCCTACTCTAGGTCCCTTCCATCTTTCCTCATCTGCCTACTATCAATCACCCCTACCTTAGCTTCTCTTTCCTCCCTTCACCATACTGATTTTGTTGCTGACAATGAACCAAATACAATCTCCAGCTCTGAATCCTTTTGTCCCCTCATCACTGCACCTTGCCAAACTCCAGAACTGTGTTAACACTACCACCTACCTTCTCTGTTCAAATTTTTATGCTACTAGATACTATAAGAAAGATCAGTAATTAATGTTTCCCTATGAAGTGGAAATGGCATGAATTATACATACTCTAAGAAAACAATTTTACAGTAATTTGGTGGGCACAAGTCTTATGACAACAAATTTTAATAGCCCTGGATCACTGTAATTCCCATTAAAATTGTTTAGAATGACTTCTTAGAATGCTATGCTTCCCTTACAAGACTTCAGAAAGGGCAGCTTTTGAAGGAAGATGATTTGTATTTGAAGTTTATAGGCTTTCTGTTTGAGCCTATGATTTTCAGATGCTGCTTATTTAAAGATTGTTTCTTGATGCCCATTAACCAGTTTGATAATTTTGTAGCAGGAAGCAATCTCAGAGATCATTTGGTATAATAGTTTTCCTTTTTTGTTTCCAGTAGCGGAGTCCATCACTATTTAAATAAAACTTAAATGAAAATTTCAGTCAAGTATTTTAAAATTACTGTGAGATGCCTACTATTAGTGAAACATTTTCTTAGATCACAAATTTCAAGTTACAAAGCAGTTCAGAGATCAACTAATCCAACTCCCTTATTTTACAGATGATGAATCTGAATCTTAGAGAGGGTTAACTAACTTGCCCAACACTACAGAGGAAGTAAATGGCAGAGCTGGGACTGGAAGTCAACTATGTAATCCAGCTTTAAACTCTTTGTTTTTTCCATGATTATCACACTGACTCCAAATAACATAGCAATGATTTTTTGAAAGTGAAGTTAAAAGAGCTCCTCTTACATGATTACAAAATTCAAACAATATCTACCATATCCTACCTATGATTAGACAAGTTGCTTAACCTCCCTGGTCTCATTTTTTCCTCTGTTAAAATTGTTATTTCCGTGTTTGTCCTTCGTTCTCAAAAAGGATCATGACATCAAGATGATGTTGCAGTTGACTTTGATTTGAGTAAGAGAGGGCTGTGCAAAGCTACCAGTTTCACTTTCTCCTCTAGAGTCATCTGGGTCCAGTGGCCTGATATTCATCAGGATGACTGAAGATGGCCCTGAATGCAAGACTGGGCTAAATAACCTCTACATTTTCTTCCAACTCTAAATCTACAATCCTGTGATCATATGAGTGTACTTTCATTTCTTCCAAATTCCTCCTTAATTTCAAATTCCTTTAGCAAAACATGGAAATGATCTGATTGCTTTCCCCTCCTACCCCACTCTTTTACACAACCAACGGAAGTCAATGGAGAGTAAAGAGGCAGAAGCAAAATGAGTAATCCAGAATTCCAAGAAGGTTCCTCCATTTCCAGAATGTGCCTAATTTTAGCCTTCAAAGAGTCTCAAAGGGAAGTAGATGATAGCTCCCTGACTGTCCTTTATTACCTTAGGCTCCAAAGTTATTTTATAACTTTGGGACCAAACATCTGTACCAATTACTCTTATGAATGTCATGGACATTAGTCACTGCAACTAATCCTATGTGACCCATTTCAACCTCTCTCCTAAGACTGAGTTTATTCAGCATTACCTTTGACTAAAGAAAGTACTGTGTAGACACAAAGAGAATCAAACAGTGGAACAAACCCTGGAAAAGGAGTCCAAAGACTTGAGAACTAATCCCAACTCAACCACAAACTATGTGACTAACCTTCCACAGGTCACTTGACTATCTTAGATTCCTAATCATCTCTAAGTTTCTTCCATTTTCATATTCTGTAATTCTGTAGAAAAATAAGGGCTCATCCCTCAAGACACAGATTACCAACAACATTCCTAAAACATGATGCCCAGAATTGACCACAATACTCCAGATATGACCTACATAGAAGATGGTAGAAGAGATTATCACCTCCATCTTTCTTGACATGATGCTTCTAAGCATGCAGTCTAAAATTATATTATTTTCTAGGCTTCCATATCACACGTCTCTCACTGAACTTTCAGGCTACTAAAACATTCAGATCTTTTTTTCATAGGGAATATCTACTAATCACTTCACCATTGTATGCCTGTGAAGTTGATTTCTCTTAACCCAAATATACATCTTTAAATATGTCACTATAAAATTTCAGATTATATTGGATCCATTTCTCTTCCTGACAACATCTTTTTGAATGATGATTCTGTCACACCAAGTATTGGGTATCACTATATGCAAATCTGATAAGCACACCACTTATGTCTTGAACCAAGCAATTAACTAAAATGTTGTATAACTATGACAATATAAATTGGGGGAACAAAAAAAATCCTGAATTCTATGAAATTTTAATGACCAAGATTGACTCCAAGAGAGAAATGAGATAACATACCTCCTTCCCTTCTCAAAAATTTGGAAGACTAAAGATATGGAATATTTCATAGATTGTCAAATTAACTGATATGTTGGTTAATTTTGCTGAACTGCTTTTTTCTTTCTCCTTATTCTTTGGTACTCTTTTTGAGTAAGGGAGAAGTAAAAGAAGTAATTGAAAATGAGAGCTAAGTTTAAAAAAAAAATCAATAAAATAAAAATGCTGAGTAGCATAAGACTTGCAGTAGCTAATGGTGCAGTGGAGAGAATGACAGACCTAGAGTCAGGAAATCCCTGAGTTCAAATCCAGCCTCAGATACTTACTAGCTATGTGACCCAGGGCAAGTTGTTTAACCCTGTCTTCCTTAGTTTCTCCATCTATAAAATGAGTTAGAGAAGGAAATGGAAAACCACTCCAGTATCTCTGCCAAAATAACTTCAAATGGGGTTACAAAGGGTCAGACATAACTGAACAAGAACAGAGCCTTCAAGCATCCCAAAACAATTTTTTATCCAGGTTAATATCCCAAGTGTACTTTTTTTATTTCATCAGTTCTGAATCCACCTAATTATTTTATCTTTCTATTCTGACTGTGTTAATCTGTGACAGACTGTCATGTGACAGACTATCAAATGGCTTCCTAAAAATCTGGCTACATCAATTCACATTCAGTCCTCTAATCTCAAAACCCTATCAATAACATTAGTAATAACTGACATTTACACAGCACTTTAAGTTTCATAAAGTGTTTAACACATACCATTTTATTTGAGTACCACAATTACCCGGGAAGACAAGTACTAAAGACATTATGCCTGTTTTATGGATGAGGAAAAGAAAATGTAACTTTAAAAGGTTAGATGATTTGTCCAAGTTGACACAGTACTAGTAAGGATTCAAACCTAGTATCTACCTGCTATACAACAGTTGCTCTAACAACTTACGCCTGGCTCCTCACAGCAACCCTGTGGAATATACAGTGCAAGTACTATCTTCATTTCATAGATGAGGAAATTGAGTTTCTGAGAAGTAAAATGATTGGGTTGTAGCCACATATCACCTCAGGTGGTATATGAATCCAGGTTCAAGAGTAACTCATCTTAATTTTCCTTTTTCCTCTCCCTACCTATAGAGTACATACCTTCAGGAAAGAGATAAATGACCTATAATCATGCATATTTTGAAAATTGTAGACTATTAAGAAAGAATAAAAAATAGTGTAGCTCTTCTTAAGTCTAAAAAACTTAGAAGTTTAAGAAATTAATCCTTTTATAAGTCTATATGAAGTAGGAAATGCTAACCTTGCTAGAAATGCAGAATATTTATTAGTTTTTATAAAACACATATTGTACATATTATATAAATATATAATATATAACGTATCATATAACATATAACAGGGGCAGCTAGGTGACACAGAAGATTAGAGTCCCAGATTTGGAGTAAGAAAAACCTGAGCTCAAATCCAGCCTTGGACACTAACTAGTTATACGACCTTAAACAAATCACTTAACCTGTTTGACTAAGTTTCTCATCTGTAAAATGGGGATAATAATAGCATCTACCTCTCAAGTGAATATCAAGTAAGATAACATTTGTAAAGCACTTAGCACAGTGCTTGGCACAGAGTATGTGCTATATAAATGTGAGCTATTATTGTTATAAAGATAGCACATTTTATTTAGAAATAACTGTCCTAAGTCAGTATTTAAGAAACAAAGGTCAATGAAGAAATTCAATGAGCCCTTCTGATAAGTGAGGGTCACTGTGAATGATTAGAAAAAGTTTTACCTCCCCCTCTCTGAACTTGATAAATCTAACCTCAAAATAAATAAGAAAGAGGTTAAGGAGGTAAATAAAACTCTGGATAAGGTAGATATGATAGATCTCTGGAGAAAACTGAATGGGAATAGGAAGGAATATACCTTTATCTCAGTGGTACATGGCACATTTACAAAAACTGACCACGTACTAGGACATAAAAACCTCACAATCCAGTGCAGAAAGGCAGAGACAATCAATGCATCCTTCTCAGATCATAATGCAATAAAAATAATATGTAATAAAAGGACATGAAAAGATAAACCAAAAATCAATTGGAAACTAAATAATCTAATCCTAAAGAAGGAATGGGTTAAAGAAGAAATCATAGAAACAATCAACAACTTCATTCAAGAGAATGACAATAATGAGACAACCTACCAAATCTTATGGGATACTGCAAAAGCAGTTCTTAGGGGAAGTTTTATATCTTTGAATGCCTACATAAATAAAATAGAGAAAGAGGAGATCAATGACTTGGGTATGCAGCTGAAAAAGCTAGAATAAGAACAAACTGAAAATCCCCAAGTTAATACCAAATTAGAAATACTGAAAACCAAAGGAGAGATTAATAAAATTGAAATTGAGAAAACTACTGAATTAATAAATAAAACCAAGAGTTGGTTTTATGAAAAAACTAATAAAATTGATAACCTTTGGTCAATTTGATTTAAAAAACGAAAGAAGAAAATCAAATTACTAATATCAAAAATGAAAGGGGTGAACTCACCTCCAATGAGGAGGAAATTAAAATAATAATTAGAAATTACTTTGCCCAACTTTATGCCCACAAATTCAATAATCTAAATGAGATGGGTGAGTATTTTAAAAAATATAAATTGCCCAGATTGACAGAAGAGGAAGTTGAATACTTAAATGACCCCATCTCAGAAAAAGAAATTGAGCAAGCCATCAATGAACTCCCTAGTTAAAAATCTCCAGGGCCAGATGTATTAACAAGTGAATTCTATCAAACATTTAAAGAAGAGTTAATTCCAATATTATATAGACTATTTTTGAAAATTGGGGAAGAAGCAGTCCTCCCAAATTCTATGATACAAACATGGTTTTGATACCTAAACCAGGAAGAGACACAACAAAGAAGGAAAATTATAGCCAATTTCTCTAATGAATATAGATGCAAAAATTTTAAATAAGATTTTAGCAAAACAAATACAGCATCTCATCACGAGAATAACACATTATGATCAGGTAGGATTCATACCAGGAATGCAGGGCTGGTTCAATATTAGGAAAACTATTAGCATTATAGATCATAACAACAAAACTAACAAAAACCACATGATTATCTCAATAGGTACAGAAAAAGCTTTCGACAAAATACAGCACACATTCCTATTAAAAACATTGGAGAACACAGGAATAAAGGGAACTTTCCATAAAATAACAAGCAGTATCTACCTAAAACCTTCAACAAGCATTATATGCAATGGGGATAAGCTAGATGCATTTCCAATAAGATCAGGGGTGAAACAAGGATATCCATTATCACCACTATTATTCAATATGGCACTAGAAATGTTAGCTGTAGCAATTAGGCAAGATAAAGAAATTGAAGGAATAAGAATAGGCAAACAAGAAACTAAGTTATCACTCTTTGCAGATGATATGATGATATACTTAAGAGAATCCCACCTGAAATAATCCCACTACTTGAAATAATAAGCAATTTTGGCAAAACTGCAGGTTTCAAAATAAACCTGCACAAATCTTCTGCCTTCCTATATATTAGTAACAAAGTCCAACAGCAAGAGATAGAGAAATCCCATTTAAAGCTAGGGTAGACACCATAAAATACTTGGGAGTTTACCTGCCAAAACAAATCCAGGGACTATATGAACACAATTACAAGACACTTTTTGCATAAATAAAGTCAGATTTAAGTGAAAAAACATCAGTTGCTCATGGGTAGGCTGAGCCAATATAATAAAAATGACAATTCTACCTAAATTAATTTACTTATTTAGTGCCATACCAATTAAACTATCAGATAATTATTTTCTAGAGTTGGATAAAATAATATCAAAACTCATCTGGAAGAACAAAAGGTCCAGAATATCAGAGAGACTAATGAAAAGAAATGCTAGGGAAGGAGGCCTAGCGCTACCAGATCTCAAATTGTACTATAAAGCAGCAATTATCAAAACCACTTAGTACTGGCTAAGAAACAGAAGGGTAGACAAGTGGAATAGACTTGGCACTCAAGACATAGTAGGCAAGGAATATAGCAACCTCCTGTTTGATAAACCCAAGGACCCCAGCTTCTGGGATAAGAATTCACTGTTCGACAAAAATTGCTGGTAAAAATGGTTAACAGTGTGGCAGAAACTAGGCATAGACCCATGCCTGACATCATACACAAGAATAAAGTCCAAATGGGTACATGATCTAGGTATAAAGATTGATACCATGGACAAACTGGAGGAGCAAGTAATAGTGTATTTATCAGACATATGGAGAAGGGAAGAATTTTTTACTAAGGAAGAGATAGAAAGCATTATGAAATGCAAGATACATAACTTTGATTACATTAAACTGAAAAGTTTTTGCACAACCAAACCCAATACAACCAAAATTCAGAGGGATGTAGTAAATTCGGAAAGAATTTTTACAGTTAATCTCGGGGATAAAGGCCTCATTTCTGGAATATATAGAGGCCTCAGTCAAATGTACAAAAATACAAGTCATTCCCCAATTGATAAATGGTCAAAGGACAGTTTTCAATAAGCAGTTTTCAGAGGAAGAAATTAAAGATATCTATAATCATATGAAAAAATGCTCTAAATCACTTTTGAATAGAGAGATGCAAATCAAAACAACTCTGAGGTACCACACCACACCTACTGGCAAACATGACAGAACAGGAAAATGATAAATGCTGGAGAGTTGGAACACTAATTCATTGTTGGTGGAGCTGTGTGCTCATCCAACCATTCTGCAGAGCGATTTGGAACTATGCCCAAAGGGCTACAAAAATGTGCATCCCCTTTGACCCAGCAATATCGCTTCTAGGACTGTATCCCCAAGAGATCATAAAAATGGGAAAGGGACCCACATGTACAAAAATACTTATAGTAGCACTCTTTGTAGTTGCCAAAAACTGGAAATCAAGGGGATGCCCATCAACTGGGGAATGGCTGAATAAACTGTGGTATATGAATGTAATGGACTACTATTGCACCATAAGAAATGATGAACAAGAAGACTTCAGAGAGGCCTTATAAGGAAGGACTTATATGATCTGATGCTGAGCGAAAGGAGTAGAACCAGGAGAACTTTGTGCACAGCAACAACTACAGTGTGCGAGAGTTTTTTCTGGTAGACCCAGAACTTTGTAATAACACAAGAACTTAAAAAATAATAATAATAAAAATAATTCTCAATGGATTTCTAAGGCAAAATGCCTTCCACATTCAGAGAAAGAACTATGGAATTCATTTGCAGAATGTAGTAGATCATGTTTGTATATATGTGTGTGTGTGTGTATGTGTGTGTGTATTATGTTTTGATTTGTTATATGATTTCTTCCATTTATTTTAGTTCATCTGTACAGCATGACTAGTGAAAACGTATTCAATAGGAAAGTATATGTAGATCCTATATAGAATTGTATGGTGTCTTAGGGAGGGAGGGGAGATGGGGGGATGGATGAGGGGGGTAAAAATCTAAGCTTTTTGGTAGTGATTATAGAACATCAAGTAAATAAATAAAAGAAAAAGTTTTACCTCTTAGCATTACCCTACCTGTGTATTTTGCAAAACCTAAGTCTTATGAGAAGAAACTTACTACTTCTCAAGGCACCATTTTCTACATTTAGACAGTTCTCATTATTAGGAAGAACTTACTTACAGTCTTGTATTATTGCAAACCTAAATCAGATACTCTTGAACTTTCACCTATCATATCTATTTCTACCTCTTCAGTGACTAGTAAAATAAAAACCTTAATCTACATGACAACTCTCCAAATACTCAAACAACTATCATATAAATCTCTCCTTAAGACTTAAATAATCCTGGTTCCTCCAATTTACCTTAATATGGCATAATCTCTTTTGTTTTTGAAAGTGGGGCCCCTATCTCAGCTAGGCCTGGAAGTGCAGTGGCCACTCAGGGACCTAATCCCACTACCAATCAGCATGGAAGTTTTGACCTGCTCCATTTTCCACTCTCCTTAGGTAACCAGGTAGTCCTCCATAACCAGAGGCTCCTTAGAATTGCAAAGTGCTAGCACAATGTATGAGATATAGTAGGCACTATATTAAAGTTAGCTATTATTATTGTTCTTGCATTGTTGCCAGACTTAATGTGTCTAATTAGTTTAACCCCACTGCAACAACTCCAGAGTTCAAATGATCAATTCATCAGCCTCAGACTCAGCAAAGCAAGCCATCACACCCAATAATAGGGAATAATTTTAATGTTCTTTCTCTTCCTGGTCACTCTATAACTTATCAAGCGGCTTCCAAAAATGTGGCATCTAGAACTGAATATGATACTCCAGATATAATCTAAACAAAACATATTTGGAAATATCACCTCGCTAGTCCTGGACAAAATGGTTGGATAGATGGATGGATGGACGGATGGATGGATGCATGGATGAAAAAGTATGCTTACATACGCCAAACACTGTGCTAATGGCTGGGAAAAGAAATACAAAAACAGTCCCTGACTTCAAGGACCTTATAGTCTAGTAATGGAAAACAACATAGACAGGGAAGTGGTGTGGCCAGGGAAGGAGTTTTGGAAAGACACAGAAATGATGAGTAGAGTCACATAAGGCAATTTGTCAGTCATTATCAAGCACATACTATGTGTCAGACACCATGCTTAAGCAGTGAGGATTTTTACAAAAAGAGACAAAAGACATTCCCTGCCTTCAAGAATCTCACAAACTAATGGGGAAAACAACAAATGAACAAATAGGTACAAATAAGCGATAAACAGGATAAATAGGCAATAAAAGAGAGAAGACACTAGAATTAGAAGGTGTGGAAAAGGCTTCCTGTGAAAGGTGAAATTTTAGTAGGAACGTGAAAGAAGCCAGGAGGTGGAAATGAAGACATTGGGAGCATTCCAGACATTGAGGACAGGCAGAAGAAATGAGAATGAAGGAGCATCATGTTCATGAAATAGCAAGAAGGCTAGCATCACTGGTTCTAATAATACATGATAGTAACACATGAGAGTGGAGAGTAGGATTTAAGAAGACTAGGAGGAAGGGAAGAAAGGCTGCTAGAGTATGAAGGGTTTTGAACACCAAAGAGAGGCTTTATTGAATTTGATCCTAGAGGTAACAGGAAGCCAATGAGGGCTGGGGGAGACAGGAGTTTGCATGTTAAGGAAAATCACTTTAGCGGAGGAATAGAGGATGGACTGGGATTGGAAGAGACTTGCGGCAGGCACACTCACCAGCAGGCTATTGCAATGGTCCAGGCAGAAGGTGAGGAGAGCCTACACATGGATGGTGACAGTATCAAAGCCTTGAGAAAGTATGTGTTGAAGAAATGTTACAAAGGTGAAATCAATATGCCTTGGTGGCAAGAAATGGATACAGGACAGAAGGGAGCAAAGGGGCAATGAGAGATAATAAGGAGATAAAAAATGATACATAGGTTGCAAACCTGGGGGACTGGAAGGAAGATATATCGAAGTTTGTGAGAGGAGGGGATGTTAGAAGGAAAGATAATGGGTTCCATTTTGGACTTGTTGAAGTTAAGATGTCTACTGGACATCCAGTTTAAGATGCCTGAAAAGCAGTTAGCAATGCCAGATTAGGAGTTGGCAGAGAGATGAAGAAAAGATAGGTAGATTTGAGAATTATCAGCATGGAGATGATAATTAAATCAATGGAATCTGATGAAATTGGCAAATAAAGTTATTACAGAAGAGGAAGAAAAGGATTCAGGACAGAGCCTTGTGAGACATCTATGGTTAAAAGGCATGATTTGGACCAGGATTCAGCTAAAGAGACTGAAAAACCCAGAGTGCTATTCGAAAAACCTAAAAAAAAGAATAACAAGGAGAAGAGAGTAATCAACAGTGTCAAATGCTAAAAAGAAAGGTCAAGAAGAATAAAGGCTGAGAAAAGGTCACTGGATCTGACAAGAGACCATTGATAACTCTGAAGAGAGCAGTTTCAGTGGAATGAAGAGGTCTGAAGCAGGATTATAAGAGATTAAGAAGTTGAGTATATTGACTTCTCTAAAAGGTAGCTCTGATTTTGTACTGTCTCCAGAACAAAAATGGGAGAGGGAGTGGGGATAGTGGCATGGCAAAGATGCCTAAAAATGGTGAATTATCATCTTTCAAGAATTCTGGGCCAAGGGCAAAAGCTAGAATGCTGGGGTGGAAGAATAGAAAAGAGCTACGGGCAGTATGGCAGAAAAGAGTCTGTGCCTCTCTTCTATATATAGATATGTGTCTGTATATGTATGTTTGCGTATGTGTATATATGTATGTGTGTATGTACACACACACACACACACACACACTTTTCTTGGCCATTTCTAAACCATGTGGTTTGAACTCCAGCCATCTTCCCCTTTTATTCTTCTCCCACCCAAATCTTTAACTCTTCCCCTAGAACACTCTGGACTTTCCAACTTTATCTTGCTGGGAACAAGGTCTCTACATCACTTATAATCCAATTCTAAAACATGCACCTGGTGCTTGTCCCCTACCCTTTTTTGTTCCCCTTTACATGCTGTCTTCCCTGACTAAACTGTAATCTCCTTGAGGGCAGTAACCTCTGTTTTCTTGTATTTATATGCAAATGATTAGCAAAAGCTGCACAGTAATCACTTAATAAATGCTCTATTATTCATTTATATATCTCATTTTGTCCTCATCACAACCCTCTGAGGTAGGTAATACTCATTGAAACAAGGGAAAATATTTATGCTGATCAGTCACACCTGACCTCTTACCTCCTATCAAAAATCTTCATTGAATTACTTCGCTGACCCCTATTTCATAAATAATGTACTCAGCCTAAGAATCAGCCTTATCACACTGCTGATATATACTGTTCATCAAGTCCACTAAAAACATCAGCTTTCTGTTTCTTCAATATTAAAGATTTTATATAAGATTTCACCTTCTTGTTTTCTATATTGGCTTTGTTAGTGGCTAAGTTTATAATGTTTTGTTTTTTTAAGAAAAGTTAACTCCCCAGTTAACTAATTGCAGCGAACACAAGCAGTTTTTAAAATTCACCTAACCCAAGGGCTTTCAAGGTATACTAAAAGGACAAAGGGTGGGCTGGGATGTTTCCCACCACCATTCAGGATAAGGCAATACTGCATAAAATATTTCTAACAAATATCCTGTAGTATTTAATAAAAGCAAGATACAATTTATAGCATCTTCAAAAGCAATACCAAATCGTCCAATGAAGATTTTCATGATGGCAATCAGGAACCATTGGGATAAGTAGTGTGATAGATCCATTGTTCAATAAAATTGTCCACAAATATGTAATGTTTGAGAATCACTGTTCTAAATAAGAGCTATACACAAACAGGTGCTCCACAAATTATTTAAGGCAGAACTAATAATGAGATAGAGGACAATCATTTAGCATTTTAGAGAGTTTTGATAATTTTGGAAGATCATATCTGAGAAGACATTAATTTTTAACTTTCCAAATAACCTCTTTAGGGGCAGAGCCAAGATAGCAATGTAACAGCATAGACTTTCTAGAGTGCTCCCACCAAGCCCAGCCAAATACCTGTAAAAAATGGCTCAAACAAGGTGTAGAGCTGTAGAACTCACAGAATGACAGAGTGAAGCAAATCTCCAGCCAAAGACAGCCTGGAAGGTCACCCTGAAGTGTCTATCACACCATGCTGGGGAGCAGAGTGCAGTCCAGTGTGGGCCGTGAGTGCACAGACGAGACCTGAGCAGGCCCTAGAGGGACTGAATCTCTCACACCTGTGGTGGTTTTCAGACTTCATGACCCCAGAACGCTGAGGATAAATTGGAAGGTCAGTGGGAAAAGCCTGTGGGACCAGTGCAAGAGAGAGGAGTGGTCTGGCCCCCACTCCAGGGCAGCAGAGGGCGAAGGGAACAGAGGAACCCGCAGCAGCCACAACAGCAGCAGGGGCAGCTGCAGTCACTGTCTCTGAAGCTATAGAACAACAGACTATGGCAGAATGGTGTGACTAACAGTACACCCTCTACCTGCACTAGAAGCAGAGAACAAATGAGCAAAAACCAGAAAAAGAATTAGACTATAGAATCTTACTTTGGTGACAAGGAAGACCAAAAGATGCAAACAGAAGAAAACAAAATCAAAGCTCCTCCATCCAAACAAAGCCTCTAAGAAAAATATAAATTGGACCTCAAGCCATGGAAGAGGTCAAAAAGGATTTTGAAAATCAAGTAAGAGAAGTAGAGCAAAAATTGGGAAGAGAAATGAGAACGATGCGACAAAATCATGAAAAATGAGTCAACTGCTTGCTAAAGGAGACCCCAAAAAATGCTGATGAACAAACACTTTAAAAAATGGACTAACCCAAATGACAAAGAGGTCCAAAAAGCCAATGAGGAGAAGAATGCCCTAAAAAGCAGAATTGACCAGATGGAAAAGAAGATCCAAAAGCTCACTGAAGAAAAAATTCCTTAAAGATTAGAATGGAGCAGATGGAAGCTAATGACTTTATGAAAAATCAAGAAATTAGAAAACAAAACCAAAGGAATGAAACAATAGCAGACAATGTGAAATCTCATTAGAAAAACAACTGACCTGGAAAATAGATCCAGGAGAGTCAATCTAAAAATTATGGGACTACCTGAAAGCCAGAATCACAGAAAGAGCTTAGACATCATCTTTCATGAAATTATCAAGGAAAACTGCCCTGATATTCTAGAACCAGATAAAAGAATCCACCAATCACCTCCTGAAAGAGGTCAAAAAACTCCCAAGGAATATTGTAGCCAAATTCCAGAGTTCCCAGGTCAAGGAGAAAATATTGCAAGCCATCAGAAAGAAACATTTCGAGTATTGTGGAAATTCAATTAGGGTAACACAAGATCTAGTGGCTTCTACATTAAGGGATCGAAGGGCTTGGAATATGATATTTCAGAGATCAAAGGAGCTAGGATTAAAATCAAGAATCACCTACCCAGCAAAACCGAGTATAATACTTTAGGGGAAAAAATGGTCAATAAATGAAATAGAGGACTTTCAGACATTCTTGATGAAAACACCAGAGTTAAAACAGGAAATCTGATTTTCAAACCTAAGAATCAAGAGAAGCATGAAAAGGCAAACAAGAAAGAGAAATCATAATAAAGTTGAACTGTTTATATTCCTACATGGAAAGATATTTGTAATTCTTGAGACTTTTCTCAGTATTTAGGTAGTTGGAGGGATTATATACATCTAGACAGAGGGCACAGGATGAGTTGAAAAGGAAGGGATGATATCTAAAAAAAAAACATTAAGGGGTGAGAGAGGAATATATTGGGAGGAGAAAGGGAGAAATGGAATGGGGCAAATTATCTTTCATGAAAGAGGCAAGAAAAAGCTTTTTCAATGGACGGGAAAAGGGGGGAGGTGAGAGGGAAAAAGTGAAGCTTACTCTCATCACATTTGCCTTAAAAGAAGGGAATAACATGTACACTCAATTTGGTATGAAAATCTATCTTACACCACAGGAAAGTAGGGGAGAAGGGGACAAGTGGGGTGTGGGAGGGATAATAGAAGGGAGGGCAAATGGGAAGAGGGTGTGGTTAGAATTAAACACTTTTTGGGAGGGACTAGGTCAAAAGAGAATAGAATAAATGGGGGGTAGGAGAGGATGGAGGGAAATATAGTCTTTCACACTCTGAGTTTTATGGAAGTCTTTTGCAGCATTACACATTTATAACCTATATTGAATAGCTTGCCTTCTCAGTGGGGATGGGTGGGGAGGGAAGGAAGGGGGAGAAATTGGAACCCAAAGTTTTAAAAATGAATGTTAAAAATTGTTTTTACATGTAACTGGGAAATAAGAAGTACAGGTAATGGGGTATAGAAATCTATGTTGCTCTACAAGAAAACAGAGGAGATGGGGATAAGGGAAGGGAGGGGTGTGATAGAAGGGAGGTCAGATTGGGGGAAGGGGTAATCAGAATGCACGATGTCTTGGGGTGAGAAGGGAGGAGAGATAGGGAGAAAATTTAGAACTCAAAATCTTGTGGAAATGAATGTCGAAAACTAAAAAAAAAAAGCAAACCACAAATAACCTCCTTAACAACAATTTCATGTATATTTTAACTGTCTTGAATAGTATTCTCCCTAATCAATCAATAAGCATTTATTAAGTGCCTATTCTGTGCCACAAATTATAAGGAACTGGAGGTGCAAAATCAAAAAAGATACAGCCCCCTACTCTTAAGAGGTTTATATTTTGGGAGGCAGCAAAGTGTAGTAGAAAGAACCGTCCCGGAAGTCTCTAGCATTTAGCCATACACACTGGCTGTGAGACCACAATGGTTCAAACATTTAACTTCTCAGTGCTCTAGACAATTCTTTAAGACCATATATAACAAAGAAGATAACAACCTACTTTGGTACAGGGCAGGTCCACCAAAAGATTTCAGGCACCTAGTGGAAAAATGTAGGGTTTCCACTGAGAGCATGCTGCTGTTTGTCACGTGACTCTCAGCAACCAACCATCTAACTCTGGTTACATCTAATACATAACATCTAATGTCTCTAATCTAACCTATCTGCAGGCAGAAGTTTAACTAGTTATAATTTTGGTCCCTACCCACTGCCAAGTTGTGCAGTTCTGGTACAGGGAGTTTCCTGATCTGGGAGCACCCTTTATTAGTGAAGTCACAGGTCCAGCCTCTAGCCCCCTTCCAGGGGCTTAATTAAACAATAGATGGTACAGCAGATAGAGCACTAGACCTACAGTAAGGAAGACTTGAGTTCAAATTCAGCCTCAGATAACTCCTAGATGTGTGATCACAGTTGGTCACACAAGTCAGTGCCTGGCACAGAGTAGGCACTATGTAAATGTTTATTCCCTTTCCAGTCTACTATGTTCACTGTGCTAAGACTTTTCCAAATATTATCTCATTTGATTGTCACAATCACCCTAGGAAGAAAACATAAAATGCCCCATAACATAAAATAGCTGAAGAAACTGAGACAGACACGGTTAAGTGACTTATTCAGCACCATGAATCTAGTAGCAGAAGTTGGATGTGAATTCAGGTCTTGTTGACACTGGGCCCAGAGTTCTATGAGCAGTACCACCTAACCACCCTCAGGGACTAATGAGGCATATATCACTGGATACATATTGTTTGTACTATGTATGGCTATGTATATAGCTACTGGTCCCTTAAAACAAACAGATTTAAATTTCCTGGTGGCCTCTAGCTATTCTACCCAAGTAGGGTTAGGGCTGCTAAGGTAAACAGACCCATTTCCAAATAGGGGAAAGCTCAAACATGGCTCCCAGATTGAACACTGTTCTATATTTGATAGATTTCTACTCTGAAGTTTCAATTCCTATTTGTCTGGGTTGCTTTTAAATGTGTCTAAGAAATTATTATCCCAAACTAAGTGTCCTTTCTGTATGAAGTAAATCATCTTTTAATTATTCAATGGCCAGTTCAATGAGTGCTTCATTTCATTCTAACATCAAACTAGAACAAGGTGTAAGTCTTCAGGTGTACCCCCAACATCCAGTACTCAGCACAGAAAGGATGGCTGCAATATTTTTTCCCAATTGTTAGACTTCAAGTATAATTCCTATTAAAGAACATTAACCTAAAATTACCAATTTTTTCTATGATATGCTTAAGATAATAATTATTTGTACATAAGACCTCATATATATTTTACAAATGATGATAAAAGTAACTTGTCCATGATTACAAATACCTCTGACAGGATAGGAAATCAAATCATTCAAGCCACTAAGTATTTTTGTCAGTCAATCAATAAACATTTCTTAAGTGTCTTCTATGCGCCAGGTACTGTGGAAACAAAGAAAGTCAAAGGTAGCCTTGTCCTCAAGAAGCTAATTGGGGAGAAAACAAGCAAATAACTATGTACAAATAAGATACATACAGAACAATTTGTAAATAATCAACAAGGGGAAAGGCACTAGAATTAAGAGATCATCTTCCTATAGTAGATGGGGTTTTTAGCTGGGACGTGAGGCAAGCCAGGAGGCAGAGAAGAAAGAGCATTCCAGGCAAGGGGACAGCCAGTAAAAATGTTTGGAGTCAAAAGACAGAATGTCTTGAGAAACAGTAAGGAGGTTAGTACCAATAGATTACAGAGTAAATGGTCCAGTGTAAAGTATAAGAAAATTGGAAAGTTAAGGGTAAAGGGCACTCTATTTTGGTTTAATGTTGGGATGAAATGAGGTACTCACTGAACAGATCACTGAACGTTTAACAAAAGTTCTACTCAACCCTAACACAGTAAGCATATGTAACAAGGATACTGAAGGGTTTTGAAGTACCCTGAATTTTATAAAGATTCACTACAGTTTATTGAGGAGAGGGACTGACACGGTCAGAGCTGTACTGGGTGATAACAATGTCAGAGGAAAAGAGGTGTATGTGGTAAGGAGGTAAAAATCTACCGGCCTTGGCAACAGATTGGATATGGGGTGTGGGAGACAATGAGAATGAGTAACATTGTGAACTTGTGGGACTGGGGGAATGGTGGTGCTCTCAACAGTAAAAGGCAACTCTGGAAGGGTGAATGGTTTGGAGATAAAGATAATGAGTGTGGCTTTGGACTTGCTGACTTTAAGATACCTACAGGACATCCAGTTCATGGTGGTTTTTTGAAAATGGGAGACTGGAGGTCAGCAGAGGTTGGGACTAGACAAGTATATCTGAGAATCATCAGCACAGACCCAATTATTGAATCCAAGAGAGATGATGAGACTATCAAGAGAATAATATAGTGGGAGAAAAGAAGATGGCTCAGGTCAGAAAAAGATCTGAATGAAGATCCACCAGACAGAGTGGTCAGATAATTAGGAGAACCAGTACAGAATAGAGTCCTGAAAAGGGAGAGAATAGAGTATCAGAGACAAGGACTGGCAGTGTCAAAAGCTTAGAAAAGTCAAAAAGGATGAGGACTGAGAAAAGGTCGTTAGATTTTAACAATTATCATTGGTAAGAAATTTGAAGAGAGTAGTTTAAGTTGAATTTATGTGAGAAGTCAAACTGCAGAGAGCATTAAGAACAAAGTGGGAGGAAAACAGAGGCTCCTACAATAGGAGTTAGTAGGAAGCCTGGCCAAAAAAGGCATGAGAAAAATGAGATGACAGGTAGAATGGAAGAATGGATCAAATGAAGAGTTTTTTGAGGAAGAACAAGACAAGGTTTTTTTGAAAAAGAGGAAGATGTGGGCATGTTTGTAGACAGTAGGAAGCAGTCAGTAGCGAGGGAGAGACTAAATGTAAATGAAACAGGAGACAATCTCTAGGAAAAGACAGGATAGAGTATGGCATCATTTGTGCATGCACAAGGGTTAGTCTTGGCAGGAAGGGCCACCTCTTCTTGTGGTGAAGGAGGAGATTATGATAAAAGCTATCTGCATAATCTGAAATGTAAGCCATCAGTTTACAGCAGTAGCTAAGTCAAAGAAGACAGAAGTTTCTCAAGTGACACCAACAAAGAATTAAGCAAAAGTGACAAACTATTCTCCTGGTTGTAGACTGGAGAAATTTCTCTTCCGGGACTAAAAAAAGTACCTCTTCATTCCCCCCAGTCCCACCCCAAAAGAGCAAAGAGAGAATAACCTAACAAAAGAGAAATAGCATTTATGCTAAGAATCATAGTTCTCAGGCTGGAAGAGGATGCAGAAAATGCATCTACTCCAACTCCTTCATTTTACTGACGAAACTAAGGGCCAGAAGCCACACAATAAAGACAAAAGTCAGGACTCAAAACACAAGTACTTTAAGAATTCTAAGCAGCTCTTTCCACTGCATCTCTATTGCCTCCTGGGAGAGTAGATTTCAGAGAGAAGAAAGGACTAGTCCTAAGCAAAATTTATTCTCCCATTTCCACCTGTACCACCACTTACCTTCCCTCTATCACCAGCATTTCTGTATGGTACCTTTTATACAGGGTATCCCAAAGAGCCTTCCAGCAGTTGTAAATTTTGAAAGCTTAAAACTACACTAAGACTTTGGGGACGATATATGTTCCTAGAACCTCATAACAACCAACTACTCTAGGTCATCTTCTTAGCCCTTCTGCTTTTCCTTTGTAGCACACACCAAAGCATCCAAAATGCTCAATCCTACTACTTCAATTTACCACCAATACTCTGATAGTTCAGTGTCTGGCACATAATAAGTGCCTAATAAAAGCTTTTATCATTTATCATTCATACCCCCCCCCAGTTAGGCATTAGGAAAATAAACCGATTAAAATAATTCCTACTAAGATATGGACAACCTCCCCACAACCTTTCTGGGATATGTTTATTAACTCTAAGAAATACTCAAATTTGTGAAATTTAGTTCAGAGTGGCAAAGAGATTTAACTTTTATCAACACTACTCTGCTTGATTTCTTACATAAGGATATCCCTGAAAAAAATCAGGCCAACATGCATAAGAATGAGCATCTAAAACTAACTGGCCTGAAGTGAATTCTTCTATCAATTAGCCTAATGACACAGTTACCTGAAGTTCATATTTCTTTCCTACTGTGCACTGTTCTTCAATAAGAACTATGCCTATAACTCAGCATATTTATGTGACCTTGATAATAAAGATCATATTATAAAACAAATAAGAGAAACAGAACATACACTTCTCACAAGTAGGGTCAGGCGATGTGTTCTTAACCAAACAGAAGATAGAGGGAATTACAAAAGATAAAACAAGTAACTATGATTACATGAAACTAAAAAGCATTTACACAAATGCACATAAGAAAGGAAAACAAATGGTTAAAAAAGATCTTTTGTTTATAATTTCTCTGATAAGGGTTTGGTATCAAAGATACGTAAACAACAAATACATAAACATGTGCACATATACATATATGTATATAGACAGAATATGTATTTACATATAGACATACATATAAATGTGTATGTGTATAAGTACAAGCAAATATATACATATGGGAACAGCTCTGAAAAGAAATACAAAAGATTAACAAAAATATGAAAGAATGCTCCAACACTAAGAGAAATGCCAATTAAAACAACCCTGAGGTTTCATTTCACACCCTGCAAGCTGGCAAAGATGACAAAAGATGGGAACAGTCAATGTTGGAGGAGTTGTGGAAAGATTAAGTATATTAGTGGAATTACTGGTGGAACTCTGAATCAGCACAGCCTTTTTGGAAAACAGTTTGGAATTATGCAAATACAACAACCATAAAGTTCATACCCTTTGACACAAAGATTTCATTGCTATGCTTATCCCCCAAGGAAACCACTGATAAAAAGAAAGTTGGCATATATGCCAAAATATTTAGAGCAGCATTTTTTTTAAACAGCAAAGAATTGGAAACAAAGTAGATGCTCTGTCAATTAGGAAATGGTTAAACAGTGTAGAACCTGCCAATAATGAGATATTACTAAGTTGGTTGACTAGAGAAATGTATATAAAGATCTACAAGAACTGAAATAAAGCAAAAAAAAATACACGTAATTACTACAAAAATGTAAATGGAAAGAAACACTAAAAAGGTATCAAAAGTGAATGTTGCAAAAGTATAAGTACAAGCATGGCTCAAAAGGGGAGATGAAAGAAGACACTCTGACTCCTATCTTACTCTTTTCAGGAGGTGAGGGGTCCACAAGTATTTTACATTGTACATATTTTCAGACTGTTTTGATGCATTGATAAGTCATGTTGATATGGGATGGCTGTCTGTAAGAGGGAATGATATTGGGAGAAATTCTGGTGACAGAGAAAGATCAATAAAAGCTTTCTTAAAATAACAATTAAGAAAAGAAGCTATTCTTTCCAGTAAAAGTGCTGAAATAAGAATAACTGAAGACTTAATGAGATTATAAATATGCTCTGGACTCTAATCTTGTTTTTATAAGCATCACTGTTAGAGCTGTGATGAACCAAACCTAGAGCCCAAGCAGTAACAACTCCTGGACTCAGTAAGAAATCTCTCTATATTAACTGAAGTTAAGTGACTTCTCTAAGATCACACAGCAAAATAGGAGTGGAAAAGCTAAAACAAAAATTCTTTGCTTTTTTTAGCAATATTCTTTTCACTACAACTCAACACTGCATACAGTAAAAGCCTGAAAGGAATAAAAGGCTTTTTAATTTGTCCCTAATTAACTCTCCCATTTTTCACAGCTCTTTCTTCCTTTCCTCAATCCTGTCACATCACCCATAACCCCCTTAAAAGAAGCTCATGATGAACTGAAAAAACTAGACAATCCACCATAAACTCCCTCTTTTTCCCTTCATTACCTCTCAAAACATCTTGTCTCCAATTCTCTCCTTCCCTACACTACAATGTGATAACTAGTAGGCTCTTCTCAAAGGCAATGAATCTCTCTACCTGTTCTGATTCCAATCCATTTCTACTCTTCAGGCAGATTTCCCCTGCAATAATCTTCCCTCTTCATCAATTCCAGTCTCACAACTTACCTGCTCCTCCTCTGTAAACAGCTAAATTCCTAGAAAAACTCCACTTCCTTTCTCAATCATTTCTTAACACTCTGCAATGCGAATTCTGACTCATCACTCACCTGAACCGGCTCTTCCAAGTTAGCAATGATCTCCATCTCCTAAATGGCATATCCAATGGCTTTTTGTCAGTGCTCATCCTTTTTTGACTTCTCTGTGGCACTTGACACTACTAACTATTCTTTCTTCTTCCCGGATACTTCCTTTGTGGGTATAACTGTTTTTTCTTGGTTGCTCCCTTACCAGTCAAAAGCCTATTACCTACTACTGCAGAAAGCTACTGCAATAACCCAAATGAGGTGAATAAGGCTGTGGCTCTATGAGCAGAAAGAAGGGAACCTACATTAGATATGCTGTGAAGGTTGAGATGACAATATTGGCTATGAAGATGAGGGAGCAGTAGAGGATGATAGAGAGGTTGAGAGTAACAGGGAAAATGGGAGCAAAAGAAGGTTTGGGGCCTACTGAATTTGAGATGCCTACAGGACATGCACTTTGAGATGTCATAAAAGAGAGTTAAATATGTTAGATTGGGGCTCAGAAGAGACTATAGGGTTTGAGAACTATCTGTAAAGAGGCAATAATTCAACCAACGGGAGTTGATGAGATCAATCGATAATTAACATTAAGTGCCTACTATGTGCCAAGTACACTAAAAGAATCAAGTTAAGATACTATAAGGCCGTAAGACAAAGGGCTTTAGAGGACACCCACATTTAGTGGGTGGAACACGGATGAAGAACTAGGAAAGTAGACTGAGGAGTGGTTGCACAAAGCAAGAGAACCAGAAAAAGAGCAGTATCAACAAAACCTAAAGAGGAAAAAGTATCTAAGAAGAAAAAGTGGTCAACAGTGACAAATGTTACAGAGAAGTGTGAGTGAGGTCAGTAGATACAGACGGCAATGAAGAGGTCGTTGGTAATACTGAAAAAGGCAGTTCTGGTTGAATGATGAGGTTAGAAGCCAGATGCTAGAGAGTTTAGAAGAAAAGTAGGAGAGGAAATAGAGTCATTTATGACTTTCTTAAGTAGTTTAGGCACAAACAGAAGGCAAAATATAAGATGACAACTAGTACGAATGCTCAGATCAGGTAAGGATTTTTTAAGGGGGAGGAACAAAAAATGTTGGTAGGCAGCAGGGAGATAACCAATAGATAAGAAGATAAGAAAATAAGTAAAGCAAGTGATAACAGAAAAGGCAATTTGCTGGAGGAGATAAGCAGGAATGGAATGAAGGGTACATAAATGGGTTTGCATTTGCAAGGAAAAGGGCCACCTCATCCAAGGCCCCCGTAAAAGAGAAAGCTAGTGTTTAATAGACATTTCCAACTGAATGTTCATAGGTAAATTAAATCCAGAGTTTCCAAAACTGAACTCATTATCCTACTCCTAAAAACTCAGCCCTCTTCCTAACTTCTTTATTTTTACAAAGGACATCACTGTCCATCCACTAACTCAGATGCACAAACTTGAATCATCTGATCTCCTCACTCTCCCTTATCTCACTACCACATATTCAAGTAGTTCTCACATTTTGTGGGATTATTTGGTTATACCTCCAAAACATCTCACATAAGTCACCTTCTCTCTACCCATAAGAAAAGCAACCTAGTTCCAGGTTCTCATCCCTTCTTGCCTGAACTACTGCAAAGTTCTCTGCCTTAAATCACTACTCTCTCTAATTCATCCTCTGCATACCTGTCAAACTAGCTCTTCTTAATGGCTCCCTATAACCTCTAGGAGCAAACAAACTCTATTTGACATTGAAATGACTTCATAATCTAGCTTCAACCTACCTTTTCCAGACTTGTTTCATTCATAGTACTTGAATCTCAAGTGACTAGCATCTGTCCTGTAAGACAGCCAGCACAACCATTATTACCCCTCCTTTTTACAGATAAAAGAGTATGAGATCAGACTTGTCAGAAGTCACATAGGAGCTAGGTTCCAGGTATACTGACTCTATGATTGGGTTTCTTTCCTCTGCACTATGTTGCATTCTCAGCAACCAAAATTCTTACAAATATCTTCCTAGATGTTAAAACGGTTTTTCTCTCAAACACCCAACCAACAACAATCCCTTCCTCTAACTCTTTTACGTATTACTTTAGCTGTGTTACTTTTTTTAGGTAGGTCAACCATAGCCAAGACATTATTCTGATTACTATTTAAATTTCTAAAATCAGCTACTATCAACTCAGAGAGGATATTCCTTCCACTTCTGCCATCGTATTTGAAGAATACAAGCACATACACACAAGCACACACACACACACACACACACACACACACAAAAATCATGAGAACTTCACTGTTTGTACCTTGCCTTTGTCTCAAAGCTATAGTTGTAACATTCCTTACCAGAAAAAGTATAGTCTCATATGGACTATATGAAATACACATGGATTGGGCATGCAGACTGTTGCCTAATGCATCCTTCACCACTATTCACACCCCAAGGTAAAACTGCTACAAATAGTGGTAAGCTTCACTGACAGCTAAGGATAAAAATCATCACTGAAATTCAGCACCCTGAATTGTAAGCAGCAGCTATCCACCATCTCTATCCAAGCCTCTGGAAGTCTGACAGTACTCTCAAGTCTAAATAAAGGGTAGAGAGAACCAAGATCAGTGGACAAGTAGCTTTCTCCCATTTATCATAGGCTAATAGGGTCAAAGACTTGAACTAAAAGGGACCTTACAACAGCACAAGGCTGACCTCCTTATTTTACAAATGATGAAACTGAACCCTAGAAAGGTTAAGTGGCTTGCCCAGGGTCAGATGTGTAATAAATGTCTGAGGTGGGATTTGAACCCGGGTCTTCCTGAGTCCAAGTCCAGCACTCTTATCCACGATATACCATACTGCCTTTCTCCTTTCTCCTTTCTCAAGAATTATCAATACTGTTCAGAAAGTCTGAAGCCTTAAGTGCAAACAAATATTTATAACAACTTTTGTTAATAACATTAGGTTCTACATGTTAATTAATATTTGAAATCCTGTATCATCATGATTTCAATGTCATAAAAACTGAGAGTTCAAAATGCTTTCGGCATAATTCTCTTGACTTTTATTGTTCAAAGGATGGTAACAGAAATCAACACTGGGTATCACTAATTTGTTTAACAAATCAATAAAGGGCACAAAGTTTTATTTGCAGGGGGGGAGGCAATTAGGGGTAGGTGACTTGCCCAAGGTCACAAAGCTAGTAAATGTCTGAGGCTGCATTTGAACACAGGCCCTCCTGATCCTAAGGCTGATTGATACTCACTATGCTATCTAGTTGCCCCACAAAGTTAGTTTTTTTAAAAAGCTAAAGGAGGCATAATTGCTTAAAAGGGGTTACAACTACCCTATAGTACACAAAATGCTATTATTTGGTAAATATATCAATAATTTCACAAAGATCTGTGATTTCCTTGGTGTGGGAAGATTGTCCACCAACATATAGTAACTGCCTATGCCTTGGTAGGTTAAGGGGAAATGGGGAAGGAAGAGAAAAAAATCTAAGATACATGAAAGTGATGGCAGAAACCTGAAAACAAATAAAATAATTTTTACAAAAAAGTCTTAGGGAGGTACCAGTGATCAAAGAGGAAAAGTGACTTGATCATGGTCACATAGCTAGTATCAGAGGTAATATATAGGATCTGAATCCAAGTCTCCCTGTCTGCAAAGTCCAGTATTCTACTCACTACATCACATCAGCCCACTTGTCTTTGATTTGATACTCTTTAAAAATAAATATGGAATTTACAGAATTACCAACAGGCACATGAAAAAATGTTCTAAATTACTGAGAGAAATACAAATTAAAACCACTCTGAGAAATCACATATCAGATTGGCTACCACGATAACAAAAGAAAATGACAAACGTTGGTGAGGATGTTAAAAAACAGAGACACTAATGTACTGTTGATGGAACTATGAACTAGTCCAACCATTCTGAAGAACAGTTTGGAACTATGCCCAAAGGGCTATAAAACTGTGCATACCCTTTAACCCAACAATACCACTACCAGGTCTGTATTCCAAAAAGATCAAAGAAAAGGGAAGAGGACTTATTTGTTCAAAAACATAGCATCTCTTTTTGTGGTGGCAAAGAATTGTAAACTGAGGGGATGCCTATCAATTGGGAAATAGGCAAACAAGTTGTGGTATATAATTGTGATGGAATACTATTATGCTATAATAAATGACAAACAGGACGGTTTCAGAAAAACCTGGGAAGATCTTGACAACAACCCAGGGAGGTGGGTGCTGTTATTATAGCCATTTTACAGTTGAAGAAACTGAGACAAACAGAGGTTAAGTGATTTGTCAAGGGTCACACAACTAGTAAGTTGTCAGTGGCCTCATTTGAATTTAGGTCTTCCTGACTTCTAGCCCAGACCTCTATCCATCTACCTACCATCATATATGAAACACTGAAAATTTAATATGTATTAGAAATATCATCTTTAAGGGATCAGATTATGCAAACTGGCTTTAGATAAATTAACCTAAAGTCAGTCAGTCACAGAAACAAGAGAGACTTACTTCCTCCTGGCTCCAGAACCACAAATTGTACTTCTCCCCATTCTACAATGAGGAAGAGTTTGGATCACTGGTCTACTCTCTAAGCTGTCTTATCTAATCATCATTCCTTAATAACACAGAAAGAACAACCACCCCCCACTACCACTAAGAAAAATGCAATAAGAGTCCCTGGCTCCCAATCTTTAGGAGCAAAGGATCTGTCAAAATACCCAGACCAGTAACACTGACAGAAAAACTTCTAGATTACCTGAGCTCACTTGGTTACAAGATTCGGGGTTTTGCTGAAAGAGCTTCCCTTTCCACTTTCCCTCTCCCTCCTGCCACACTATTCTAAAAATGCTTGATTTGACTTGTAAGAGTAATATTAGTCATTTATTAAGCAGCATAACAACTGTCGCTTATCATTAAATGTGTCAGGTAAATTCTTAAGTTTAACTTCATTATAATGCTAACTAAATTCTGCTGATATATACTCAGTCTTCAGTATGTTGGTCACACAATATGATCCACCACTGACAAGGAAATTAAAGAGACTTGATCTCAAAGCAGCAGAGAAAACACACTAATTCTTAATCTTAAATTGGTAATAGGAGACAAAAATATAGTAGTAGCCTACTGTCACCAGGGCAACATCTGTAAAAAGACTTGTGTAACTAACTTGCCTGTATTTTAGGCAAAGAATTGGTCCTTAACATTCCTCCCTAACGAAACAGCAAACTATTTGGTAGCCTCTAATTGAAAATTAAAAGATAAACCCACTCCCTCAGTGGTAATACTGAAATTCATTCTCTCTCTCTACCCTACAATAGGATGCAAGATAAAACACAAACTTTTCTAAATAATCTGAAATCCTATGATGGATATTGACTCTGGAGCAGACAGAAAATTAAGAAAAAAATGTATACAAACTTGAATTTTTTAAATAACATTAAATTTTCCAAATTTTAAGTTTCACAAGTAAAAATTAATATCATATATTATAAGGAAACTTACACCATGAAAAAACAAGCAGCTTCAAACCAAACAAAAGCAAAAAGACATTTTCAGAAGCAGGTAACCAGACACAACCTCAAAAGAAGCTGTCAAAACTAGATTAAGCAAAGGAACATCTGGTAGTTTACTTTGAAATGCTACTTCTTGGCTGATTTTGTGGCCTAAGAAAGAAATAATTTACTGCCACACAAAGAACCCTATGTTCAGGCCCTGGCTCACTCCCCCACACAAACCAGGAATTAAATGGAAGTACCCATTGGACCAGGAGTCAACACCTGAACTCCATGGAGTGCAGGTTCTATCACCATATATCTGGTAGAGGGTACTTTAACCTGAGGCATCAGTTTCTCATTTTCAAAATCAAAAGCGTTGAATGCACATAGTTGAATGTCAGTTCTCTTGCAGCACTAAAATTTATAATCCTATAAAGCTATACCGTGTTTATAAATATTCATACAGCTAGTACCAATTGCTGAAATTTGCTTATTTTCTAACAAGAGGAACACTTTTTTAAAAAGCAAACAATTGTCTTCTCAATGCTATTTCCACAAATCAGATGATAGTCCTTCCCAAAAAAATCACAACTCAAAAAATTCTAAAGACCCTTTGCATCAAATGAAAGCAGCGAACAATTCTGTTTTCTCAGTTTTAGACATAATTCCATCACATTACAGTTCTCAAGAGAATAACTTGAGTAATGAAAGGTATCACTTCCTCCTCAGACATAATAAATTGCTTGATAATTCCATAGTCTAAAAGGATTATTTTAAATCAATTTTACAGAATAACCTCAAAGCACAAACCTACTTTTTTTTCCAGGAGTCAACTCATAGTAGCAAATCATATTTTTAAGCAAGCAAGCTTGATCACATGACTTCTCATGACAGCAAGTATCCTTAACCTCAACACCAACATTTCCTCTACTTATCAGAAAAATGAGAAAAAGAAGAAAGGGAAGTGTAAAAAAAAAGGGGGGGGAGGGAGGAAGAATCTGAATACTAGAATTAAAAGGATGAGATAAGGAGATAACCACAATGGAGAAAGAATAAAATAAAAGCTGAAGACAAGAAAATTTTCTTTTTTAAAAAAGAACATAATTCAGATCCACAAAGAAATGAAATAGTACAACAAAAAGTATAAAAGTTAAAAAAAAAAGTTTAAATGTACATTTGGTATTTCTGCAGACACAAACATTTCTGAAATCACACACACACATATACACACTTAAATGTTCAAATGAGCATCTATTATTAGTTCATTTTTAATGAACAACTTATGTTCCCAAAATGTTTTCATTACTCATAGAATTCCTCAGAAAAAACTTAATTTTGAAATCAAGAAATCAAACCATTACAATTTAGTTTTAACTACTTATCCGTTTCACAAGCAATAAATTTTAAGTTAAGTTCTGTGCTGATACAGAAAATAAGACTGAACATGCTAACACATTGACTTAATGACTAAAAGTAAGGTAAGTTAGAGATTGAACTTGCCCTTGAACAACTTATACCTGAGGGAAGGTTTATTGTCCTTAATTATGTCAATCTCATTTGAAATGTGTACTGCAGGGTGCTAAGACCAAAATGTGTTCGTGTAAACCTTAATTTTGATTTGTGTTGCATGCTATGTTGACTTTCTTATTTGGTAGATTACTTGGTTCAATAGAAAATCCATTCAAACCCACTTCTAGATTTGTTATAAACAAGCATGTTATTTACAATGCCACTCAAAATTTAAACAGCAAAATTAAAAAATTTTTTATACTGTCACCTCTAATAAACTATCAACAGATTTTTAAGTGTTACCTTTACTTGGATAGAGAATACAAAATGTTATACAGCAAAAATATTCTTAAATGTAGAAAAGATCCATGACAGAGACCTCGGCATGTATTTCATAAACACTATGGCAAAGCAGACCACAGAGCCCACTAACATATTTCATGATAAAGGGTAGAAATGAAATAAAACGAACCGATAAAAATAAAGGCACTTTCAGAGGGCTGTCTTCACTTCAAAATATATTTTCTAATGTTAACTCCTGCTTAAGGGTTTGGATTATGCACAAGTGCTGTGCAGATATCCCTTTCTCTTGATTCAAACCCGCACTGAACTCACGGCATCTCATTAAGTAATGCAGCACAGTGCGGCGCAGGTTTACACCTCATGGTTCAAATTCATACACTTAAGTAACTATATTTAAAACAAGAAGTTTAATGTATGTCCCGACGAATTAAAATACAAGGCATGCCCCGCAACCAGAAACTTTTTTAAGTATGCACAAGGGAGACAAAAACCAGTCACGGAGGTGCAAGAATCTCTGACTATTCTGCAGTTCTACCAATGTTCACTGGGGTTCACACTGCAAGGCTCCCTGAGGCTCGGATCAAACCCAACTGTCACCAGGGTGCAGTAATTTAGAGTAAGTCCCAGCCCTCCTCCATTAGCTTCTAGGCTGCCCCTCCCCACAGCCTCCCCGGCGGCCGGTTAGCTTTACCTCCGGTGACTGACAAGTTACAGTATCCAGCAGACGGACAGATTGTATCCTTTTCTCCTCGCCCAGAGCAAAGGCTGAGACGACGTGGGGGCAAAGGGGAAACCCGGGCTCGCGGGGCTCAGGGGGAGCCGGCGGGGCGCCTGGAGAGGGGCCAGGCGAGGACGCTGCAGCCCCCCAGCTTTCGCAGCGCAGTCTCTTCCCTCCCCCTCCCACCCCACCCCCGGAAAGGAGAAAAAAACCCGCCAGAGGATTCAACAGGAGAACCGCGCCGCCCGCCTGCGGTCCGCGAAACAGCCCGAGCCGGAGCCCAGGCCGGCGGCGGCCACCGGGGAGCGGGGGGAGGGGAGGAGCGGGAAGGGGCGGCTGGAACCCCGGGCTGCCCCTCGGCCCCCGCCGCCAAGGTCACCCGGCCCCGCGGCCGCCCCGCCCGGGGGAAGGCGGCAAGTTTAATTTCTTAGAAGCCGTGGATCAAGCCAGCGGCGCGCGCACGCGTGTGCGCGCGCGCGTGTGTGTGTGTGTGTGTGTGTGTGTGTGTGTGTGTGCGCGCGCCTGAGTGCAGGGGCTTCCGAGGGGGTGCAGGAGGTCCCGGCCCCCGCTCCCTCCCTCGCCCGGAGAATGAGACACCTCCCGGCCAAGGGGCTGGGGAGTCCGAGGCGAGCCGAGCCGGAGACAGGACGGCCGCGGCTACCGCAGGGCGGGCGGGCGGCGCTTCAGCCCCCGCCAAAGGCACACGCACCGCCGGCCGCGGGAAAATGGAGCGCCCGGGCGGGCAAGAAGAGACCTTTCTCCCGTTAATTGAATTGTTTCCTACCTCCGGCTGCCGGACTCGCTGCTCCTCTCACTCCGCCGCTCTCCGGGATCCGCCGCCGCCGCCGCCGCCGCCGCATCCAATCGCCTCCTCCTCCCCCCTCCCCTCCCCTTCCGCAGCTCGCCCGGCCGTTCCTCCTCCTCTCCGCTTCAAAATGGCGCCAAGCGTTCTCCGGCGGCAGCTCCAATCGAACCGCCGCGGAGAGCACCCGGGGCCGGCCGAGCGCGGCGCGGGGGCGCAGCGCCCCCTGCCGACCGATCCGCCGCCCCGGAACCGGCCGAGCAGCCGCCCGGGTGTCGCTCAACCCGCCGACCCGCCTCCCCGGCCGGGCGCGGCCTCGCGCTCCGGGGTGCGCGCCCCCGACACGCGCGCCCCCGGCACGCGCCCGCCCGCCCCGGCGCTGCCAATCAGCCCGCGGCTTCGGTTTCTTCGGCGTCTGTTGGAAAAAGAAGCAGAAGCCGGCCGACCTCTGCGTCTCGGGAGCCGAAGATAAGGAACGAGGATGGGTTTTGTTGGGCAGAGGGGGATTGGCCACACTGCGTGGTCCGTTCGCTTCGCGCTCACACGGGGTCTTTGACCCACGCTCAAGTACCTTACAGAATTAGCGGTTCTGTGCGGTGTAGTTTCCTTCTTTTTGGTTGTAGTTGATTGTTTTACGCTGTCATCAACAAAGTAAGACAGGTGATCGTCCTCTTTATGCCCGCTCCGCCTTCTGTTATCTTCCTTCCCTTTGAGCTGAGAGCGCTTCGAGCGGAGACACGCAATAGGCGCTTAATCGAGGCTAATTGGACCGAACTCTGACCTTTGTTAGATGTTCTTTATATAAGCATTTAGCAAGATTATCTCGACACTGCTGTTTCCCCTTTCGCGCTTCTCTCACCTTTTTTATATTGCTTATGGCCCCACTTTCTCTATGCCTTCTTACAGAAGTAAATCCCACTGCCTCTTCAGTTCTGGTAATGGCCAAAGTCACATGATAGATAGATGGATAGATAGATAGATGGATAGATAGATAGATAGATAGATAGATAGATAGATAGATAGATAGATGGATGGATGGATGGATGGATGGATGGATAGATAGACGGACGGACGGACAGACAGACAGATAGATAGATAGATAGATAGATAGATGATAGACAGATAGACAGACAGATAGACACATATGCATGTGTGTATGTATGCATATATAGTACGTGTGTATATATATTATACATAATGCATGTGAAGAGAATGCGCTGTGATGACAATCTTACAAACTTTGTTTCAACAGAAAACAGTACGGGACATGGTCTAGGAAACAACTTCTCTCCACAGAAAACAGGCTTCCAGAGGCCACTAGATGGTGCAGTCTAGTCAGTGCTGGACTTGGAATCAGAAAAAAATCCATGTTTAACTATTACTTCAGATTCTGAATCTCTCAAAGCCTCCGTTTCCTCGGCTATAAAACGAAGATAAAAATAGCACCTCACCTTGCAGGGTTGTTGCAAGGATCAAAAGATAAAACACGTGTAAAATGCTTTGCATCCCTTAAAATGATATATGAATGCTCTTACTATTACGACTGTTATCATTTGTATGGGAAGCATTATTCTTGATCTCCAGATAGAGAGGAGAGATCCTCCCAGCTTTCCAGGACTTTTCTCACTTCCCTTGGAATGATTTCTACCTTAGTCTTATCCTATCTAGGCAATGCTGTCCCCCTTAGAAAGCAGGAACCCCAAGAATGTGACCAGGCTCTGGACTTAACCAAAGTTACTTGAGTACCTCAGCCACCACTGCCAACAACCCAGAGCTGATGAGATTTTTTTTCCCTGTATGAGTGCACTTTCAAAAGAGTTTTGTTCCCAGAATAAAAGTATCACCAGTACCCAGCACAATTCCACACATAATAGGCATTTAATAATTGCTTGTTGAATTGGATAAGAAAAGTCAAATTGCAATGTGTGTGATATATATAATATATATAAATTATAAATATATAAGTTCAGATTGCCACATTTTGTAGGCTATACCAACACTTGATGAGGTTATGTTGTTATGCAAACTAATTTATCATAGTAGAATAAAACAACATAACATTCCACTTTCACAAAACGTTGTCATGACAGTGTGCTGAAAATAAAACTATAAACTACATCTCATCTGGTTTCAGTGAGCAATATAGCTTCTTGAAGTTCCAAAATGTGAAAACATACTTTGCTATACAGTTACTTCAAGTGAAGAAAAGATCTGACTACTCCACAGGCCTTCAAACTTACATCATGTTTCCTCAAGCCCTAAAGTGATCTCAAGACCTTTCATAGTTTTCACAATATACAGCAAAATGCAAATCTCTGGCAAGTTAAGGTAGAGGGAAATAAAAAGGGTTTAGATCTAGTAGAATCTTGTGCAAAAAAAAAATAGAGTTATTACTAAAAGAAAATTTTATTTTTCAGAACCATAAGAACCACTAAAAAACAAATGATCAACTAAAAAGTAGGGAATTGAATTCAGAAACACTGAGTATCTTTTGGAACAGCAGCAGCACTAAAGTGAGTGCGAGGAATTTTTCTGGTAGACTTATCCCTTCACAGCAATGCAAGGACCTAAAACATTCCCAAAGGACTCTTGAGGCAAAACGCCATCCACATCCAGAGAAAGAGCTATGGAACTAGAACACAGAATGAAGTAGAATATTTTCTCTTGTGTTATGTTTTCTTTTGTTTAGGTTTTTCTCATGGTTTCTCCCATTCATTTTAATTCTTCTATGCAACATGACTAATATGAAAATGTGTTTAATAAGAATGTATGTGTAGAACCCATATAAGATTGCATGCTAGCTCAGGGAGGGAGAGGGGTGGGCGGGGGAGAAATCTAAGACTTATGGAAGTGATTGTAGAAAACTGAGAACAAATAAATTAATAATTTTTTAAAAATTTAAAAAAAGATTAAACTGGCTACCTAACATTAAAATGGTAGAGTCTAATGTTGTATGAAATGCTGAGGCCTAGAATTGTTATAGGGGCAGCAGCTCTTTGAACTATATGACCAGAATCACCAAGTAATGATCACCAGTACCAATGAACTCATTGACAGATTATCAAATGGATGAATAGAAATGAAAAATAGTATTCCAGAGCCAAAATGATAGCACAAAAATAATAGCTGAAATATATGTTCTGCTTTAAGGTTTATTACAAGGGGTTTTATATACATTATCTCATTTGCTTCTCCCAACAACCCCATGAGGTCAATAATGTAATGATTATTACTCCCAGTTAACCATTAAAGAAATTGACCCAGAGAAATTAATTGATTTGCCAAGATTATATAATAAGCAGCAGGTTATGATATGTTGTTTAAATTGAAACATTCAAACTTTTCAGTGGTCTCTTCAGCATTTAGGTCTAAAATAATGGGCAAGCAGCATGATCTACCCAGTTAAATGTATCATTTAACACATTGAAAGGACAAATCAACCCTCTAAATAACTCAGTGGAGATGTATGGCCTGAACATCACAAATAGCATGAGTTTCTACAAACAGTGTCTACACTATCAGAAAATTTGTGTGAGCAGGGTAAAAAAACAGAGAGAACATGGTTAGTAGAATTATCTCCAGCCATGAAAGGCCACATGACGGCTACAATATGGAATGACCCATGTCTACCTCTCACCCATCTGGATCTTCAGGTTGTCCAAACTTTGTAGATAACACTTCTTGAAGTAGAAACATAGGGGGAAAAGGATATGGCTTCCATTTATACAGAAGATTAGACTTGTAGACCTAGCATTTCCCCCTAAAACACCCTAGTCCAGATCCCCTCTGTGACTGAGAAATCAGAGGAACTCTGCTCAAGTTTAGAACTGGCTATCATCCAGCTTGCTGATTCTCACTTTGGTCTCAAGTTTTTGATTCTGCTTGCTCTCTCAGAGCCTGCTGAATTTTTGTTGCCAAATGGATTGCTAAGATAGATAGAATAACACGTTACTTCTGGCCCTTCCTGGGATCTATGTTTGACAAAATCTTCTTGGATTTCATCTACTCAGTACAAAACGTGCCTTCTGGCCTCTTGTTTCCCCAAAACTAAGATTATCTTGCAGCTGACCTCCCCTCCCTACCTCCTACAGACCCCCATAACAACATCCCCTACAGTATCACTGCTAGGCACATCTTTCCTTAACCCTATCTTCTGAGAAAAGCCCAGAAGGATAGAAAAAACTGGAAGCATCACCTAAGTAACCCAGTAACACATGGTGACCCTCAAAATTCCTCAGTACTTAGAAGAAAGTATCTCTGGAGATGGTTAACTACAAAATTATTTCTTGAAAGTCTGGAATTTTAACTGGTATCACTTAGAAATAGGTTATTTCCTGGCTGACAAAATAAACAGAACCTTGTACCAGGAATATTGTTATTGTTGTGGGGTTTTTTATATCATATTTATGAAAATAGTATTAGTCACAAAAAAACTAAAAATGTAAGCAATAGCTAAAAGTAGACTCTGAATAAATGCAACATTATAGAAACAGTAGAAAAATTAGAGGAACAAAAATATTCTCTCTTGGCCAGGATCTGGGAGGAACAAGGGAACCCATGTAAGAAAAGATTGCACATATACTGGATTATCACTATGTTGTCCGGCTTACATATGTCTAAGGAAGACTGGCTACCCCTACTCAGAAGAAGCCATCTTTGTAGGTTATTCAGGGTAAGCCAAAGACTCCTCCCTCCCCAGAAATGCACTCCCTACCCAGTAGCTCCAGAGCTCCATTATTCGCATTAAACAAACTTCTCTGGTTGAAGTCATCTTCAAAAGACCTTTATTAAAATGTAGCTTTTATATAATCAAGTGAAATTAATTTATTTCCCCCTAAAACATTGGTAAAGAACAGGGGTCCGAGGAAATGAGAATCTCAAGAATCAGTAAGGAAAAGGAAGCAGTTGATACTTTTTGGAGGTTAATGGACAGGAAACATTGGGGTCTTCTGAATGCCCTTAAAATTCATACTAAGTAAGGAAGTAGACCATTTCTTCTAACCAAGAGACCAAACTGAGTCACCAACATTATATGATTAGGATATAACAGGAAGGTCCCTCCATACAAAAATACCTCCCCTACTGATATCTAAAATTCTTTCCTTGGTGATTTTCTACTCTGTGTTAAGCCTTGGGCTCACTGTGTGGTCCTTTAAAAATATTCCTGGGGATATTAACCCTAATACCTTAGTAAAAAGCAAGCATTATAGTGGCAGAAAGCAATCAATCAGTCAACCAATAAGTAATAATTAACCTGTTATTCTGTGCCAGGCACTATGCCCTCTGGGGATAAAAAAAAGAGGCTGTGTCCATATGTATATATTTACATATATATACACACACATATACATGCATATACATATATACACACATACATATATATACATTATAAATGTTTGCCTGTATGTGTGTGCCTATGTGTATATACACACATGCATGTGTGCATACATGTCTATGTACCTATGTTTGCATACATGCACATGCACACATGTGTGTGCACAAAAATGCTTGTGTATATATGAATATGTGTATACATGTGTATATATGTATGTGTACGTATATGTATATGTGATGGCAATCAAATTAGGATCTTTTACTGTTTTTGTTTTACTAAAAGTGTCTCTGATTGAATAATATGATTAAAGAAGATCTTCCCCATCCATTAATGGACCTGCCCATTGTGGGAAGCTTGATTGGAGGAGTTGTTTTATAGAAGGGTCCCAAGTACCTTTTGTTTTTTCTCTTGAGGCACTGAGTCAGAGGGTTATGTCTTCTGGCTGTAAAAAGTGTATAAATACTAAAAAGTACATTAAAATGCATAAATACTCTGGCTCTAAAAAATGTACATATACTCTAAAAAAGGTGACCTTTACTTTGGAGCTTAGTTTTTGTAAGAAGATTTGAGTGCCAGAAGAGGACTCTTGGAAGCCACTTTAAGGAGTCCTCAGCTTTGAATACTCAGATGTCGTGCTTCCGTCTCTGGTAACTATGGTCAGACAGTTGGGGTCCAACTGTCTGTTGAATTCAGGCAGAGGAAGCCATGTCTGTTGATCTTTGATTTCTCTGTATTTTCTTTGAAGTTCAGGGTGCTGACTTCCCTGAACTAGGTTACATGTGCTTGATTAAAGTGATTGTTAAGCCCTTAAAAGTTACCTTTCCTTTCATGAATGCAGATTTAAGAACCTGTGATAGCAGACCCCCCTGCATATGTTGGGGTGCTTACTGATGCAGTATATATATGCAAGTGTGCACATACAGATGGACAATTGAATAAGGAGATAACATATAAGATTGGAAGTCAAGAACACCTGACTTTCCATTCTACTTCCCATCCTTACTATCTGTGTATCCATTAGTAAATCATTTAACATTTCTCAGCCTCTGCTTTTCATGCTTAAAATAAAGATAATAATACTGGCTGTATTTATCCCATAGGGTTGTGTTGTGAGGCTCCAAGAAGCTAACGTTGCAGAGATAACTGTACAAACTATACAAATGTAGTGATTCTTAGTGTATATGAATTTGGGGGTGGGGGATAAGAAGGGCTGTTAAGGAAGGTGAGGATCTCCAAAATAAACTTCATTTACTTGTTTAAACTAGGAAAATTCATTTTTTAAAATAATGGGTCACATTTGAAAATGTGCTTAAGCTAGGAGTCACCTTTTTTTTTAAGTGAGTCACAGATCAAAAATCAAGGTAGCCAAGTGGTGTAGCCAGTGGTACATTGGACTTGGAACCTGGAATATCTGAGTTCAGATCCTGCCTCAGACATTTACTAGCTATGTGACCCTGGGAAAGTCACTTAACCTCTTCTTATCTCAATTTCCACATCTGTAAAATAGAATTAATAATAACACCTACCTCCCAGGGTTATTATGAGGCTCAAATAAGATAACATGTGAAGTGCTTTGCAGACCTTAAAGTGCTGTATAAATTCTAGTGATGTTGGTGATGATGATGATGATGATGACCAAGGAGGTGAGTATTTAATTATTCATTTAATTACATTAATCATCGATTACAATTATCTATTGATCCAGACTTTCTAGGTATTGGTTGCTTAGGCTCTTTTGGCATGCTAGTTCATAATAAATGAGAACCAAATGAGATAATAATTGTAAAGCACTTCTCACTTATAATCCAATGAGTGAAACTCCTCTCTACAGGCAGTTTGCTAACTGGGGAGGGAGGAGGGGGAGGGAGTACAGGGTTGTAGAGAAACACAGACTGACTTAAACAATCATACAGACTTCATAAAGTCTTCTTGGATTCCCTTAGGAGTCATACAAAACAGACCACTATGATGAATGAGCCTCTGGGGAAGCTGGCTATAAATTACTATTTGCAATAACTAAAGCAACTACTATTCACTCTTATTCAAGAGAAATAATTTAATTATGTGTGCAATCCATTGGCACTTACTAAATACTGGGAAGTCTCTTTAGACACACTGTAAGCTATGGAATTTGTTGTTGGAATGTTGTTTGAACTCCTTACACAAATAGCATTTTACTATGTCTCCTTTGTAACTGTTACAAAACTTTGAAAAAGAAAATACTTTAAAATGATACAAATTTAGGTAAATCCCTTTAAAATAAAACAATCTAAAAACAAAGAACAGATTTTTCTTCATTTTAGTGATATCAATTATTATGCTATGGAACAAAAACTTATTGTAAGCCAGGATGTCCTGGGTCCAGAAGCCACCTCTGATATAATCTGGCCTGTGAACCTCACTCTCAGTTGCTGACACATCAATAGAGAATTTCCTCAACCAAGATCTGCTCTGCACACTTATTAAAACAGTTTCATGCAAAAAATACAAAAGCAGAAGTCATATATTTCTCTCAAGGATAAATTTTACTTTTTCTTAGATAGAGCTATATATTCAGATGAGAAGAAATCATCCCCTAAGGAAGTAAATGGTCAAGAATTTTTTTTAAGTCCTAAATAACTGTTTGATCTATCCTTATTCCTCACATAGTTTTTAAATTGAGTCCCACAAATATTTCCATTATTTTAAGAGGAAATCTGGGCCAGAACTAAAGATAAGCAAAGTCAATTGCTGCTAAGGGCGCAATATGCAAAGGGACACAATGAAGAACGCTTTTTAACATTAGTTGTGTATGTATACAATGCACATATTTATAATGCTAGAAGATTCCATTCTCTGTAACAAATAGGTATTTATTTGGGGTCATATGAAGGAAGGATAGAAGCAAGCACTTTTTAAATACCTACTACATACCAGGCACAAATATTATCTCATTTGAGTCTCACAGCAACTATGAGAGGTATCTCCATTTTAGTAAGGAAATTGAAATATACTTGATGTAAAGTGATATGTTATAATGAAGCCTCAAAAAAGCCAGACTTGATGAAGAGTTATCTTTGTTTATCAAATGTTGACCAATGCAGATGAGGTCCCATGAATGTTCCTATAAATTTTATACTCTGTTTAAATGGTCTTATTCATTCTTCTTTGGGAAAAAGACCAATGACCATCACAAGGGTGATGTCTTGACTTGTGTGTGAATTGGATTTAAGTGAAGCAGAGATGGTTTTACCAGGGTGCGGCCACCGTGCATGCTATAACTTTGTGAAGCCGCAGGTAAGAGCTGGATATATTAGTGTATGGAAAGAAAAAAAACTGTTGTAAATTTAGTGGCAAATAGAGAGTATTGACCCTGTATCTGGTACCTCTAAATTCAAGTAGATCACTTTTATAAGACACAGCATTTTGTTCATATTTTCATTGTGAGGCACTACAATTTTCAAATCTTATCTCAGATATATAACTGTTTTGTCTCAGTTCTGGATCATCACATTTAAACACAGTCTGACTAATAAATGAATGGTACCTGGAAAAATTAACATCAGTAAAACAGGAACAAGTTTTGGGGAAAATTTCATTAATACAGATTTAAATATACTGAGTTCAAACTGCTGTGGCATGACATTGAGCTGGAAATTCAGTTGAAAATTCAGTTGAAAAAAGTGGATCTGGAGGTCAAGAGTAAAAAGAATAGCTAACATAGTCAGGAAGACTGCAGAGATTTGCCATTTCCTTCTCCACCTTATTTTACAGATGAAAAAACTGAGGCAAACAGGGTTAAGTGACTTGTCCAGGATCACACAGCTAATAAGTTTCTGAAGCCAGATTTGAATGCAGGAAAATGAGTCCTCCTGACTCCAGTCTTGGCACTCTGTCCACTTTGCCACCTAGCTGCCCATATAAGGGAAGGGAGGACCCTGAAGGATAAGGGACTCCCCTAAGGTCACAAAGTTTTACAGAGATTGATTATTTTAGTAGAAAAAAAATTTCCTAATTAACTGAGCAAAGAAAGTTATGAAAAAAATTCCATCTCATAGGCAGAAGTTCGCTTCTCCTTCAAACTTAAGTCTAACCTAAGTCTTGAACAAATATATGATGAATTTGCAGAATCACTTGGAGACATGTAAGAGAAAAGGAAAAAAAATTCCTTGCCTTCAGGCAAGTTCTTCCACGAAGCAGTAACTTTGCTCTGCCCAGGGATTTGTTTGGTATTTTGTATATTTTATTTCTTCTCAGAAATATCTTAGACAAGAGGAGGACTATAATTAATTGACTGTGTTTGGTCAAGATAAACAAAACTCTAAAGTTGAGACATTGGGGAGTGTTGTTTTTTTTTTAAACTTTGCTTTCCAGAAGAAATAGAGACTTGTATTTGGAAGCAAATATTCATTATCCACCAAATCATCTTTTTAAAAAAAGTCAAGTATAGTTTATAAAAATGTGAATGAAAAATGCTTAGGAGAAGCATCATGGCATTGTGAATAGTGCTTGCTTCAGTTAGGGTCAGGGTGATACTAGTCCCAAACCATGTCTGATATTTACTAGCTATGTGACCATAGGCAAGTGACTCAACCTCCCTAAACATCAGTTTATTCATCTGTAAAATGGGGATAACACATGAAGTATTTAAATCAGAATGGAAATTATTTAAAATGCTTTGATATATGGTTGGTTTTTGTTAATTTTTAAATTACTATATTTATTTCATTATAACGACTCCTGGAGTTGCTAATACAAATGATATAAGCTCTGTTTATGTGTGCTCCAATTTATTTTATTTTTAATTTATGGAATAAAATAAGTATTTCTATAACATAATAATAAAAAGATACATAAAACTGTACATCTATTATGTACAACTTACTATTCCTTTTAAATATATAATAAAGTTGTACAAATTTCGTTTTTATTCTTTAATACTCCAATTATATATATGTATGTATATATGTATTTGTTTTTTATTATAAATAAACACAAATATGTATGTATATATGTATACTAATGGACTCACTTCTTGGACTGTTCATCCAACTGCATGCTGTCATCTGAATGATATGCATTTTAAATCCACTTTGTTTTTTTCCTGAGTAGATGACTAGGCTGATTTGTTTCAAATGATCATTGGCTTTCAACAAGGAGTTAGTGTTGTGGGATTTAATACCATTAGCACCATGTCCTCTGTGAACAGGAGCATCTGGAGGACTTTGCCGTAAGTAAGTACTTCAACTTGGACTTGGAACGTGTGTTTGTTGTGTCCCACAGGATGCTCTGGGCAAAGGCTATATGATTACATCAATGACAACAACATAAGTACTGGGCTGAAATAAAATAAATTTAGTGGTTTAGAACTTCTTGAACAAACTGAAAATATGATTTCTTTGATCAGGGGAAAGGAAGAAAACTAAAAAAAATAATAGATTAAGTGCCTCCACAGACTGAGAATCTAGTACTGTAGGAATTTTAAGTGGTAAAACCACCCAAGGTCTTGCAATAACCTCAGTTCCTAAGATAATTACACACACACACACACACACACACACACACACACACATTTATATATTCCATACCTGTGATTTCTTCAGTGTAGGGAGATACCAGTGAAGAACTTCCTCCACAAATGCAGATTGGTACCTTCTCCCCAGTATAGTCTTCGATCACCACCTGAGGTACTGAAAACTTAAGTAATTTTCCCAGGGTCTCAATAGTTATATACATGTATGTATGTATGTGTACATATATAGACATATAGTGTATGTGTAAACACACATAGAGATCTATAGATATATATGGGTATGACTATTCACACATTATGTATATATGTATATGTATGTATGTATGTATGTGTACATACATACACATTTTCCCCCATGTACATATTTAAATGAGCCAAGCTCAGAACTGAATAGGGAGAGAAGATTAATCATATTTCAGAAATTGTATCCTGCTTTCCACAACTCCACAGCCCTTTCCCTGCCCACTCCTAATCCCATTTCTTTAACATCAAATTCTCCCACTAATTTTTTGTTATAAGAAATGACTGCCTTGTGAGGGAAGAGAAATGTAGGGGGGAAATTTCAGTGATGTAAAAACAAACTATATCTATAAAAATTTTATTAAAAATAATAATTATTATACCCAGAGTCTTTGTGAAAGATAGTATGGGATGGCAGAAAGAGCTGGAATTGAAATCAGGAATTGAAAGACCTGGGTTCAAATCCTGGGTCTGCCATTGTATATCTGGGTGACCTTGAACAAGTCATTTCAGCTCTCTGAGACTCAGCTCCTTCTTCCATAAACAGGGGTTAATAATACTTCTATTATCTACCTCATATAGCTATAGTAAGAAAAGCATCAAATATATTCTGTGTCATATGCATTTAAATTATTATTATAATTATTATATATGGAGGGGTTGCAATCTGTGTTGTGGAAGAGAGTGATCATATTTATGAGATCATGGATCCATTCATGTTATTATTTATGACTATTCTTTCAAGATGAGCAAATGACATCCCATTTTCTAACATAAAAATTCATTACATTACATGAATGCCCTACTTTATTTTGATTTACAAATTTCTAGCTTTAGTAATGTAGATAAGTAAATACAAATCTATAAATAATAAATACAAAACCTGGTGATTTTTTTTAAAGCTAGTTTTGCTTAAGCAGCTAGCAGATGGGTCTACTGAAAAATTTTTATCATCTGCAAATGCTCCAGTGTAATAAAATTTGATTAGCATTAATGTAATTTTACAAGACTTACTTGATATCTGGAAGAACAAAAGGTCCAGAATATCAAGGGAATTAATGAAAAGGAATGCTAGGGAAAGTGTCCTACCTCTAGCAGATCTCAAATGGTATTATAAAACAGAAATCAGCAAAACCACTTGGTTCTGGTTAAGAAACAGAAGGGTAGAACAGTGGAATATGTTAGGTACTCAAGACACAGTAGTCAATGAGTATAGCAATCTACTGTTTGATAAACTCAAGGACTCCAGTTTCTGGCATAAGAACTCACTGTCTGACAAAAATTGCTGGGAAAACAACAAGTGTAGATGGCTGACTAGAAAGACACACTTACACAGGGTCCTCCCACAGCCCATAAAATACCTGTAGAGAGGGACTCTCAACAAATTTTGGAGCAGCAGAAGTGGAGAACAGCAGAGTGGAGAAAATTTCCAGCCCACGGTGACCTGAAAGGCCCACAGAAACATCAGTCGCACTGGACACAGAGCCCAGCATGGAGCCCAGCCGAGCCTTGGCTGAATGGCATGGCACGAACAGATGAGACTCTGGGAGGCGGACACCTCTGGGGCAGAATCTCAAGTCTCAGTAGCAGGTCCTCAGATCCCTCAGCCCACAAGCACCAGAAGTCAGTGATGAGGTTTTATCAGGGAGCCAGGAAGGGAGAAGGGCCTTCCTATAGCTCCGGCAGCAGGCAGCTGCCTCAGAGCCAGCACAGCAGCCCGTACTTAAGCTCCATTGTTGGAGTGTAAAAACCCCTGGGGGCAATGAAGAGCTGCTTCTTACCTCAGCCCTGGGTGGAGGCCCTGGCTGAACTGGTCTTTGTTCCAAAGTGAATGGTGGCCCTGCCCATCCAGCTTATGTGAAAATCAGCCCCCAGTGCTGACTTGGCGGAACCGGAGACCAAATGGCTGTGGAGAGGTATATGCTAAGATTCTGGGCACAAAAATCCCTCTCTGCGTCCTGACCACTACATGATTGATCGTGCCACCTTGGAGGAACTAAGATCTCACAGATTCCCAGAGTATACCCTACTCTTGACAAAGGACCCAAAAGTCAAGTAACTGGTTGGGAAAATGCCCAAAAAAGGGGAAAAAAAATAAGACCATAGAAGGTTACTTTCTTGGTGAACAGATATCTCCTCCCATCCTCTCAGAAGAGGAAGAACAATACTTACCATCAGGGAAAGACATAGAAGTCAAGGCTTCTGTATCCCAAACATCCAAAATAGATATCCAATGGGCTCAGGCCATGGAAGAGCTCAAAAAGGATTTTGAAAATCAAGTTAGACAGGTGGAGGAAAAACTGGGAAGAGAAATGAGAGAGATGCAAGAAAAGCATGAAAAACAGGTCAATATCTTGCTAAAGGAGACCCAAAAAAATGCTGAAGAAAATAACACCTTGAAAAATAGGCTCACTCAATTGGCAAAAGAGGTTCAAAAAGCCAATGAGGAGAAGAATGCTTTCAAAAGCAGAATTAGCCAAATGGAAAAGGAGGTCCAAAAGCTCACTGAAGAAAATAGTTCTCTCAAAATTACAATGGAACACATGGAGGCTAATGACTTTATGAGAAACCAAGAAATCACAAAACAAAACCAAAAGAATGAAAAAATGAAAGATTATGTGAAATATCTCATTAGAAAAAGAACTGACCTGGAAAATAGATCGAGGAGAGACAATTTAAAAATTATGGGACTACCTGAAAGCCATGATCAAAAAAAGAGCCTAGACATCATCTTTCATGAAATTATCAAGAAAAACTGCCCTGATATTCTAGAACCAGAGGGCAAAGTAAATATAGAAAGAATCCACCAATCACCACCAGAAAGAGATCCAAAAAGAGAAACTCCTAGGAACATTGTGGCCAAATTCCAGAGTTCTCTGGTCAAGGAGAAAATATCACAAGTTAGCTAGAAAGAAACAATTCAAGTATTGTGGAAATACAGTCAGGATAACACAAGATCTAGCAGCTTCTACATTAAGGCACAGAAGGGCATGGAATATGATATTCCAGAAGTCAAAGGAACTAGGACTAAAACCAAGAATCACCTACCCAGCAAAACTGAGTATAATACTTCAGGGGGAAATATGGTCTTTCAATGAAATAGAGGACTTTCAAGCATTCTTGATGAAAAGACCAGAGCTGAAAAGAAAATTTGACCTTCAAACACAAGAATGAAGAGAAGCATGAAAAGGTAAACAGCAATGAGAAGTCATAAGGGACTTACTAAAGTTGAACTGTTTACATTCCTACATGGAAAGACAATATTTGTAACTCTTGAAACTTTTCAGTATCTGGGTAGTTGGTGGGATTACACACACACACATGTTCACACACACACACAGAGCACAGAGTGAATTGAATAGTATAGGATCATATCTTAAAAAAATGAAGGTAAACGGTGAGAGAGAAATATATTGGGAGGAGAGAGAAATGGAATGGGGCAAATTATCTTTCATAGAAGAGGCAGGCAGGAGACTTTTTAGTGGAGTTAAAAACATGATGTTTACTTGCATCACATTCGACTAAATAAAGGAATAAAATGCACACTCATTTTGGTATGAAAACCTATCTTACAATACAGGAAAGTGAGGGAGAAGGGGATAAGCAGGGGGGGATGATGGAAGGGAGGGCAATGGGAGGAGGGAGCAATTTGAAGTCAACATTCTTGGGGAGGGACAGGATCAAAAGAGAGAATAGAAACAATGGGGGGCAGGATAGGATGGAGGGAAATATAATTAGTCTTACACAACACAACTATACATTTGCAAAACTACACAGATATGGTCTATATTGAATTACCTGCCTTCCCAAAGGGAATGGGTGGGGAAGGAGGGATGAAGAGAAGTTGCAAGTCAAAGTTGTAGGAACAACTGTTGAGTATTGTTCTTACTACTAGGAAATAAGAAATACAGGTAATGGGGTATAGAAAGTTATCTGGCCCTACAGGACAAAAGAGAAGATGGGGATAAGGGAAGGGAGGGATGTTAGAAGAGAGGGCAGATCACTGATAGGGGCAATTAGAATCCTTGGTGTATTGGGGTGGGGGAGAAGAGAAATGGAGAGAAAATTTGGAACCCAAAATTTTGTGAAAATGAATGTTAAAAGTTAAATAAATAAATAAATACATAAATACATAAAAAAAAAAAAAAGAAAACAACAGGGCATAGACCAATGCCTGACCCCATACACAAGAATGAAGTCCAAATGGATACATGATCTATAAAGAGTGATACCCTAAACAAATTAGGGGAGAAAGGAATAGTGTATTTGTCAGATTTATGGAGAAATTTACGACCCAACAAGACATAGAGAACATTATGAAGTGCAAAATGTATAATTTTGATTACATAAAATTGAAAAGGTTTTGCACAAACAGACCCAATGCAACCAAGATTAGGAGGGAAGCAGAAAACTGGGAAAGAATTTTTGCAACTAGCATCTGTGATAAAGGCCTCATTTCTCAAATATATAGAGAACTGAGTCAAATGTACAAGAATAAAAGTCATTCCCCAACTGATAAATGGTCAAAAGATATGAACAGGGAATTTTCAGAGGAAGAAATTAAAGCTATCTATAATCATATGAAAAAATGCTCTAAATCACTATTGATTCGAGAGACACAAATCAAAACAGCTTTGAGGTACCACATCACACCTATCAGATTGGCTAACATGACAAAACAAGAAGATGATAAATGTTGGAGAAGATGTGGGAGAATTGGAACTCTAATTCATTGTTGGTGGAGCTGTGAGCTGATACAACTATTCTGGAGAGCAATTTGGAACTATGCTCAAAGGGCTACAAAAATGTACATGTACTTTAACCCAGCAAAACCGCTTCTAGGACTGTATCCCCAAAAGATTATAAAAATGGGAAAGTGTCCCACATGTACAAAAATATTTATAGCAGCTCTCTTTGTGGTGACTAAGAACTGGAAATCAAGGGGATGCCCATCAACTGGGGAATGACTGAATAAGTTGTGGTTAGTCTATTTTTTAGGTATTATTTTCTTCAGCATTTTTGGGTCCCCTTTAGCAAGCTATTGATTCGTTTTTCATGATTTTTTTACATCACTTTCATTTCTTTTCCCAGTTTTTCTCTATTTCTCCTACTTGATTTTCAAAATCTTTCTTCAGCTCTTCCATGGCCTGAGAGCAATTCATATTTTTTTTGGACGCTTTGGATATAGGAGCTTTGTCTTTCTCTGTTTGTATATTTTGGTCTTCCTTGTCACCAAAATAAGATTCTATGGTCTAATTCTTTTTCATTTTTTGCTCATTTCCCCAGTCATTTACTTGACTTTTGAGTTCTTTGTCAAGATAGTTCTTTGCTTCCAGTGGGAGTGGGTTGTACTGTCAGCCACTTGATCCCCTGATTATCTGTGGGCCTAGAGCTCCAGAAACAGCCACTGCTGCTGCCCCTGCTGCTGCTATAGCTCCTCCACCCCCTCTGCCACCCTAAGGCTGGGGCTGGACCACTGGACTTTCCACACAGGTTTTTTCCACTGACCTTCCAATTTGTCCTCGGCATTTTGGGATTGTGAAGTCTGGAAACCACCACAGGTGCCAGAGATTTGGTCCCCTGAGGTCTGCTTAGTTCTTGTCTGTGCCGGTATAGCCCACGCTGGACTACGCTCTGCTCCCAGAGAGGCATTAGACACCTTGACTTGGGCTGGAGATTTGCTTCTTCACACTGTCATTCTGTGAGTTCTGCAGTTCCAGAATTTGTTTATAGTCATTTTTACAGATATTTGACTGGGCTTGGGGGAGAGCTCTAGCAAGTCTCTGCTTCTGCTCCACCATCTTGGCTCCACCCCTACAAACATGTTTTCAAAAATACTCTTGTTAGTGGTTGTTGTCCTTCATTCTCACAACAACCAAGATGACATCATTATATTAGAGTCAAGTTATAGTGTAGCTGACTATGCCTGCTCAGAACAATATGAGCTCAGAATACTCTACTTCAGGACTGGCACAAATAGTCCATGTGAACATTTGGAGTGGATTCTCTAAATTTGAGCATCTCACATTTCTTTTGGGCTACTTCAATTCTGAAAGAGCACAGCACTTTCTCTGATGAAGACATGACATTCTGGGCAGTCCTTTGCCAATGTCTCCCATGACATGCAATCAGTTCCAAAGTTCTTAAGAGAGACCCTGTGAGTGTCTTTGTATCACTTCTTCTGACCACCATGTGAGCACCTGTGTTATATGAGTTTTCCATAAAAGTCTTTCAGGCAAGCATACATTTGGCATTTGAACAATGTGGCCAGCCCATCAGAACTGCATTCTGTATTAGTAGATAGAGTTTGAATGCTTGACAGTTTAGCTCAAGAAAGGACCTCAGTGCGGGTATGCTATCCAGGTTTCATAGGCATACAACAAAATGTCAGCACAATGGCTCTGTAGACCTTCAGTCTGGTAATTAAACATCTCTTCTCTCCCACACTTTCCCTTCAGAGCCTCCCAAATACTGAGCTAGCTCTTGGCAAAGCATGTCTCAACTTTATTATCAATGTGTACATCCCTAAGATGTATATATTTTCATGTGTACATTATTATCAGCATATCAGTACATTATTATCAGCATGTCAAGTTAAGTGAACTTATCCACAGTATTCAAAATTTCTCAATTTGCTGCAACCAAATGGTTCCACGTATGGATGGTGTGGTGCAGGCTGAAGAAAACCCTGTGTTAATTGTTAGGCTAAAATTAGCACAAACAGCAGAGAATTGATGCATATTTTCTGGCATCTCAGCTTCAGAGGCTGCATTGAGTGCACAAACATCTGAAAGCAAACAAAATCATACAACAACTCTTCCTCCACTTTAGTCTTGACTTGTAGCCTTTTTAAGTTGAAAAATTTACCATCAGTGTGGTAGTTGACCTTGATGCCATGTTCATTCTCATTGAAGACATTTGACAACATGGCTGATAACATCATGCCAAAAAGCATGGCAGCAAGCAGATGACCTTGTTTCACTCATTGGTGACTAGGAAAGCATGAGAGCACTACCTATTATCCAGAACCCAGGCAAGCATATTGTCATAAAATTGACATACAATACTAAAGAACTTCTCTAGACAACCAACTTTTAACATAATTTTCCATAAACCTTTACAAGTGACAATACTCAAGGCCTTGGTCAGATCTATAAACATTGTGTAAAGACTTTCATTCTGTTGCCATTTCTCCTGGAGTTGTCAGGCAGCAAACACCATATTGATCATTCCCCAACCCTTTCTGAAGCCACACTGTGTCTCAGGCAGATGACACATCCAGATGAAGGACCAGCCTAGGAAGACTCTGGCAAGAATCTTGCCAGAAATGCCTAAGAGAGAGAAAGAAACCCCCCACCACCACCACCTCTGATTGTCATAGGAAAATCTACTTCCTTTAATTTTATAGAGATGACAATGGTAGTGTCCTTGAACTCCTGGGGGACAACCACCTTTTGCCATATAACCCAGAAAATTTCAGTCACCTTTTGAGCAATGGATCCCCCACCTTGTAAATCTCAGTTGGAATAGAATTGGCACAAGGTGCTTTGCCACAGGAGCCTAACAGCATTCAAAAAACTCTTCTTTGGTTGGTAATTTGTCTACAGGGGTTGATTTCAGCTTGAAGTAGCCAGTCAATGGCTTCAACATTTACTGATGATGGTCTGTTGAGAATACTGTGGAAATGTTCAGCCTATCTCTCCAGGATCATGACCATACCACTCAATGTGGTTCCATCAGCACTGAGTAGTTGAAATGCACCATGTCTTTGGCCCATAAATAACCTTCAGGGTAGCATAAAAACACTTGGGATTGTTATTATCGGCATAAAACTGGGGTGCCTGCATGCAGGATTGTGACTACAACTCCCAGTGTACCTTTACCTGCTGCTTCATCACTAGCTGTTGCCACAGGACTTTGAGATAGATATAATGGTAAAATGGTATGGGTGACATCTTTTCATTCATGCATAAGTCAGATTTAAGTGAGGCAGAGTTACATGAAGTCATTGGCCTTGCTATCTCTTCCAGAGTTATCACAGTCCAGTGGCAGGACAGAATCAAGACAACTGATGATGGCTAAAGATGCAGTGGATGACCTTCACATCTTGGATGTCTAACAAAGCTCTAAGTGCTCCACAGCACTTGCTTTACCTGCTTTCATGGCTATTAGGACAAACCATTCTCATCAGCCCATTCCACCAGGAGGAGCCTTCATATGCTTGGGGTAGACACCCTCCTACCTCACCAATAGGTTTGAAACCCCTCAGCCACCTTAGCCCATCTGCCAAAACAATTTACTGAGTTATGGCCACCGAGCATGTTACAGCTTCTTGAAGCCACATGTTAGAGTTAGGTGGATCGGGTTGGAAGGCAGCCCTGAAAAGGGTTCAGCAGACCTCACACCAGAAGGACTAGTTTTCTCTGAATACAATCTATACCCCTATGTCCTTCCTTTGCTATGACTAAATAAAATTCTTTCTGAAACGCAAATTAAAACAACTCAGATGCAATTTCACACCTATCAGACCGGCAAAGTAGACAGAAAAGGAAAGTAGGAAATGCTGGAGGAGCTGTGGGAAAATAGGTATACTAATGAACTGTTGATAGAATTGTGAACAGATTCAACCATCCTAGAAAACAATTTAGAAGCCCAAAAAGCTATTATGTGCAATAGTATCTGCAATATATGTATATTCCTTTTGACCCAGTGATACTACTTCAAGGTCTATACCCCAGAGAGATCAAAAAAAAAGGAAAAGGATCCATATGTACAAAAATATTTATACCTGTTCTTTTTGTGGTGGCAAAGAATTGGAAACTGTGGGTACACCCATCAATTGGGGAATAGCTGAATAAGTTATGATATATGAATGTGATGGATTACTGTTGTGCTATAAATGATGAAGAGTATGGTTTCAGAGAAACCTAGAAAGTCTCATATGAACTGATATAAAGCAAAGTGAAACAGGAGAACAATTTACATAATAACAACCATGCTGTAAAGACAAACAACTTTGAAAGACTTAGGAATTCTGATCAATACAATGACCAGCCATAATTCCAGTGGACTCATTTTGAAACATGCTACCCACTTCCAGACGGGGAGGTGATGTACTCAGAATGCAAACTGAAACAGACAGAAAGAGACACAGCCAAGGCAAGAATTTCTTTTGTTTGACTATCTATGTTTTTAATGAGTTTTCTTTTTCTTGATCTCTCTGTGTGGTATAGGGGAAGGGTGGGAAAGAAAGAATGCAAACTTAAAAATAAACTAAAATGCAATTTAAAATAAATTTTGAACACTGTTTATAGTCATATGATTTATTATGTTTCTTGATTTCCTAATGTTGAACCATTTTTACATTGCTGCTATAAAATTCAACCTGGTCATAGTAAATAATTAATTGAAAATATTGCTTTAAACTCTTTGCTAAGTTTATTTGATGTTTTTCATTAATATTCATTGCTGATATTGATTTATTTTTTTCTGTTTTGTCTCTCTCATTTTGGGGATCAGAATCATATTTGTCCTATAAAAGGAATTCAGTAGGTTGCTTTATTTCTCTATTTTTAAACAGTTATTTGTATTTTCAATGTTTGATAGAATTCATTTATAAATCTATGTGGGCCTTGGTGTTTGTTTTTTATTTTTATGAGAGTTCATTTATGCTTTGATTGATTTCTATTTCTAAAATTGAGTTAGTTAAATTCTAAATTTCTTGTTTTGTTATGTCAACCTAAACCAAAAGCTTAGTCTAAAGAAACAAATAGAATCAGATTCTTCTCCTTAACTAGTAGTTTGATCAAAGAGAATGGAGTTCACCCTTTACTAGAGGTTTGCTCAAAACAACAAACATAATCAGGTTGTACATGTGCTACACATGCTATTTGTTCTCTTTAGGCCAGAGAATCACGCATGTGTGGGAGGTCAAACCAATTCTGAGCTTAAAGAAAAAGCCAGCAGATAGAGACTTTTATTCCTTTAAAGCAATCCCCGCTTCCTTCCTGACTCAAGATGCCTGTGTCAACCAAAATCATAGTCTCCATATGTGTTAGCTATAATATGAAAAAGGAATTTATTAATAGGATAGATTATAAAACAATTAGATGAGAGGTGCCAAAGTGTCAACTGAAATTATAATTCCAGGATGTCTGTTTCTTCTATCATAAATGTGACATAATATAATGTAACAGAATGGTACTCATAAACACAGGAAAAAGGGATGCCATCATCAAGATAGTCACTAATGAGGGAGAGTCATAAAACAATAAGATAAGGAAGATATCTGGTGAGTGAGGTCCTTGGAAGAAGAATGTTCCTAGTCAGAAGGAGAACTTGGGTTTACTCACAGAGCAAATTAAGACATATTGATTATGCCAATCAGGTTGCTTTTTCTGATCGCTTAGTCTAGGTTTTGGGGTTTTTCAGGCGATGGGGGGAAGGGACCTCAAATGATCTCAAATAATCATCAATTAGTATATTTTATATTTTTTTAAATATTCAGCCATTTTGTTTATATTTTTAGTTCTGTTGGCATACAATTGGGTATAATGGTGTCTGATATTATTAGCTTCTTAAATAAATTTGTCATTTATTTTACATGCATTTATAATCTGTCCTCCCCATTGCTCCCTCAGTTGAATAACAATAATAATAAAAAATAATAAAAACCCTCACCACAAACATGCATAGTTCAGCAAAACAAATTCCCACATTGGTCATACCCAGAAATATATGACTTTTTCTGAATTTTAAATTCATTGCTTCTCTGGCAGGAAGTGGATAATATGTTTAATTTTCAGATTTCTGGACTAAGGATTATCTCTGTATTGAGTTTCAAGTGATTCTTTTAAATCCTTTCTACTCATAATGAATTTCTACCTTCTTATTTTTTTAATTTGCTAATTTAGCTTTCCTCTCTTTAAAAAAAAGTTAGATTTACTAGTCATGTCTACTTTATTGCTTTTTCCCTGAAAAAGACAGTTCTTAAGTCTAATTTCTCAGTTCAATTGTCTTTTCTTCCTTTGATTTTCATTGTTTTGCTTTTGTGCTTATCAGCAATACAGAAGAGGAATCAGAGGTTCAGTATACTTCCCAATAGTCTCATAACTGGCTAGTGACTGCGGTAGACTTTCAATCCAGGTTTTTCTTACCTCAAACCCAACACTCTGTCCACTTTACCACACTTACTCATTCCTTTGAGCTCATTAAATATGCTAACTTTTTGGTCATTGTTTTTGAATTTCAAAGAATCTCCAACTTGGATTTTCTCAAAAAGAATGCTTGGAAGAAATTATAAAAGTTCATTTTCCTACATAGGAATACACTTAAACTTGGGGGAAAAGTTATTTCTGTATGCAAACCATTTTCTCTTGCTTTTCAGAAGGACTAGAGGAAGGAGTTCAATGATGAGGCCCCAACCAGGATTAGCTCTGTAAACTATAAAATCTCTGTAAAATAAGAGAAAAAAGGGAAAGCACTAGGGGATTGGGACTTCCCTACTCAGTAGCAGCTATCATTCTAGTCTCCTCCCCCAATATCTCATCTTGTTAGCATAATGCCTGGTCCTTTCCTCCCAGGTCAATGGAGCTCTCAGATCTATCCCAGCACAATGGCTCTGTAGACCTTCAGTTTAGCAGTTAGTCTCAGAGCCTCCCAAATACTACCTTTGGCAATTGAACCACCAATGCAATATGAGCAGCTGCTATGAATATATATATATATATATATATATATATATATATATATATATATGGTCAAATCATACAGTATAATAAACACTCTATTCAAAACTAAACCTTATTCAAGAAACTAAGGCATTCACAAGATAATATCAGAATCCATAACAACATAACAACTTACAACCAGGGTGACCACATGGTCTTAAACAGACACAAAAGTATATGACATTGCATCCCCCATCTTATACTTGTTTATATAATCAGGGGATCCCAGGCCACGGTCTTAACCACTTAACACAGCATATCCCCAGGGATAGCAGAAAAAACAACACACTTCATTCCAGATCACAGTAGGTTACAATCTCCTCAATTCAAGTAGAGTATCCAAGTAAAGTCCTCTTAGGGATGTGTACTTCTCCCCACACCACATTGCAGGCTCCTATCTGGCACTCTCAGGTACACGCATGCTCAAATGAGCCAAAGAGGCCAAGTTCTAATACTGCTCCAGTCCCCGCCCACAACCTTCAAGTCCTGAGGGGTGGGGTAAGCCAACAGGATGGTTTGCTGGGGGCCATGGCACTTCCTCCCTCTCACCATAGACAATTCCACCTCTAGGTCCCAACCCATCTCAGGGGAATGTGGGAAGAAAGCATGTTCACTGCTCCTGCTCTGCTGCAAAGCCTTCATCTTGACTTGGGGCTGAGTCCTGAGCTCCTCAAGTCCAGGGGCTGACCACACCTGGCTCCTGCCTGGCTTTACACACAGGCAGCTCTCTACTCCTGCTTCATGTCTCACCTCACAGTGGAAGGGACTGCTCCATTCCAAGCTCTCCCTACTTCTGTCTGGGTCCACATACAGCAGGCTCCAGGGGCTCCTACCCCCAGTTTTTCTCTTGGATCTGCACCACCCCAACTCTGGGGCAGCTTGTCCTCCCCTAGCCTTTCATGGGGAGAGGCTGCTCCAGTCTAGGCTCTGGGCACAGCAAAATAATAGAAGGTATCCAATAGACAGGGCTCCAACTGTCTTAACAGAGTAATACATCCCCAGACTGAGACAGCACCAATATCTGGGTTCACAAAGCCAGGGCCTCTTAACAATAGCTACCCAGAGTATCATCCAGGAAATCAAAAAGACCTCAGGTAAAACATTCTTCCCATGAATGAGCCCCAAGGCAATATCTCACCTCAGAATATAGGCTCAGAGCCAGAAGGCACCAAAGCCCATTTGGCTGAGCACAAAAACCTAAGTGACTCGGCACCTGATGTGCTACAGTTATGAATTACCAGGGTTCAGAGGAGATTAATCCTTCAGATGTTTACAATTTAGCATGAACCTAGAAAACTATACTCCAAGAAAAAAAACAACAAAAATCCCACCCTGCTGGCACTCGCAGCAATGCATGTGTCAACCTCATTATCAGTGTGTACATCCCTAGAAAGTATTACTGTCAAGGTAAGTGAACTTGTCCACAGTATTCAAAATTTCTCCATTTGCTGTAACCCATCGTTCCACTATGGATGATGTAGTTCTGGGTAGTGGAGATCTACGTTTTCTTGGTGTTAATTGTCAGGCCAAAATTAGCATAAACAGCAGAGAATCAATCCATTCTTTGTTGCATTTCAGTTTCAAAGCCTGGGGAGCAAATGCACTCAATGCAGAGGATGGAGTTAAGAGCTCTGACTAGGATGTAAGAATTTCCCAGTGTAATGGGAAAAGGTATGATTAGTCCTGGCTGGACATATTGAATTTGGAGAGCTTATGGATCTTCCCTATTCCACCAACAACCATACTTTGCCTAAAAAAAAATAATAAAAACCTAATTGTTAAAAACCTCCTGTGACTCTTAAATCAATTGCCTTTTTTGAGTGTCAAGAAATGGCTCATTACCAATCTTTTCTCTTAATTCTGAATGTTTTGAAATCCATTTTTCTAAAGTCTAGGGTACCGGTCAAGCTATGCTCAGCCTTCACCTTGTCATCTATTTCAAAATCACACTTTCCCTTTTTATAAGTTTAGTTTGTCTGCATCAACAACAAAATAATCAAAGGTTGAACTTTTTCCCCATGGATACAATATGGGGAACAGGACTAGAAAAAGCTGGTCTTAAGAAGTCTTTTAACATCAACCCAAAGAAAGGCTTTCTCATAATGAATGAGTTCAGAATTTGGTATCCAAGCTATGAAATTATGAAGCACATAAATGTCATGTTTATGGAATAAAATGTCATTCTATTTTAACACACTAGCTCAACTTATGATAAAGCACAAATATTTATAATGGAATAATCAATCAAATGTATCACTGATGGTAAATTAGTGAGGATATAAAATTCATGCATGACTTTATTATATGTATATATATTCAGTAGAAAGTAAATATATTGACTCCTTTCACTTAAAGACTGCTCACAAGCTATAACTGGAAGTGATGTTGGAAACAAACAATACAAGAAAGATGATCACAAGCAAAAACGACACATATGAAATAAATGGAAATTCATTTTCGGAAGAAGGAAATTTTTAGCACTCTACAAAATAAAATTATTAAATGGTATTTTACCACAAGGATTGAAAATAATTATAAGATAAGGGTTTTGTAAGGTTTTTCGATTAGCAGCTCAAAGTATATGAATATCAATGTTGCCTAAGTAAAAATGGAGTTTCACGGTAGGGATGTAAAAGAGTATATCTTTCATCAGCAGCTTGGGTTCTTTAAGCAGACTTCTGTGGATAGTGATTTGAAAGGATTCTTTTCTACTTTTCCTCCATTTGATTTAGTTCAGGTTTAGTCACAGGAAGGTGAGGAATTTATTGTCATTGTGAGAATCATTGCTGTCCAATGTAATAAATGGACAAATGATAAGTTGGCACAACAGTGCCTTGAACACAGAATACCAATGTGGAGGAGCTGTGATTTCAGCAGTTCAAATTAAGGAACTCAAAGTGTGAATCTATGAACTGCAACCTGTCTAGCACTTGGTTACAGGGAATTCATGCCCTGAGGAATTTCATAAAGCACATAAAGCTTAAATGATTTGCTAGGGATCACATAGTTAGTAAAGGGAAATCAGGTTTTCCAAAATCTAAGCCTCATTCCCCATCCCCAGCTGCTCACTCCCACAACTCTGCCCTCCAAATGACCCACTCCAGATCTACCAGCTCCTACTACTGTGCTCTCTGAAGAATTAACACACTTGCTTTCATTATGAATCTTTTCCTTTCTCCTCCTTCTAGGTTCTAATTCTCATTATATCTTGACTCTTTCCTGATTACACTGCAGTACTTGTTAACATTTTCACACACACCCTCAACTCACTGGTGGTGACAAGGTATTTGGAGCCTCCTTTGCTGCCAGTTGCTTATTTCCTGACTCTCCATCTATCAGCATGAATCAGAAATCTCTCCTCCTTTGAGGTTCACATTATTCCAATTGATTACCCAATCTAGATCCTAGGGGTTGTTCTCCATTGACATCCAGAAAACTTTCCTTCCTTCCTCAATGATTTTAGTGCCTTTCTCAAAGTCTTTTCTTTTCACCTGAAATACTTCCCTCATACCAAGGAACTTTAACATATATACTGATACTCTTTCAAGTACCCTCACTTCCCAGTCCTTCAGTCTTCTCAATTCTCATGACCACTTCAGCTACCCAGAGATGGTCACTACCTTGACCTTTCCATTACCTACAATTGTTCCATTTCCATGTTCATAAACTCTGAAATTCCTTCATCTGATCATAACCTTCTATCATTACATCTTTTGCTGCCATATTCATCCTCACCATCCAGTCAAGTATAGTTCAACTGTACACTATCCTTCGCACTTGAATCCTTTGCCCCCTTGTCCTGTCTGATAATACCTTGCCAAACCCCAACACTGGAATATTTCCACTTCCTTTTTATCTATTCAAGTATGTATTTTATGCTGAATAGAGCTGGAGAAATTCACAAATCCAGAGTGACTGAGTACACTACAAATTTATGTTACATAATCTTAACTAGGCCCTTACTGCAGCAAGGTAAACCCTTTAAACCTAACAGATTTTCACTCTCCCATTCAGCACAATAGATATTCAAAATCCTTTCATACCCTCCTTAAGCTTTCTACGGCACTTCCTTCCCCAACCCTTTCTGCTGAGGACCTCACTTCATGTTTCACTAAAGAACTGAAAGCATCTACACAGTATTCTCTCTCCTTTTCTTAACCTCACATCACTCAGACATCTCTCCTAACTATCACTTCCTTTACCACTATCTCATGGGAAGAGGTGGTCTTTCTCCTTTTGAAGGCAAACCCTTGTACATGTGCCTTTGATGTCCTTTTTAACTTTCTCCGGCAGATTGCCCCCTCTGTCATTACCATATTTTTTAATCTTCCATCTCTCCCCAATTACTGGCTTCTTTTCTGCTCCCTACAAACCAGTGGGAACAGATTAGATACACAACATACAGAAGGAAATTGATCTGGTAGTCTAGTACTTGATAAACATAAAGATTCCAGCTACTGAGATAAGGATTTGCTATTTGATTTAATAAAAATGCTGGGAAAATTGGATAACAATATGGAAGATATTAGATTTAGACTAACACCTTGCATTTTATACCAAGATAAGCTCCAAATGGATAAGTGATCTTAATATAAAAGGTCACATGATAAATAATTTATGGAAACATAGAAAAGTCTATCTACCAAATCTATGGATAGAAGGAAATTTCAGGGACAGGGAATAGAGAGGATCACAGAAAGTGGATAATTTTGAATAGATAAAATTAAAAAAATTTAGCATAAATAAATCCACTACAGCTAAGATTAAGAGGGATATATTGAGAAAAAAGTCTTTGCAGCAAGTTTTACTTCTCCCCAAGTACCCTGAGGGGAATGGAAAAGAGTAAGTATTTATTAAGCACCTACTATGTGTCAGTCACTAAGATAAGTGCTTTACAAATATTATTTCATTTGATCCTCTCAAAAACCCTAGGAGATAGGAACTATTATTCAAAGCATATTAGTTTTCACTTTCCTCCTACCTGTCTGACCATTGTTTCTCAGCCTTCTTTACTGGTCCCTATCCATATTACCATCTGGGCAACTAGATAGTGTAGCAGATAAAGTGCCAAACATTGTCAGAAAGACTTGAGTTCAAATCCTGACTAGCTGTGTGACCCTGGGCAAATCATTTAACTCTGTTAGCCTCAGTTTCCTCATCTGTAAAATGAGCTAGAGAATGAAATGGCAAACTTCTCCAGAATCTTTGCCAAGAAAACCCCAAATGGGGTCATGGAGAGTTGGATACAACTGAAAAATGACTCAAAAACATCAGCAATCCAGATAGGATGGTCTTACCAGTTTTCATGGATTAAATTTTCATCTCTATAAGGATGATTCCCAGACCTATATATCCATCTCTAATCTGTCTCCTGAGCTCTAGGCTTACATTTCCAATGTTCTCTTGTACATCTTGAACTGAGTGTCCTCTAGACATCTCAAACCCAACCCATACAATATAAATCTCATTTTCCCCTCTAGACACTAAACTCTTCCAAACTTCCCTATTACCTTGGTGTAACCTGGGCTCACAACTTTGTTGTCATCCTTGATTCCTCTCTCATACTCACTTCACATATGCAATCTGTTGCCAAGTTTTGTCATTTTATTCTCACAAGAAATCTATGTGTTCCTTTTTCTCTGCTCACACTGCTACCATCCCACAGCAAGCTCTCTTCACCTCACTCTTAAACTATTACCTCAAGTCTCTCCCTACTCAAGTCAATTTTCTAGCTGCCAAAGTAATTTTTCTAAACCATAGGCCACTCCTCTACCCACTCAATTAATTCCAGTAGCTCCCTATTAATTCCAGCATCAAATATAAAATCATCTGTTTACCTTTTACAGCCCTTCATAACTTGTCCTCTTTCTACCTTGTTTATACTTTATTGTTCGGTTATGTTTGACTCATTGTGTCTAATTTTTTGAGACCCTGTATGGGGTTTTCTAGGCAAAGATATTTGTTACTGTTCAATAATGTGTGACTCTCTCAAAGTCTGTCTAGGTTCACGTTTGTTGTTTCCAGTGTACTATCTATCCATCTCATCCTCTGCCCTCTCCTTTGCCTTTTGCCTTCAATCCTTCCCAACATCATGGGTTTTTCCAATAAGTCTCATCTTCTCATTATTTGGCCAAAGCATTTAAGCTTCAACTTCAGTATGTGACCTCCCAGTGAATAGTATGAATTCTTTAAGTATTGACTGATCCGATCTCCTTTAGGGAGAGACTTGCAGAAGTCTTCTCCAGCATCACAATTTCAAAGTGTTGTTTCTATAGCACTCAGCTTTTCTTATAGACCAACTCTCACATCCATACTTTGCTAGTGAAAAAATCTTAGCTTTGATTATATGGACTTTTGTCAGCAAGATGATGTCTCTGCCTTTTAGTATGCTATCTAAATTTACCATAATTTTTCTTCCAAGGAGTATCTTTTAATTTCATGGTTGAAGTCACTGTCTGTAGTGATCTTTGAGACCAAGAATATAAAATCTGACCCTGCTTCCATTTCTTCTTCTTCTATTTGCAAGGAAGTGATGGGAACAGTTGCCAATGTCTTAGTTTTTTTATATGAAGCTACAAGCCAGCTTTTACATTCTCCTCTTTCACCATCATCAAAATTCTTCTTAATTTGTCTTTCTTTCTCCAGCTCATTTTATAGATGAAGAAACTGAAACAAACAGTTAAGTATGTTGCCAGGGTCACATAGTTGGTAAGTGTCTGAGACAAGATTTGAACTCAGAACTGACTCCAGGCCTGGCACTCTATCCACTGTGCCGCCTAGCTGCCTTTGCTTCTCCTTTACCTCCCTTTATACAATCTTGGATACAGAAATACTGGCCTTATTATTCCTCTTTTGTTACATTTCATCTCCTGACTCTATCTCTTTTCACTTGCTGTGCCTATCCCTCTCCTCACCTCTTCCTCTTTGCTTCCCTAGTTTTCCAGCAAGACTCAGCTCAAATTCCACCTCCTGCAAAAGGCAGTTCTCTATCTTTCCCATTGCTAATGCCTTTCTTCTCTGATTATTTCACATTTACACTGTATATATTAGGTATGTGCACAGCTCTGCCCTCAAGAATTGGGGTCCTTTACCCCAATTCATTCTCTTCTCCACTCTCAGTGCACTCTGAAGCCCATAGATTGGGCAACAATAAGTCCCACCCAAGCTCCACTTAATGACAGTTCTCGGGACCCTCCTGGCTTAGAGTGATTATCAGTAGTGACTGTTTCCCATCCCTTCCAGCTTCAATTAGTTAATTTTTCTTTAGATCATTGAAGGCGCCATTCCCTGATTACTTCTTAAAGAGGTCTATTCACTGAATGGGGTTACCTCCCTCTAAGTGAGTACTTGAAAAAGCCTTAGCCTAAAAAGGCCAAGGTCTCCCATTGCATCCTGGGCCATCTCCAGTCATCCTGAAGACTATCTGGTCACTGGATCTAGATGACTCAGGAGGAGAAAGTGAGGCTGGTGACTGTACAGCTCTCCTTCACTCAAAAAAAAGTCAAATGCAAGTCATGTCATCATTTCTCTGATGTCCTGATTGAAAATGAAGGACGAACACAACAACAATAATAAATAGAAATCTTAAGGCAGAAGACCCAGGGTGCCCAGAAACTGCATAATACATGTTGACTGACTGGACGTAAACATTAACAGGAGAAAATTGATTCCTTGAAGATGCCAACTCAAACTCTAATCAATATTAATCAATTTCACATAACAGTAGTGATTATTTGTATATTTGACTCTGCAGCTGTGAGATGGAAATGGTAAGATCATTTGTGTAATCATCAGAAGCTAGCTAGAGGCCCTCCACCCTTGTTTTCCCATGTCATGGTGACCAAGCCCAGTGTGATGGAAGTTACCCAATTACATAGAAAGTCCCCCAACTATTTTTGTACCTCTGAACCATTCTGTCTTGCCCAATATGAGCAGGTGTCCATTTTATGACCATTTGATGACCACCTAGTCAGTGGAGATATTTCTGGCTTTGCCCAACTTGTGACCCCACTGCTCTATTGTTTGCTTATTTTAGTCTATGCATCGTATGTCAACCAATGGAATTATTTGACACAGCTGTTCTTGAATATTTAGATATCTAACCCTATAAAAATAAAGCCCTGGGAGGAGGAGGCATGTCAGATCCTGAGGAAGATCTGAGGTCCACTTCATTAGAGGGGACCATGGATCCTTTAACAAAGTGCCATTGGCTCACAGCTCTGCCTCAGTCTCTCTTATTGTAGATTGAATAATTTTTATCCCCACACTTGACTATCTCTTGAGAACTCTTTCAGTTTCTTTATTTACATATTCTCAATGTATAAAATATACCTATACGAATGACAAATGATGCCATACATAGCATCAAACTATTATAAAAACCAATTAAAATAATGTAGTATATTGTGGCATTGTGGTGCTAGGAGCTTTGAAAAGATTGGCTTTAAAATATTAATATTAAAATTAAAACCCTACCTCCTGCAGGAAGCCTTTCCCAACCTCTATTAAAACTTTCCCTTTCTTAATTATTTACTTATTCCAAATGTAGTTTGTATTTTTCTGCTTGTTGTCTCTCCCATTAAATTGTAAGGTCCTTGAGGGTGAGAACTATCTTTTGCCTCTTTTTTGTATCCCTAGTACTTGGCTCAGTTCTTGACACATAGTAGGCACTGAAAATTGTTTACTGTTTATGATAATGATTGGTTAATCCACTATAGGGTACTAATTTGCAAATTATGCAATTTAATACATTTTAGACTGTAGTTAGACAATGAATTTGGCTCAGAGTCAAATAAAAGAAAAAGAACAGATTGGATTGCATTTGAGAAATTTATGACTCCAGACTTCTCCCTAAAAAAAAAAGACCCATGTTTTTAACACAAAAATTCTTTTGGTGATGTCATATAGTGAGAATCAGAATTTAAGTTGTAGGGTACCCAAAGGATAAGAAAACATACTGCTTTTATTATAAATAAACATCTACCTAAAAGAATGTAAAGGATTTTTCCAAGAAGATATATATTAGAGGAGGAAAACCAATGGATAGCCCATGTGCTCCAGTAATACTTTCCCAATATTATGAGATCTAGGGGAAGGCTCCCAGCACATTTTATGAACCCCTTACAGAGGATTATGAGAGTATATGAATGAAAAGATGCAAATGTGTTTTCTCTGTACTGTTGGAAGGAGTACCCTCACTGATGAGATCACAGGCCTACAAACTATTGAAATAAAAATTAACTATTTTCCCTTTAGTATTGAGTACTGATAGTACTTAAGTCAAAATTTTATTGGGTTATTTTTGCTGATATCCCATGTTCAGTGGATGAAATTCTGGATTCCACATCATTCTTCTCTTCAATAATTCAGTGTAGTATTTCTCAGAGCGGGAGTCCTCTAAATCATAGGACTTAAGAATTAGAATGGACAGAAATTATCTAATTCAACCTTATTTTACAGATGAGAAAACATTTTATAAATAAAGTTCTGAGAGACTCCCAAGGTCATATAAGTGGCAGGGCCAGGATACGAACCCAGGTCTTCTAATACTTGGCAAATCTGACAGATGATATTCGACAAAATTTTTCATGCTATTCTTGTAGAAAAGTTGGAGAATTGCTAGCAAGATGATAGAAAACTTTGACATGTAGGGAACTGACCAAAAAAATCAGACTAAAAAAATGAGTCATTAATGGGTAGAATGTCTATCTGGAAGGAGGTCACCAAAGAAACAACAAAGAATTTATTTTTTGTCCCCCTGTGTTCAACTGAAGTCACTTAATTGACTTTGAAGATAATTGAAATCAGGAGTTCTTAACATTTTTGGTAGATTCCTTTGGCAGCCTAGTGAAGTCGATCATCCCTTTTCAGAACAATGTTTTTAAATGTATAAAAATAAAATACAAAGAATTACAAAGGAAATCAATTCTATTGAAATATAATTATGAAAAGTTTTAAAAAAACAAGAAGTATATGGATTTCAAGTTAAGAATCTCTTAATCAGAAGGTTAAGCAAAATGACAGAATGAATCAGTTGGTGAGACAATTTGGTGAATAGAAGGTTTGACTGTGGCTGCAGTCTTGAGATAAGGGAAAGGAATTTGAATGGAGTTGTCAGATTATTAAGAAGTAATAACTGCCTGTAAAACATTTTAACTGGGTCTTTCAGAGGTAGATGTGAACACTCAGAAGTAATTTCAAGAAACAAAGTTGAAAATCTCAACCATCATGTAGGGTGGAGGAAATTGTGCATTGACTTGTGAGATGTTTGCATTTCTGCTTGAGCCAAGTGACTGTTATTTATGCTCCTAGTGTAGGCCTATATATTTCCTGGAGAAAAAGTTGAAAGGACTCAAAGAATACTTCTCCACACTCCAGGTTGTTAGAGACACTGAAAGTTTCCTAAAGGAAACAGAAGCAAGGCTTAAACAAAGGAGAGGAGAGGGGCATGTGAAAAAGGACATAAAGTGGAAAGGAGAACTGATTGTTGTCAAGATGATGAAAAACAGGGTGCATGGCCTTCACCAGACTGCCAAAGAGTCTATTACAAAAAATGGGTGAGGGTTTAAGAACTTCTGCCCTGATTGCCCCCAAATCTTTTCTTACTTACCTTTCTCGTCATCTACCTCTCCTTATATTTGAATCTACCTCTTTAGGTTTTACTTTAAGCCTCCTTGAGCTTCATTAATCATTTCATAACTTCCTAAATTGTCCTTAATCCTACTTCTCTTGTAACCCAGAGGCAGAATCTGGATCAGTTATGGCTTGGAGACTGTGCTTCAAATTTTCCTCAGTTTCCTCCAAATTTGGCTAATTTTCTCCATCCCAAATTCAACCTCTGACCTACTTCATTACCAGACCTGTCCAATTCACCTATACCATTGTCTTCTTTTTCTTATTTGGCTGAAGTCCTTCTCTCTCCTCTCTCATTCCTTCTTCCACAATCTTCTCCCATGGAATCTGGAAGTAGGATTCAGTAATAAAGTCAAAGACAGAGGAGAAGTTCCCATGTATGCAAAAAATATTTATAGTAGTACTTCTCTGTAGTAGCAAAGGACTGGAAACAAAATGAATACCTATTGGTCATATTAGGGCTGGAGGAAAAACTGCAGTAAATAAATGTAATGGAATATTATTGTGCAGTAAGAAATGGTGAAGATTAGTTTAGAGGGATCTAGAAAAACTTGTATGAGTTGATAGAGTAAAGTAAGCAGAATCAGAGGAACAATTTATACAATAACTATCATAATGTAAAGAAAAACAATTTTGAAATTAGGTGACTGAGGGGGAGAATGTTTCCCTCTTCTCAGCAGAGGTAGTGGAATTTAGACTCTGAATGAAACATACATTGTCCCAGCATTTAGCAAAGTGCCTACCTAGCCCAGAGTAAGCACTTAAAAAATTGCTTGTAGATTGATTATCAGACCTGGTCAGTGTGCTGATTTATTTGGCTTAACTGTAGCCTTTTACTACAAAGGAGATTTTTATTGGGAAGAGGAAAAAGGAGGAAAGAGTTGTTAAAAATGAGAGAGAAGAGAAAGAAAGGGTTTCAATAAAACATTTTTTTCAAAAAGGTACAGATACCATGCTTATTATATTTACACATTGCATGAAGCTAGATGAGCTAGCTAACATAGTAGTTAATATAGTCAAGTTCCAAAAGGATCTTGATAGACTAAATTGATGGATTGGACCTAGTAAGATGACATTTAACAGGAATAAATGTAAATTTAGTAGGTAAAAGAAATAAAGAGATCTTAAGCCACATTTAGAGGGCAAAAGTTTTATCCCTGAAACACCATTCACCACTTCCCCCCAACTCCTGGAACAGAGGAGCAGTGGATATAGTCCACTGCCCCCTGATGGCTTTTCCTAAGTCTCTGCATTCTTAAAAAAAAACCTTCAATAGACCTTAACACTTGAATTTTCATCTTATTTCCCTTCTCCCTTCTCAGACAAAATTCCTTGAAAAATTCTATACAATCCTCTATTTCCTGTCTCTCATTAACTCCTCAATACCACCACTTGGATTGTGAATGTTTTGTTTCATCTGACAACTGCTACTATCCCTAGTTATTTATACTATGTCTGTCCATTAAAATGTATGCTCCATGAGAACAAGGACTGGTTTTTTTCCCCCTTTGTATCCCTTGCATGTAGCACAATTTCTAACACAACCAAAATTCTTCCTCTGTCTGCTCTGGAGAGAGAGAGAGCGGAGAGAAAGAGGGGGGAGGGAGAATCTAGATTCTGGGAAGGATTTTTTTGAAATTGGCTTGGAATCAGTCAGTAAATTGACATGAATAATTGAATTTTGACTGGTCTAATCTAAAATTAATTTATTTCCTAAAAAGAGAGTATCTGTATTGCTCTATCTGTTCTGTATTTGTCTGTGTGTTTGTGAAGTGTTAGGCAGCCATTGCAGCCAGCCCGAGGACTTTCCCTTGGAATTCTGCTATCTCTTAATCTTCCCCTCTCCTTCCCTCCCTGGTTATAGACAGAGGAAGAAATATATAGCCAGCATTACTTCATACTTCCATGTGACCATATGCTCCATGTGTTAGGTCTTCTGAAAGGTTTTGTAGTTGTATTGTATCTTCCGAAAGAATACTCAGAGGATTATTCATCCCCTCCCTGGTACTGAGCACTCACTCCCCTCTTAGGACTTATGCTCCGAAAGTCCTGGAAGGGCTGGTTGTGCCTAAGATCCCAATGTACACAAGGCAGTACTTAGCCACTGATTATCCTGCTGTTGTTCAGGTCTCTGACTTACACTACCTCTGGCTGTTCAATCCATTATTTTTGCTGCATTCCTAAGTTCACAAAAATTCCAAACAGTCCCAAAGAAGTTAGCAGTCAGAACTGGGGAACTGAGGTATTGAGGCCACTGAAAAAGCAATGCGAGTGCTCCCATTCTCCACAAGCAAGATTCCATCCTAAATTTTCTGATACTAAAGATCCTGCTACAAGCCCCCAAGAATTATTAGAAGAGAGCCTAACAAGCCCCCAACAGTGAGAAACATGCTCACCTTAAATAAAGAACAATACCTGTTGTGAAATCAGGAAAGCCTTTATTAATCTTTACATCCATTCCCCCTGAATGGATGGGTAGCCTCCCCCAGTAAGATTACAGGAAGACTACAACATGTGCAGGAAGACGTTGCTTCTTATATTGTTTTCTGAACTTTGGATCTCCCATGACACTGACCATGTGACTCCATGTTCTCCTCTCTGATAGGACCTTCCTCAAACAGCAACTTGGGCCTGTGCCTTAGTTTCTGACCTCTAGCCTGTCCATGCTAGGTCACAACCCTTATCACCCAGGAATATGGACAACAGAACTTTCTTACTTCCCACATATCTATCTATATCTATATAAAAAATAAGGGTATAATGAGGGTATAACAGGATGGTCACAAAACCCAGTAGAAAGTGATAGAAAGAGAAATCTCATGTAAAATAACTACAAAATATACAAAAGACTTAGTATTCTAACTACCAAGAAACACACAGATACAATACAACTACAAAACCTAAGGAAATATAGATCTAAATAATTGGAGAAATATTAATTTCTTATGGGTAGGTAACTTTACAGAGCTAGAAAAAAATAACAAAATTCATATGGAGGAAGAAAAAGTAAAAAAATCAAGGAAAATGATGAAAAAAAGTGAGAAGGAAAGGGGTCTAGCAGTACCAGATTTTAATCTATGTTATAAAGCAGTAATCATCAAAATAATTTGGTACTGGTTAAATAAACAGAGAATTTGATCATAGTAGCAGATTAGGTACATATCATACCAAAGTAAACCTATTTCAATAAACCCCAAGACCCCCAATTGCTAGGGTGAAGACATTATCCAACAAACACTGCTGGGAATACTGGACAGAAGATTGGTAGAAATCAGGTTGATACAAACACCTTATACCTTATGGCAAGAGAATTTCTAAATAGACAGATGATCCAGCCATGAAAAGTTATATCATAAACAAATTAGAGCAGCAGTTCTCAAATTTTTTGGCCTCTGTAATGTTAATAGAATAGAAAGATCTTCCCCACCCATTAATAGACCTAACGCATGGAGCCTATGGTCACATGGAGCCTGGGTCAGACTGGGAAGAGCTTGCCCAAGGAGCAGAGAGAGAGAAAAACAAGCTGTGAGTGTGCAGAGAGAGGAATTTGTTTAAGGGAATTTGTTTTTGTGGGGAAGCCTGAAAGAAAGAAGGTTTAAGATGTTGTGGCTCCCTGAATTAGTGATAAGTATCCTGTTAAATCTTACCTCCTGGTATTCTAATGATGTCCCAAATAAATATTTTGGTTTTGCCTTTGAGGAAGAGAGTTTGTTATATTTTATGAATTTATCCTGGAAATGAGCATGCATATTTATAGCGACTGCTATGGATGTGGCATTGTTATTACAGCCTCTTTATACTCTTTATACTCTTAAAAATTACTGAAGACCCCAAAGAGCATTAGTTTCTATGGGTTATTGCTATTGATAATTTTCCATATTCAGAATTAAAAGATAAATTTTAAAAATATTTATGACTTTATTTAAAATAACCCATTACATGTGAAATGATATTATATTTTTAAAATAAAAATAACAATATTTGCCATACACAAAAAAAATCAGTGAGAAGAATGGCATTGTTTTCCATACTTTTGCAAATCTCTTTTAATATCTAGCTTAACTGAAGACAGCTGGATTCCAATATCTACTTGCAATACATTATAATATGTTGTTTTGGTTAAAATATATGAAGAAAATCTGGTATCACACAGATATTCTATTGGAAAAGGGAAGAGTATTTTAACAGCCAATAACGTTATTATGAAAAGTTTTGACTTGACCCTCTGACAGGGCCTAAAAGATCCCCAGGGGGTCTTCTAACTATACTTTAAGAACTGCTAAATTAGAAGAATAAGGAAGAAATTACCTTTCCAATCTATAGCAATTTACCAAACATGATATAGAAAAGATCACAGAAGATAAAATGGACAATTTTGATAACATAAAATTTAAAAGTTGTGCACGCACAAATCCAATGCTACTAAGATTAAAAAAGAAATTATTAACTAAAGGGGAAAAACTTTGCAAAAAGTCTTTCTGATAAAGGTCTGATGCCTAATATACATATCATGTTTTCTAAATATACACATAACTACATATATACAAACATATTGAATGGATTCAAATTTATAAGAAACATTCTCCAATAAATTTAAGGATATGAATATGAAATTCTCAAGGGAAGAAACCCAAGATTTCTATAGCTATTTTAAAAATTTCAAATGATTAATAGAGAAATGAAATTTGAAGCTTCTTTGAGACTCTACCTTATATACATGATTGGTAAAGCTGACCGAAAAGGGAAATAACCAATGTTGGAATGGCTATGGGGAAACAAGACACATTAGTGTGCTTGTTGATGGAGTTGTAAATCTATCTGGCCATTCTGGAAAGTAATGTGGAACTATGCTCTAAAAGTTATTCAGGGGGAGGAGCCAAGATGGCGGAGTAGAAAGACTCACATATGCTAGCTCCGAACCCACAGCCCATAAATTTTCTGTAAAAAGAACTCCCCACAAATTCTGGAGCAGTACAAGCCACGCAGAAATGCAGGAGGAGATTTCCATTCCAGAGAGCCCTGAAAAACCGGCACCAAAGGTCCATCACGCACCGGACAGCAGAGCGCACGCCTGTACTGCTCTGGCCATGCAGCCCCAGAGGAGTAGATCTGAGCAGGCTTCAGGGATGGAACCTCCAGCGGCTGCAAAGGTCCCTCCACCCACAGGCACTACAGGTCAGTGAGAGAGACTTCTGGGCTGGTCGAGAGGGGAGTGGGGTGTCTCCGTGACTCGGGCCCCCTCGGGAGGCAGCGGCAGAGGGAGCAGCAGAGGCAGTGGTGGTGGCTCGGAACTCCCTGAGCAACAAGGAGCTCAGGGCCATTACTGAAGGTCTCTGCATAAACCCCGCTGAGGGAACTGAGCCTGGGAGGTGGCCCTGCCCCCACCTGAGCAGCAGTACCTAAGCTCACATTGAATAGCTGAAAGCCCAGAGGCTGGGAAGCAGCATTTGAATCTCAGACCCCAAGCACTAGCTGGGCAGATCTAGGCAGGGGTAGAGAGGAATCTCAGAAGTCAAGTAACTGGCTGGGAAAATGCCCAGAAAAAGGAAGACAAATAAGACCATAGAAAGCTACTTTCTTGGGGGTCAGATGTTCCCGCCTTTCATTTCTGATGACGAGGAACAATGCTTACCATCAGGGAAAGACGTGGAGGTCAGGTATCCCAGGCATCCGAGGTGGATGTCCAGTGGGCTCAGGCCATGGAAGAGCTCAAAAAGGGTTTTGAAAATCAAGTTAGACAGGTGGAGGAAAAACTGAGAAGAGAAATGAGAGAGATGCAAGAAAAAGCATGAAAAACTGGTCAATACCTTGCTAAAGGAGACCCAAAAAAATGCTGAAGAAAATAACACCTTGAAAAATAGGCTCACTCAATTGGCAAAAGAGGTTCAAAAAGCCAATGAGGAGAAGAATGCTTTCAAAAGCAGAATTAGCCAAAGGGAAAAAGAGGTTCAAAAGCTCACTGAAGAAAATAGTTCTCTCAAAATTAGAATGGAACAGATGGAGGCTAATGACTTTCTGAGAAACCAAGAAATCACCAAACAAAACCAAAAGAATGAAAAAATGGAAGAGAATGTGAAATATATCATTGGAAAAACAACTGACCTGGAAAATAGATCCAGGAGAGACAATTTAAAAATTATGGGACTACCTGAAAGCCATGATCAAAAAAAGAGCCTAGACATCATCTTTCATGAAATTATCAAGGAAAACTGCCCTGATATTCTAGAATCAGAGGGCAAAATAAGTATTGAAGGAATCCATCGATCACCTCCTGAAAGACATCCAAAAAGAGAAACTCCTAGGAACACTGTGGCCAAATTCCAGAATTCCCAGGTCAAGGAGAAAATATTGCAAGCAGATAGAAAGAAACAATTCCAGTATTGTGGAAATAAAATCAGGATAACACAAGATCTAGCAGCTTCTACATTAAGGGATCGAAGGGCGTGGAATAGGATATTCCAGAAGTCAAAGGAACTAGGACTCAAACCAAGAATCACCTACCCAGCAAAACTGAGTATAATACTTCAGGGGAAAAAAATGGTCTTTCAATGAAACAGAGGACTTTCAATCATTCTTGATGAAAAGACCAGAGCTGAAAAAAAAATTTGACTTTCAAACACAAGAATGAGAAGAAGCATGAAAAAGTAAACAGCAAAGAGAAGTCATAAGGGACTTACCAAAGGTGAACTGTTTACATTCCTACATGGAAAGACAATATTTGTAACTCTTAAAACTTTTCAGTATCTGGGTAGTTGGTGGGATCACACACACATACACACACGCATGCGCACACACACGCATGCACACACACATGTACACGTGTGCACACACATACAGAGACAGAGAGCACAGAGTGAACTGAATAGGATGGGACCATATCTTAAAAGAAATTAAGGAAAACGGTGAGAGAGAAATGTAGTGGGAGGAGAGAGGGTGAAATGGAATGGGGTAAATTACCTCTCATTCAAGAGGCAAGCAGGAGACTTTTTAATGAAGGGAAAAAGAGGACAGCTGAGAAAAAAACATGAAGTTTACCTTCATCACATTCGACTAAAGGAAGGAATAAAATGCACACTCATTTTGGTATGAAAACCTATCTTACAATACAGGAAAGTGGGGGAGAATGAGATAAGCAGGGTGGAGGGATGATGGAAGGGAGGGAAATGCGAGGAGGGAGCAATTTGAAGTCAACACTCTTGGGGAGGGACAGGATCAAAAGACAGAATAGAAAGGATGTGGGGCAGGATAGGATGAAGGGAAATACAGTTAGTCTTACACAACACGACTATCATGGAAGTCATTTGCAAAACTACACAGATATGGCCTATATTGAATTGCCTGCCTTCCCAAAGGGAATGGGTGGGGAGGGAGGGATGGGGAGAATTTGGAACTCAAAGTTTTAAGAACAACTGTTGAGTATTGTTGCTGCTACTAGGAAAGAAGACATACAGTTAAGGAGGAATAGAAAGTCATCTGGCCCTACAGGAGAAAAGAGAAGATGGAGACAAGAGAAGGGAAGGATGACAGAAGAGAGGGCAGATTGGAGATAGGGAAAATTAGATTGCTTGGGGTATTGGGGTGGGGGGAGGGGATAAAAGGGGAGAAAATTTGGAACCCAAAAATTTGTGAAAATGAATGTAAAAAATTAAATAAATAAATAAAATTAAAAAAAAAAAAAAGAAAATGCTAGTGATGCAGATAAAAAAAAAAGGACATGGATGCATATTATGACAATTTATGGTTTAAGTGATGTAACTAAATTATCTTAAGGAGTTGACCAAAAGAATTTGAAAACACTTTAGTCAGCATGCACCCAAAATTAAAATTATTTTATAAAGTTTTACAGAGAAGTATGTTGGAAGACTATAAGAGGGATTTCCTCATAAAATCACAGGTAATAGGGGTGAAAAAAGCTTTAAAGCAAACTTTGTGAGAGACTCAAATGAACAGAATGTTAGTACATATAATTATAAATTAAAAATTCCTTGAAGGTTTTTAAGTGTATTTCCTCTTAATGCTTAGCATGTTCCACCTTGTAGGATTTTATTAAATATCTGTGGAATGCTTAGTGAATTACCTTTGTGAATCAAAAAGAACTCTCACATTAAAAGGAAGCTGAATACCATGTAATTTTAATCAGAAATCTTAGCACTTGAGATGAGTCTCTCTTTTTTGGAAAATGGTGGATGCATAAAGGCAGATCATCAGTATACCTCATTCCACATGGTCCTGTGCCTCTTGGATTTCTTTGTTTCTTAGTTATGATAGAAGGCATACAAAATCATGGTTGGTAATGGATATCAGAGATTTTGCTACTGTGAAAGGCTATAAGAGTCTATCTGTCAGGTTCTCTATATATGTACATATATACATACATATGCATATATGTAATTTCTAAGCTTAATGAAATAAAATTAGCATTTTCATATACAAAGCAGAACATTTTAAAAAAAGATTTTATATGAAATTATGAATTTTTTTACATACACCTTGACTTTTCCTTTTATAATAAATTAATCACGAAACTTTCAAAGCTATCCTGTTTATCTGTATTGGTCATGACAATTTACTTCCTCTGATTCTATTCAGAATCCTTGCAATTCTGACTTGTAGGCTGCCTACACAGATATTCCCTTCTCTGATCATCATGACATGCTCCTTTATATGCAATATCAGCCCATCTCTCAGGTGTTCTTTCTCTCCCTTTTGTTGTGTTCTCTGGCTTATCCTGTTCTATTATTTTTAATATTTTTATTTTGTTAAATATTTCCCAATCATATGTAAAAAAATCTTAATCATTAAAAAAAATTTGAGTTCTAAATTCTTTCTCCCTCTCACCTTACCCCCTTTCTTGAGGAGGCAATCAATCTGATATCAATTACACACATGAAGTCACCCAAAACATATTTCCACATTATTCCTACACTGCAAAAAGAAAAAATGCAGATAAAAAATGAAATCAGAGCAATAAAGAAAAGTATGCTTCAATCTGCATTCAGTGTTCATCAGTTCTCTCTCTGGAGGTGGATAGCATTTTTCATGGGTCTTTTCTGATTGTCTTGGTTCATTGTCTAGATCAGAGCAATTAAGTCTTTCACTGTTGCTCATCCTTAACAATATTGCCGTTTCCATGTACAATGCTCTCCTTTGTGGCTAAGTTCACTTCACTTTTTATCTATTCATATACATCTTCCCAGGTTTTTCTGAAACCATCAGAATTATATTCCATCACAATCATACAGGACAACTTGTTCAACCATTCTCCAATTGGTGGACATTCCTGCACTCTGTTCTATTATTAATTAGCAAACTGCCTTCCTGTTAGACTTCTGTCCTATTCTGTAGCTCCAAACAACTTTATATGAATTTTGTATCTACTTATATGTGTATACATTATTTCTTCCACCCAAATAATGTAAGCTAAACTCCAGTAGAAACGACTACACCCCACGCAAGATCCCTGTAGGCTGCATACTGATACAGAAAACCATATATTAACATTATCTATATTCCATTGTGGCAGCTAGTGGTACTCCAGATGGAGCACTGGGCTTAGGATCAGGAAGATTCATCTTAGCGAGTTCAAATCTGGTCTCAGATACTTAGTAGCTGTGGGACCTGGTGCAAGTTACTTGAATCTGTTTGCCCCAGTTCCTCATCTGTAAAATTAAGCAGAGAAGGAAATAGCCAACTACTGAAGTATCTCTGCCAAGAAAATCCCAAATGGGATCACCAAGTGTCAAACACTTGAACGGTATTATTCTATTGTACTCTGTGTTAAGTATTTCCCAATTATAGTATAACCTTGTTTGGCTGGACTCCGGCTACAACGGCCTCACGCCGGACATCTCTGGGACGGATGGTGCTGGACCTGCCACGAGGAAGACCTGGGCTCGAATCCTGATTCGGCCACTTGCTAGCTAGCTGGGCAAGCAGGTGCTCAGTGACGTAACCGCTCTCAGTTTCAGTTTCCTCATCTGTAATATGGTATAATAGCCTTGTTGTGAGAATAAAGTGAGATAACATATGCAAAGCTCTTTGCAAGCCTCAAAGCACGATATAAATATACCTGCTTATATTAAAATAAGGGACTATTTTATTTTGAATCTTCAGCACCAAGCACAAGGGCATAGGGTCTGGAATAAAGGAGGCGCTTGTTAAATGTTGGAAGAAATGACAGCTTTTTTAAAGGGGCATTTAAAAAACGTTCGTTTAAAACACACACACAATACATACAACCTATAAAGTTCCAAACATCTCGGTATTTGGGAACTTCCAGGTTTATCTGGGGTTTGGGAGACAGTCATCGCTGTGGGAATGCATCGAAATCATCCATTCCTGAGTCCTTTTGCGGGGCTCCTGAGACACTCCACGTGTTCTCTCTCTTTAACAACAAACAAACCTCCACCATTTAAGCCAAAAAGAGCTCCCTTTGTAGCATTTCCTACGTCCAATTCCGGGAAGTTGCTCCCGACCCTTAAAAAAATGACCATCAACACTGTTTCGCAAGGTATTCTGGGAGATGTAGTCCCAGGACGACAAGATTGACAGCGAGGTCCGATGCTCCAGACTCCAATTCCTATCCGCCTAGCGCACCAGGGGCCGCTGCCCGGATGTGGAAAGAGCAGTCGCCATCTTGCAAGAGAACGGGGGCGCTGCCGGCTGCGGACGGAGCCCCAGGGGCTCACAAGCGGCCGCCAGCCCTGAACCGAGACCTCCCGGGCTAGCTTTTCTCCTTTCTCACAGGTCGGTTTCTAACTACGAGGGGGTTCCACCTTGAGAGCATGGTAACCAAGCGCCTTGTGGTCAGCCACATGCGCCTGGTGTTTGGGCCTTTCTCTTCCCTTTGCCTCCCGCCACGGGCCTCCTATAGCTTTTATTCTGGCCCGGACGTCCAAGGACTTTGAGGAGGGCGCCTGGGAATCATTGACCTGTGCAGACCTCCGGGACTCCTAGAGAGGACCCGGAAATGACGTATCCTCACTTCCTGTCTGAGCCCGGCGTTCCCCAGGCCCTGGCTTCCCATCCCCCCCCACCCCCGCTTTCCGGTGTTTATTGTCGAGTTCTCGGTAAGGAGGTGAGTGGCGGGGCTAGCAAAAATTCAGCGAATGGAGCTTCCGGGAAGGTGGCCTTCTCGATAGCCGGGTTTGCCCTCCCCCGGTCCGTTGTGTGCCGGGGCTCTGTATTCGCGTTTGTGGCCCTCGGTCTGTTGTGTCTGTGAGTGTTTCCGGTGTGGCTGACGGAGAGACGGTTCTTTGAGGGGCTGGTTTCACCCTCTGAGGAAGGTATTGGGCACTACGTAGGATACAAAAGTGATGAAAACTTCCATTTCCCTCCAGGATGGTACGGGATGCTTGGTAGAATTGAAACAAGTACGTGGATACCTACACCACAAGGCAGAGTAACGGGAGACTGGAGGGAGGTTGTGAAGGGAGAGAAGCTTCCAGAGAAGTCCCATGTGATTGGAGACATTGAACACAGCTTCTGGAAGAGTTCATTCCGATGAACCCTTGTAGTGTGACAGGAAGAAAGCTCGTCTTCCCATCCGCTATCCAAGAGAAACCAGATTCAAAGACTTCAGCTATAAAGTAGAGATGCCGTAGCTTTTACTGAAGGGAGTAGGACTCCCGGAGTGATCCGTTGAGGTCCCTTACTGCTCAGCGATCTGTATTTCATGATTCTTCCATGTGATTTGGGGCTGTGGAAGAATACGAAAAGTGAGGTGCGAGATGGTGTGTCTGGGTTAGAGTTCTCAGAGCGCCTTGGCATATAAATGGGAAGTACATGCTGTAGGAAGATCAGCCGAAAGAACTGAGGCTGTTTTGACTGGAAGAGAGAAGACTTAGTGGAGAAGCAGTATTTGAAAGTCAGTCACATGGGAGTTAGACTTGTTCTTTGTTCCGCCAAAGAGCAGAACTAGGGGAATGGGTGGAAATTGCAAAGAAGTGAAGTTAAGTTTGAAGTAGCAACTAGAGCTGTCTGAAAGTGCAGAAGGCTGCTTCCACAGATAGTGGATTTTTTCCTTTCACTGGGGAGGTATTCCGTCAAAGGCTATCTGACCTGCTTGTTGATAGGTTATTGAAGCAATTCTTTAGGTACGGTTGAACTAGAAGAGCCTCTAGCGCCTATTGAGAAACCCTGAGATTCTATGAAAGGTAGGAGAAAGGACAGTGTGAATTAGAAAGGGAGAGGATCCTAGAATGATTTTTTTCATAAAGTATATACAACTATCAAATGTGAATTTAACTAAAAATAAATCAAGTTATGTGTCTGTGCCATTTTCTTAGCCAAAAGTAAACTAAGCAAAATATCCATAGGTCCTTTTAGGATTTTGAATATGGGAAGTGCCATGTTTTCCGTAGCAATACGCTGTATTTGTGTTATTTCTTGTGCTACTAAAAATACAACCCCAAAACAACCCCAACTTTATATTTTGTATTAAAATGATGTATTGATTTGTGAATTGGCATTTTAAGTACTTACTAGATAAGTTCTTTAAATATTTGTATTTCAGTTATTCTAATGATTAGCGACTGGAAAGAATTTATGATTAGAATTTATGAATCTACTATCATTTCACCTATAAGATGATATATGATATGGTTTTTAAGTGGAAAAGAGGTTATCAAAGTTACCTCAAACATCTTTGGCAATAAAGATAAAACAGTGATATCATTCCAGTTCTTGTAGACAAATGTCTACATCATAAACACCTTCATTGTTGGTATGCATTTCAAATTTTGCTTATGTTCTCCCTTGAAAACAGTGAACTATGCTTCAGGTCTGAAATTGACTGTCCATTTTAGGGGTGAGAGAAACTGAAAAAAAAAAAAGGATCTTGTCACATAAATAATTTTCTGCCTAAAGATTATTCATCTGTCTTTGATGAATTCTGTTTAAAAAACTAAAGTGAAAGTTATATTTAAATATATATTTCAATATAGACATTTACTAAATATCTTTATCTTTAATTTTTTAAATTTTTCTTATTAAAACTTTAGAGTTTAGATTTTTCTAAAAAAAAATTAATTCTTCGCTTATTAACATAGCTGTTAATTGTATGAATTTTTTTCCCCCAGATGCCTTATTGTGAAAATTAATCTAATTCTTTGAGACATGGTTTAAAAAAAACCTAACAAGTGAAACATGCAATAAAAAACTGAAATCAACAGAAGAGGCGTATATAGCCATGATGGTGGTGACTATTTTCACACATCCTAAGAGAAAACAGAGAACAACTGAATACCTTTATCCATCTTTGATGACAAGGAAAATGGAAAAACTCAGGAGAGCAAGACTGAAACTACAGTTTTGTTGAAACCTTTGGGGGATGTAACCTCATATAATAGACCGGATAATTATTGAATCATTTCCTTCAGAAAGCTTGCACCATGCAAATCCTGCAGTAATATCCATGAACATCAGTGAAGTAGCTAGAAATAACTGTACTTATGTCTCTGGAAATATTAAAGAAATTAGAATGGAAAGTGATCACAAGGTAGCTATCCCGGTTAGTGCAGAGGAAGTGGAATATAGCACAAGCAAAGCATTCATAGGACCTATTTACAAAAGTCCTGAGGAAAATAAACGAGATAAAAGAAAATATCACTCAAAAAAAGTCACTGGTGGACTGGAAAACAAACAGAACCCTTCTAATAAACTGGATATAGACAATGAGTTATCTCAGTTTTATAAAGAAATTCAGGAGCTTGAGAGTGAAAAAGAAGATTTGGAAGGCAATTGTCAGGAATTGAAACCCCCTCAGGAACAATTTAGCTTATATTATCAAGGCCATTACAATGACAGTTTAAAATCTGATGAAGAAAAGCAAGATAGTTGGGTTAGTACTATATATTCACCCCCTGGTGATGAGCAATATTTTAGTAATGAGCCAGTTGTTTGGAGCACTGAATATTCAGTTAATGGACAAGTGGAACCTACATTTTTTAACAACTCAGTTCCTTCCTTTAGGCCTGAATGGCAACCAGTGGGATCCTCTTTAGTTCCTTATGGCCTTTTTCCTTCTGAGTTCAATTATCATTTAAATTTTCAAAGATTTAATCCCTCTCCATCTCCACCACCAAATGTTTTCCATGCTCAAGATGTTAAATTATGTGAAATGTACAATGGATGTAATGTAAACAGTGGCAACACAAATTGGAATTGCCCAACATTTGATCAGATTAACAGATATTCTGATTGTGATGGGAGGAACAGTATCATTCAGGCTTCTAGAAATGACCACAATGAACAAGATGAAAGAGAAAGTAATGGTTTCTGTGAAACAAGAGAAGAATCTTGGGAAGACCCTTCTTTATTCCAGATGGAGAAAACAAACAGGTTTATAAACCAGCAGTTCCAAGAGGAAAAGCTAACGAGGCTACTTATCCTTTTAAGAGGTCTGCCTGGTTCAGGGAAAACGACATTGTCTCGGTAGGTAAATAGTGGCATTGGGACTGTTTGGTAATCTCTTAATGGTCTTAATCAATAATAAAAATACTACTGTAATCAGTAGCAAGTACTCTCACATTCCAAGTATAATAAAACTTGTCCTGATTGAGGAGAAGGTGAGTTATAGACTATCTTAAGGAAATACAAATTTATTATTTTCGGGTACACAGAGGAACACTACTGTTATGGGAAAGGGAGTTTGGCTTTAAGGAGAATCTAAGTGCTTAGAATATATATGCTAATTATAGCAAATTTTATGCATGCAAATACTTAATAAGCATATGTTAGCCTTTACTTTTTAGATAAAATACTTAAGAGCACTTGGCTAGGAGTCAGAAAAACTAGATTTTAGTCATTGCTTTGTCAGTTGTTGGCTGTGTAATCGTGGGCAACTCATTGAACTTCTTTATATGTAAAGTGAGCATCTAGTGTTGTCATCGGTCTTCTATTAAACATTGATTAAGCTCCAGCTATGTACCAGGTACTGTGCTAAGTTCTGCGAAAGGCAAAAGACAGTCACTAGTCTTAAGGAGCTCAGTTTAATGGGAGAGACAATGTGCAAACTACTGTGTATGAATAAACTGTATATGGAATACATTGGAGATAATCAGCAGAAGGAAGTCTTATTCTCTCTGTTGGGGAGATCAGAAATTAAGAAAGGATGGACTGGAATGGAGTGAGACTTGTGGGCAGAGACCAGCCAGAAGGCTATTGCAGTAGTCTAGGTCTGAGGAAGAGAGCCTGCACTACGGTGCAGGGGGAGGTGTATGTGAGGGATGTTAGGAAGGTAGAATCAACAGACCTTAGCAACAAATTGGATAGAGTGAAAAAGAGGGAGGGGTTGTGGATGTGGGTAGCCACCTGGAGGGACTGGGAGAATGGTGGTGCCCTGGACAGTAATAGGGAAATTAGGAAGAGGGGAGGGTTTGGGGAGGAAGATAATTCAGTTTTGAAAATGTTGAGTTTAAGATGACTTCATGTCCTCCATTTGGAGTTGTCCAGTAGGCAGTTGGAGATGGGAAACAAAAGATTAGCAGAGAAGTGTTAAGGCTGAATAAGTAGATCTGAGAATCATCAGGATGGAGATGATAATTGAATCTGTGGGAACAAGTGAGATCATCAAATGATCCCACCAGATGAGGGAGAAAAGAACATGGCCCAGATCCCTGTAGGACATCTATCTTTACCTGCATAAAGATCTAAGGAAGGAAACTGAGTAGGAGTGGTCAGCTAGGTAGGAAGAGAACCAGGAGAAACTGTTTTGAAAACCTGTAGAGAAGAAACTGTCAAGGAGAAGAGGGTTATCAAGGGTGTTAAAGGCTGGAGAGAGGTCAAGAAGGAGAAAGACTGAGAAAAGTTCATTAGATTTGGTAATGAAGAGATTGTAAGTAACTTTGAAATGAGACGTTTTGTTTGATATATTTGGAAACCAGATTGTAGAGTTATAAAGAGTGAAAGGAACTGCACACACCTGTTTTAGATGGCTTTCGCAAGGAGATATGTGGAATGATGGTTATTGGGGATGGAGGGATCAAATGAAGGTTTTTTGAGGATGAGGAAGATGTGGGCATGGTTGTGGGTGGAAGAAAGAAGCTGGCAGGCAGGGAGAGATTGAAGGTATGTGAAAGTATAGATGACAAGGAGAATGCTGGTGGAGAAGAGAGGGTGGAATGAGATCATTTGTACAGTTAGATGGGTTTGCCTTGGCAAGGAGAAGGGCTGCTTCTATATTTGTGATAGGGCTGAAGGTGTGAAGATAGTGACAGAAGGTACCTCGGAGATATAAGTTGAGCAGTAGGGGAGAAAAGGAAGTTGTTAGTGAATTGCAAATCATTAGTATAATCTCATTTGATCCTCCCCACAGCCCTATGAGGTAAGCATTATCATTCCCATCTGTAGAGTTATAGATGAGAAAACTGAGGCACAGAGGGGTTTAAGGGACTTGCCTGAGAATTCGTAGGTTCCTCACTAAACACTTGGCAGCCTCGCTAAGTTAAAAATTAACAAAAAATAGGTATTTATATAGTGCTCTTTGCAAATATTACATCAGTCCTCACCACAACCTGTGAGGTACGTGCTATCATCCCTATTTTGCAAATAAGAAAACTGAGACACAGTGACCTACCCAGGTTCACATAGCTAGTAAATGTCTAAGGCAGGATTTGAACTTTTATTACTTTTGCTACAAATGAAGATAAAACTGTGGAACTTCTTGGTAACTTTGATACTTTTGGGTGAATTTGTGTTTACTAATTTTGTGTATTTTAAGTTCATTAGTTCTAGCTCATGTCCAACTGACTCTTCATGATCCTATTTGGGTTTTTCTTGTCAAAGATAGTGAAATGATTTGCCATTTCCTTCTCATTTTAGAGCTCAGGAAACTGAGGCAAACCAGGTTAAGTGACTTGCTCCAGGATCACATACGTAGTAAGTGTCTGAGTTCAAATTTGAACTCAGGTCTTCTGGACTCCGGGCCCATTGCTCTGTCCGCTGTACAATCTAGCTGCTCCGTATCTTAAGTAGTATAGGTTGTAAATGTTGTTTGCGGAAATTAAATTTGAGTACGTATTAATTACTGAAGGTTTTGTGGAGGTTCTGATTTCACCAGTGTTTATAGGAAGAATAAAGTTATAGCAAATGCAAATTGTTCTAGAAGGTCTTCAGAAAAAATTAATAGTTGGGACTAGGAAATTTGGTTGAAGCAGATTATTGACTAGGTTTACCTGAGTAGAGTGCTGTGAGTAATTATAGTTAGGAAAGGTTAGAGTTTAGGTAATTTGGGATGACTTAACAAAGTATATTAAAACTGAACACAAACTTAGTACTCTTAATTTATTTGCTTCAAGTCTTTCACAGCTTCATGTGGGTGTACATGTATGTGTAACACACATGCACGCTCGCACACACACATTGCCACTTAGAAGTAAATTCTTTGCTAATTGAAATTCTTGTTACCCAGGCAAGGTCTTAACATATCTTATAAGATGTATATATCAAGATTAAGCCAGGCTATGGAATTTAAGGAACAGTGTTTGATTTATCAGATAGAACAATATTAACAACTTACCCTGAATCCTGGAGAAGCACTTTATTAGAAACCATTCAGTACCAGTAAAAGTGGAAAAGAAGGTATTGATCCCAATTAGATTAGTCAGAGGAGATCTAAACACACTGATTCTGTGTTCTGTGAAATATCAGAGTTCTTCCTTGAACTTAACTTAGTTTTCGCTTTAGAAGTTCATTGGACCTTAAAGAATTTCAGATGGTGATGCTTTCTCCTTGTCTTTGATTGTTGTTGTTGAGTCGTTTTGGTTGTCTGACTCTTTGGGATCCTTTTTGGCGTTTTCTTGGTATCAGAGATGCTGTTTGCTCTTTTCCTTCTCTAGCTCATTTACAGGAACTGAGCCTGTGACTTGCCCAGGATCACAGTTATTAAGTGGCTGAGGCCAGATTTGAATTCATGAGGATGAATCTTTTTGGTTTCAAGCTGACTCTACTATGCCACCTAGATGCCTTGGCATTTGATTAAGCCTTGCTGATAAGGCTTATTTCTTTCAGATGAGTTCAAAGGCTAAAATGACAAGGACATGGAGCAAATAAGATTTCTTAATATTTTTTAAGGGCAGGGAGACAACTGGAAGAATTTTAAGAAGAAAAGGGCCATCATAGAGAAACAATTCAGATTTATGAGATTAAGAGCCATTCCCCCAGTTGACGTATGGTTAAAGGTTATGGATAGTCATTTTTTAAGAGAAAGAAATCCACCTATCAGTAGCCATGTGCTCTAATAAATCACTAATAATTAGAGAAATGCATATTAAAATAACTCTTAGATAGCCACCTCATACCCATCAGATTGGGTAAGTTGACAAAAAAGGAAAATAATAGATGCTGGACGGTCTGTGGGAAAATCAGTACAGTAATACGCTGTTGGTGGAGTGTGAACTGGTCCACTCATTCTAATTTGGAACTATGTCCAAGAAGCTATTAAACTGCATCCCCTTGGACTTAGTGACACTGCTACTAGGGCTATACCCCAAAGGAGGATGGGGGAAGGATAAGGACCCATATATATAAAAAATACAGTAGCTCTTTCTGTGATGGCAAAGAATTGTAAACTTGAAGGGATGCCCATCATTTAGGAAATGGCTGAATTAGTTATGGTATATATGAATGTGATAGAATACTATTGTGCTGTAAGAAATGCTGAAGGGGATGGTTTTAAACCTAGGAAGACTTGTATGAACTGATGAAAAGCAAAGTGAAAGAATCAGGAGAACAATATATACAGTGACAGTAGTACTGTAAACAATAATAAGTTTGGAAAGACTTAGAGATTCTGATCGTCACTATGACCAACTGTATTTTCCAAGGACTAGTTATGAAACACGCTGTCCACTGCCAGATAGAGAGCTTATGAATGTGTGAATTTATTTTAAACATATTAAAACACATTTTATTTTTTTCCTTTTTATTTTTTTGGACATGGCTAATTTAGGAATTTCTTTTGCCTAACTATACATATTTGTCATGGTGCAGCCATATGTTACAATGGATAGACTGCTAGGCCAGGAACCAGGAAGACTCATCTTCCTGAGTTCAAATAGAGCCTTAGACACTTAGTTGTGTGACCCTGGGCAAGTCAATTAATCTTGTTTGCCTCACTTTACTCATTTGTAAAATGAGCTGGAGAAGGAAATGGCAAGCCACTCCAGGATCTTTACCAAGAAAACTGCAGATGAGGTTTTAAAGAGTCCAACGTGACTGAACAACAACGGAAATATATTTGTCGTGGGTTTTGTTTTTCATACCTCCACATTGAGGAAGGGGAAGGAGAGAGGGTCAGAGTTCAGAAGTGAACATTAAAATTGAATGAAGTGGGTGAATGAATTAAATGAAAAAAACATCACCCCATTAGCACATTTGTAGAAATGTGGTGCAGATTTTATTCTTAAGTATTGACAGTATAGATTAGATAAGCTATAATCGTTAGTACAAGTTAATGTTTATTATGTTATAATTTGCATAAATGCATAATTCTGTTAAGTGTGAATTTGGTGATCTGGGGTATGCTGAGTATCTTTGAAAGAAAAAACCACTTATACGAAGTTTGATTTTAAAGAAGGAAAGACAGATTGAGGAAATTCCTAAAATTACTTGGTGAAATTAGAAGATAGTAATGTTTAATAGTTACAAGGACGGGATTAAAGTTTATTTTAACAAACACTATCCTACTGGGCACCATATTGGGACAAAGGGAAACAAATTCAGCCTTCAGAGAGTTTATCATCTAGGGGAGAAGGGGAGATAAAACATGCATTCAGATAACTATAATATAAAGTAGAATGTGGCATGTACAAAGAAGAGGTCTAGACCAACTTCCATGAAGAATATGAGTAGGGAATAGAAAAATCTCTTTCAGCTTGGAGAATAAAGGCAAAAATGAACTTTGTAGAATAGTTAGTACCCAAATTTGGGCTTGAAGGAGAAGAGGAGGGATCTTACATATTTCGTGTAGGTGTTTCAGCCATGACATGAGCACAACCAAAGAGATGGAAGAGCATGGGATGAGAACATCCCTACCTTCCCATCCCACTTTGCTGCCTATCTTTAAGACCTTGCCAAATATTCTCTAGGACACTTCATTTTCTTGAGCCCACAGTGGTCTTGCCTTCCTTTAAATTGCTGCCCAATTACTGCTCATACTACCCATTTGGCACTGGTATAAAACCTTGTGTTTTTTATCTTTATGTATGTTTTGTCTCTACAACTAGAAAATAATTTCTGTGAAGATAAGACCTAAATTTTATACCTGCCAGTATAGTCCCACTTAACACAGTAAATGTTTAGTAAACATTTAGTAACATTTAGTAAATATTTCTTAATAATGAGATAGGTTATGAAGAAAGTGTTTAACAGCTAGGTAGGGGTTGGTTAGTATCTGAAATAAGATTTGATCTCTAAGGCCTTGCTTAAAAGATGAGTAAGTGTCATCCATAGGAAATTGGAAATAGGGCTGTTAACTTGAGGGAACCATTTTGGTATTTATCTTTCTAAAATAGGAAGAAGGTAGAGGCAGGAAGCGGGCACGTTACTGAATTGGGTTAAAGACATTAATAGTATCCCTTCCCTTTAGTCCAGAGAATATATTTTTTAAAATGTAGTCCACGTTATCACTGGACTCCTTTCTATTTATTTCTTTTATTAGTTTTTTTCAGAATGTTACCAAATTTGTTACTCATTTTGGTATTTGGATGTGTATCCAGGACTTCTGGCAGCACCTGACTAAAAGAACTTTGAAAAGTTTTTATTTTCTTAGAGCATTGCTTCAAGTATTTTTTATAAGTGCCTTCAATTTCTAATTGAAATTCTTTTTTCAACTATTTTTGCTTAAAGTATTTATTTTGACATTCATCTTTTGAATATTTTATGCAAGTGCAAAAGTCCATTTTCAGTATATTTTTTCTCAAGTCAAAAATGCGCCATAATTTGGAGATTTTTAATTCAAGAAATTTTTAAATGGTACCTAAACATGTTTATTTTACCCTCTGCTGGAAAAAAATAACCTTACTAAATGGGGGAGGGAGAATTCAGTTTTGCCTATGCATTATTTGTATAAACTGACACAGTTTATAAGGAGGATATAATAGAGTTGGTAAAATGAAATAGCTTATTTCTAGTTTTTATTGTTTGTCAGCAGCATTTTATTAAGTAGCCCCTGTGTGAGGACATCTAAATGCTATGGGGACAAGTTAAATCACATAAAAGCAACAGATCTTTCTTCAAAGAAATGAAAGCATAGTTTGTCATAAACATATAAAGTACTAAACAGCATTATGAAAGGGAGTGTGCAGTAAGATAATGAAATGTAGTGAAGGTTTCTCAGACACCTAAAATTTGATTTTAAAACTGCGCTACTTATTACATTTTCTTTTTGAAGTTTTCAAAAGCCCTATGAATAAAATTGCAGGTTTTTTCAAATGCACAATATGGGCAGATTAGTATCTTCTGCTTTTTGAAAAAGATTTTGGAAAAATGACAATTGCTTGAACTTTGGGGAGGAAAAAACCCAAGGCAGGGTCTGTTCCATAGTGTACTGTCTGTTTTGAGAGTTATTTAAATTAGATATTGTATCATGTTAACAAATGTAGCATCCTCATATTGTTGATAGTGCTTGTATTGGTGGTGATAAGGTAGAGTACCTTGCTAGCCTACCATTTTTTAGAGAATTTACTGTATCCTGTCATTTTTCAGTGACCCTAAAGCATCTTGGGAAAGTACATTTTCTTTTCCTTCGCTTTTCTTCCTCCTGGTATTTCCAGATTGATGCTGGAATGATGATGGTTAGAGAAGAGAAGGAATGCAGTTCTTGCCCAGTCATTCTCAGTATACCTTCACCTCCTTTTTCTGCCATTGGTTATGTAAAAACTTGGTATGTTTTCTATTTGGAACTTGGGAATTCTGGGCATATTGTTAAGTAAAAGTCCTTTCTTCTTTACTACTCAGCTAAATTTATTTAATTATCCCCTCTTCACTCCCAGCTGAATTCTATTAAAAAATTCTGTACTTGAGGTCAGATATTTTATGCCACAACCTCTACCTTAAACTATCCTCCATGATATTGTTTTATTTGTCATTCAGAGTTGTCTTGAGCCAAATATGGGATTTTTTAGAATAAATACCTCCACAGTGCTCATTGTCAGGTTACTAGTTCATTGAAAGTGCATTAATTATATAGCTACTAAAGACATTAAAGATAAAGTCAGGGTGTCAAATTGTTACCGTTGTGTATGTAAGGTTACTGGCTTAATAGGCTTGAAAACCTGGTTTCCCTGACATGTTGGTTTTGTTAAGGCCTACAACATGTTAAGAGCAGTATAAAAGACCTTTCAGGTAACAATAAAATGTGACAGCAGACAACAAAGGAAGAGAGAAAAAAATAGAGAATCTTGTGATTTGTGAACATTCAGTTTAGGGAAGGACAACCCTAACTCAATTCAAGAACTCCTGAGTGTGTCACTGAGTTACAGAATAGTTGGTAATTTTTTAGTTAACTAGAAAGGTTACATTATAGTAATTTTCTTAGATATATGTAATGCATTGTAGAGATGTTTCTGTAAAAGGTATATATTAATAAATAATCATTCCTCTCTATCTTTTCTCTAAAAAAAAAATAAAGCCAAGAGAAAGAAAAAGAGTTTTTCTAATTTGTGTAGAGCCTAAAAAGTGGCAGATATTTAAAATCATCTTGGATTTTGACACTTAAGGTTATCTTTGAAGGGCTAATATGCCCCAAACTGGATTAACTCATTTCAGTATTACTTTAGTTATTAAGTACAGCTAACATACTTTTTGAGGGTTTTCTAAAACTTATTTATAGCTATGTGGATATTTCTTTATATAACCTAATTTCTTTGCTTTTATTGACAGTGTTCTGCTTGGTCAGAATCGTGGTGGCATCGTCTTCAGCACTGATGATTATTTTCGGCATCGAAATGGGTATACATATAACATTAGACAACTTGGTGATGCCCATGACTGGAATCAGAGCAGAGGTGTGATAACATTAGATGACATCTCTCAGGTTTTTTAATAAATAAATAAAACAGGCCTCTGTGTTCCTGCTGAAATCAGCATCGAGATCACAACATGTAGAAGTTCAGATTTGGAAAGAATCTCAGCATAGTCTAATCCAGGGGTGAGGAACTTGTAGCCTGAAGCCCACAAGTGGCCCTCTAGGTTCTCAAGTGCAGCCCTTTGACTGAATCCAAATTTCACAGAAGAGACCCCTTAATAACCCATTTCTGAACAGGAATCCTTTCTATAGCATCCCCCAGAAATGATCATCCAGCTTTTTCTTGAAATCATATTATGAAGGGGAACTTACTGCCTCCTGAGAATCCCTTTCTTCTTTTGGATACCTTTATTTGTTAGGAAGTTTTTCCTTCTGTTGAGCTAAAAATCAACTTTTCTACAACTTCCACACATTGGTCCCTTCTGTCCTCTGGGCCCAATCCATACAAGCCTGAACCTTCTATGTGATAGTACTTGAAATACTATATAGCTATTTGTGGTTTCCCCTCTGCTCCCTCCTCACTCCTTTCATTCCTATCCCTCAGAATCTTTTATTCTTCAGACTAAGCAGCCTTATTTACATAATTGATCCTTGGTCCTCTGCATACCGGTGTCTCATCTCTGATCAGGTCTGGTTTTTGGAAGACTAGAGCTGTGCCATAGACAAGAGTGTTATATTTGAAGTCAGAAAGTTCAGGGCCCACATAGGGCACTTCCTGATCTGTAAAATGGGTATAATAATACCTGTAAAACTTTAGGCCAGAGGTGGGGTACCTGAGCCTTTAGGCCACATGTGGCCAAGTACAGCCCTTTCGCTAATTCAAACTTGACAGAGCAGTACCCCCTAGGATCTGTTCAGTGAAGTTTGAATTCATTGAAATGGCTGCACTTGAGAACCTAGAAGGCCACATGTGGCCTTGAGGCCCACAGCTTCCCCAACCCTGCCTAAGCTGTCATGAGGTCCAAATGAGATGATAAAGTGAGTCGGCACCTCTTTTCTGTGTTTTCTGCTGGCTACTTTGTTTCCTTTCTAAGCTCCTGCCTCTTCCACTGCTACGTCATGGTGGACTTCAGCTGCTAAAAGCCCAATACTGTAGTACTACTACTGTCCTCACTTCTGACGTACCTCTAAAACTACTCTTCCTTATTCCTTTCCCTTTAGAACTCCTATTAGAAAAGCATTATGATCACCTGATTAACCTAATGCACAGTAAGTTGATAGGAACAAAGAGTTTAAAGATCATCTAAGTCCAGTCTCCTCCTTTTGAAGTCAAAGGAAGTTAAATGACTTTCCCAAGATCACTTTGGTAGTAAGGAAGGAGTGAATGATTCTTGAGCTTTACCTTCCCATATTTACCTCCATTTCAGAGATCTTCATTCAAATTAGGCCAATGACTTACTATGTGCCAGGCACTATGCTCAATGATTGGGATACAAAGAAAGGAAAAAGATCTTGACTTTAAGGAATTCACAGTTTAATGGGGAGAGACAATATGCAGATAACAGAACAAACTAGCTATATGCAAGATAAATAGGAAAGAGTCAACAGAAGGAAGGCACTAGAATTAAGAGGCATCAGGAAAGACTTCCTATAGAAGTTGGGAGTTTAACTAGGTCTGGAAGGAAACCAGGAGGTAGAGATGAGGAGAGAGAGCATTATATGCATGGTCAAGGCAACCACTAGTGAAACTACCTAAAGTCAGGAGTGGAGTTACTTGTTTGAGGAACAACAAGACCATTATCACTGGATCACAGATACATGGGGGAAAGGGACGGAGTGGGTGGGGAAAGAGGTAGCTAGCTTATGCTTATGAAGAGCTTTGAATACCAAACAGGATTTTAAATTTGATCTTGTTTGTGATGGGAAGCAACTGGAGTTGATTGAGTAGGGCAGTGATAATCCTAACTGTACATTAGAAAAATCACTTGAGTGGCTGGGTTGAGGATTGATTCAAATGGAGAGAGACTTGGCAGGCAGAACAACTAACAGGTTGTTGCAGTAGTCCAGATGTGAGGAGATGAGGGACATCAAAGTAGTGGCAGTATCAGAAGAGAGAAGGAGAAAGAGGTATTTGAGATATGTCATGAAGGTGAAATTGACAGGCCTTGGCAAACGGATTGGATATAGAGAACGAGAGGTAGTGAAGCCATAAGGGTGGCACCTAGCTTGGCTTGGGAGGTTGGTGATACCTTCTGCAATAATTGGGAAGTTTGAAAGGAGTAGTATTTGGGAGGAAACATAAGTCAGTTTTGAACGTGTTGAGTTTAAGATATTTACATCCAGTTTTGAGATTTCCAAAAGGCAGTTGGAGATAGAAGACTGAGAGATCAGCATAGATTACTGAAAGTCGTCCGCATAGAGATGATAATTGAGTCCATGAGAGTTTACGAGATCACCAAATGAAATAGTATAGAAAGGGAAGAGCATGGGGGAAGTAATATGGTCAGACTTGTCACTTTGGTGGCTGAGTGGAGGACTGGAGTGAGGAGAATTGAGACACAAAGACCAAGTCCTGGTATGAGATGATTGGGCCATACATGAGGATAGTATAGTGGTAGTGTCAGAAAAGAGAATGGGGCTTATGCGAAAGAAATTAGAAAGGTAAAAATCAGCATGAGTTGACCACAGATTGGACTTGGGAAGTAAGAGAGAATGAAGAATAACACCTTGGTTGTGAACCTAGGTGACCAGAAGGATGGTGGGGTTATTAATCCAAGAAAATCTGTGATGGGTAGAATTTCAGGAATGGGTACATATTTTTGACCTGATTTGACCTTTTCAGTGTTGCTATTTAAATTGATGGACCCTGCCATCCCCCTTCATTACGGTAGAAGAACAGTAGTATTTAGCCAATATATTTCTGTCATACGGTGCTATTTTTCTGTTGTAACCCTGAGCTCTAGGCTATATTGGTAGGTGCTACAGCCATTTATGTATTGGGCCTATTTCCCTCATCAGTTGTTTTGAAGTTTGAACCAGCATGGAGGTAGCCACAAGTTCTTCCAAGTACAAGTGCTTTCTCCCCACATTGTCCTAAGAGGAAAAAAGCACATGCAAATAGGTATGTTACTACATGACTCAAGTAGCTAAGATTGTGACATATACTTAGAGGTTTTTTGGCCCCAGTTACTTGGCTAAAACAGCTGTAGTAAGCAAGCTAGTCAGAGTAAATTCACAATCCTGCCTGATTTAGAACAAAGAAACAATTTTTTTCTAGAAAATTTAGTAGAATGATCATTTGTTACCATTTAATTCTATTGTACATATTTATTTTGTGTTTCTGGAGTGTTTTTATTGAAATTTGCTTTTTTCTTTCAGCGAAGAAAGCTATTGATCAGGGAAGATCTCCAGTTATAATAGATAACACTAACACCCAAGCTTGGGAAATGAAACCTTATGTGGAAATGGTAAATATGAATAATAGAAAATTTTGATCTGGTCATTGTTTTCTCTCTGTACTTTTATTCAAAAATATTAACAGTTTGGAAGCTTTATCTTTAAATTCCTTCCTGTGTCAGAAAAGATTATTTTTAAATTGTATATGATGATCCTCATGTAGGTGAAAGTATGCTTGACCAAAATTTATGTCAGAATTAATTTAGTAATTGAAATAAAGTAAGTGTTGTTAAACTAAAACAAAAAATTCTAATATATTAAGTGTAAAAAATATCAAATTTACAGTGTTTCTTAGGAAATTTTAAAGTGCTGCCTAATATGTATGCTTTGTGTACAGCTTTTTCTTACTTTAGGAAATCTTAACTGTTTGCTTTTTTAAATCTGTTTTTTTTTTTAGGCTATAGGCAAAGGGTACCAAGTAGAATTCCATGAACCTGAAACATGGTGGAAATTTGATCCTGATGAATTAGAAAAGTAAGAAAACACATTGATTTCTCAAGTGAATATTTTTTACACTGCTAAGTCTCTTGAAAATAATACTTTATATTGAGCTATACAATTTAGAAAGCACTGTTGGATTTATTATCTCTTAATTCTAACAACTAATTTCTGAGGTAGGCATAATAGGAAGTATTTATATTTCACAAGGAAGTATTTATATTTCCCAAAGGTATAATGATTTACCCAAAGTCACAAACTAGTAAGTGAGATTAGAATTAGGATCTTCAGATTTAGTTCGATGCTTTTCTAGCATATCTTGCTGCCTCTCTTAAATTGCTTTGTGCAGAAAGAATTCTCTTAAGTGACAATTATGTCAAATTTGTTCTTTTAATTTAAGTGGAACTCTTTTTCTTGTTACATTTTGATTTTATTTATACCTTTTGTTTTTATGCCACTTGTGTTTTAATACATACTTTCCTCTACCCCACCCAGCAAGACATCTCATAATAAAGATTTTTTAAGAATGAAAAACAGTTCAGCAAAGCACACCCAACAACCCTAGCTGCCTATTCCTTCCACCCCCACCCCAGTTTGATTGTATATCCAAGGAACATTTATTTTTTAATGTTAAAGCATAGTTTTTAAAGGATCCTGTCATTGATTACATTAACTGTTTTTTATTGACTTTAGTTTCTTTAAATTATTCCTTGCCGCATGTGAATTCTAAGAGGTTGGAAATAATCATTACCTTTGTTATCCTCTCTCAGCACAGTAATCTCAGTAGGCCAGGTCTGCATTTTGCTTCTACCTTACTGTCACCTCTATTCCAATATCCTTCTTGGCTTTCCATTTATAGTTTTTTTCTTTAGACCTGTTTCTTTCAACTTCATACACTTTCAGGGAAGTAGTCTTACTTGTTCTTTTTGATCTTCTCATTACCTCTTGTACAAAGCATCAGCAGTGATTAAAGTAATTCTTTCCTTTTTTTCCCTGTCGTATCATTGTGACAGGGAAAAAAAAGTTAAGAAAGTGTGGCTATTAGACTTAAGCACAGAATATATTTCCAGGTACTTTTTGACATGTCATATAATTCATCATATAAAATATTGAAGGGAGAGTGAAGGAAATGATACAAACTTGTACCAATATTTGAAAAATAATTTTATTTTCATTCTTTGCTAAATCCAGACTGGCTTCTAGTCCCACAAGACTTTCTCATCTTTTGTAATTCTTGTCTGTGTTTTCTTATAAATCTTTCCTAGAAGCCCCAATGTTCCAGAAGCTATACTTTGGTTCTTGAAGATACCACTACATCACTTGAGTTGTCCATCATTTATATTTCATTTTTTGTTACGTGACTGGTTTTGTCTTCTTTTTTTGGTCACATGTATTCTTTACATATTTTGTTCCACAGATACATCTTTTGCTTTTTGGGTTACTTACGATTTGGTTGCTTCACAGATCTTTATGTTACATGATTCACAGTCATAGAGCTTCATTAGAATAATATTGATATTAAAGAAGTGAACTTTTATACCAACATATATTTATGTACTACAGTTTGGGATCATCAAAAGGAGTTTGCAGTATCATGATTTGCGGGATGAAGGAATGGTTTTCTGCAAGTCTCTGCAATCCACAAACCTCAGAAAGAGGAATTATCCGCCAAATATAATGTAACTAATCAATCAGCAATCTTTTTTTGTGCATCCACTATGTTCTCATTGATGAAAATACAAAAATCAAAGATTAAATAGCCCTTTTTCTCAAAGAGCTTAGGTTTTATTGAGGGGAGGAAAAGAAGGGGAATTTACATATAGAAGTATATACAAAGTAAATATGTACAAAATAAGTACAAAATAAATAAAATACAAATTGAATAACTCTAAAGTGAAGGAGTGCAGTAGCAGTTAGAAAGATCAGGGAAAGCTGCATGTGAAAGTGGTGCTTGAGTTCTATTCACTAGGCAAAGTCAAGGACAGGACGTTGTAAGTATATGGGCAGATTGTTAGGGCAGATGTGATAGTTTGACTAGGCCATAGAGGGGGAAGGAAAGTATTATAAACTTAGGCCAGAGATCTATATTGGGACCCAGTTGTGAAGAGTTTTAAAAACTTTAAAAAAAAATAGGAGTTTATATTTTATTTTGGAGGCCATGGGGAGCCAGTGAAGTTGAGTGGAAGAATGTAATGGTCAGGTCTGTGTCTAAGGAATATTATTTTGTCAACTATGTGGAGGATAGACTGGAGAGGAGATTAAGGCAGAAGAACCAATTAGGAAGTTGCTGCAATAGTCTAAATGATGTCTGTATGAGGAAAGAGAAGAGTCTTATATTCAAGCAGTATTGTCCTGATAGAAATGGCAAATTTGGCAACTGATTGGACATACAGCAAGAGGGACCTGCAGAGAGAGGAGGATAATGATGAGGTTACAAACTGGCAAGAATGTGAGAAAGGTGTTGCCTTCAAAAGAAATACGGAATTTTTGTAGAGGGGTAGTAGAAGGAAGAAGATAATGAAGGCGGAGTGAGTGGAAAGTGTGCTAGACCTAGAGTTGCTTATTGCCTGTATGACCTTGGGAAAGTTACTCAACCTTTTCTGACTTCAGTCCGTCATCTGTGAATTGAAGGGTTAGACTAAATGTCTTACAGGGTGTCCCTTCCAGCTCTAAATTTATGATCCTTTGATACTGATTGTGTTGATCATGTTGCGTTTCAGATGTCTCTGGGACATCAGGATGAAATGCCCAACAAGTTATTAGTGTTTTAAGGAAGAGGCAGAAGATGGATGTGTAGACTTAGGAGTTAACTCTGTATAAGAAGAGAGTTAAAACCCATTGGAATTGTTGAGGTCATTAAGAAAGTTGAGGCTAAGGGGTTATTTACTCATAGGAAGCCTAAAAAGCTTAGCCTAGTTGTCTGTGGGGGGGGGAATGGACAACAAAGGAGAGGCATTTGAGATATTAGGGCAGAAAACTAAACTCATGTGAGCTGAATATTTGACTTGCAAACTCTCTTAACCAGGAGAAATATAAAAAGGATTTATATGTATAATTGCCAAGAAGAGATAACAGTGTAGAGGGGATCTCAAAGGCCACTCAGACCCTTTCATGTTACATATGAGGCAACAGGCCTGAGGACATGAAGTTACTTGCTCAAAGTCACGCTGTAGTTAAGCAAAAACAAGTAATGAAGTCAGTATTGTGATGTTTATAGGTTTTTGGGCTTTTTAAAAAGAGATTCAACTGAGGGATTATCAAAAGGTTAAGAAGAACCCAAGAAACTAGATATATAAGGGGAACTTAAAGAATCAGGAGAATTGAAGGAGGAAGAGCCAAGTTATAGTAATGTTTCAAGGATTAAATCTTATTGATGCCCCATAAGTGAGTCAGATTCTTCTTGTGGTAGTGGAAGAGAAGTTATATAAAGGGAAAAAGGGGAACTGAAGATGCACCCCTACCAGATCCATAAGTGAATAAAGGATAATACTTTCTTCAGACTTTAAACAATAAGAGTGAGAAAAGTGTGGGGAAAAGATAAAGACAGTCAAGGGAAGGCATTGTGATGAGGGGAGAGTAAAGGAAGAGTCTCAGCCCAGAAGGGGAAATGATTAGGTGGCACTGAAGAACATGCATTTTGGGGGCAGGGAAGTATATGTCTGTGGTAAGAGACAGGACTTTGTAATGCACGTGAGCAGATCACTTTTTTAGAGAAGGTTGTACCTCCCAAGGACTGCATCTCATCCCAGGACAGAGAGATCCCATTCACCTCAAGGGAAGTTAGCATTGCGACTGGGGTGGGGAGATAGAATAGAGATAGGGGACAGTTTGGCCTTAATGGTGCTAAGTGATCCTGTTAAAGACAGGGAGCATGACTGAGGACACAAGAGTGGTTCCAGTCACATGACACTGCCCCATTTGACACTGCTCCCATAATTAATTAATATTTCTCAGAACAAGGCATAACAGAAAATTGGGTGGATAATGTAAGAACAGTGAATGCATTAACATAGAGATGGGAAAGATGAGAAATACTAGATTTTTTTTCTCCCCCATCCTTAAAAAACCTTCAGTATTCCTACCATTCCCTCAAGCTATCAAACTGTCCTGTAGTTTTTTCTTGCTTTTCTTCACTCACTGATCGTATTGAACTGAAACTGCTCTCTCCAAAATTATTAATAATCCTTTAATTGCTAAATTTGTTAGCCTTTTCTCAGTAATCCTTAGTATTCCCTATTTCCATCAGGTTTCAGCTCTACTGTCACATCCTGAATGAAGTTTTCTTATCCCTCCCAAATGTCTTCCCCTCAGAAAACACTCCTTAGACTCTTCACTTTCAATTCAGTGTCTTTTCACTGACACACTGGCTGTGCTCTGTGCCTGGAATGCTCTCTCCTCATCTCTACCTCCTGGCTTCTTTCAAGTTCAATTCAAAACTCACCTTCCACATTCTTCACTCTCAGCTCCCAATAAGTGCTATCTCTCTGAGATTCCTTCTTATTTGCACTGGGTGTGTTATATATATGTATATCTTCCAGATCCACAGTAGCACAGTCTCTCATTAGCAGGTAAGCTCCTCAAGGGGGGAGACACTGGTTTTTTGCCTTTCTTTGTGTCCTAGTGCCTAGCACAGTGCCTGACACTTAATAAATGCTTATGGATGAAGCTAGTGGTGGTGGTGATGATGATGAAACTGGTGTCACCTGTTGCTTTTATGGTCTTAGTCTTGCTGGAGAGACTGTTTACAAATCGAGTTATAGATAAAAGATACACTTGAGACACCCTTTTGTTTTTCCTTGGTGTACAGTAGGGCTTCTGTATCATGGACAGATATCCTAGCTGAACAGGTCTCTCCCTGCTTTATACTACATTTGAAATATTAACTCCGGGAATTGTTAAAGTGATTTCCATAATCCGACATGAAGAGAAGCTTCAAGGCTGTGTTTTGCTCTTCTGAGCCTTTTCTAAAAATCAGTAACAAAATGTTGCTTCCAAACTGAGTGACCATGTGGTAAGTCACTTTAGCTCCCTGCCCTGATCCTCTCATCTGTAAATAAATAATCTCTAATGTACCTTCTGGTTCTGAATCCTTTTATTCTAAACAAGTATCAGAGGGATCTTAGATTTTCACACTTTTCATTCAGGTGGCTGTGAAGATGTGATTTGTTGTAAAAAAAAAAAAATCAGCACAGTTTGCTTGTTCTTTTTTCAAGTGTTAATTGAGGATGTTAGTTCATGGAGAGAACAATTTTATACAGATTTTTTTAGAAGTGAGGAAGGAGTCAGTAGTTGCTGATATCTACTTGTTCTTTTTTTTTTTATTTTTTATTAATAGTGCTCTCTGATCATTTGGAATCTTCCTCTCCTTGAGATATTCTAAGAATTGATCCTTGAGTGCTTTTAAAATTGTGTCCACTCTAGCATGGATTTCTTTGTGTATTTGCTCATTCTGGCCCTTCCTAATTTCATTTGCTTAAATACAACTAAGAGATTGCTTCTTCACAGACCTCGCAGAGTCTAAGTATGTTAGTCCAACTGTCTTTGAAAATAGGTCCATCAAAACATCAACAGATATATTCCATCTATTTGTTTATTTCTGTTTGTTGTCATCTTTTGAGATTCAAAGGAATCATCTATTTTAGCTGGATTTCCAACCATATTATCTCCTAATTTTTCCTCAACTGTTTGTTTTTTAAAGTATCAAATTATTAAAGTGATTATTAGCATTCCAGTAAATTTACTTTTCTAATATCAGTAATTCAAAATTTCAAAAGCACTAGAACTATATTACCTTCTTTTGATATTACTAGGACAGCTTGCCTTCCTGTTAAGCATGAGAAAATAAAATGAGGGTCCTAATCATGTAGTGATTATATAAAGCTATAGAATTTCTGGTTTTCAATCTTTGAATGAATCTTTTCAAACAATTCAGTCTTATAGAGGAATTTTTAGTTCATTTAACTTAAAATGGAGGAAGAACTATTGATTTTGCTTAAAAGTATAAAAATTTTCACATTACTGAATTGTCAGTGAAACAATTCAATAGGCATTTTATTTACAAAGGATAGTTTTAGGTTAGAGTTAAAATATTAAGGTTTTTGTTTCTGTCCAATGGATGATTTTAAGTAATGTGTTTCAAATATTTGGAATAGCATCATGAGAGTCCTAATAATGTTCAATTTTTAAATTGGCATTTCATAAGCTGCAGAAGATTAGATTTCAGTGATAATTAACTTTTTCCTGTGAATTGCTGTACGGTTTTTAACTGTTGCATCTAAAATGTTATATAGATGGACTGTCTTAATGTCAATTTTTAAAATACAAAAATCTAACACTTGGTATTCTGCCAATCTTTAATATATAAACAAGCTCTGTTTTTTAAAATTGTAAACATTCTTCTCTTTTTATAGGAGGAATAAACATGGGGTGTCTCGTGAAAAGATTGCACAGATGTTGGATCATTATGAATATAAAATGTCCATCTCTATTGTAATGAATTCAGTGGAACCTCCACATAGAAGGTCTGAGAGACTTCGAAGACAGAGGTGGGGAGGCTGTGTAGACTCGTGGAATCACTTTGATGTTGCAAAATAACTAATATTCAGTCTGCTTTCAACTAAAATGGGCTCGTGGCTTACCCTTAAAAAACAAATATTGAGACTTTCTGGAGGTTTTTAAATAGGTTCAAGTCTAATAAAAAAAAAGAACCATCATTACCTCACAGAGTTTGTTCCCGGAAAACTGTTTAAATTTTAAAATGTAAATAAAAAATAGTATATAAATTGTACATTATTTTTAATAATTTTTATTGTACTAATTTGGTTTTAGCAAAACATCTGAATAGTGTGGTGTGAAACAGAATTCTTTACTTCAGTTGAATCTTAAATAATTTTGATGTCCAAAGTAGGAACCATTGAGCAGTTTTTAATAAGTTTATTGTAAAAATTGGTTATAGATAAAGTATTTACTATTCTTCCTCACAAACAACTTGGAACATGCAAAACATAGCTGACTTGTTACAGTGTATTCTAATATTTTATATGGTTCTCATCTCTTTATATGGGGAAAATACTGTTTCTACAAATGTGTCCACTGAAACATTTCTAAGTTCCAACCAGTAGATTTTAATTTTAAAAATAAATTGAATAGTCCCTTAGAATTGATTGTAATAAAATTTTGCCCTAGGGATATTTTGCTTTTGCCACTTTTTTTTTGAAATACGGAGCACCTTATATTTCTTGAGCAACAGTTTTTATGTTGAATTAGAATTCCATCAATTAAAATTGTAAAATAACACTCTAAGTTAATATAATTCACACCTCTTAATTTCAGGCAAAGTCTAATAATCATGTACAGAGCTAGAATGAACTGACAGATAAATGAGAAGGCATTTATAAAATGTTTACTATGTACGAGGTACTGTGCTTAAGCTCAGGATTTGAGTAAGTTCAAACTAAACATCGAGACCTTTTACGATCAAACACCACTAAATTCTTCCATCCCTAATTACTACCCCTTTATACACACTGGAGGGATCATTTAGTACAATCTTTTAATTTCATACTTGAGAAAACTGAGCCCCAGGAAAGTGAAGTGTTTTGTCCATCTAGCACAAAACTTCTCTCAAACAAGAGAGAAGATTCAAACCCAGCTTTTGGTCTCTTCATTCCAATTGCCTTTTCTACTGCCTTTGTACAGTTGCCCTGGATCTTTTCTGTTAAGGTCTCCAGCAAGCTCCTTCATTATTCCCTTCAAATTTCCTTCAAAAGCAGTAAAATTTTTTAAAAGAAACCTTTGATTTACTGGTGTATAAAATGTGCATCCATGCAATTACAAACCTTTTATGCCATAGGAGGTGGTTTATGAGTTGCTGTGGCCAGAACAGTTTATTACCAAATGGCCAACTTCATATTAAAAAGCCCTTTCCAGCTTACCTAGCTTTGTCCTTGATCAAGTAGGGCAAATGACCTGTTGCTGGGTGCTAGAAAGGGCCCATCAGAGTTCGTGTTCCTCTTACATAGCACTAGGGCTTTATAGAGGACTTGATGACACTGTACATTTATAATTCCCCTTCATATGTTCTAAGCATGTCATATTTAACATCCATTACCAATTAAAAACTGTCTACATCCTTAAAGCTTTTTTCTAAACCCAACATTCCCAGTTTCTGCACCCTTTTTTTTCTGCTGCTTTTTAAAATTTTGCCATTCTCTTAAACTTAGCCTCTCAGTTCTTTCCTCTTCATCACTTTTGCATCATAGAATTTAAAGCTAGGTGCAATATTGAAGCAGGCTTTAGGGAAGTTAACTCAGGGTTCACATATTTGTATAATTCAGTGCCATGTTTAGTTTTGAGTGAGTGTTACTTCACTCTTGTTCAGCATATATCTGTGTACCTGAATATATAAATACAGATATGTGCCAACTTGTTCCATATTTTCTTTTTTCTCAGAAGGGTACTTATTATAATCTTATTCCCAAAATACCATATTTCTGAAGTACACTGTCACATACTGCAGTCAATAGAAGTGAGTCTGAGTTTCTGCAGGGAAGAAAATACAACTCATCTTTTTTTTTACAAACCTCGCTTCTGTTCCCTTCACCGTTTTTCTTAGGAAACAGAATATAGTAATCCACACTTAGTTTTAGGAACAAGAGGCAAGTAACAGGAAAACAGGGTCATAGGGTATATCTTGTGATTACTATTGGTTCAGCCCCCTTTCCTATGATCTACTATATACCTAATCTTTCAGTCTTTATATCCATGATACTCCAAAATGATCATTCAAAAATTCTGAAGCATCAAATAAAGATTTAATTACCTTAGTTAGACCATATATAGTAAGACCCAAAAGGGAATATATTTTTAAAGAAAATTTTTAGTAACAAGAGCCAAAGTAACAGTTTTTGGTAAAAACAAAAAAAAAATTATTCTAGTTAATTATGACTTTCCTTCTCACTTTCTGCATAGTAACTTAGAAAAGGATAGATAAGTGATCTGTTTAACTTAGGTTTCCAAATTAATATTTTTGGTGATCACCTAACAGTGAAATAGTTAAATTATAAATATGAAATTTTTTAGGTTGTATTGACAGTATCTTTGTGGTCGCTCCCCTCCTTGCCCAGCAAAGTTAATTAATTTATTTTTAATTAGATCATATTGTGTATTATCTCCCAGCACTCCCTGCCTAGCCTGAGTCTAAAATTTATAACAGACATCCTACTTGGATCATTTATATTAGAGATTTGCTGCTATAAAGTTTACTCACAGTTCTTAGCTACATTTTTCACAGGTTTTATAATAAATGTTTGTGCCCCTGGGATAGACTGACTTGCAAGTTTTTTATTTGCCATAAATCCTGGTGGTATTTTTTTTTTAAAAGCAAAGAAAACAAACAAAAAAGCCCATTTGCATGGTCTCTCAAGTTGAACTTGGTTATATTTGTCTTTTTCCTTTGTTTTGAATTAATATTCTTTACTCCTTGTGCTATGCCTGCTTAACTGGAATCTTGGTCTTGTTTATAAACACTCTTTAAAATATTGTTTGCAAAAGACTGGGTTGTATTTTTTGTGGGCTGTTGGAGTTCAAATATTTGGAAGTAGATGCTGGTTAGCATGTCTTCCAATTAATGTAATCTGTTTAGGATTTTCCATTTTCTACATTGGATTAAGCTTAGAGATCATGACTAGTTGGGGAACTATTGTTTGTTATTAGAGAAATGGCTGATTTTTTTTCTGATACTAGATTTGAAAATCTTTTCAGAATCATTAGTGATGTACAATTAGTGGAAAATGTTGAAGAAAAGTAGTTTTTTATCATTGCCGAAGTATCCAGGTTAGCCCCTTGAGTGATTGGTCACCAACTTGGTTGCATCTTGATCTAGTATGAAAGTATGCCTGAAGTAAGTATGTGTTCAGTTTTCTAAACCTGAATTAAATACTCAAGTAAAGTCAGTTGTCCCCAGTACTGTACAAGGAAGCAGTAGGTGGTTTTACTGTTAAAAAGCCATTCACATAAATTGAGAGCGAGTAGATTGGATTAATTTTCAAAGTGGGGTTCAGAGTGAGAAAATCTGATGCTCTTAGAAATTTACGTGAGATTTTTCTTCCATGTTTTTAATGAAAGTAGAAATTTCAGGACAAATAGGAGTTAGCTAGGAGTACGTTTATTACAATAGATAGGTCTTCAGAGAGGGTAGAACAGTGGCTACGTGAAACTGCCCTGACTTGTGGCCTTATTTTGCCTTTGGAAAAGAAATTCTTAAACATTTGGGTTCAAATTGTGAGGTGTTTTAGTTCAAAGAAATATTTGCTTTGGTGGTAGTGGATAATGCTTTTGAAGTGGATGCCTGAAAAATCTATTATCTCAGTGTCATAAGTCAGAAAACAAGTTGCATTTTATATCTACCATTTACACATAGACCAGAATGAATTGCATAATTTAAGTGTTTAAAAGTGAGAAAGTACAGTTTTTCACCTGATCTAATCCTTGAGAGACTAAGAATGAAAAGTTAAAATACATAGCCCTTGGAAATAAAATTTCATGCTTCCCCTTGAATGAAATTATGTACACATCCTAAAAGGGAGGCAGTCAGATGCACTATAGCTGTTTCAGAAAAAAACATAAGATCAAATAGAATTTGAATCATCTATTTCTCATTAATTTAACACACATGCTTAGTGTAACTTTGCTTTAATTTTAGAACAACTTTGAGTCACATTGACTAGGTATCTATTGAGTAACCAAGGCCTTAATCAAAGATTGTCTTTATAGTTGTGAATAGTCTCACATTCTTTCTAAAGTGGTGAATTAGAAAAATCTTTGAAAATATACTTTGAATTTTTAAAGATTACTGTTACTTTTTTTAAAAAATTCCCATCAATTAAAGAAATAAAAATAGCTTGTAGACCGTATTTTAAAATGTATTCTGGTTTTATAATGGTCATTGAAATATATAGTTTGGAATATTTATGTTTAGAGTTCTAGTTGTCTGTGTAGATGTGGGGACAGGTAAAAAGTTTTTCCAAAGGTGATAATTTTTGCCTACAACTTTGTCTTCCTCTTTCTTATTGTGCTCGTGATATCTTAGGTTTTCTCCTCTACTTCTGAGTATAATAAATTAATGGAACATTTTAGAAAAGGTTATATATCCATTCTCTTCCTTTATTCTCTCATGATCTGCCCTTACTCATTTCTCATTTTCCTGGTTTATTCATTACTTGCTTTTTTTTTTTTTTACCTATTATCACCTCACCATACTTCCCTCCTCCCCCATTTTCCCGTTCAATTTAAAATTTCAGTTCATTTTAGGAAATGTTTATATCAACCTTTGTTTCTCGACAAATTTCTTAACGATCCTCAGAACAGTGCTTGTGGATTTATGTGGTATCTGTTTGGAATGGACAAATAGACCTTAGGACCTTTAGATACTATAAATCAAGATGTTGTATAGGAAAGCAGCTGAGGAAAAGGCAGAAGGTTTTAAGCCACTATTTAAATTTTGTTCACATCAGAAAGATCCCTCACAGCTTTTACAGTGTAGTGATAAGGGTGTTTCTGATGAAGGATATTGAAAAATGATAAAGCAAAACAATGTTTTGGTTGCACCTGATTTATCAGCTATTTTGATCTCAAAATGAAAGGATGGGGTAGTATATGGATATCTGAAGAGCCGTTAGGTAATCTCTTTGTCCCTTTGTACTCAACTCTGCTAATTGTACTTGTTTTATGAGTCTGGTGTTGGAGTAATGAATTATAGCAAAGCATCTAAGTGTATGGAGCTTCCTGACCTTCAGGCAAGCTACTGGCGTGGAAGTACTTCGTAAAAGGTTTTAAAGTCCTTTTAGTATATTGCTTATTGTTAGGAATTATGTACGCTTGGTTGATATATTGGAATAGAGGTAAAATATTTACAATTTTAAGCATACTTGTTTTGGTATTTTCTATAATCTTAATAAGTTGCATCTAATTTGTTTAGTGTTAAGAGATTGTTCAAATATGTGAGCTACCTATTACCTTTTAGTTTCATTAGTTAATAGTCAATATTTCCTGAAATCTTAATTCTCCGCACCATTTGTTTGTACCCATCTTTTTTTAACTTTCATGATTCATCTAAATTTGCTGATAGAAGTCATGGAAATCATTTTCAGTCTGCCGAATATATGTAAAAATAAAGGTTTTTATGTACATATTTTAAAGAATTGGAAGCATTCTGTTGTTATTTACAACATTACTATTGCAATTATTTCCTCTTAAAGAAAAAAGTTTTTTTATGCTTTTTTAGCTTCATACCATCACTAATTAAACCCAAAACTTAAAGAGCAATAAAATAATAGACATTTAGTATTACTTTGTAAATGAGTAATGTGCAAGAATTCAGTATTCCTATTTTTATAAGAAAAGTATTTAAATGGTGTATGAAGACTTACTAGCTTACAGTCAAGTGATTCCTTTAATTTTTATATGAAAAAACTACTGGGATAAAGCAAGTGATTTAACCTACTTGAGTTTTGTTTTTTCCTTTTAGTGCTTGGCACCTATTAAGTAGATTCTTAATAAATATTTGTTGTCTACTTTCCACTACCAGATCAGATGTCTTTAACTGTGAACCTAGGAGACTTTTATCTTTAAGCAATATTTAAAGAGGGAAAAGCATTAACCTTAGGAATAGATTAAATATTGTTCCCAGTCTAGGAAACTGAGAGATATGAAAAATGTAGAATTACAGAATTTTAGGACTGGAAAAGTAGATCATCTCCCTCATCCTACCTCACCATTTTTACAGTTGAGGAAAACTAATTTTCACAAGATCATATATGATAGTGGGGATAGGGACAAAAGGGACATTTAACAGATTTTGTATTTCTGGTACTTAATGAATGTTTATTGACTATCAGTAATTTGTCAATTGGGGTAACATACAGTATGTATATTGGAATAAATTCAGTTGATCCACGAAAAAAAATGAATTTTAGTTAAATATCAGATTTGGTCTGGGCATTTTGCCTTGGTTGGTTCAAGCACAGATTTGAATGGGATGAATTTCTTTTATTCTGAGAATTGAGAGATTGGGGGAGAGACTTCATAATGTTTTAGGTTTGGAAGGGATTGTTAGAAAACAACCCTCTCTCTAATTAGAAACAGAAGCCACAATTGGTTGAGAGCTCCCCTACTAGGAAGTTCCATATTAAAAATTCTGCTTATGTAATGAAAAGAACTAAGAGCATATTGAGTGCTAGAGAATTAGTGGGATAGTCATTTTATTGGTCCTGGATAGAAGAAAAGATGCCCATAGTGACATACCATATGATATTGTTTACTTGCCAGTTAATCTCTAAAGATGATTGTATGTACTCAACACCCAGCCTTCAGATCTGCTCTTTAGGTTTCTAAGAAGAAACCCTGGGTTACAGTAAATTTAATATTTAGGCTTCTCTTGACAATTCATGTCCTCTCATTATGTCAAGTACTTTCAGAGATAATCTTCTTTGATCTTTTTAAAATTAAATTTTACTTGTTTCAAACAAAGCTCCACCTCTCCTCCCCTCCCTGCTACTTCTATCAGAAAGAGCAAGAAAAACAAAATGTTTGACTGTTCATGGAGACATGTATAGTGAAGCCATACAAATTACTATATTGACTATGTTCAAATAAATTGTTTCAATCTGCACTCTTGAGTCTACCATTTCTTATCAGGATGTGAGTACCCTTGAAGTTTCAGTCATGAGTGATTTCTTAATTATTAACCAGTACTTATCCATCTGGAATCTAGCATTTGATGTTATTGATAGCTGTTTCCCTCTTGGATACTACTTCTTCTTTGAGTTTTCATGAAACTATCCTCTTGGTTCCTTTGTTAGATAACTCATTGCTCCTCAATCTTCTTAGCTGCCTTGTCATCCACATCATTTTTACTAAGTATGTGCCCCCCAAGATCCTATCCTGGGCCTCTTATCTCTACCTTCTTTCACTGAGTGGCTTTTTCACCTCCTTCTGTTTGATTATTATCTCTTTGCAAATGATTTACACATAGCTCCAGCCCTATTCTTCCAAGCTCTGGTTTCACATGACCAGATGCTCATTGAATATTACATTAGACATCTCAAATGCTGCATGTTCAAAACAGGCATCTTCCTCTCCACAGACATCCCTAAACCCTCTCTACTTCTCAACTTCTCTATTTCCAGTAAGGCCACCACCATTCTTTCAGTCTCCCAGGTTCACAACCTCATTATTCTTGACTACTCTCCTCCTTGTCTGAGATACCCATTCCATTTGCCCTGTCCATCTCTAATACAACTCTTATATCTTTGACCCCTTCTATCAATTTATATGGACTATTGCCTTCATCCCTTCTCACCTGGACTGTATTGTAATGTGCCTAATTGGTGTCCCCTCATAATCGCCAAGCACTGTACCAGTAGTACTTGGAGTGCATAAGGATGACTGGAATAGCAATTAGATAGTGCTTTAAGATTTGCAGAAACCTTTACATAAAGTATCTCACTTGATCTTCACAACAACCCTAAGAGGTAGGTGGGCCTATTTTGCAGGTAGGTAAATTTTAACCAAGAGTTTGCAGGGATGGAAAACCTGACCCTCTTAAGTCCTCAAGTGCAGCCCTTTGACTGAATCCAAACTTCGAAGAATGAATTGGAAGTTTGTATTCAATCAAAGGGCTGAACTTGAAGACCTAGAGGACCACAGGTTCCCCACCCCTTGCAAAGTGACTTGCCCAAGAACCTGGAGTTGGTAGTTGTCTGGGGCAGGACAAAGACACTTAGATTAAAAAAAAAAAAATGGGAGAAAGTCCACATTGAAAGACCTCACATTCTATGAAGTTGGAAAGAGGAAATGATATACTTAAAAGTATATGCCAAATAAAAGCAAGATTAGATAATAACAGTTGGAGGGTGGGGCATTACCAGCTGGAGATGTGAGAAACTGTTTCATGTTGAAGGTGATGCTTGAGGAAGAAAAGGAAGCAAAGAATTTTTAAGGGGTGAAGAGGAAGGTGAACAAGAGCATTTCAGGTGTGGACCACAACAGCCTGCACAGATATGGGGCTGGCATTCTGTACCTGGGAACACTAAGTAGGCCAAAGTTTATTTAGATTAATGAGCATTTGAAGGGGAGCAGTGGATAACCACTGTAGAAAGACAGGTTAGGGCCAGTTGGTAAAGTGCTTTAAGGACTAATCAAAGGAACCTATATTTGATCCTAGCCATTGGAGCTTATTGAGTAGAAAGATAATGTGGTCAGACCTGTACTTGAGTAACATCACTTGGCTTGGGGAGGGCAGAGACAAGTCATTTTGGAAGCTTGTACAATACCAGAAGGTCATAAGTGCCTGAATATGGGTGGTGGCGATGTGAAAAGAGATAAAGAAGATGAATGCAGGAGATACTGTGGCTGTAGAAATGACAGTTTGACTCCTGACTTAAGTATGTAGGGTAAGAGAGAGTGTGATAACAGCAAAACCAGAGTGACTAGAAGAATGGTGGTGCCATTGACAGAAATAGGGAAATTTGGAAGTAGGAAGGTTCATAAGCTTAATGATGCTGATGTTAGGTATACAGGTCTGCAAAAGACCTGAGTTTAAATACAGCCTCATATACTTACTAGCTGTGTGACCTTGGGCAAGTCACTTAACCTCTGCCTCAGTTTCCTCATCTGTAAACTGGAGATAATAATAGCACCTACCTCCTGAGTTTGTTGTGAGGACCAGATGAAATGATAATTGTAACATGCTTCACACAATACCTGGCACATAGTAAGTGCTATGCAAATGTTAAGTTCAGGATGCCCAATGGCATTTAGATGTGCAGGTCTGATTAAGAATAAATCTGCTGATTAAGAATAAATCAGCAGATTTGAGAGTCATCTGCATGGAAATGATAGTTAAGTCCATGGGAGCTGATGAGATCCTCAAGGGAGTTAGTAAAGGGAGAAGAAAAGAACATCTAAAGAGTTAGTGATTGTGACTGGGATGAAGACCCAGCAAAAGAAACTGAGAAATGCTCAGATAGGGAGGATAATCTTTAGAGAAAACCTAGAAACCTAAACCCAGGAAACCAAAATCCTAGAAACTCCCCCACCTTGAAAAAAATAAAAGAGAATCCAAAAAGTCATTGACAGAGTCATAGGCTAAAGAGAGGTCAAGAATGAATAAGATTGAGAAAAGAATTAGATTTGGCAATAGACATCATTGATAACTTTGGAAAGAGCAGTTTCAGTTGAATGATGAGTTCAGAAATCAGACTACAGACAGTTTAGAAGAGTGAGAGGAAAGGCAGTGGAAGCGTTGATTGTAAATGACTTTCTTCAAAGGAGGTTAAGCCACAGAAGGGAGAGAGAGGGATGATAGCTGGGAGAGATGGATACAGCAAACAAGGATTTTTCAAGGATGTAGGCAGCAGGCAAGCAGCTGATTTAGTCAATGATGATGAAGGAGGGGCCAACCTGCTAGAGAAGATGACTGGGAAATCCGCTTAATTCTTTTGTTTCTTTGTGTACTCATAGAATTGCTCTTTTTAGATGGATTTTCTGGTGATTCTGGATCATTTCTCATAGTGGTCAGTGGCTTCTTTTTATTCACGTCTCCAGCCTGAGTTGCTGAATTGGAGCTTTTTTTTGGTGCCATTCTCACCTACTGGACTTTTGGGTGAGCTGGTCAGCCCTACTTCATTTTTACCTGTGTCACCTGAGCTTCTCGACTGACCTTTACCTCCTGGGATATATCCATACTAAAAGTGCTGGTAGGTTCTATACCCTCCTGTGCTTTTGCAGTTCAAGATACTGGATCATCAGGGTCCTCTCTGGGCATCTCAGCACAGAGTGCTAGGAACCTTGGAGCCCCTGAGCCTAGGGAGCTGCAGTCTGAACTGCGTCTTTCATACTAGTCTTCGCTGCTTCTGTTTGCTTCTGAAATCCGCACTAGGGATTTCTGATGGGAGGTCTTCATTCTTGTTGCCTCCAGATACAGAGCTTTGTAGACTCTGATCCTCCTCTGTTGTGCTGGGAGACCTCTGGTTTGTTGACCCGTGATGATAGCTGCTATCCTGGTTTGGCTCATTTTCCCATTGCCTGTGCACTTCTGACTGACTTTTTTTTTTTTTTTTTACAGTTCTTGGGTAGGTGAAGGTTCTTAAAATAGTTCCTCATTGGATTTCTTGATCATTATTTGTTTTGGTCCTGTTTTTTAGGTTTTTATTGGAGTAGAAATGTAGAAGCTGGGTCTCCTCTATTTGGGCATCCAAATTGGCTGGAAATCCCTTTCGGTCCTTTCTCACAAAGTAAACTATACATATGTAAAAGTAGGTTTTATTTAGTCCTGTGTGTGTGTATGTATGTATATAGTATGTGCATATACATACATACATACATACATATATATATATAGCGCTGTAGTCAACATCTTAAGGAATCTGGAAATTGGTATTAGACTTCATTTTCAGTCTTCTCTAAAACTCACCCAAGTTAATAAAAACCAGCTTCCAGGGTTTTTAGGACAGCTGTAAAAGTGCTGTTCACTCTATGGTAAAAACTGCACATCTGAGTCATACTAGAAGACATGCAGAGGATCATGTATATGTGCATGGAATGCATATTATATTATGTGAATGACATTGAGATTATGAAAATTCTACCTATAGCCCTGGGTTTTCACCAGCATTACAGAGTAGAAAACTGTCACTAAATTTATCTACCTGGCTTCCATGCTGTTTACTATAACTATTGATATTCAAAGATGCAAAAATGTTCAAAATCCCATTGTAAAAATTTTAAATCCCATCAAAATCCTATTTTAAAAATCCCAAGTAAAAATTCTAGAAATCAATGAGCTCATCACTTGAAGGTCAGCAGTGTGGTATAAATACCTCAAACTAAACACAGCTGAATGTCTGTATTATCTCAGTGTTTTTAGTTAGGAGACCTTGACCTGCCTCAGATGTCATCTTCTGTCACTTAATGTCTTCAGGGCAGTGACCCATTTTGATGTAATAGGATTACCATTAACACAACCTGTCTGTCTTCATGAGGTCATACAACTATGCTGTGCCAGATGTGTTTGTTCTACAGCTAAATGGCATTAGAATTACAAAACAAATAATGGAAATTAGACAATTTAAGCAGAACCAGAAAGTCATAGGAACATACTTTAAGCACAACTGAATTTGAATCCTGGCTCTTTGTGACACTGGGCAAGTCACAACCTCTCTAGGCTACAGTTTCCTCATTTATAAAACAAATGTTTACTTGATGGCCTCTAAGGTCACTTGTAGCTCTTAACTCTGTTTTTATGAACTTAAAGCAATACAACTTAACCCTGTAATGCTGTGAAACAACAGATAGGACCATACTCAACATAACTCATAAGAGATGGAGTTCTTTCTGATCAGAGTAGGTATTGTGCATCCTTTGTGGCAGAATAGGAAAGGGGTCCAACAGGGACTGACTATAGCCATATATTAAAAGACAGTATCCACACATGCATAGAGTGGGAAGCACAATGATCATTTTAATCACATATTTCATCTCTTTAACCACATACATTTGGTAGTATCATCAGCTTTGAAGGACAAGTATAACCAGTTAAAGAATTTAGGGTGTGCAGTTCAAATGCTGAAAGCAGGTGGAAGACTCATACACATTCAATATCTGACCTATCCTTACCAGGATTTGAATTTTTCCATGTATCTTCAATTATCAGCTAGAACCATTTGCAGATAGGCAAGCGAAGATTGCACTTGAGATTCACAACTGGATCATAACATATAAATATATACAGTGACACTTCATGTAAATAGAGGTCACTCATCTGCAACTCTCCCTAACATACCTGAGAGCATGAAAATAAAGAAAAGCAGCCACAGTAGATTTCTTGAAATCTAGGTCCTCATTGGACTTATTTGATGCAAAATTCAAACAAACTTGGAGTTTTCCCACCCATAACAGCTTAAAAAAAAAAGAATTCTTGAGAAGCAACATGGCATATTGATGAGAGCTGGCTCTGGAGTCAGGAAAACCTGGATTCAAATCCTAACCCTGATACACATTGACTGATCATGAACAAGACTGCAGATGAGTGGTTCTGTGCATGTGAAAGGAGAGGCTTGTGGAAATTCACTAATGGAATTAACCTCAACTTCTGCCTCCAGACTGTATCTTCTAGGATCTCTCTTGATGGATTTCAACTTGATCTGCATTATTGTTTTTTATCCAACTCCTATAGGCTACATTTCCAGGATTCTCTTCTCCTAGGAGGAATCTTCTCATAAAGCTCATGCCGATTCTTGTTTTGGCCACTGGGATATTTCTCTGACCACAATCTGAGCATTTTATTTTGCTTCTATTCCCAAGTGGGCATAGAGGATTTAACAGAAAACATCATTGTATTAGATACTGAATGAATTAGGTTTATCCCAGCAGAGGGATTATACCTTGTAGGTTAATTTGGACCAGTTACAAGCAAAGAATGCAAATCTACAGCACTATTGGCAAGCCACAAGAAGGAAAAGCATGGCTCTCAGAGCACTTCAGGAAAGGTCTCCCTTCCAAAGCCTGGCAAAGCAGCTAATGCAAAAAATTATAGAGCACAATAAAGACATCCTAGTGTTCTAGAGCTCCATTCCCCACTTCCTGGACCAAGGTAGAGTTCATTTTGTCATGTCACTTAGACCATACTAGTTACATGTCCTCCTTAACTGATGACTTATTGCTGGGAAATTTTGAATACTGCCATCCAGGAAGTTCAATGAGTATTTGACAAGATGTACGCTTCAGACAATTGCAGTCTTAGTAGAGCCACGGTCAGATATTATTTATGCTGAGTGCTTCTGAATCTTCAATCAACCTAAGAGAATGGAGCTGTGCTTTTCAAACAGTTCCTTACTCTAGTCAAAACCAAATCACCTTCCCTGCAGTGGTGCACGAAGATCAAAGGCCATCGTAATCTCTCCGAAAATAACATATGAACCCATCTATGGGGGTGGACCCTGTTTGTTGCCCCAGACACCAGTACAAGACAGTAATCTCAGTGTTGGACCCTGAGAAATACCTACAGGTAAATCTCAATTATAACTTATCTTGTTGAGTGCATACTTGCTTGGCAAAAATTTGTTTGTACTTTAGCTTGGCAGGATACTGTTCCACAGATTGACCCACTAAAGACCCAAGGACTGAAAACAGGAAATGGCCAAGTTCTTCATTGACTAAACCTTCTGTGGAACTCTCTCAGATCCTAGCATCTATCAGTAGGGCCTTAGCTGGTGGATCAGCTTTTCCCACCTGGGGCTTCATGGCTACCATAAACTCTGGATGTAGACCCTCATGTGCTGAGGGGAAATTAGAAATCATGGGCATGCTTCACCTGTGGTCATGGAAACCACAGGCAGATGCTCTCTGTAGATAAGCTCAATAATGTACAAAACCTTCCCCTGTAGATCGAGAAGACATTACTTCTGGAGTCACCAAATTTCTACTATTTCTCGATGTACTCAGGATCCTGAGGTTTTTCTTGTATGATATCCATATTCCTTAGAGCCTTATTCAACTCTTACTGCCTCCAGTGCTTTAATATCCATTCTAAGCTACCACCATCCACATTACCCCTTCAGCTTTTAGCCCATTACTCCCCAGGAAATATTATTTAAATAGGGGAAATGTTTCAATAGTAAAGAATCACTTTCTCCTGATGTTGCTGTGTGTTAGACTTGGTTCTTGTGAGCACCTTCTGTGCCGTATTAGAACTCAAGTTCTAGGTTTTCTGAGTTTTTTGGAGAACAACCCCTACAGACTTTTTGCACTAGAATACTAGTGCTCTGAAAAAGAACAAGGTCTGGTTGTGTCACAATGATTGAACCCCTACTGCCATTACAATAAGGGTTAGTTATTGCTACTTCTCGTCTTGGATTTTCTGAACCAGTTGAAGTAAGCCTCTTTTTATCCAGTTGGAGGTCCATGTTGGCAAGTGGGATGGATGGAAAAATCTCTTCCAAATCCCATTTACATATCAGGAACATAGCCATGTCCTTCCGCTTATTTAATCTTTCAACTATGCTTCAATATTTTGTGAACTCCATCTTCTAAAATATAATTAAGTTGTAAAGTGGTAGTGTAAGTACAGGACACCTTCAGCTACATACGGGCCCTAATTGCCATGTTCAAGTAGTCTATCTGGTTCTAGTATACTTTCACAATCACCAGCTCTGAGAAGTTCAAATGTCCTAATTCAACAAAGAGCTATAATTTCCTGGGCACCTAATAGGTAGGTATGGTATTAGAAAGGCTCACTGGAAGGTAGACGTTCTAACATAAAAAAACAACAAGTTGACAGATCTTGAACATTTCCTATGAATTGTTATCATCAGCTCATTATTAGGTTCTCATCACTGACCTGTTGAAAATTCCCAAATCATTTTAATATCTGGATGTATTAGAACAAATTTTCAGGAATTTTGAAGCAAGTTCATCACTGCACTCCTCCTATTGTTCTTGGAGCCTCAATAACTCTGGCTAAATCCTGCATAGATGTAACCCTGGAGGGTTACTTGGACATAATCATCGACTGTCAGGCACTCTGTCAGGTTAACCTGCAAGCTGCCTGTTGCAGTCCAACACAATATATGCCTAAATCATATTAGGCCAAATGTACCATCTGGGAAGAAGAATGACTTCTAGAAATGCTAAATACTGTCTTAATAGGGGATTAACATCCAGTTATCATACAGTCCAGGAGCAAAAAAAGCCCCAATTCTAGTAGACTCTACTTTTCAGCCTATTTGACTAATCAAATAAAAAATAAGTCCCAGGATAACCAGAACTGGCCAGTCTGTAGCTTTTTCTGGAAGGGCCAGAATGATTCAACCGTCATACCTAAGAATCCATCTTGGATGATCTTTTGTGCACCCCCCCACATGTCCATGCTTTTTAAGGATCCATGCTTCTGTTCTTTGTCAAAGTGGTTTCCTGTTGGAAATCTGTACCTGGTCACCTAGAACTTTTGATGATATAGGTCCCCTCTGAATTTGGCTGTCATGTATATACCTGTAAAAAAGTGGATTGGCCAGAGACCCACTGCAGAAACCAGCAGGTCTATTCCCACTCCTTTATCTTGCAGCAACCTTGATCCTCCCTGTTTCTGGATTTTATTGACTGATCTTTTAGGATCCGACCTTATAGGATCAGGTCTCTGTCTTGGTAGGGGACAATATACAGACAGAAGTGGTCCACTTCCTCTCTTGTGTTTCCCCCACAGCTGCTGAAGCTCTCTGGTTGTATTTCCAGAATCTTCAGAAACTGCCCTCCCACCTCATCTGTACCTGAAGACTGGTTATTCTAAGTCAAAATCAACCTGTCTCTTATAATCCATAATCCTTTGGGCAAATGGAGAATACCAACTGCTCCTTAGATCAGTACCTAAGCTGTACCTCTTCCCATGATGATTAGACCACCCTAATTCCCACTATGAAGTTTTGTTGTTGTAATCTTTTCATCTTTTCACCAATAATAACCCTTTCTGGGCAAACCCTGATTGCTGCTGTTGTTTTCCCAGTTTCCATCATTTGTACCCTGATCTTAGTTTGTAGATGGTTACCTAGGAGATTTTGAAATCCTCCAGACTGAATTGCAGACTGCACTGGAAACCCTCAAGGTGGCCTATAAGTAGCTGGCTACCACCACTGTATTCTGAGGGAACTCTTCCAGGTAGAAGGACAGGTTAGTTTTTACCAGGAACCTCTGCTCCACCTATTTCCAGAAAATTGGAAGACCAGTTCTTTAGCCATCTTGTAGCCTTCTGATCCAAGGTCCTCTACTCACTCTGAATCCATCCTGCATTTCATTTATTACTATTATACAACACCTACCTAGCTCCAAGTTTTACCCACTGTCCTTCCCTACCATTCCCTTATGCTTCCCCAGTTTTTTGAAGACCAAAAGAAGTCTGTGGTATGAGAAATCTTGTTTTCAGCTGCAGTAAATGTTGCTTTCAGGACCTTGTTGCCTGACAAGAAAATAAGTTAAAAATCCAGGCCTGGGCGCCTCCCAGCCAACTCCACATTCTGACACTAGTCAAGGTGTTTCACCAACATTACTCTAAAAGATTCAGTTCCAACATTTGGGAAGGCCTTTCAGGAAAAAGTGGTATAAAAGCTTGACCAGTTCACTGTTTATGCTTCTACCAAGTGAAGTGGGGTTTGGTACCACTTATGTACCCTGCAAATGCCATAGCAAAGAGTAAAATGCTTGTTGAACTGAACCAGTCAGCTTAACTCACTTGGTTCTGTTTTCTGTGCATTTCAAATACCATTAACATCTTGTCTCCATTGTGTGACTTCCTTGTTACCTTTTGGGAATATTTTTAATGGATCATTTCTCTTTCTTTAGTTTTCCCCAATTGAATACATTGCTCAACTGGAAATCACCTCAACCATGTTGCTTTCTCTAGCAAATCAGAATTAGACTACCTAAGAACGGTCCCCTCACCTCAGGGTTATTCCAGCTTCTGCTTTTAGACTTGATCTCCCAGCAGTCACTCAAGGGACTTCCAGATGACCTCCATCAATATGATTCTAGCCAGGATTACATTTCACTGGATTCCATCGCTCAGCAACAAATTTTGGCAGTACCCACATTGATCTCTGGCCAGCTGGGGGCACTCTCTAGCTCACAGTCGCATTGGATAATGGTGGCTTAAACGCTCTTTGTATGTTTTCTACCAATTTTAAAAAGCTTTTTCTGATGGTTATTTAAAATACTCTCACTAATGAGTTTTTCCATATTATAAAAAAAATTTACTTAAGTTAGTAGTCAATTCTCTACTTGCCAAGGTATAAACATAGTTCTGACATATTTGAGATATTTTTCCACCTAAGAAAAGTAGTATTTCTATTTTACTAATCAGTGAAATCCATAGCATTCTCCATTTGGGAAGAGATTCTTTTGATGGTAAATAGCATATTTTCCATAGTTTTTCCTGTATACTAGATGATTTCCATGCCGCCCCTACCCCCCAGTGGTAGAAGTACTCTGGAATTTAAGATTAGCTATAGACTTGAATATTACGGTCATTATCAGTTGTAGTAATAGTACTAATGAACATTTATATAGTGTTTTAAGATCTGCAAAATAGTTCATATATCTCATACTTGACCCTCACAACAGCCCTTTTGAGTGACATATTACAAAAATCTCTATTTTACCTATTAGAAATCTGAGACAGGTAGAGTTTGAGTGACTTGCCCAGGGTCATATAGCTGTAAATGTCTGAGATAGAATTCAAACTCAGATCTTTGTGATTCCAAATCTGACATGCTAGTCATTGCACTGTACTGCCTTATATTACACATTAATATGTTCTGGAATTACTTTCAGTTTTATATCTATCAGACCTATTACAGGTATTTTTGCCCAGATTCTGTTTAATATGACAGGAATAAGGCTGGTTGAGGTACAAAATCCTTATTCATTGTAAAGGGTTATAATAACTGATAATCCACTAAGTAAGATTCTCTCAATGCTATAAGAGCAATCCTCCCCTACAGACCCCTACATCCATAGATTTGTCTGCTTTCAATTTCTCTTCCCGTTGTCCTCTTTAGGGTCCCCCCAAAAAAGGTCTGGGTATCTGCTCAGTGAGGCAATGGTGGTAAGCAGGCCAGGCAATGGAACAGAAAAAGAGGTCTTTCCTTGGCAGGAGAGCAAATTAAACTGTTAAGTCATTCTGTGATAAAAAAAAACAAACAAAAAAACTTAATTGTTTCAGCACATTTCAAAAGTGCATTCCTCATCTGTCTTTGTCACTGAGAAAATAGTTTTTGATCCCAACCTGCAACTTACATAGAGGCAAGTTAATTCTCTAGGCTATTTTATGCCTTTACTTATGGTTTTAATTAGGCGTGAATAGCAATTTTTTTTTAACATGACATCTATGTATCCTTAGGAATCCATGACAAAATTATTTATGTTTAGCTGTCTATTTTTCTTGGCTGTACATAGCAAAATATATTTATCTGTTTCTTAGCAATGAAGTGAATTGAGTCTTGGAAACTAAGTTAGTATATCAATAGCATAGGAAAGATGTAATTGTCACAGATTGAGTTAACATGACTTAACATTGAATTCATAACTCATCAGCTTTATTTTATACAGGTGACAGTGCTGTTGTTAAGGTAAAGTAAAAGTATTTTTGTATTTGACCTAACCAGTTGAAGTAATTGGGACTTAGCTGGGTTTGCTGATAGACCTTTGAGAAGATGTGGCTTAATTATTCACTCCAAGGAATCAAAATGTCAAGAAAACGCTAGTTTGGATTAAAAATATTTTTCAACAAAGTTTACTTTCTACATTCTTTTATAGGGATAAGTAAAATGAGTCTGATAATCACATTTAATAGTAAAGCAGATGTTGGAAGGAAGGAAGGAAAGAAGGAAGAATAAAAGGGAAGAAGGGCCTGTTACATGTCAACTACTAAACTAATCACTTTGGCTTGTTGAACTTATATTATTTTTCATCATCATCATTATTATTGATGGTAATAATTCATTTAAGAATAGTATCTGTCATGGTCTGAATATTGAGAATTTATGTTACAGAAGCAGAAAAATCACCTCAGTGCATCATTTCTAGAAATGAAATTAGTTCTGCATTTGATTGGCAAGAAGGTTATGAGGTTATCAGTTGTTGTAGAGGACTTTTCAGATGGAGGAAATTATATACAATGACTGAACTGAATTTGCATGTTGGAGTGTCTTTGTAAGTCATGTGAAAACTTTCTTATGTTCCCAAATGAACTGATTATGATTAACTTAAGTTACAGTTTTGATAGAACTAAAACTTATAGCACAAATTTTATTTCTATTGTTTTCCTTCATTTTGCTTAACTTAAAAAAATACCAAAGGCATTAAGAATGCTTCTTGACAATTTACCTGTGTTTCCCTTTTATATATCATAGAAATTTTTGTTTTTAGAAACTTCATGTTTTGGTTTCCTGTTTTTTGAACTGTGGTTCATAGAAAGACCTAGAGGAATGCCTCCAGTATGTTGAATAGATGTCTATGGTGGACTGATGGGAGACATGAACAAGTTATAAGATAAGAAGGCATAAATGAGTTACCGTTATACAAATGTCTATCCTAGCTTGGTAAGCTCGTGAATCCTTCAAGAGGTGGTTATAATAAATACACTTCATGATTTCCATGACTGCTTGCATATAAATCCTCATTATTAAATAAAAATACTTGCCAGCAGTTGATATAATATGGATATTCCCTGAGTTTCCAGTAGTCAGTTTTCTAATGTACTATCCATTTGCACAACTAGCTAGTTTCACAGTACCTTTAAATCTCACTGCTAGGCTCCTGGAGGTCCCTGCAGACAGCAATTAAGTTGGCCCAACTTGATAGTACTACCTGCAGCCGGTAAATGAAATTGTTCGACTCAGTGTCTTCCCTACCACCCTCTTCTTCTGAAAGACTGTGTAAACACAGCGCTCTGTGAAACTTTTCCTCCTTCTTTGATTACTTCCCAATGAATTCCAGTTCATCCAGCCTCTTTTTCATCTTTATTTTCATGCTTTAACTTCTTTTCTACTTGGTCATTGTCTCCAGCTCTTGCTGAGTTTTCTCTAGAACAGTCTTGCTCACCGGTCCTCAGTCTACTCAATTTGTGATCTCTGAATTGATCCTAATCATGACTGACAGGCATGAATAGAGTGCTATGTATTAAGGAAAAAGAAAACAGTTTGTGAATTAGTTCCACCAGATGCTTGAAAATATTTAGAAGCCCATTCAGTTTCTCTCCAAGTCTCCTTTTACTTATCCTTCCCTAATTAAACCTGTTTTATTTCAAGCATTTGCTATCCCCTGATATTTCTGCAGATTGATAATCTCATTAGTGTGTTACTGTTACAGATTGCAACCCATCCATTCTTTCTCATCTTATCCCTGTCCCTCCATAATTACTCCATGGAGTAGAAATATTACCAGTAGGTTTTTGTGAGTTATATGCTTAGAACTTTGATAATTTTTTAAACTTCAAAGCTATTATCTAGCAGGGGATCATATCAGTTCATATTTGCAACAATATATTTGTTTCTCTGGGTTTTTTTAAACAAAAGATGTTTTCCCAAGAATGAACTATTTTTGAGTGGTATTTATGATACAGGTGACCAACAGTTCACTGGGCAGTGAATGAACAATTTAGAAACTAGAATGAAAGACTAGGGCAAGCTCATTGAATACTTCTTCCTTGGTATGTACTTTTTGCTTATAGTAACTAATATGAGTTCCCTTTATATTAGATCGTTGAAGGCCGAAATGTAATTTTTGAGTTATTTCAGTGTTTTAGACCAGAGTACAATATCTTTTTAAAAACAAAGGTAAAAATAGTATAAACCTATGTAGGTATCTGTTGAGAAGCCAGGCTAGCAGTAGTTAGATAGTAAGATGCATTTTGTAAGACGAGGTAGTGATTGACAAGAATATCATTTCATTTTTTCTTTCATTTTATATTTATGGCAGTAGAGAAGATTTTGTACTTTCAGTGCTCTTAAAATTAGTGTCAATTTAGTTACTGTATTTTTAATAAGTAAAAAATACTCCCAAGATGTTCTTCAGTGACCTTAAGCTAAATCTTCATTCCTAGAAATTGAAAATCCTGTACAGAAATGTAGTGTTTTTAAGCAGAAAAGGCACAGATATCTCAAGGAAAGTTGAAGGGATCTGGTTTTATAAATAATCTGCTCTATGTTGGCTCCCTGGAGTTTAAAGTAGAGACAATAAATCTCTCTCCTTATTTCCTGTATTCTAACTGAGAAATCATGGAGTTCATTTATTCATTCAACAGATATTCATTAAGAACCCAATATGCATAGGGCACTATTCATGGGCTAGAGTAAATAATATACAGAAAAGTAATGTGATTCTGACAACTAAAGACTCAAGTCAGTCTTATTACTTGTCACGCCTTGTGCAGTAGGACTGCAGTGTGACACAGTTCATCATACATATTCATTGATAGTGTGGATTAGATCATGTCCCCATGCTATAAGTATATGCAATGATATTTTCATGGAACACCTAGAAAGCAAATATTACTTCTCTATCTCAAACACCATTTTTGAAAAGTACCCAACTTGTTAAGTGAGGACATACCAAGGGCATTTAAGAACATGAAATTGAGAAGATCACCTGGACTTGATCAAATATATAGAGAAGAAATGCATGCTGAATGTGACAGAATTTTAAAGGTTTCCAGGGATTGATTTTTGAGACTTCAAGAGAAGAATATAAAAGAATAGAAATGTTCATAGGAGATGCTTTTTGTCACCACCACCACCACCAAAAAAGGAAAAAAAAAGGTTTCTGAAAAGATAGCAGCCCCTCACCTGTCTTTTCTGGTCTCTAAAATCTTCATGAGAATCATCAAGGCAACCTGTTAAAGACATCCTTGGTTTAAAAAAAAAAAAAGATGAGAAGGCAATGGCTATGCTTTTGCATATAATTTCCTATAAACAGTGGCAGCTAAGTGGCACAGTGTTACTACCTATGTGACCCTGAGCAATGTCTCTCTTGTGAAGATCATCTCCACCATTGTGTTAAAGTCATTTAAAGTTTAATGACATGTCACAGAGAATCATATAGATAGCTCTGCTCAACAGTCCACTGAGCAATGCCAAGGAAAATATGACAGGGATGTGGATACTCACCAAATGAGTTGCCAGTGATGTGGAGGATCTCCTATGCAGAGTTAAAAAGAAGGTTGTTCCCCCATTGATGATTAGGTTCTTCAGATGTTGAGCTCATGGATGACATGGTGCTGCTTGCATGGAGGCTGGAAGCTTCTACACCCTCCTCAGATCCATAATTATTTAAAAAATACTGGTCTAGTCATCCATGCAGAAAAACCAAGTGGAACATCTTGAGCTTATAGATTTAGAGCCAGAAGAGACCTTAGAGGACATTGAGCACAACCCATTCATTTTACTTTGTTCCTGGAGTCAGTCTCTATAATAAATACTTGTCTAGGATATTGTTTGGGGCAGCTAGGTGCATAGAGCGCTGCCTCTGAAGTCAGGGGGATTCATCTTCCTGAGTTCAATATGGTACTCACTAGCTGTGCGGCCCTGGGCAAGCCACTTAACCCTATTTGTCTCCGTTTCCTCACCTGTAACATGAACTAGACAAGGAAATGGCATACCACTCCAGTATCTTTGCCAAGAAAACCCCAAATGGGGCACAAAGAGTCAGACACAACTGGAGCAACTGAACGACAAAAAAGGATATTATTTACTACTATAGCATTTTACAGTTCCTTATTCATGTTGAGTGCCCAAGAAATGTCTGCTGAGTGAATAAATAAATACCATCGTTTCTCAGTTAGGATGTAGGAAGTAAAAAAAGAGAGATTTGTTGCTTCTACTATGAATCCTGGAGAACCAATGTAGGACATAACATTATGAGGTTGAGAGAGTTTAATTTGCCCAGGGTCACAGAGTTAGGCAGATTTTAAGCCAGGTCTACTTGACTCCAAGCCCTGTGTCCTGTCCACAAATGTATTTTGCTCCTAAATATAACAAAATATTCATAGCAACATTTTTTTGTGGCACCAAGAACCTGGAAACAAAGTGGGTGTCCATCTACCAGAGAATGACAAGTCGTGGCATATGAATGCAATTTTATGTCATAAGAATTGTCAAGTATGAGAAATCCAAGTAAATGTGGCAAGACTTATATGAAGTGACACATAATGAAGAAAGCAGAACCGAGAGGACAATCTACACTATGACTACAATGAACAAACTAAAAATAATGGCATCTGAATTCAGATTAATTACAATGAGCAATCTTTTCTAGAGAATAGATTATAGAACACACTTCATTCCTCTCAGTAAAATGCAAACCCCTTAAGAGTAGAGATTGTTTCCTTCTTTGTATTTGTATCTCTAGTATCCAGCACCAAGCTTGACACATAATAGACATTTAATTAATGTTTGTTGACTAACTAAACAGGTAGATGAGACTGGTTGCAGAATGTTGCATACTTTGTCACTTTTTCAATGTTTCTTTTTCTTTGTTAAGAGGGAGTGTTTAGTGATTAGTGAAGGGGAAGATTTGTATTATAAATTTTCAATGCTGGGAGTGAGAAAGAGCACCAATAGAGATATTTTTAAATGTATATTTCTCAAATTACAACATATTTGCATGGAAAGTCCATTGAATGATTCTATCAATATGTCTTGAATGGGTACTGCACATGAACAGTGAACTGGGAATGAAAAAAATAGATGGTATTATATTTGGGAATTTTCACAGCCCTTTTAGTGATCCCATGCTATTCACTGCCATAAAAGTCCATATTTTTATTAGGAATATTCATTTAGTGCTACAGTGAAGCTATAATTTGAAGAATGCCATAGATCACCATGGCAAGTAAGCCAAAGGAAATTAGAAAAATATATGCTAGGTATAAGTGTGCTGTATTTTACTATCAATAAGAATTATGTTTGCAAACAGGAGTATTAAAGACCTCATCCCTGACTTGCATGCCTGGAGAAAGAAGTGGACTGGTCATGTAGCAAAAGTGAAGAATAGTAGATGGTATGAGTGCTTCACTGGTATATAGAAATAGGAGAACCATAGGGAGGCCTTTAGCACGTGGAATAAATCCTCTATGGATGACTCGTAGAAATACATTAAGAAGAACTGCATTGCTGCTTGTACAGGGAGAGAGTATTTATGCCTATGAAATAATGGACTGATCAAAGAATCACATAAGCCTTACAGATAGCTGTTCTCTGAAGGTTATGCCAGATGTCTTCAAGGCTATTGATGGCTTATTCTTTAAAATAGTAAATACTGATCTCTTGTTTTTACATCACCTACATTTCCCAACGTATGTCTTCTCCCACCCCTAAAAAGGATATCTTATAACAAAGAATAAAAAGGAAGCATCACTAAACAATATGTAAAAAAAAAATCTGACATTATGTGTAGTATTCCAAAACCATTCTTAAAAGAAGCTCAGAAAGATACAATCTCATCTTTTCTTCAGGGATAAGTTTGGTCATTGTAATCTTGCAGTATTTACTTTCATTTGTTTTGTTCTTCTTATCCCCCATTTCCATTGGCATAGTCATTGTGTATATTGTTTTCTTAGTTTTATTTCACTTTGCATCAGTTCAAAAAAGTATTTCCTGTGCCTCTCTCTAATCATATTACACACAATAATTACTTACACACAGTAATATTCCATTACATGCATATACCAAAGTTTGTTTAGCCATTTGCTGGATGATGGGCATATTTTTTCTGTTTCTGTTCTGTTACAAAAAGTGCTGTTATAAATACTTTAGTATATATGGACTTTTATTTTGTATTGTTCTCTTGGGTTATATATCTAGAAGTAGAAGTTTTGTGTAAAAGGGTATGGTAATTTTGCTACTGTGTAGCAACCCTGCTAGCCGGTCAGCTAGAATGACAGAAATGAGGACCAGACTGACAATTCTATGACTGAGGGTTGGGGAAAGGGACTTGGGACAGAAATATCTTCCAGTCAAAAGGTAGGATAAAGAGAAACCTTAGGTTCCATTAGTATCTTGCAGCCCAGCCAAGGAAGATATTTTTTTTTTATTTAACTTTTTACATTCATTTTCACAAAATTTTGGGTTCCAAATTTTCTCCCCTTTTATCCCCTCCCCCCACCCCAGTACCCCAAGCAATCTAATTTTCCCTATCTCCAATCTGCCCTCTCTTCTGTAATCCCTCCCTTCTCTTGTCTCCATCTTCTCTTTTCTCCTGTAGGGCCAGATGACTTTCTATTCCTCATTAACTGTATGTCTTCTTTCCTAGTAGCAACAACAACACTAAACAGTTGTTCCTAAAACTTTGAGTTCCAAATTCTCCCCATCCCTCCCTCCCCACTCATTTCCTTTGGGAAGTCAGGCAATTCAATATAGGCCATATCTGTGTAGTTTTGCAAATGACTTCCCTGATAGTCGTGTTGTGTAAGACTAACTGAATTGCCCTCCATCCTAACCTGCCCCTCATTGTTTCTCTTCTGTCTTTTGATCCTGTCCCTCCCCAAGTGTTGACTTCAAATTGCTCCCTCCTCCCATTGCCCTCCCTTCCATCATCCCCCCCACCCTGCTTATCTCCTTTTCCCCCACTTTCCTGTATTGTAAGATAGGTTTTCATACCAAAATGAGTGTGCATTTTATTCCTTCCTTTAGTCAAATGTGATGAGGGTAAACTTCTTGTTTTTTGTTTTTTGTTGTTTTTTTTTCTCAGCTCTCCTCTTTTTCCCTCCACTAAAAAGTCTCCTACTTGCCTCTTAAATGACATATAATTACCCCATTCCATTTCACCCTCTTTCCTCCCCCTACCTTTCTCACTCACCATTTACCTTAATTTCTTTTAAGATATAGTCCCATCCTATTCAATTCAATCTGTGCTCTCTGTCTCTGTATGTGTGTGCATGTGTGTATGTGTGTGTGCGTGCAGGCGTGTACATGTGTGTGTATGGACCCACCAACTACCCAGGTACTGAAAAGTTTTAAGAGTTACAGATATTGTCTTTCCATGTAGGAATGTAAACAGTTCACTTCTGGTAAGTCCCTTAAGACTTCTCTTTGCTGTTTACTTTTTCATGCTTCTTCTCATTCTTGTGTTTGAAAGTCATATTTTCTTTTCAGCTCTGGTCTTTTCATCAAGAATGATTGAAAGTCCTCTGTTTCATTGAAAGACCATATTTTCCCCTGAAGTATTATACTCAGTTTTGCTGGGTAGGTGATTCTTGGTTTATGTCCTAGTTCCTTTGACTTCTGGAATATCCTATTCCACGCCCTTCGATCCCTTAATGTAGAAGCTGCTAGATCTTGAGTTATCCTGATTTTATTTCCACAATATTGGAATTGTTTCTTTCTAGCTGCTTGCAAGATTTTCTCCTAGAGCTGGGAGTTCTGGAATTTGGCCACAATGTTCCTAGGAGTTTCTCTTTTTGGATCTCTTTCAGGTGGTAATCGATGGATTCTTTCAATACTTATTTTGCCTTCTGGTTGTAGAATGTCAGGGCAGTTTTCCTTGATAATTTCATGGAAGATAATATCTAGGCTCTTTTTTTGATCATGAGTTTCAGGTAGTCCCATAATTTTTAAATTGTCTCTCCTGAATCTATTTTCCAGGTCAGTTGTTTTTCCCATGAGATATTTCACATTTTCTTCCATTTTTTCATTCTTTTGGTTTTGTTTGGTGATTTCTTGGTTTCTTAGAAAGTCATTAGACTCCATCTGTTCCATTCTAATTTTGAGAGAACTGTTATCTTCAGTGAGCTTCTGAACCTCTTTTTCCATTTGGCTAATTCTGCTTTTGAAAGCATTCTTCTCCTCATTGGCTTTTGAACCTCTTTTGCCAATTGAGTGAGCCTATTTTTCAAGGTGTTATTTTCTTCAGCATTTTTTTGGGTCTCCTTTAGCAAGGTATTGACCTGTTTTTCATGCTTTTCTTGCATCTCTCTCATTTCTCTTCCCAGTTTTTCCTCCACCTGTCTAACTTGATTTTCAAAATCCTTTTTGAGCTCTTCCAAGGCCTGAGCCCACCCGACATCCCCCTGGGATGTCTGGGGTACTGAGGCCCCGTCCTCCACATCTTTCCCTGATGGCAAGAATATGTCCTGTCATCAGACCTGAAAGTTGGGATCATTTGCATCTGTTCGAAAAAACTCTCTATAGTCTTATTTTTCTTCCCTTTTCTAGGCATTTTCCCAGCCAGTTACTTGACTTCTGAGATTCCTGTTCACCCCCGCCTAGATCCACCCAGCTAGTGCTTGGGGTCTGAGATTCAAATGGGCTTTCCACGGCAGGCACCCTGCTAATCAATGTGAGCTTTAGTTCTGGTGCTGGGGTGGGGGCAGGGCTGCCTCCCAGTCTCAGCTCCCTCAGGGGCTTTATGCAGAGACTTTCAGTAATGGAGCGGGGTGGGGCAGGGCCGTCTCCCAGGTTCAGCTCCCTCAGGGGGTTTATGCAGAGACTCTCAGTAATGAAGATCCTGCCTGCTGCTGGGGGAGACCCGGGCCGCCGCTGCAGCTGCTGCCTTCGCCGCCGCACCCGCCTCTGCCTCCGCCACTTCCTCCTGAGGGGGCCCGAGTCACCGAGACACTCTGCTCCCCCTCTCTCACTGACCTGTAGCTTCTGTGGGCGGAGGGACTTTCCCGGCTGCTGGAGCTTCCATCCCTGAAGCCTGCTCAGATCAGCTTCTCTGGGGCCGCGGCCAGGGCAGCGCTGGGGTGGGGTCCACTTTCCGGGGTGTGACGGACCCTGGGGACGGCTCTCCAGGGCTCTCTGGAACGGAAATCTCTTCCACTCTGTTTCTGCACACCTTACAGTGATCCAGAACTTATGGGGATCTCCTTTTACATTAATTCTATGGGCTGTGGGTTTGGAGCTCGTAAACATGCGTCTTTCTACTCCGCCATCTTGACTCCGCCCCCCCCCAAGGAAGATATTTGGCTGTTTCTTTGAATAAATATCTGGGGTTGAAATTTGTGAAGGGGAAAATGACGTGTGTTATACACATCCTGTTTATATGCAATATCAAATTCCTGTCAATTCTTATTGGGAGAAGGTTTCTTGTTAAACGGAACTGAAACTCTTCAGACAGGAGAAGGATTGGTACTGGCCATTTTTGGATCACTTAAATTGGTTTATTGTTTTATTTTTTGTTCAATCAAGCAAAAGGGAGAGGAAAGGGGATGTACTACTGCTGAACATTTTTTTAAAAAATAAAAATTTTTCAAATTAATATAAAATGCCCCCAAAAGTGTATAAATTTTTAAATCATTTTCTTTGTATAATCAAATTATTTTCCAGAGTGGTTGAACCAGCTCTCAGCTCCACACATTGATTAGTGTTCTTGTCTTTCTATAATCCTTCCTACATGGACTAGTCCCGTTTTTTGTTACTTTTGAAAACTTACAAGGGCATCTTTTCAGTTTTCATCCTTGACCTTTCTGCAACATTTGACAGCATTGATCAGCCTGATAAACACTTCCTATTACCCCTCTACCCTGACATTTTCTCTGATAGTTTTTCTTACTGCTTTTTTTCATCAGCAAACCCTGTCAGTTTCATTTACTTTTTCCTTTTCCATTTAAATCTAGGCATCCCTCGAGACTTGGTCTTCCATCCTCTTGTTTATACTCTCCCATAACACTTTCATCCTCTCATATAGCTCTATACTATATATGGGGCTGCTAGGGTCTAGTCAGTGGATAGCCAGCTGGGCCTAGCATCGGGAAGACTCCTCTTCCTAAGTTCATATCTGGCCTCAGACGCTTACTAACTCTATGACTCTGGGCAAATCACTTAGTTGTGGGTGCCTCAGTTTCTTCATTTGTGAAATGAGTTGGAGAAGGAAGTGGCAAACCACTCTAGTACCTTTGCCAAAAAAATCCCAAATGGAGTCACAAAGAGTCAGACATGACTGAACAACCGTAGCTCTATGCATTAGGTCAACCTTAATCTCCATTAAAGCCTCAGTTCCAAATCTCCCCTTGACCACTAGATATCTCTACCTGAATGTCCAGCTAAAACCTGTCATTCAACTTGATAAAAACTGAACTTTTTGTTTTCTAGACCTGGTTCTTTCCCTATCTTTTCCATTTCTATTGGCACCACCATCTTCCTAGTCACCCAAGCTTATTACTTCAGAGTCATTACTGACACTTCCCTTCCCCTATTTCTACCTCCCCCATATCTCAAATTCGTTGCCAAATCCTTTTGATCAAACCTAGGAACTATCTCAGACAAGTGTCCCTTTTCATTTTCACTACTATTTCTTGTTAGCATCCACTTGGTCTAGTATGATAAAACCCTAGCTAATCTTCTTTCTAGTCTCTCCCCTCATCAGTTAGGAGAGGGAGCTATGAGAGATGATACAGAGAAGCTGTGAAAGCAGAGGAGCTGTAAGAATGGAAGATGAAAAGATGGAAAAGTCACAGGAGCTGGACAGTAAAAGCCAGGGAAGAGAAGTGATGCTATAAGATGGCCAGTGCCAGACTGCACAACACAGGTTATGTGTATAGATCATGCACAAGGTGGTTGAGAAGGATGCTGTATTACTATCCTTCCCCAATCCCAGTGAAGAGTCCAAAGTAGTGATTCATTTTTCTTTTCTCATTAAGCTATCTCTCTTACCCCACTGGAGATCAGTGCCTTTTCCAGCTGGAAGGAGGAATGTCTGTTCCTTAGAAGTTTGTTGACTCTTCTTTGTTAAAACATTTATTTTGTTCCTTAAACTGGCAATTGTGATAAACTGTGATAAACTAGACTTTGCTGTTCTAGTTATATTTATTTGGGAATATATCTGGAAAGAAGTTTTGAAGGATTTCTTCCTGGAAGATAGTGACATCTTTGTCTAGCATTTTTGATAGAATTCTGTGAACTGGGGACTCAGAGCTAAAAATAAAAAAGAATTAGAGATTCATTTTTACAACTTCATAGAACAAATAATGAATACCAGGTTCTTAATATTTTCTGGTGCCATCCACTTCCTTGGTCTGTAACTGTAACTAGCTGGGCTAGTAATGAGATGAAACCTGCCGTTTTTAGAACAAACAGACCCTCCCAGAGGGAAGCAGCTGAGGGAGTGCTCAAAGGGATGAATGGCTCCATCCCCAAAAAGTACAAAGGAAAGTAAAAATGGCTTACAGCCGTGCCTAACCCTAAGGAACTACATCACTATCCCATTGATATATAATGCTTTAAAAGTTGTAAAGCACTTTCTTCACAACTACCCTACGAGAAAGGTACTACAAGTATTAACTCCATTTGCTGTATAAACAAACCAGAATTGCAATAGCTCAGAAGAAGTACAAGATGCACAGATTTAGACAGTCCACCCCAATTGTTCACATGGACTATTTGTGCCTAACCTGTGCCTAACTCTGAGCTCCTATTGGCCTGATCAGCCACAGTTAGAGGCATTGTAACCTGATTCTGGCATGGTGGTGTCATTTTGGTCTCTGAGGATGAAGGACAACATGCCATACCATACAGATGAAAAAACTGAGGCTCTGAGACATTAGTTGTTAAAAACATTTACTTTTGTGACCCTTGAGATAATTGATGACATTGCTGTTTGGGAATTGTCCCTCCAGTCTGGCTGTCCTCACAGAAGTCCCATCAGTATTGTGTTGAGATTATTATCTTTCAGTGTTAACATTTCTAAACCAATATCCAGTTACATGGAAATAGGACTTTTATCTCTTATTGGAAGATAAAAGATTGAGTTGTTCACCTCTTACCTCTCATAAATTATTCCACAGTCTGGAAATGAAAATAGGTACAAGGTCAGTCAAGTTCTGCTTACTCTTCAACTCTCAAGGTCCGTGGTCTATTTGCTTCACTCTTTACCCTTTCTCCTCTTTCACTGTGGCTGGGTTGGTTTTTTCCTCTACTCCTCCTCCTTGTGTATTTTTTTTGTCTTTCTGCCTGTTTTTTTTTTTCTCATTCTCTGTACCTACTCTATCCTATCCCTTTTTACTTTCTCATTTTTAGAAAAGTAACAACCACGTTTTTATATAAAGGTTGAAGGGAAAGTGATACACACACACACAAAAATCCCTTAGGACAAAATTACTTCCACCATAAAGTCAAATAAGGCAAATTCATTTTTATAAGCTAGACAAAGAAATAATCATTGTCATCCAGGGTATTTGCTCACCCCAGATTTTGGAAACAGACGCAGGGATGGGCTACCTATTGATATGAAAAGTCGATATCGCAGATCAGTTTTGTGAGTCAAAAAGTGAGCTCCTTAAAGATAGGTACTTTTTTTTTCTATATATGATGCCTAGTACCTACCACAGTGCCTGGCATTTGTTATGAACTTAATAAATGTTGTTAAAGTTAGGTGGATTGGTCTATTAGGAAGCCACTGTTGTTCTGAGAATGAACAAAATGTGTTTCAAAATGAATTTACTTTTTGACATCTCAATTGCTTATTGATAGATTGAGGCAGTACTAAGAAGACAGAATTTCTTTATTTCAAGAAACTGCCACTATAACTATTTTATAAAATTGATTGATTTAAAAAGTTATGTGAGAATACTTTAAAGTATATGCTAAAGTATATATGGAATTTTAAAAGTAAATTTATTTTGTATTTGTGTTTAAATTTTTGATTGTGTATAATGTGTGTTTCTACTTTCTTGAGAACACATACATTGTTTAGGTCTATTCAGTATAGTACTGGAAGCCAACTAATATTGTTCCATGACACAAAAACCACCATCATTTTGTCATACAGAATAAATTAAATAGCATAGTTGTAAATTTTCTAATTTCTGTTTTCTATATTTAGAGAAGAAAATTTGAAGAAAACTGGACAGAAACCTAGAAAAGCAAGTCAGAGGAGAAATAGGAGAAGAAATAGGAAACTGAAGAATAGTAATGGTAACTCAATGGAGAAAGGATCATATGGAACCATAAGTCACCCTGTGCCAGAAGATGAAGGCACATCTGAAAGTGAAGGACGTTACTCAGAAGATGAGAATGATCAAAATTTAGTGTCCATGTCCATTGGAGATCTAGGGTGTACATCAACAGATGCTACAAATGAACACAGTGAGGAAAGTAATAAAAGCCTAAAACCTGAATTTGAAAAAGAAAGTGTTTCTAATGCTCCATCTGTCATGTCTGCAACTTTGGAAAGTCCACCAAGGTGTGACTCAACTGCAAAAAGTGATAGCTTGTATCAATTAAGCTTGACATCCATTCCTCATGAAAATGTGTTTGGACACATATTTAATCATCAGGCGATGGTTCAAAACTTTGTAGGAAGACAGAATAATCCCTGTGTACCAAGTGTCAAATCCTATGAAATGAAGGCTGACGGTCATGCTGAACTGAGTCATTCCATGGTGTTCAGCATTAAGGATGGAGTTAGGTCTTCTAAAGCCACTTGTGTTCTCACAGAAGAGGATAGCATGTCAGCTGAAAGCCTCAGTGATAAAGAAATGCTGCCTAATCAATGCAAATTTGACTCTTCATATGAAAATCTAAGATATGGGCACAGAGCAAATAGGAATCAAACAAATTGCTGGGCTTTTTTCTCAGCCACATTATCTGATGAAAAACTAGAGTGGGATTTGGACACACAGCCCTCTTTTGCTGGTTGGCCTGAGGGGCCTCATAACTTTATAAACCCACAGAGACAAAAGAAAGCTAGGTGTTCCAGACAGACTTGTCCTGAGAGCCCTGGGGAACTGATGAGACCTGTCCACAAATATGAAGACACAGAACCAGAAAACCATTTGCAAGCACTGATAGAAAAGAATGCTGATGCATTAAGAAATGAGGAGCTAGAATCTTCTCCAAGAAAACCTACAGGCCTAATTCCATTCATAGAGACAGTAACTAATGTCCTTAGAAGCAACTTGCCTGAAATATGTATCCAAAGGAAAACATCAGCAGTAATTACTAAGAAGGGAAGACCCAGAAGGATTTTTAATTTGGCTCCAAACTTTCACCTGCCAAGACAAGCTGTGTCTAGTGTAGAGGAAAAGAACAGAGATGCACTGTTAACAGACAGTCACACATTTAAAAACATTTTGGTTGTAGAAAATGACAGAATTTCAGAAGTGAATCATAAAGAGAAGAATGAGCCAGAAGGGATGACTCTCCAAAATAATCCATTGCGATTTAACCAGGATTATCCCATAGGTCTTGCATCCAACCCTGGAGAAGAATTTCAGTCTCATGAAGTAGCATTCCATCAGCTGACACAGACTTTGTATCTTCCTCAAAGGGCTGTTTTAAAGGTTTTGTTTGCAAGTGAGAAAAGAATTCTGACGTTTAAATCACAGACAGTGGGGAATAGGCTGAATGAAGTAGATCTAATTTCTTTGGAAATCTCAAATCGTAAACCTGATATTGTACTGTCTGCTAAAGTTTCTTCTGAGCATCCTGGTTTCAACTTTGATATATTTTCTGGAAGTTTTGGTACCAATGTTCACAAAGGAAGTGAGTCCGAGTCATCACAATGTGTACAAACTGAAGACAGTCGAGATTCACTAAGTGTTGTGCCTAACTCCTTTGGTCTGCCCTTATCCCAGAGATTTGCTTTCCAACTTGTAAATCTATTTGGATCTCCTGGAGTTCCAATAGGTAACTTTTTTTTCAGTTTCTTAAAATGAATTTTTCAGTTGCATACCACAAGTTGCCTTATAATCAGTTATTACATGGTGTTTCACTGACTGTTCTCATATAGTTTTATTACTTGCGTAGAGATTTTCAGTTTTGCTGTCACATTTCTTTCATCACAAATAGTGCTTTCTCCTCAAAACTATTATTATATTATATGGGCATTCTTAACCTAAATAAACTCTGAGAGAATGAAGAGAGAAGATGAGAGTCAAACTGGACAAATGAGTGACTTAGGAACTACTGAGGAAACTAAACTTTTATTTCTCTCAGAACCTGCCACCTTGTCAAAATTCTCTGCACATAATGCCTACTTTGTATTCGTTCACAGTTATAGTAAAATTACAGCTCAGGTTGAGCTCTAAGACTAAATTAATCATTAAAAAAACCTAGAAATAAGAAAAAAAACCCTCAAGCCCATTCAAGCTGAGATTTGATAACCATCTTTGAGGGATGTTGTAAAAGAAAGGGAATTTGGACTAGATAGTTTCCAAGTTCCCTTCCCAATTCTGTGACTAGATTAAGGTTTTTTAAAAAATGTATTTGTATATAAAATGCGATTGATTATGATAGGGATTAGTATACAAGTCTAAATAGTTTAATATAAAACATTTTTTATTCTGAAGAAAAGATCATGCATGATCAGGTATATTTAAAATACCAGCTGACATGAAGCTAAAAAGGTCTGCATGCCCAACTTTTGCTGAATATATAGTGATCAAACTCAGAGAGCAGTGATTCTTAACCTTTTTTATATGTCACGGATCTCTTTCTTAGTCTGGCCAAGTTTACAGACTACTCCTCAGAATGTTTTTAAAAGCATGAAATAAAATACATACGATTACAACGAGAACCAATTATATTAAAATACAATTTTTAAGTATTAGAAACAAAAACAAATTCATGGACCCCAGATTCAGAATCCCTTTGGCAGAACAGCAGCCTAGCCATTCTTCTTTCAGGGCATAGGGAATGCAAACTGAGCAAGCTAAGACACTGATGCTTGTGTGTCATGTGTTCCATCCTCTTTAAGGCTCCTGGCTGTCAATTTCTCCTCTGTCATGTTTTGGGTTTCCAGTGCCCTCCAGGGTACTAGGATTCATTTGCTCTCTCTTGGCTTGTTTGCTCACTTTTCCACTCTGTTCTTAATAATTTTTTTGCTCCTTGACAGTCTTAGCCATCTTAGCCCCAAAAACATCTTACTAAAAATTGGCAATAAGTTTCACGGCCAGAAAGGTAAAGTCAGTGACTTGTTGTTCTTGGTGTTTCTGAATCCTGTTAATGCTTTAAGGCAGTGATTCCCTACCTTTAAGAAACTGCCATGTGTTTTCATTTTCTGCCATCCTAAAAATACTATGTGGCACATTCATTCATTTATGTTTGGTTTTTTAATTTAGAAACTTTTAAAATGTTTGCGAAGTGCTTTATATCTGTCATTTCATTTGACCTTCACAACAGGTGCTGTTATTAACCCCATTTTATAGATGAGGAAAGTAAGGCTTAGAGATGTCAGTGACGATGATCCTGCTCTAAACACACTTACTAGCTCTGTGATCCTGGCAAGTCATTTAACCTCTGTCGGCCTCAGTCTCCTCATCTATAAAATGAGCATCTACCTTCCTCCATTGTTGTGAGAACTAAATGAGGCAATGCAAATACCAAAGTGCTGCATATATGTTACCTGTCCTTATTATTGTGATTATTATTTTTTTAATTTCCTCTCTCGGGAGTTTGGTACCTGGCTCACTGTCTTTTCCACAGCTCCTGCCATAAGAGACTTCAATACACATATTGACATTTCCTTTAAATACCCTAACATTCTAGTTCCTTAGTTTCTTCAGATTCCATAACCTATTCCTTGACTCTTAGTCCCACACACTGGTGGCATCCTAGATCTCATAATCACCTGCAAGTATTCAAATTCCATGATCAAAAACTTGACAAACCTCTGATCATAACTTCCTATCATCTCATCCCTCCTTTTGACTTGCTGCTCCTAACTATTCTTTGTCTTCATTGTGCCCTCTAATCCCTCTGGACTTTTTCAGGCTGGTACCCCTGTTCTAAGTTCACTTTCTTCCCTTGCCAATCTCATTTCTCTTGTTAACCAGTGCAACACCACACTGTTTTCTGTTCTCAAAATCTTTGTGCTCTACCCTATCCTATTTTCACTCATGCCTTGCCAAATTGAAACTGATTACCGGCCCCACTCTTAACTGGTTCTACTTAATTTGCTGCTGAATCAAGTTGGAGAAGGTCCAGTCAGCCAACCTAAGCATCCACTTACAAATTTATGTTATCTAACCTTATTTGGGCCCTCACTCTAGCAAGGAATCCTTTTACTCCTCCCTAACTAATTCCCTTTTCCACTTGCTAAAAGGGTTTTTAAAACCTTTTCTCTTCAAACTTTCCATATCTTTTACTCCCTTCCCTCCCCCAACTCCCTCAGTTGAAGACATCTTTTAATTTCCTATGAGCTCTCTTTTCTCCACTTCTTTCATTGCAAATCCCCAGACATTTCCAAGACATTTAGGCTCAGGAGACAAGGTTTGGGCAATTGACATAGCTTTCTTATGTCCTAAGGACAAAAGCCAGCCCATGAAGGGATAGGAGTTGCTCTCTCCAGCACACTGAACCAGTATACCAAGATGTTCAATTTGTAGGCAGGAAAGTTGACTTTCTCCTCTTTTCTTCTAGTCCTCAATAATGAGGTGGCCTTTTCCTTCTAAGGCCAACTCTTCCATATGTGATTTTTATCCCATCCCTTCCTCTCTTCTCTAGCAGATTGCTTTCTCAATCATTTCCCCTCATCCTATAATCTCCATTCTCTCATTTACCCATTCGTACATCAAACATGCTCAATTGTCCCCTATCCTTAAGAAAAAAAAAACCTTTATTAGACCCTATTATCTCCACCTTATTTTCTTATTGTATTCCTCCCTTCCTCAGCCAAACTCCTAGAAAAAAGCTATCTACGCTCATTGTCTCTATTTCCTCTCTTCTTGTTTCTCAACTCTTTGTACTCTGGCTTCTGACCTCATCATTTAACTGAAAGTTTTCTCTCCAAAGTTACCAATGTTCTCTAAATTGCCAAATCTGGTTTTTTTTTTCCTCAGTCCTTATCCTTGTTGACCATTCTACTGCATCTGACATTTTTGACCCCCCATCCTAGATGCTCTCTCTTCTCTGGATTATTTTTGTCACTACTTCCCCAACTCTCCCCACTGCTTGTCTGACTCACTTTCACCTCCTGTGCTGGCTCGTCAAATATGTCATGCCTCCTAACTGTGGATGTACCCCCAAGACTATCTCCCAGGACTTCCTTCTCTCTAAGCTTTCATTTGGCAACCTCATCAGTTCTGTCATAGGTTGGACCTGATTCAGGCCAGCCTGGTATTTCCCATTTGAGAGTGCAATGAGATGAGATACTTGTGGATCATATAACAATTGTTCATCCTTCATTTTGAAGAGGACCAAGTGATGTTTGACTTATTCTTGAATTGGATTTATGAGGCAGAGTCGTGCAGAGTCATCAGCCTCACTCTGTCTTCCAGAGTCATTGAAATCCAGTGACAAGACAAAGTCAGGATGACTTTAGACAGCCCAGGATACAATGGATGACCTAAGCATCTTCAATGTCTGACCAAGCTCTACAGGCTCCACACCTCCACAGGTGCCTCAGCCACCTTTCATGGCCTTTGGAACAAATTGTGCTCATCTACCATTGTGCCAGAAGAAGTCTTCATATGGTTGGGGTAGACATCACCCTAACATACTGACAGGTTGGAGGCCTGTTGGTTAACCTTACCCTGGTTTAGCCCATCTGCCAGGATGTTTTACCAAAGTGTGGCTGCTGTGCATGCTGCAGCTTCTGGGAGTCTCAGGTGAGAGTTGGATGAATCAGGTGGACACCAGAGGTGGATGAGCAGCAGCAAGCCCTTACACCAGAGGTGCTAGTCCTCCTGAACATCCCATACACCTCCATCTAATGATTAGCAAAAAGAGGTATACTTATCCATAGTGTCGAAATAATACTTACCAAGGATGTAGAATGAACTAACTTGAGCCAGTTTCCCTGCATCTGCACTGACCGTCCTGTTAGACCAGTCAGTTGTGATGAAGCAACTTTTGTCTCCTTGTGAGCTGACTTTTGGACGTAGGGTATCAGAAAGCTGTATCAATGGCTCAGGCTTTAGTCTCCTGAGCCAATTAAATCTTGAGGATGTTTCCAATATTATTTAAGGAAAAATTAATCTAGCCAACAGATAAAGCATTACTTAAGCATTTACTATGTGTTTAGCACTGCGTTGACATAAGAAAGCAAGGTGGCCTTCTGTCAAGAAGCTTATATTTTAATGGGGGAAGGAACCACTTAAAGGGGAGATGGGAAGGTGTGGCTAGGGGTGGAGTTGTAGCTGAATGAAGGCAAGGCAGCTGGTGTAGAGAGTGAGCTGGGAGGGAAGTGAGCAGCGTGGCTGGGAAAGTGATAGGGTAGTTTTGGGCAGGGATTCACTAGACACCAACTCAGCCTCAGAGCAGAGTCATCTTCAGGGGACAATACAGTCACTGTGGTGTAACAGCCTAAGCCACGCCCCTATCGAAGTTAGGGTAGCTTTTCCTTAAGTAGTATTGAGACCATCCTTGAAACTTGGTTGGCTCAGGGATTAAAGGCTGTGGCTATTGTCATTATTTTCAGGTTACCTGAGTACAAAACAGCTGTGGGAAGTTCCAGGTGTGCACTGATACTTGGCTGGTGGAAAACAATGGGCAACTGAAGCAAGGAGCGGCACAGCTTGAGCTGTCCTGAATGTCTATCTTTGTTGAGTGTATTTCTCTTGCTGTGGTGGCTCAGTAAATCTCCTTTTGTTAATTATGAATGATCCATGAGTACTTCACGTTGTTGCAGTACTAAACCTAAACTACTAGAGGACTGCTCTGAGTGGATTCAGCTCAGAACACCTACGCAGCAAATAGTGCTCCTCATACAGGCTCCCATGGGTTTATTTATCTCTTCAGATGACTCACAGATCTATATATCCATTCCAGTTTCTCTCCTGATCTCTAGTTGTGAATCACCAGGTGCCTATTTGACATTTTAAATAACATGTCCTGAAGGCATCTTGAACTCAATGTTCCCAAAGTGAACTCATTATCTTTGCCTCCAAAGCCACCTACCCACCTCCTCTTGAAAATTATTATTTCAATAATAATTGTTGAGGGTACGATCATCTTTCCAATCCCTGGATTCACAATCTTGGTATTAGTCATGACTTTTCATTTTCTTTAAGTTCATACACCCAATTAACTGCCAAATCTTGCTTCTACCTCCATAGCTTCTCTCATATTCATCCTCTTCTCATTACTCAGATGACCACCATATTAGTTCAAGCCCTTATAACTCTCACCTGTAGCATTACAATAACTATCTAATTAGTGTCCCTGCCTCCAGTATCTCCCCATTCGAATCCATCTTCCACATAGCTGCCAGAATGACTTACCTTGAATACATTTCTGACCACATCACTTCTCTACTCAGTAAACTCCAGTGATTTCCTGTGTAAGAATTTGGGATGTAACAATGGCTGCATCAGAGTACCCAAGCATATGCCCTAGGAATTCTGCCTACTCACAGAATCTAGACTAGTACCTTTAGGAATACTTGCTATATAGAAAAGACAAAAATAAATGACAAAGATGTGAGCATTATATAAATATTGTAAAAGAAATGTTAAGAAGGTTGTGGAAGGGACTGGTGATTCTGGCTTAGATTTCTAGGATGGCTACATGGAGAAATCAGGTTTTAATCTGTTTTTAAAGGAGGGAAATACCTTGCCTAGAGAAAGGCAAGATAGGAAAGAATGTCCAAGCTGAGAATTATACTGGAGGGTAGGAATGTCGGTGAAGCAGTGTGAGTAGATTAGCTTGACTAAGTCAAACTGAAAAGTGAATGAACAAGTTAACTGGTATACCTGAAAGTGGCTAGAATTTTGTAGGAGGGGAGTCACATGACAAAATTATATCTCATAATAAAAATGTGGTGTTGTGCACATTTGTTACACATAGGTTAAAAGTGGGTGATAAAGTCTTGGAGAAGATCTAACCATGACTCTGCCTGAATTTGGCCTTGACAAGATTTAATACCAAGCAATATTTTTTGGTTATTTAGGCCATGGTTAGTATGTATGAATTTGTGACATATATCATAAGCAATTCTTATTGGCTACTACATTTTTTTATCAAACATCCAAATATGAAAAGATCAATTCAAAAGAATACTTAGAAAAAAAACATGCTACGATGTTTTAAATGTACTGATAATGGGAAGGGAGAATGGAATACATATTTACATAGCACCGACTACATGCTAGGCACTTTTTACAGTTGAGGAAACCAAAGCAAACACAGGTTATCTGATTTGTCCAGGGTCACACAGCTAAAAGTCTCTAAGGTCAAATTTGAACTCAGATCTTCCTGATTCCAGGTCCACCACTCTATCCACTGTGCCACCTACATGCCTCTATATTTTACAGGAAAAGATGTCTATTTTGTTTTTCTTCCTTCTTATGTTGGGTGCTACTTCTACTTGATATGTATAACCATATACATTTAAATTTTACATATGCATAGGGTTACATTGTATAATAATCATTTTCATTAAGTCCAAATGCTTCTCATTAACCAACAACTTCCTGTTATTCTGGTATCTGGAAGCAGTTCCAAGTTTTAATGCACATTTCTAAAAGATTTTTAAGGGCAAAGGCTGTCTTATATTTGTTCTCTATATCTAGTTATAGTTACATCTAAATCTATCTGTTTTTATCTCTGTATTTCTAGCTAGATCTATACCTACATCTATATCTGTCTGTCTATCTGAATATATCTATCTATATCTATATTCCTATGTAAAGTAAAAGGCATCTGTGACGTTAGTGACAAAGTGTATCCTATTTCTTTTTTTTTTACAGAATCTTTGTTGCTTGATGATTATGTAGTTACCCTCGACTGGAAAACATTAAAGATGATCTATTTGCAGTGGAAGACATCAATAGAGGTATGATGTTATGCTTTTAAAGAAACCCTTCACTAACTGATACCTTAAACACACACACACACACACACACACACACACACACACACACACACACACACACACACACACACACACACACACACACCTTAACCAAAAATAGCTAGAAGAAAAGTTTAAGAAAACCCCCCTCTATTAAGTTTGGATAGTAAAGCCTATATCACCGATTAAAGTAGGGAAATATATGGATGTATAATGTGACACTCTGTGTTGTACAACTAGTTAATAAAACAAAATAGTTTTTGTTTGCTTAGATTTTCTGTAAGCTGAGATCTTTTAAGAAGATTTCTATATTGTGGCTGTCCGAAGCATAGTATTCAGGGACTATCTCTAAAGAAGGGTGTCTCCACCAATTTGGACATATATAGAGTGTCCCAAAACTCATAGTGTCATTTGAAGCTATTAATTAAGCTACTTAAGCTTAAAACTGCATTGTGACTTTTAGAACACCCTATATATATATATATCTATGTCTATACCTATATGTATCTGTGTCTACTTATATCTATATCTACATGTCTGTATCTCTATATCGGAATCTACATGTATATCTTTATCTGTATCTATCTCTGTCTACACCTTTATATGTATCCATTTGCATTTATATATCTCTATCACTGTATCTGTCCGTATTTGTCTATATCTCTATATTTATCTATATCTCTTTCTACCTCTATCTATATAGTTCTGTTTCTGTATCTGTCTATATCATGGTGGGGAACCTGTTGCCTTGAGGTCACATGTGGCCTTCTAGGTCCTTGGGTACAGCCTTTTGATTGATTCCAAGTTTTATAGAACAAATACTTTTATTAAAGGGATTTGTTCTATAGATATCTTCTATATCTGTATCTGTATCTATCTCTATGTCTATACCTATATCTGTATCTGTCTGTCTATCACTATATCTCTATCTGTATCTATCTATAGCTATACATCTCTGTCTCTAAATCTTTATAAATTATATCCTTATGAATACACATATACATATATTATATTGATATAGATATATAAAAATATGGATATAAATATATAGTTTTTTTAGTCCTATTTCCTTTCTTTCCTTTCCCTGATCAGATTCTCTTTCGGATGTCATATAAACTGGAGAGGCAGTGTGTGGCATACTGAATGAAAGACCAGATTTGAATGACCTAAATTCAAATTCTACTATGACACCTACTAATTCTGTTAGTATTAAGTAAAGGACTGGACCAGTCCTTTAACCTCCCAATAGGACTAGCAGCTCTTTATGGCTATAAATAACAGAGGAGTTGATGATACTGTGTAGGTAGAAAGAATTTTCCTACCAATAACTTCCAAACCTGTGAAATTACATATCTTTGCAACTTATAATTTTGGAGAGTTAGTTGCCTAAGGCACTGAGAAATTAGGATCACACAGTGTGTGAGAAGGACTTGAACCCAGATCTTTCTGCCTAGCTCTCTATTATTGTAGCTATCTATCTATATATAACTAAACTAAAAATTAGATGCATTTTACAGATTCAGAAATCATTCATTAGACTTCAGTGATCCTCTATTGTGATGTCAGGTGTCACTGATCCATTTATTTTGTCAGGAAATTTCACTGGGATGTGGAAAGACTGAATGGGAAGGTCTCAGAGACCTTATAAGTAAAAATTCTAGAAAATCCGATACAATTTTGAACCCCAGTGAGGGCTCAGTTAATGTTAAGTGATGATGATGAGAGTACAGGTGAGATTATTCTAAAGGTATGAGCTATTGCCTCTGATGTCCTCAACCTATGCCCTTTCTGAAAGCTCATACAACTCTTTATTTGAACCTGCTTTATGTTATTTTTCATGTATTATTTGGTATTATAGTTCTTTGTGTGTGTCATATACCCCCCTGCAGCGCTTTGAACTCCATGAGGACACAAACTATGTCTTATCTAAACTTTGTATGTACCCCCGCATGCAGCGCAATGCTCTGCACACAGTAGGTGTTCAATAAATGCTTATTTCATTGGATTTGTTATTGTTGTTGTATGTTGAATTAAGTGTGTCCATAGGCATGGTTAGCACATCTTGAAATCAAAATTATAATAATTGAAGTGTAATGGAACATTGGAAATCTAAAAGCTCAGGATAATAAATGTTTCTATTTTTTCTTGTGTGTGTATGTAAACACTATCATGAAATCAGTAGTTTATTCTTCCATTTATTCTGACAAAATACATTTTCTTTTCCTAAAGACCTCTTACAGTTTCTGATCTACTGATGACAATCTGAAAAACAGCAATATTTTAGCAAGCAAAATTATCATTTTTCATTGTGCTCCACTGGGAAGGTTTTAGTTCCTCTTGGTCCTGCTCCCCTTGGGAGGTCTCTGATTTGAAGCTTAATGGCAATGCAAATTGAACACTGAATTCCTTTTCAACATATGCATTTTATCATGATGATTTCTAGGAACGGCAGAAGAAGATTAGAAAGGAAAATGAAAATTCCTTGATTGGTAAGTATAGTTTATCCCACAAGACTCTAAACCCAGAAGGAAATAAATGTTAATGTTATTTGGTATTTTAAAAAAGTGTTATTGCCACACTAGTCTTAAACACTAAAATACAAGAAAATTTAATTTGTTACTATAGCAACCTATATGCTGTTGCAAATGTAAGACTTCCTATAAATTTAGTTCCTTTTTTTGGACCATAGCAGTGCTGGTACTATTGGGCCTGCATTTATTTTCCTAGTTTTATTGGGTTGAACATATTTTATGATGTTCTCTCAAGAGTTTGAAGAGGTGGTTTTTTTTTTCCCAGAAGGAAGAGAATTAGGAATGTGGATAATGATTAAGTAAATTTTTTTAAAAGGCCCTAGGAAAATAGGTTAAAAATGTAGAAAAGCTCATGTTCACATGAGAATATATTCTACATTTGATATCAAGGGGATGTTAAATAAACACATTACACATTTGTTTGAATGCCAATTGTTGAAATAAACACAGCTGTCTTTATTCCGTATGCACAGAACTACAGGACTGCTTCTGATAAGAAAATTATGTACTGTATATATACCATATGTTATCTTCAGTCACTTTAAAACTAATTTATTTAAGTTAACTTATTTCTCAAATCGTACTGTATGCCCATTCTTCATTTATAATTATATATTTAGCTGTTTAAAAAAAAAGACTTAAGGTTCTTAGAAGAGGAATGCAGTACTTAGAGGAGGAGGGAAGAGTTAAGTCATTTGAGAAAAAAGCTTAGAAATTTGAGGCCATTTGGGAATATGGGCTATACTTTATATGGCAAAAGATAAGAGGTTGTGGGGGAATTGTTGGGAAGATGAGCAAAGAAATTATGGGAGTTGGGGAAGAGAGGAAGATCAATCAATCAACAGCCAATAAACATTTATTAGGTGCCTACTATGGCCAGGCACTGTGCTAAATTCTGGGAATACATAAAGAAGCAAAAGACAGCCTCTGCCCTCAAGGAGCTTACAATTTAATGGGGGAAACACCATGCAAACAAATATATACAATGCAAGCTATATGAGGATAAATAGGAAGCAATTAACAGAGGCAAAACACTGGAATTAAGAGGTGTTGGGGAAAGATATTTCATTTGGGATTTAAAAAGAAATAATTTTAAGGTGCAGCGAAGACTGCTAGGAGGACACAACAGAGGGCCAGTTCAGAGAAATAAGGTTGAGTAAGATGTGAGTTACAGAATGTTGAAAAATGTTGAAAAAAGACAATTTTGAAGATACTAAGGACAGAAAGAGGAAGACTAAGATTAACAAGAGAACAAATAGAAATTCTAAGAAGCAGCTAGTTAGAAAAGCCAGCTTCCATTGTTTTCTATCCAAAAGCCCAACCTGCCACAAAGTTCTCCTACTGTCAGAGTTCTCTTTTTGCATGTTAAGACATTATCTCTATATCTATGGTTTTAAAAAAAGCATATACATTATGTGCTTATTAATACATATATAATGTAAACCTACAATTAATAAATTTATATCACTATAAATTAATAATATGATTATATTATTATAAATTATTTGCTAATTATTATATTTGAATTTAGCACATCTACAAAAACATTTGTCATACTAACTTGCTGAGTGCTGAAGGAATGGCCACTGAAGTGGTAAACCCTATTTGGATGGAAGAGGTATCTAAGGATCTGGGGAAGGAGCATTCATGGCAAAGGCACTTCTTGGTTTGGGGAAGGTAGTTGAAGACAACTACATCTGTAGGTCAGGGGAGGTTGGGAGACATTGTGAGGACACTGGGTGCCTAAAGTGGAGTACCAAAGATAAATTTTGCCTGCTTTACAATTTTTGCCTAGGGCTAACCCTAAATTATAGTTTTTTTTTTCCTTGTAGTAGGTGTGACTAGCTTTCATGATACTGAGAAACCTGATCAAGAAAGTCAAGGATATTTTAAAACACTTTCTGAAACAAGCTTTTCCAAAGTTGACATAAAGAACAATTTCCAGGCCAATACAAGTCCTATTTTGGATACTACATCCAGCCATCCTTGAAGAGTTATTTGAATAAAACACCTCGTCAAAGAGAAAGGTAATATTTTGAAAATGTTTTGTTTTACTAGCCTCTAAATCCCCAAATATTTATCAAAACCAATAATTTCTCTTTTAAAGAAGGAAATAGAAAAAAAGAAGGAAAAAGAATTGATAGGCTATGTAGTATATGAAAGGGTTTGAAAATTAAGAGGATAATTACAGAATCACAAAATTTTAGAGTTGGAAAGTCTTTCAGCTGCCACCCAGTTCCAACCCTACCTGAAAGGAATCCCTACCATTCCACACTCAAAAAAGTGATTGTCCAGCCTCTGCCGGAAGAGCTCCAGTGATAGATAACCCATTGCTACCTGAAATAGCCTCATCTACTTGTATATAGCTCTAACTGGTAGAATATTTTTCCTGATATCAAGCCTCAGTTTGGCTGTCGGTGTTTCCCACCCATGGCTCCTAGTCCTACCCCTGGAGTCAAACAAAGAATAAATCCAGTCCTTCTGCCTTTTGATAGACTTTCATATCCTTGAACAAGGCTATCATGGCCTCCCCCAGTCTTCTCTACTCCAGGCTAAACATCTGTAATTACTCCATCTGGTCCCCATCTGGCATGGACTTAAAGCCCTTCCAAGTTGCCCTTGAGCATTTTTCCACTTATCAGGGTCCTTCTCAAATTATGATGCCCAGAACTTAACACACAGTACTTCAGATGTAGTGTGGCCAAAATATACAATGTACAGATGATACCTACTTATCCCTGTGTAGTGCAAACTCTAGAGCTCCCTCCCCATCCCACACCTGGACTAGCAGGGCAGGTCCCCAGAGAAAAGCTACTGCTCTGGACTTGGAGTGGTTATTTCTAGTATTATTATTCACAAATCCCCATCTTATGCTTCTCTCCACTATTTATTGACCAGTTAACTGTAGCTACTTAGCTTTTACAAAGGGATATTTACTAGGAAAATATAGCAAGGACCAAATTACAAAAGTTTGCAGACTAAGCCACCTCAGTCTCTGTGGAGGTTGGGCTCAAATTTAAAATGGTTGTTACAGAACATTCCTCCATCAAGTTTACTTCAAGGTGTAGCATAAATAGGTCTGTGGGTAGACTGACTTGAATTGAATTAGGAGAGCCTATTATTAAATTTTCAGCATGAGCATTTATTCCTCAGAAATCAACAAATGATGCAAAGCAGGACTTATTTTTATTAATTGTCTGGACTTAAGAAAGAAGTGGATAAAATGTTGATAATACATATTAAATTTAAAAGTATCTTGTGCATACTTTTTTTTTTGGAGAACTGTTTATTAACATTTACCTGCAAATCCCTGGGTATAGCTGATAGAAGCATTGTTCCTGTGTAGAGATAGGACATGGTGTTTTTTGGCTGGGTTGATTTATTGCTGAGTTTAATCAAACAGATCCCTCTGGGATGACTTCTCACTGCACTTGCTATTGGTAGATTTTTCTATGGACTCCAGTTGCTGGACCTTTCCTGGTTCTTCTCAACTTTTGAAACCCACAAGATCATAACCTCATATGTTCTATCTCTGACACCCATTCACCTAAGAAATACACAGACAAAAGAGGTATCAGGCATGCATTCACAACCACATGGTAGCCAGATAGGGAGATAAGGAAGTTTCCAGGGCCACGTCTACTGCTGCTACCTCTGCCCATATTTGGAGGCTTATTTACAACAGTTCTAGCCTAATTTACTACTAGAGAAAAGGGAGAGATTTTATCATTCAAGCCTTTTGTGTGCATACTGGTTCAATAGTCATTTGTTTTAGCTCAATGGTCAACTTAATTTAAGTCTTTTCTTCATCGTCCAGCAATAGATGACAATCAGAGAATGCTTGTATCTGCTCTGAAACAAAGGGAAAGGACTCTCCATCACATAATTAGGCTCACCAAGTCACCAGATGGGTATGCAGCAAGCACAGAACATTGAGCATGCTCCAAAGACTGAGCTTTCATTGGCCATTCCAGTGAATGTTTTCTCCATTACACCTGGAAGTCATGCTTCTCTTAACACAAGATCACATTAGCTTTTCTTAGATACCACATCACATTGCCAATTCATATTCAACTTATAGCTCACGGAAAACCTCAGATCCTTTTCAGACAAAATACAGTCTAGTCCTGACTCTTCCCTATTGTACTTGTGAAAAAAATTAATTTTTTTAAACCCTTCTGTAAGACTTCACATTGACACCTATTGAGTTTCATCTTATTAGACTCAGCCCAATGCTTTAGCCCACCAGAATATCTTTGAATCCCCCTGAATTGCCAGCCACTGTCCCTTCTACCCCAGCTTTGTGTCATCTGCACATTTGATAAGCATACTCTCTCTCCACAGGTCCAGAGTCAGATTGCTATATCCAAGTCCTACAGTAAAATATTGTCTATCCCTCCTTCTATTTAAGTATAAAAAGTAAAAATAATAGTAATCAGCATTTCTATAGCATCTACTATGTATGAGGCACTATGCTAAGTAGTTTACAAATATTATCTCATTTCATCCTGAAAACAACCCTGGGAGGCAGATGCTATATATGATATCCCCATTTTACAGTTAAAGAAACCAAGGCAAATCAAGGTTAAGTGACTTGCTCAAGGTTACATAAGTAGTCATTGTCTGAAGCTTGATTTGAACTCTGGTCTTTCTGACTTCAGACTCTGTTGCATCACCTGATTACCTCAAATAAATCCCCCAAATATGAAAAATTTATATCCCCCCAAAGAAATGAAAAGTAATTGACCAATTTACAAAAGAATTTAGTCTATGATTTCTTTCTCTATAGAGTTCCCTTTTTATATCTAACACCCAAGGAATACATCTTTCCCATAAAGCAAAGGGCTTAAAAATGCAAGGAACCAATTGCTCATTGCTGAGGGGGTATGTGACTTACTCAGGTGCTGAATTGAGTCAAACCACTCTGCCCAGGTGTACACACACTTATCTGTGGGTTTTCTTGGTATTAGTTCTTGTAATTCTCATGCGTGTATTTTTTCTTTCCAGCTTCATTAGACACTTCTTCAGAGCTGAGACCATGTCTGGACTTTCTGTTCCTCATTTTCATTTGGGCTAAAGTTTAATCTAACTGAAGATTGTCTTTCTTCATTAATAATGCTTTCTAAATGGCTTTATTTCCTTCCATTTAAGAAAGAAAAAAGTAAAAAAAAAAGCCACAGGGCTAGATTGCAAGCTTAATTATAAAAATTATCAGTGCAATATGGCAGCCCAAGAAAGTAAATTGTTCTTAGGTTGCATGAACAGTGGCAATCTCCGTGGCCAAACATATCTGGAGTGCTGTGTGTATAGTTCTGCGTGACATGTTTTGTGAAGGGTATTGATAAGAAGCTGGAAAGCATTGGTGAAATTGTGACCAGGATGGTCAGGGGCCTCAAGATCATGCCACCTTTATATTTCATCTCTCTGGATTCTGACCCTTGTTCCAGCTGGCAGAGCTATTTCAGGAGGCAGCATGATTCATCCAACATATTAGCCATCTTCCTCCAATTCGTGTTCACTGCAGATTTCATAAGCATGCAGTCTTTGTCTTCATATTAGTCACTCATAAAAATGTTCAGTAGGATAGGACTGAGGACTGAGCCTTGTCTTGATCATTCTTTTGGTTCTCTCATTAAAGCAGTTATGAGTCCACCTAATTATATTATAGTCCTGTTCTTATCTCTCCATCTTGTCAAAAACATACATGGGCCTTTTTCAAATGCTTCACTACAATTGAATTAATCTATGTATATGTTACTTCTTTGATCTTTCAGTCTGGTAACTGTCTTGGGAGGAAATGAGGTGATAGATGCCCTGTTCAGACACTGTCTAGAACATTCAGTTCAGGGTGCTATATTTTAGGAAGAATGTTCACAGGTTGGAGAGAGTGTGGAATCATGAATAAATACCTTATCTCAAAACCAGAAACACTTGGATTCAAGTCCCACTTCTGACACATACTGGTTTTGTGACTCTGGACAAATTGCTTAATCTCTCAGTAATTTGAACAACTCCCTAAGATTACAAATTACAGAGATGGGACTGACCTGCAGTAGCAGAGTGAGTTTCCCCTATACCAATACTATACCAATACTTCCCTATACTGAGAATTCCCTATACCAGGGAAGTTATAGGCCCAGTCCCTATACCCTATCTTGTTGACAAATTAAACCATGTCCATTCGGGAAGGGGCAGTGGTGATCAGAATAGAAATAGGAAAGAGAAAATTTGGCATGGGTCTGTGGACATGAAAGTTATCTTCACATAATTTGTTCTACTTGGCCCCAGTGGGCAGAAATAGAATAGTGGATGGAAGACACAGGGAAGCAGATTAAGGAGAGATTTCCCCTTGCCACAGGGCATTAAACAGAGACTAGATGACTCCTTTTGGGAAATGTTATAGAGAGAATTCATATTCAGATACATTTTGAACTCCAATATCCCTTCCAACTCTGAGATTCTGTGACATACAATGAATCTGGTAGGGTTGGGTTTTTTTTTAGTGAACCTATTCATCATGCTTAGTGATTACTACATCTCTTTATATATGTTCACAAACCATCTGTGTAGTAATCTGTTCAGAAATTTTGTTGGGGTTGGGCATTAGATTCATAGGTATATAATTTGAGCAATCTATTTGCCTACGTTATTGAAAACAGGACCATATTTGCCCATTTCTAGCCTAGAGTACTTCTCTTGTCTCCACAGTTTCTCAAAGATCACTGACAGCAGTTCAGCAATCATGAGTTTTTTAGGGTCTCAATTTTCTTCATCTTTAAAATGATTGGGTAGGATTAAATGTTTCCCTAAAGTCTTCAGTCTAAATTCTGTGCATCTGGCATGGGTCCGAGACCTCTGCCTACTATTGTTTAGTCACCTGACTTTAGATAGGCCACCTCTCTGGGCCTCCGTTTTCTCACCTATGACAGAGGAAGAACTGTATGTGCCCTGCCTCTCACAAGACTGTAGACTGTGAAGGTCAAATGAGGTCCTGAATGTGAAGGTACTTTTACTGTTATTACTGTTAACACTTTAGGATTACACACATGTAATTCAGTCAATAAGCATTTATTAAGCTCCTACTCGCCAGGCGCTGTGCTAAGCCCTGGGGATAGAAATATAAATAAAAGCAAAGACATCCCGGCCCCTAGGAATTCACAATCTAATTAGGAAAGACCAATTCCTGCTCTTAAGGAATTTACAATCTATTTGGGAAAGGCACCAGAAGGAGCTGAAAAAGGAAGATAGGAGGAAGGAAGCCCACACTGGGCAGGGCCTGGGGGAGGCTGAGATTGGTGGATCTTTTGAGTTCCAGAATTCTGAGCTACAGCAGGGCCAAAAGCAAAAAGGTGTTCACAGAGTTTGGCACAAATATGATGAACCCTGGGAGCTGCCTAAAAACAGGCTAACTTGCCAAAGTCAGAAAAAAGAAAAGAGAGAAAAATTTCCTGTGTTGATGAGCAGTGGGATTTGGCCCATGGGTGACCACAGCAGTTCCAACCCAGGTGAGATAAGGAGACCTAGTTTCAAAAAACAAACCACTCCAAACAAAAACCACTACGACTGATTTAAGTCCTTAAAGTCTTTCGTTAAAATGCAAATATATTCTCTTTAGGGTACTGGGGCTTATTCCTTACTCTCTCCCGATATCTCATCAGTTGCTATTTCTGCCTCTATAACATCTCTAGATTGTTTTCATACAAACACCATCCTAATTGAGGCACTTACCACTCTCTTGCACAAACTGCTACAGTGACTTTTTATTATTCTTCTAACCTCTGATTTCTCCCTACTCCAATCTATCTTGTACATGGTTCCCAAAGTGATTTCCTTAAGCACAGATCCATCCATGCCCTTTTCCTACTCAAAAAATTTCGGTGGCTCCCTATTGCCTCTAGGATAAAATAAAAACTCCTCTGTTTGGCTTTCTAAGCCCTCCATAACCTGGTAAACCTATCTCTCCCATCTCATTATATATTACTCCTGTTCCCATACTCAGAAACTGCATTTCTTCCAGTTCCTCACACAGGGGCACTCCATCTCCTGTCTTAGAGACTTTGTTCTAACCATCCTGCAATTGCTCCTGATCCCACCCCACACACACACACACCGCCCCTACCCCAACCTCCATCGCCCTTCCTTCCTAAATGCCTCTTTTTCATTGTGTATGTAGATCTATGGACAGTCCCTGTCTGAGAGAATGTAAAGTCCTTCAAAGCACAGATTATCTTATTCTTTGTATTTGTATCCCAAGTGTATAACATACAGTAAGAGCCTAATAAATGTTTGTCAACTGATGGGACATTTAGTTTTGTGGAAAATGCTTTTTAAGTCCTAAAGCATTAGATAAAAGTAATTGAGGTTACCCTAATTACCGTAGGAGTCATCCAGGATAAGTGATTTGTACTCACTCTGAATGAGCTGTCTCCCCCTTACATGGTTTAGGTTCCAGTTTCCTCTCAGTTTTTGTTTCACCCTTTTCATTCAGAAGTTAATTTACTTTTGATAAAAGAATATGGAAACAAAATGGGAACTAATTAGTTCTGTTCTGTCTTGGTCATCCATTAACATTGTCCATGGACCTAAAACATCTTTTTCCTGGATATGGTTAAAAAAAAAAAGCAAACCCCAACACAGCTCCTTTACTTGTCTGCAGTATTTTTTCATAAGCCTCAGTTCATTATTAACTTTGTTCTTCTGGACATTATTTTTACTGGTTCATGCCACACCCTTTGTTGTGTACTCCTACTCTTAGTTATGTGTCCTTTTAAAATATGAGCTTATCAGAGAGCTCTCTGTAGCTAGATGAATTTAATTAGATGCTTACTCTTTTCTTCATTGGAATCATTCTACACTGTGTTGACAGAATTTTACTTCTGAGTGTTAACAGGCTCAATGGGGTGCTCATGAAAGACATGTTCATTCATTTCAGTTGTGTCCAACTCTTTTTGACTCCATTTGGAGTTTTCTTGGCAAAGATACTGGAGTAGTTTGACACTTCCTTCTGTTCATTTTTCAAATGAGGAAACTGAGGCAAACAGAGTTAAGTAACTTGCCCAGGGTCACATAGCTAGTAAGTGTCAGAGGCTGGATTTGAACTCAGGAAGATGAGTCCTCCTGACTCCAGGGCCCATGCTCTATCCACGGTGCCACTTAGTTGCCCCCTTGAAAGACATATTGAAACCCTAACCATGGTTCTGAATGCACTTCTGAATATTGAATGTTCTATAGATAGATACAGGAACATTGAGATAGGATTGGAGTAAGAGGTTGGACTTTTTCTGAAGATATTTTTTGTCCCATGAAAGGTGCATTGCCCCAACCTTGCTGACTACAAACCTAACTATTATACCTCTTGGTCAGTATGAAGAAATACGACATGAATGAACAATTCTGCAACAAGACATTACCCAAGATAAAAACAGTATGAAAAGAAACCAAAGTCTCCCTGCCCCCTTTCCCAAATTATGCAATGTTAACATGTAATTCTCAGACCAAAATTTGGCAGAATTCAGTTTCTAGTAAGTCACCAGAGGTTTTCCTTCCCAGAGTAAATTAAGATGGTCATTGAAGAAGATACCTGAGTTTTATAATGATGTTTTGTGTAGCATCTAACTTGTTTATATAAAAAAGAAACAAATGTTTTCAAGATTACAAGTGAAAGAGATAAGCTAGAACAGAGTTTTTCTACATAAATTCATACCATGGGAAAGCAGGAATATTAGTGAAAACTCTGTATTTTGCAGTTTTCAAAAAAAATTGTAACTGTATTGAAAAGTAGAAGCAAGAGTTTTTTTGGAGGGGGGTGTTGAAGAGTGAGTTTTTCTGTCTTAACTATTTTGCCATTGTTTTGAAGAAGGTAATTTCTTGTTATGTGTTTTCTTCCTTTTCTTCTTTCTCTCTTGCTATTATTTCTCGTTTTGTGTTGGGTAATGTTTTCTGTGAGTTTTTTTAAATCTCTTTCTCTCTGTGGCTTGGAGAAGAGCTCACAGTACATATGCTACTGTCACTTTCTCTGTTGTCCTGTCCTGTCTTTCCAAAGATACTTAGATGGCAAGTCATAGTCTGTACTTCTATCTCCAGTATTCTAGCACTATGTATCTTCTTTTGAACCTTTACCTCTGTTCACTCCCTTTTGTGGAAGTGTCATCTCTGCACATCTGTGCTGTACATGTGTTTACTATTAAAAATGGGTAAGGCTAAGTGTATAATGTCAATTAGTTATTTGTTGAGCTAATTCTTTTCTTGAAAAATAATGATTTACATACTTGTCAATAAGCTGAACTTCCAATAGGATCAATATATCTTTTAATTCTATAAGTATAGTAAATTTGTATGACTGTTTTCAAAGAGAGATTTGTGAGATTGTGAGTTTGGGGGTACAATATAGTAAAATTCACAAAGGCAAAAGATCCAAAATTCATGAAACTTGTGGAATAGTAATACAGAAAGCACACCTGTGGGAGGAGTCTCTCTGACATGATAGCCTTCCGTCTTCCATTTTTCATCCTGGACTATGAGAATTATACCTTTCTTTTTCTCTGAAATTCTTAAAGTCTAGCATATATGCGAGAGTAGAGTCAGCATCTTCATATATATAAAATTTTTATGTTCTTCAAATTCCTTTATTATTTAGAATTTTGGCTAACTTTGTAATTGTCCCAAGTATCTAGTCCACATGAAAAAGATTATTATTTATTTGTTAGCAATAGTTAAAATGTCTTCAACAGGTGGGAAAAAAGGGGTTCTTAAACTTTTATGTCATGGACCACTTCAGCAATCTGGTAAACCTATGGATGGAGCCTTTCCCAGAATAATGTTTATAAATGCATAAAATAAAATACATAGGATTACAAAAGAAACCAGTTCTATTGAAATGCTCATCAGCACATGAAAAAAAATAACCATTTTACAGACCCCAGATTAAGAACCTTTGAAATAGGAACTATGTAAATTAGGAATTGTATTATAATTTTTAAAGTGGGTTAAATTTAGTAAGTTAAAATGTAGGAGAGATACAGGTTCAAAGAATCATTTTCTTAAGTCCATAGGTAGATAACAGTTTGTCTGAAAAATACCTGGAGGGTTTAGTGCAGTGCAAGGTATATATGAGTTAACAGTATGCTATGGAAATCCAAAAAACTAATGGGATTTTAGACTAAATGAAGAGATTTGTAGCATCCAACAGTAAGGACACGATCATGTTTATTTCTAGGGGTTCCAATTCAAGAAAGCCATTGCCAAGCTAAAGAGGGTACAGACCAGGACATACAGGATAAAGGTTTTGAGCTCATGCCATATAAGGATTTTGTTAAAGGAATGGGATGTTTAGCCTGGAGAAGTGATTTAAAAGGGATTAGATACTTCTGCTTAAATATTTGAACAGTTGTTATGTGGAAGAGGGATTAGAGTGTTCTGCTTATACGCAGTGATGGGTGGAAGTTACAAAGTTGCAAATCTGAGCTTCATATAAAGAAAAAACTTCCTAACAATTAAGAAGGATGGATGGGTTCAGGAAGTTGTAGGTTTTCTTCGTTCTCTCCCCCCCCACCCCCAGCTTCAAGCAAGCACTTATCAGGCACATGGCGGAAGATGTGCTTTGTGGGGTATGGGTTGGACTAGGTGGCCACTGAAATTTCTGTCAACCCTTAAATTCTGTGATTCTGTGAAGGGCTTGAAAAGGGATCATTTGATTATATCCAAATACTAGAAATAAAGCTATAGGATTGGGTGGAAAATGTCTGGGCTCCATTAGTTAGTTCTTGTTGTTCTAACTCAGCTATATGCATTTCCTTGTTTCTTCCTCCCCTCCCCCATTAAACAATAAAACAAAACAAAATAAATATTTGCACTTCTTAATTTTTTTTTTATGAATGAATGATATAGTTTTTATTAAGGGTTTTCTGTGGAGCAGGTACTGCCTAAGGACAGGGGGAATAAATAGAAGCAAATGTGACAGTCGTGGACCTCAAAGAGCTCACATTCTTTTCTTTTTTTAATTTCAAAAAACTTCTTGCAGCCTCTTTTACAGAAGTCCTTTTCCACTCCCTCGTCCCAGCATGATAGTGGCACTGAGGCCCCAAGGCTAGGTTGTTGGAATATAATCCCTGCTCAATTGTACCAATGTTGAAAAAGGATTGTAATTGCTATCTTTTGTTTTTATATCACCCTCATTTCTCAGTATAGCTCTTCTCCCACTTTCCCATACAGAAAGGCATCGTATATAATGAATTTAAAAAAAAAAATGGAAAACAGTTAAGGAAAACTAATCCGCATATCTATCAATCAAGTTTAAAAGCTTATTCAGTATTCTATATCCACAATTCCCTTTGCCTGCCAAGAATGGAAGGAGGTATGCTATCATATCCCTTCTTTGGGGCTAAGCTTGATGACTATAATTACATAGTATTTAATTTTGATTTGTTGTTCTTTCCATTTACATTGTTGAGGTTGTTGAGATATATTTTGCTACTTCTGCCTATTTTATTCTTCATGAGTTCATATAGGTCTTTTCATATGTAACAGCAAAGACCCTGACAAACACAGGAGGACCTGCTGTACAGGTTCTTAGATCTGCTTTTCTAAAAGGAAAGGCAACTTTTGAGGGGTCAACAGTCACTTTAATCAAGCATGTATATCATTCACTTAGTTCAGGGGGAAAAGTCAGTATCCTGAACTTCAGAGAAAATGCAAACAGAGAAATAAAGACCAACAGACAGGGCTTCCAACTATCCGATCATAAGCAATACATACATCACAGAGCAACAGACAGATCCAACTGTCTATTTTATATATATATATACATGTATATTTATATATACATGTATATATATATATAATGTGTATATATATATATATATATATATATATATATATATATATATACACATACATAGTTGCAAGAGAGAGGAGCAGTACCATCTGGGTTTTCAAAGGGAGGGATGCACTCCTCAGTGACTGCTCAGAGTTTCATCTGGCCAAAAAAACACTTCCAATGAGTAAGCCCCTCAAAAAAACTTCACCTCAGAGTATATATACACTTTTCAGAACCAGAGAGCATCACAATCCTTGAGAACCACTGCAGGCCCATTAATGGGCGGGGAAGATCTTTAACTCTCATGAAGATAATTAGCATAATTAATATTACACCCTACCATGCTGTATTCTTCATATTCCTCATTTCTTTTGATGCAGCAGTAGCTGAAATGAATTTAAGTACATAATATGTGTCTTCTGTCTGAGCACTAGCCCAGCAAAAGATGGAGAGACTTATTATCAGAATATGGGCCACCAGGTGATCAGTTACTTTGACTGCAATGGATCATGAAATGGACAAAACTAAATGGCTTTCACTCCTCTGTAGCTCCCTACTATTTTTGCAGTGAAGATGACAGAGAAGTAGAAAATGAGACAAAAACTTACAGAATCATGCATTAAATATTGAAACTATTATTGTGTAATCTTTGTCTGAGCAGCAATGATTTTATATCCTACTAGAGGAACTGAACCGTATTCCTATCAATATTTTCACTGTAAATAAAATCAGAACACAAAAGAAAAAGTTTCGTCTAATTGGAATGTTGGCTTCTCAGAGGGATGAATAAAGGAATTGGGAGAGTTCTTTTTGCTGAAAACCCAAAGAGAAAAAGAATCTCCTCATATTAAAATGCACATTGGACAGGATCAGAAGACCTCAGTTTGAGTTCAGCTTCCAAAACTACTGATCTGTGTGACTGCAAGAAATCACTTAATGTCCTGAGATTCATTTTTCTCACCTGTAAAATGGAGATATGACCTACCTAGGGCTATTGTGAGGAAAGCGCTTTTTGTAAATCTTATGTAGACATAGCCAGTTTGTGTTTGAAATGCTAAGGCATTTCTTGGGATATCCAGTCATCATGATTTCTAGGGCTCACAATAAACATAAAAAAACAGACTACCATGAACATGACTGCAATTTATGTACTAACATTCAATGTAAAAGGTGAAGAATTGGAACTCTATGAAAAAACTGAGAGGTCCGCTAAGTAAAAATATACATTAATACTTGATGATTTCCATATGAAAGTGACCACAGGGGAAGACAGTAAAATAATAACAATAGCTAACATTTATATAGCACTTACCATGTGGCAGGCACTGTGCTAAGTGCATTACAGTTATCGCATTTCATCCTCACAACAACCCTGTGACTATTATCATTCCCATTTTGCATGTGAAGAAACTGATGCATACAGAGGTTAATTGTCCAGGGTCACACAACTAGTCAGTATCTGTGGCTGGATTTAAACTCAGGTCTTCCTGATGCTTACTAGCCGTGTGATGCTAGGCAAATCACTTAACCCTAATTATCTCAGTTTTCACATCTGTCAATTAGCTGGAGAAGGAAATGACAAACTGCTCCAATATCATTGCCTAGAAAAGTGCAAATGGGGTCACGAAGAATTGGACACAACTGAAAAACTCCTGAACAACAACTTCCTGACTCCAGGTCTGGTCCTCTTATCCTCTGCTTCCAAAATATGATGAAAAATATTGTCAAGAATAAAGGAAGACAAATGTTTTAGGCTCTTCAGAAGTTAAGGCCTATGTATAATGGATACTTTCTTCAAGAAATTTTTTTTTAAAGTAGCAAGCACTGAATGATATCAAAAAATAAAATTCTAGCTCTAGGTGAAAACATGGAAGTCACTGTAGACTCAGCTGTCCACATGCAACTGATTAGAGCAAAAGTCCAAGCAAGTAATACATTAGAAGAAAGGATAAAAATAAGGAACAATTATAGTAACTTCAACCTATGTTCCTTTTTAAAAGTTTGTACCATTAGCTCATTAATATAGGAAGTGGGCAAAAGTAAAGATATTGACTCTGTCATCATTTCTTAAAGAATTTTTTATCATGATCTGTGATTTCACTGGTATAGGGAATTCTCAGTGTGGCAACCCTCTCTACTAAAGTAAGTAGGTACCTTGTGCAACTTATAGTCTTAGAGAATAGTTTTGGGGCACTGAATGGTTAATTAAGTAACTTGTCCATATAGCCCAAAGAGTCCAGAAATCATTTGGGAATTTGCCAAGCTTAGGGACCAAAAGGCTGCAGCAGAACCACTACTTTCATATTAAAAAACATGCAAATCATTCCAGAGGAGGAGGATAAGACTAAGCAGGATTGCCCCAAAAAACAATGAAAAACAGTTGAGAAGAAAATGAACCTGCCGAAAGTTTTTGGTGAGATCCAGTTAAGACTAATCATCTTATGATCTTTCATTTATAAAACTGGAAGGAAGATAACAAACAATTTTGAAGTGGAACAGATCTGCCAGTGTTTTTATAGTGAACTGTTTTCATTTGCAATATAGAAGAACTACGACATTTAAATTCTGCCACTTCAGTACCAAATAAACTATCTGAGGAACTTTAAAACATGAAGCTGGGAAAAGGGACCAAACTTGATCAAATACATACGAAAGAAATCTATCCTGTAGGTGACAACTTTAAACAGGTAATAAAGAGCAGGAAGTGACAATTTTAAAAGGACTCGGGGCAATTGTCAAAAAAGAAGGAAAAATTACAAGAGAATGGCAAAGATAGTAAATGATTCTTTTACTCCCTCCTCAAAAATAGCCAATATCCTTTACTCTTGAAAGTAACAAATGCTAACTTTCTGTCTTTTTCATATTATGAAAAACTTTGTCAAATCAAAACTTCTCTAAAATCTAGGTAAATTATACTTAGCAGATTCCCTAGTTGCACCATTTTAATAATTGATAGCAATTACTGACCTGTATACCTGCTTTTGTATAGCTATTAAATATGGAGATCCATTTTTATATGCTTGATGAAAAAATGAGAAAGGTACAAGCAAGTTTTCACAGATGAATTTCTTTAAAAGACTACACTTCTACATACTTATACATCTGAGTGACAAGTCTAGAAAATATTAACTTATTTCTGTTGTGCATTTTTTTAAGCAGCTGATTTAGTAGAACAAAATTCAATTTTGAGGGTAATTTTCAAAGTATTCCAGATACGCAAATTAAAATTTAAGGAGACTCGGACAAATGTGGCCATAGAGATACTTTTGTTCAGTAATCCATAAGTATTGATATCAAACAAGGTTTGAAGGAAATATGTGCTCATGTGAGGTGTGTACTATTATCATAAAAGATGAAGTAAGGCGATAAAAAAAGGAAAAACAAAAACTGAATTTGAAGTTAGAAGAACTGGTCTTCAATCCCAGCTCTGTTCCTGCTTATCTGACATTGGACAAATCCTTTTCCATTTCTATTCTCAGTTTTCTTTTTTGAAGAAAGGAGAGATTGGACTGGGTATTTTCTGAGGTCCCTTCTAGCTTTAAATCTTATCATTTACAATCCTACACACAATCCAAACAAAGAAAGGTTCCTTATTGAGGGCCCTCTCAATTCTCCTATTACATGTAACGTTGTTATGCAGTCATGTCTGACTCTGCATGACCCCTTTTGGAGTTTTCTTGGCAAAGATACTCGTTTGCCATTTCCTTCTCCAGCTCATTTTATGGATGAGGAAACTGAGGCAAACAGGGTGAAGTGACTTGCCCAGGGTCACATAACTAGTAATTGCCTGAGGCTGAATTTGAACTCAGGTCTTCCTGACTCGAAGTCCTGTGCTCAATTCACTGTGCCACCTAGCTGCCCAACATGACATTGTGCAAATTGTAAACTACAAAGCCTGCTCTTTGAAATCTGTAGCGATGAGAGAGATTAGCCTAAACCTGAAAAAACAAAATGAATAAAAAAATGAACATTGTAGCTAGATGGGCCACTCATAATCATCAACATATATATATATATCACAGAAGCTATAGCTGGATTGTGAATCAAACAGCAGAATATATTAGGCAGAATGGCATTTGAGACACTTCAATGTTCTCTCAATGAACCTAGCTTGCTGCAACAAAAGTTCATGTTATAAATGCCAATATTCTTGTGGTGATATTGTATCAGTCACTAAGTATTATTATGTGCCTAATATGTGTCCCAGGCATGGTACTAAGCTCTAGGGATACAAAGAAAGGCAAAAGACAGTCTCCGTTCTCAAGGAGCTCATGGTCTACTTTATAAGACAATATACAAATAACTATGTACAAACAAGCTATGAAAAGGCTAAATTGGAGACAGTCAACAGAAGGAAAATACCAACCAACATTAAGGAGGATCAGGACTAAGCATGTCATGAACAAGCATTCTACAACATTTAAACAATGATGTGTATTCAAGAAATTGTGTAACATTGTTGAGGAAATGAATGCCTGGAAAAGGAAACTGACCAGCCATGCACTGAAAATAAGAAGTAACAGATACATAAACAAAATGGTACATTGATACACTCTTAAGCATTAAAAAGTGTCTAGCATGTTGCTGGGATCCTCTGATGCATTTATGTGTTACTCACACAAGTTCTTACTGAGTTTATTGACTAGAAACTGACAATAGACAAGCAATGTGAAGAGACAGTGAGAATGCGGCTTTATTCACTAAGAATGAGACACACTCAACCAGCAAGTGGATGAGAATGTTATCTCTTACAAATTAACTACTCATATGCTGATATAGATATAGAAGGACCTCTGTGGATTTATCTATCCATCAATCTGTCTGTCTGTTGGGGTCATACATAGAAAACAGTAAGTTAGAAATTAGTTATGTCAGTACTTTAAGAATTCACTCTTAACATTTACCTTTTTCACCTAGATTAAACTTATTCTTGGGCCATCTAACCCAAGTAAGATTCTCAATATAGTAAGTCAGTTGTTTGTATAGCAAAATTAGCAATTTAGGTCAAAGAGGACTATGGTGATTATGAAACAAAAACATGTGGCTGACATATTATAAAACCCAGGATATTCTCTTAAAAAATAAGTAGTAGATATCAGTCAATTGTACCTCAATAAATCTAAGAAGAAAATACCTATACACACATATAACAGCTTGAACAAAACTTCTTAGCAAGAATGAAGACTCGCAATAATTTCCAAAATCCAGTCTTTCCCTACTCAGCTCCCAGAACTATTGTTTTGACCAGTAGTGACTATTTATCAAAATTATCCACATTCAGATGTGGGAACCTGGAGTACAAGTGTAGCCTTTTTATGGGATCTAAGGTGCTCCCAGACATAGACTGAGACATTATTAACAGTAATTGTGCAAGGAACTGGATTTAAACTTCTAATTTGTGTCTTAAATCTGACACCTAGCTACCTTTCCAAAAACAGGACATTCTAAGAGATGATGGACAATAAACATAACTCTATAATCAGGAGAACAAAAAATTAAAAAGAATACATCTTAATGTACATTTAGATAATAGGTTTCTCGTTCCATTTTCTTGAGTTTAGCTGTGTATTTCATGAAGTTGTGTGCTTCTTGTAAATTCTGTCAAAGAAGTCTGTCCTAGACTACCTTCTACAAACTATCCAGCTTGATCTCCTTACATTGGGATGGACCTTTCTACCTTGTTTCTAAGGCAGACTAACATTAGGTATTTCTTCCAGTAGATCCACTTTCCAGGTTCCAAGGTATGCAATGCCACTTGTGAATATTTAAGTCCACTAATGATAAGAATTATTATAAATTAGTAGAGCCTTACAAAAATTAATTACATTGGCCTTCTAGTAATTAGTTCATGTGGTGAAATCCAGTGCAAACTTTATGGAGTCAACCTTATAAATATCAGTACTATAGGAAGAATATCCAATTGGGATACCTTTAATACATCTGAAATTTTTAGAGAGTTCCAATTTTCACATACCACTTGTTTTTTTCTATCTTACCCAAGACCTGTGCATGATATGAACAATGATAGAAGAATCTTGAAGAAGATTCTTGATGATTTGACCTGTAAAATATGTCATTCTGTTTCTTGATATCGTCAGACATACCACAAGCAGTAAGACCTGATTTCAAATTTGACCTCAGATACTTATTAGCTTTGTGATCCTAGGAAAGTCACCTAACCCTATTTGCCTCAGTTTTCTCATCTGTAAAATGAGTTGGAGAAGGAAATGGCAAGCCACTCTCGTATCTTTGCCAAGAAAACCTCAAATGGGGTTATAAAGAATCAGACATGACTTAAATGACTGAACACTTCTTAAGTACATAACAAAACCTCTTGAAAATTTTTTTTTCTCCTAGTTTGATACATCCTGATTCAAAAACTGACCATTAGAAATTAAGAAAATTATCACTTTCTGGGATTTTACACATAAAGTGAATGCATGATAGTTTACTTGATACCCAGAAAGATACTGGCTACTGTTATCCTGGATATGTTAAGGATTCTATATCAAACCCTAGGTTAGAAAAGAGAATCTATTAAATTGGGGTCTGTTGATACTAAGGTGGCTCAGAGCTGTAACTTGAACATATATTACTCTGGGTTCAATTTATCCTGTAGTTTTCATAGATTTCATGATCGGTACTCAGATAATTCATCATATAAATCACTTCTACTCTATAAGTAAACTTTTATGTAATCCTTCCTTTGTGTTTGTGTTGAAGGAGGAAGTCTTAATTCCTCTGTAAACCAATTTACTATTTTAGAATTTACAGTGTTCTCATCATTCACATGTATTCTTATAGTTTTTTCTTAGAGATGGTAAGATTTTATGACTTCCAAGGCTGACATTCTAGAGGACTTGTACTCAAAAAATTTCCCAGATAATGATATTTTCCAAAGTCTTTTGTACTTTTTCCAAATACTAAGTAATTATCATTAATATTTTAGAGCAAAATATACTCATTTTGAATGCTTAATACAGTTTTAAACCATAAGGACACCATCCTATAGGTGTCTCAAATAAGTGATAGGTCAAATTCATAATTTCACAGAATTCATATCAAAAGAGGAGATAATCTTTCAGTCATACAAATCTGTTACACTACAGGTATTATGCCATAAATTAATATCACTTTTATATAATAGTTTCCCCAAATCTCAATACAAAAATTATAAGCATAATACTAACATAGAACAATGTCATGGATTTAAAAGATAGAGATAGTACCCTAATAAAATTAAATGAATCTCTGAATTATCTTACATGAAAAAAAATTTCATTTGCCTACTAATTTTGGAATTCCACACTAGCATTCAGTGACCAGTATAGAGTAGGTATCTCTTTTGCTCTTATAATTACATAGGTGGCACCGATAGTTACCACTCAGTGCAAAAATCAATTATGTTAAGAATAACAATTTATTTGTTCAAGTTATTTATACTAATTACCGATCTAGGCCAGTTAAGCTGCATTCTTAAACATTTCTGTTTCTAAGGATGTCCCTAAATTCTTAGTTTCCCTTATATTTGGCAGAGGGTCAGTTTTGATTAGAGCCTTGCTGAAGGGTGGGGCTACCATAACATCTGACCTTTGCATGTGCTACTCTTCCTGACTTTGACTCTCTATCCCTTTTTCCATTTTTCTCTTTCCATCTCACCAATTTTGACAAAAGTCATCACCAAGAGGATTTGAGAGAAGAATTTTTCTTGTTACCCTGAGATGTGGTAGCAGAGAGATATTGTATCATTCTGTAAGGGAATGAGATACTACCTCAGGAATGCCTATGTCTCCAGAGAGGGGCAAATGGAAAGGAGTTCTTCCAGAGTCTATTCTTAATATCCTCTATTAAGGGGACAGAAAGATCTTGAAGAGGAATCAAGAGAAAGAATCAAAGCTGAAGAGGGACTTAAAGTCAGGGAAGATGAGAAACCAGTTGAGGGTTGAAGAAAAAGAACAAAAGGCACACTAGATGCTGAAGGAAGTAGTTGTGGTAAAGGAAATTAGAACTCATCATATAGGGAAGTTTCATAAGGAGGTATTTTTTTTCTTTTCAAGAAGAATATTTTTTTTTACAATTTAACAAGCTTTTGCACTTTAGGGTTCACCCAAATAAAACAGTAACTTATTTGTTTCAGGAATTGAATCTCTATTTTACCCTTTAGAATTTTTAAAATTTCATGATTGAAAGTATCACATAGTAGCCAAACCATTTAATAGAAAAGGTAAAGATTGGTCATTTAGATGGACAGAGTTAAATGAGTACAGATTTGGGCAGACATCATTCCTGGAATTTTTTCCCAATTAGATCCCATAATGGCCACTGACTACTCAAATGGATATTGAGATTTATATCAGATTTATGACTAAGGGATTAAGATTGACCCTGACCACTTGAGACTTACGTCATGTTTGTATTCCTAATAAAGGTTGACTACTGACCACTCAGAGATGGAGATAGAGAGATAGATATTAGATAGATATTCAAGATTTATGTCAAATTTACATCCACACCAGAAGTTTAAGAAAGGGCTAAGAGACACAGTATTAGACAGATAATATCAAAAGACAAAAGTAGAAAGTACACAAAATACTAACCTGTCTCTATGAGTCAAAATTTAGATCACAAAAGTGCTAGTCTACAACTTCATCAGCTCTCCTCTTTCCCCTTCTCCAGCAGGCTCCAAATAGGTGAATTCACCTGATACATGCTGAAAAGTTGCCAAAGTTGCAGATCTGGGAGAGTATGAACTATTGCAGTACCATCTCAGGTGCCAAAGTTGTCACATGACTCCTTATTTTTGTTGACTAGCCAAAACCAATAGACCATCAATGAGCCAGAGAAAGGGAACCTGTAACTTTATTCATTCAGAGTGAGACAAACTCTGAGGATGGCAGATTGGAGGCAACCCAGCTAAAACTCTCTCAACATTCCACTCCAAACAACTAAAATTATGTCTCAAATCAAATTTTGGAGCAGCAGAGCCAACAAAAGGTCAGGGTAAGACATTTTTTTCAAGTCCTAGACAAGTTAGGATGTAAGTAAGAAAAGTTTATGACTATGGGGTGGAAGCCTATCTAGAGCCTACAAATACCTCAGCAGAAATAGCAGCTGCAGCAGTGATAGGAGCCCTTAGTTCAGAGGTGGTAAGGGAGTTGCACAACTCGTGAAAAAGAGATTATAGGGGACCCTTTGCTGTCACTGGGCACAGATAGCACTAATTGGTATCTCTTGCCCATTAATGCAGCTCTGGGTCATACTTCCACTGCAGAAAAAAGCACTGGGGGTCAGTTACAAGGGAGCAGATGCCCTGGTTGCAGTTCCAAGGCAAAGAAAGCACTAGCACTTATGGTTACAGGATATCAGGGGACCTTCCTGAGTAAAAATCAGGATACAGACTATGAGAACATTGATCATATCTCTCCCCCTTTGGAAAAACCAAAAACTTGCAGACCCCCAGAACTAGCTCTGAAAACAGCAGCATGAAAAAAGCCTGAAACATGAGACAGTGCTTCCTCACCCCAAGGTGAGCAGAGTCCAACTTTAACATAAAATGCAAAGTCAAAAAATAGGTTGGAAAAATGAACAAACAGAAAAAAATGACCATAAAAAGCTACAATTGTGACAGGGAATACCAAAATACAAACTCAGAAAAAGACAGTAGTGTGAAAACAAATACACCAAAACCTCAAAGAAAAATGTTAATTGGATCCAAGACCAATAAGAATTTCTGGAAGAGTTAGAGAAAAAGATGAATGGTAGAGGAAAAATGGGGGGGAGGAAATGAGTGATGCAAGAAAACTATGAAAAGAGAATTAACAGCTTGGTAAAAGAGGCATAAAAAATACTGAAGAAAAGAAATCCTAAAAAAACAGAACTAGCCAGATGGAAAGAACCTTTTTTTTATTTTTTATTTTTTTTACAAAAATCACAGTGAAGAAAATAATACCTTAAAAATTAGAATTGGGCAAGTGAAAACAAATAACTCCATGAGACATCAAGAAACAATCAAACAAATTCAAAAGAATGAAAGAATAGAAGAAAATGTGAAATATCCCATCAGAAAAGCAATTGACCTGGAAAAGAGTTCCAGGAGAGAAGATTTAAGAGATATTGGACTACCTACAAGCCATGATTAAAGAAAAAGACCAGACATCATATTTCAAGAAATTATCAAGGAAAACCGCCTTTATATGCTAGATTCAGGGAGTAAAATAGAAATTAAAAGATCCTACTGAGTACCTCCTTAAAGCAATCCCAAAATGTAAACTCTAAGGAATATTACAGTCAAATTCCAGAGTTCCCAGGTCAAAGAAAAAATACTTCAAGCAGACAAAAAGAAACAATTCAAATACTGGGCATACTTCTTCAGGGAAAAAATGGATAGGAAATAGAGAGTACTTTCAAGAATTCTTGATAAAAAGACCAGAGCTAATTAGAAAATTTGACATTCAAACATGGACCCAAAAGAACTTTCCTATATGGGAGGATGATACATATAACTCCAAAGAACTTTATCATTATTGGGATAGTTTAAAAAAGTTTACATAGACTGAGGATGTGGATGTGAGGTGATTAAGTTAGAATGATTTCCAGAATAAATGAAGGGGTGAGAAAGAGGGATGCACTGGGAGAAAGGGAAAGGGAGAAGTATAATGGAGAGAATTCTCACATAAAAGAGGTGTGCAAGAAAGAGCTTTTTATAGTGGAGGAGAAAATGGAGGTGGTAGTGTTGGGCAGTGCTTGAACCTCATTCTCATTGGAATTTATTCTAAAAGGTAAGAATATATATATATATATATATATATATATATATATATATATACACACACACACACATACATACATATATATACACATATACACACACACACACATCATTATGTATAGAAATGTAACTTACCCAATAAGGAAATAGGAGGGGAAGTAGATAAGAGAAAAGAAGAGGGAAGAAAAAAGGGAGGACAGAATTAAGAAGGCAATGGTTAGAAGCAAAATACACTTTTGAGGAGGGACAGGATAAAAACTGAGAAAGAAGAAGCAGCAGAAGAAAATAGGATTCAGGGAAATACAAAGTTAGTAATCATAACTGTATATGAATGGGATGAAATGACTCATAAAGAGGGGGAGGAGCCAAGATGGTGGAGTAGAAAGATTCACATATGCTAGCTCCGAACCCACAGCCCATAAATTACCTGTAAAAAGAACTCCCAACAAATTCTGGAGCAGTGGAAGCTGTGCAGCAATGGAGTAGAGGAGATTTCTGTTCCAGAGAGTCCTGAAAAACTGACCCCAAAGGTCCGTCATGCACCGAACCCGGAGCATAGCCCAGCCCTGCCTTGGCCACATGGCACCAAGAGGAGCAGATCAGAGCAGGCTTCAAGGATGGAATCTCCTGCGGGCACAAAGGTCCCTCAACCCACAGGTGCTACAGTTCAGTGAGAGAGACTTCTGGGCTGGCTGAGAGGGGAGTGGAGTGTCTCCATAACTTAGGCCCCCTCAGGAGGAAGCAGCAGGGGAAGCAGAGGACAGGGGCTCCCAAAGCAGACAGGAGTTCAGATCCATTGTTGAAGGTCTCCATATAAACCCCTTGAGGGAACTGAGCCCTGTGACGTGGCCCTGCCCGCCCTGAGAAACTGAACTTAATCCTACTGAATACCAGCCCCGCCCCCCGCTGAAAGCCCTGAGGATGGGAAGCAGCATTTGAATCTCAGACCCCAAGCACTAGTGAGGCGGGGGTGGAGAGGAATCTCAGAAGCCAAGTAACTGTCTGGGAAAATGCCCAGAAAAGGGAAAAAAAATAAGACCATAGAAGGTTATTTTCTTGGTGAACAGATATTTCCTCCCTTCCTTTCTGATGAGGAAGAACAATGCTTACCATCAGGGAAAGACATAGAAGTCAAGGCTCTGTATCCCAAACATCCAAAATAGATATCCAATGGGCTCAGGCCATGGAAGAGCTCAAAAAGGATTTTGAAAATCAAGTTAGACAGGTGGAGGAAAAACTGGGAAGAGAAATGAGAGAGATGCAAGAAAAGCATGAAAAACGGGTCAATACCTTGCTAAAGGAGACCCAAAAAAATGCTGAAGAAAATAACACCTTGAAAAATAGGCTCACTCAATTGGCCAAAGAGGTTCAAAAAGACAATGAGGAGAAGCATGCTTTCAAAAGCAGAATTAGCCAAATGGAAAAAGAGGTGCAAAAGCTCACTGAAGAAAATAGTTCTCTCAAAATTAGAATGGAACAGATGGAGGCTAATGACTTTCTGAGAAACCAAGAAATCACCAAACAAAACCAAAAGAATGAAAAAATGGAAGAGAATGTGAAATATCTCACTGGAAAAACAACTGACCTGGAAAATAGATCCAGGAGAGACAACATAAAAATTATGGGACTACCTGAAAGCCATGATCAGAAAAAGAGTCTAGACATCATCTTTCATGAAATTATCAAGGAAAATTGCCCTGACATTCTAGAATCAGAGTATTCAAGGAATCCACTGATCACCTCCTGAAAGAGATCCAAAAAGAGAAACTCCTAGGAACACTGTGGCCAAATTTCAGAATTCTCAGGTCAAGGAGAAAACATTGCAAGTAGCTAGAAAGAAACAATTCAAGTATTGTGGAAATACAATCAGGATAACACAAGATCTAGCAGCTTCTACATTAAGGTATCAAAGGGTGTGGAATAGGATATTCCAGAAGTCAAAGGAACTAGGACTCAAACCAAGAATCACCTACCCAGCAAAACTGAGTATAATACTTCAGGGGAAAAAATGGTCTTTCAATGAAACAGAGGACTTTCAAGCATTCTTGATGAAAAGACCAGAGCTGAAAAGAAAATTTGACTTTCAAACACAAGAATGAAGAGAAGCATGATAAGGTAAACAGCAAAGAGAAATCATAAGGGACTTACTAAAGGTGAACTGTTTACATTCCTACATGGAAAGACAATATTTGTAACTCTTGAAACTTTTTTCAGCATCTGGGTAGTTGGTGGGATTACACACACACACACACACACACACACACACACACACACACACACAGCACAGAGTGAATTGAATAGGATGGGATCATATCTTTAAAAAATTAAGGTAAACGGTGAGAAAGAAATATATTGGGAGGAGAGAGGGTGAAATGGAATGGGGCAAATTATCTCTCATAGAAGAGGCAAGCAGGAGACTTTTTAGTGGAGGGAAAAAGAGAAGAGCTGAGAGAAAACATGAAGTTTACTCTGATCACAATTGACTAAAGGAAGGAATAAAATGCACATTCATTTTGGTATGAAAACCTATCTTACAATACAGGAAAGTGGGGGAGAAGGAGATAAGCAGGGTGGAGGGGATGATGGAAGGGAGGGCAATGGGAGGAGGGAGCAATTTGAAGTCAACACTCTTGGGGAGGGACAGGATCAAAAGACAGAATAGAAACAATGGGGGGGCAGGATAGGATGGAGGGAAATATAGTTAGTCTTACACAACACGACTATTATCGAAGTCATTTGCAAAACTACACAGATATGGCCTATATTGAATTGCCTGTGTTCTCAAAGGGAATGGAGGGGGGAGGGATGGGGAGAATTTGGAACTCAAAGTTTTAGGAACAACTGTTGAGTATTGTTCTTGCTACTAGGAAATGAGAAATACAGGTAATGGGGAATAGAAAGTTATCTGGCCCTATAGGACAAAGGAGAAGATGGGGTCAAGGGAAGGGAGGGATGATAGAAGAGAGGGCAGATTGGCAATAGGGGAAATTAGAATGCTTGGTGTATTGGGGAGGGGAGGGACAAATGGGGAGAAAATTTGGAACCCAAAATTTTTTGAAAATTAATGTAAAAAGTTTAATAAATAAATTTAAAAAAAGAAATGACTCATAAAATGGAAGTGGATAGCAGAATGTATTAGAAACAATGTTGTTTACAAGAAGCAAACTTGAAGCAGAAACACACAGAGAGTTAGAAATAAAGGTCTAGAGAAGAATCTAATATGCTTTAGGAGAATTAAAAAAAGGCAGGAATGGCAATCATGATCTCTCAGAAAAAAAAAAACAAAATAAAAGATGAACCTAGTTAAAATTGATAATCTGGGAAACTACATTTTGCTGAAAGGTACCATAGACAGCAAAGTAATGTCAAAAAACCTTTCCATCAAGTTTCTCTGATAAAGACCTCATTTCTCAAATATATATTGAATATAAAACCGAGTCAAATTTATAAAATAAGAGCCATTCCCCAATTGATAAATAGTCAAAGGATATAAACAGGTTTTCAGAAAAAGAAATCAAAGCTATCTACAATCATATGAAAAAATGCTCTCACTATCGATTAAAGAAATGCAAATTTAAACAATTCTGAAGTATCATCTCACACCCAGAAATGACAAATACTGGAGAGGATGAGGGAAAAATAAGTACACTAATGAACTGTTGGTGGAGTTGTGAATTGGTTCAGTCATTCTGGGGAACAATTTGGAATGAGGCTCAAAGGGCTATAAAACTGCATATGCTTTATTAAAAAAAATTCATTTATTTATTTTCACATAATTCACACAATTTATTTATTTGTTTTCACATGATTTACATAATTAATTTTCATATAATTCACATAATTAATTTCACATAATTCCACATAATTTTGAATTTCAAATTTTCTCCCCATCTCCCCCTTCCCCCCCACCCTAGGACAGCATGTATTTTGATTACCCTTTCATCCAATCTCTTCTTCCTTCTATCATCGTCCTCATTCACATCCCTTCTATTTTTCTGTAGTGCAAGATAGATTTCTATAGCCCATTGCCTATATATCTTATTTCCTAGTTGCATGTAAAAGCAATTTTTAACATTCATTTTTAAAGCTTTGAGTTCCACATTCTCCCCCTTCCCCCCTCCCCACCCACCCTCATTGAGAAGGCAAGCAATTTGTCATTGGTTATACATGTAGTCATGCAAAAAACACTTCCATAACAATAATGTTATGAAAGACTATATTTCCCTCTATCCTGTTCCACTGTCTCTTTATTCTATTCTCTCCTTTGACCTGTCCCTCTACCAAAGTGTTTGCTTCCAGTTACCCCTTCCCCCAATTTGCCATCCCTTCTATTATCTCTCCTCTCTTATCCCCTTCCCCGCCCCTGCTTTCCTGTTGGGTAAAATAAACTTTCATATCCAATTGAATGTGTGTGTTATTCCCTCCTGAAGCCAAATTCGATGAAAGGAAGGCTCACTTATTCCCTGTCATCTTCCCCTCCATTGTAAAAGCTTTTTCTTGCCTCTTTGATATGAGATGATTTACTACATTCTACCTCTCCCTTTCTCTTTCTCCTAGTACATTCCTCTCAACACTCCTTTTTTAGATATTATCCTTTCATATTCAGTTCACTCTGTGCCTCCATATATATCCTACATATATATATATATACACATATACACACATTTGTATATATGTTGTATGTGAGTGTGTATGTGTGTACGTATTCCCTCCAACTATCCTAATACTGAGAAAGGTCTCATGAGTTACAAATATCAGTTTTCCATGTAGAAATGTAAACAGTTCAACTTTAATAAGTCCCTTATGGTTTCTCTTTCCTGTTTACCTTTTCATGCTTCTCTTGATTCTTATATTTGAAAGTCAAATTCTCTATTCAGCTCTGTTTTTTTCAACAAGAATGCTTAGAAGTTCTCTATTTCATTAAAGCTCCATTTTTCCCCCTGAAGTATTACACTCAGTTTTGCTGGATAGGTGATTATTGATTTTAATCCTAGCTCCTTTGACCTCTGGAATATCATACTCAAAGCCCTCTGATCCCTTAATGTAGAAGCTGCTAAATCTTGTGTTATCCTGATTATATTTCTACAATACTTGAATTGTTTCTTTCTGGCTGCTTGTAATATTTTCTCCTTGACTAGGAGCTCTGGAATTTGGCTACAATATTCCTAAGAGTTTTCCTTTGGGGATCTCTTTCAGGAGATGATGGGTGAATTCTTTCCATTTCTATTTTATCCTTTGGTTCTAGAATATCAGGGCAGTTTTCCTTGATAATTTCTTGAAAGATGATATCTAGGTTCTTTTTTTGATCATGGCTTTCAGATAGTCCAATAATTTTTAAATTATTTCTCCTGGATTCATTTTCCAGGGTAGTTGTTTTTCTAATGAGATACTTCACATTGTGTTCTATTTTTTCATTCTCTTGGTTTTGTTTTATAATTTCTTGATTTTTCATAATTAGCCTCCATTTTTTCCATTCTAATTTTGAAGGAATTATTTTCTTCTTTTGGACCTCTTTTTCCATTTGGCCCAGTCTGCTTTTTAAGGAATTCTTCTCCTCATTGACTTTTTTGGACTTCTTTTGCCATTTGGGTTAGTCTAGTTTTAAAGGTGTTATTTTCTTCAGTATTTTTTTGGATTTCCTTTGGCTAGCTGTTTACTCATTTTTCATGATTTTCTTGCATCACTCTCATTTCTCTTCCCAGTTTTTCTTCTACTTCTCTTACTTGATTTTCAAAATCTTTTTTTGAGCTCTTCCATGGCCTGAGACCAATAAATATTTTTCTTTTTTTTTTTGAATTTATTTATTTATTTAACTTTTTACATTCATTTTCACAAAATTTTGGGTTCCAAATTTTTCTCCCCTTTTATCCCCTCCCCCCCACCCCAATACCCCAAGCAATCTAATTTTCCCTATCTCCAATCTGCCCTCTCTTCTGTCATCCCTCCCTTCTCTTGTCTCCATCTTCTCTTTTCTCCTGTAGGGCCAGATGACTTTCTATTCCTCATTAACTGTATGTCTTTTTTTCTAGTAGCAACATAAAACTAAACAGTTTGAGGGGAGAGTACTACCAGGTCTCTCCTTCTACTTTGCCATCTTGGTTTTACCCCCAGGAGCAAACTGTGCATATGCTTTGACCTAGTAATACTTCTGCTAGGCTGATATTCCAACAAGACCAAAGAAAAAAGGGAAAAGAACCTATTTATACAAAAATTTGCTCCTCTTGTGGTGACTAAGAAATGGAAATTGAGGGGATACTCATAAATTGAGGAATGGCTGAACAAATTGTGGCATATGATTGCGACACAGTCCTATTGTGCTATGGGAAATGATGAGGGGAGTGGTTTCAGAAAGACATGGCAAGACCTATATGAACTGATGCGAAGTGAAGTAAGAAGAAGCAGGAGATCATTGTGTACAGTAATAGCAATGTTGCAATAATCAACTGTGAAAGATTTGGCTACTCTGATCAATACAATGATCCAAGACAATTCCATAGAACTCATCATCAAAAAATTCTGTCCACCTCCAGAGAAAAACTAAGGAATTCTGAATATAAATTGAAGTATAATTTTCTCACTTTTTTCTCATTTTTTTTTAAAAAATGGCTAATATCCACATATGTTTTGCATGACTTAACATGTATAATTGATTCATATTACTTGCCTTCTCAGTGACTGGGGAAAAGAGTGGGATAGACAGAAAGAATTTGGAACTCAAAATTAAAAAGAAAAGAATGTTAAATAGAAATAAATAATAATTTTTAAAAAGAGTTAGACAAACTTCACCAGCAAATGGATGGGAATGTGTGTCTCTTCCAAATTAGTTAAATATATTTATATATCTGTATATGTATATAAATGTACACATATACATATTGCATCATTTGTTTATATATGTGCCATTTCTTACATGAGACAAAGAAATGTCTGCTTGTTACAAAACAACTAAATAAAAAAAAGAATTATGCTTGTTAAAAGAAAATATATATCACTTATTACAACAGATAAAGATGAAATGTATGTTTATTAAAGCACAGCTATTCACATGAGATGAAAGGGAGTATACATCACTTGAGACATAAGATAAAAAAGAGGTACAGAATGTCCTTGGAACAATTAAAATAAAAAAGAAGACACTGTTGAAAACTAACTATTGTAACCTACGCTGCAGAAGTACTGGAATCATAGTACATGGTGAATTAAAACAAAATGGAATGGCTTATAACAACTCTTAACAACCCACTCCTAATAGTAGAAAGACAGGGACATGAGTCACTCAGGATGAAAAGGTGTTGGAGGAGAATTCCTGTGTTTATGAAATCATAGGTCTATCAAAGTATCACTTACAAGATCCTCTTTGATTCCTATTATAGCTACAATTTTTACTACAGAGAAGTAAAACTTTTCCATCACAGTGTATAAAAACTGAACAGAAAGTCAGCTCTAAAAAATAGATTGTTTATTAAACCAATGCACTAATAAGATACAGATTCATAGTGTGAGGTAGGTCACATCTTATTACAGTGTAGGTATTTCTCTATTTCTATAGTCAGATTATCCATCCAGATAATCCATAGCAAATCTTGATTGTGCCTTTGTTGGCATGATCTTTTACTCTGTTTACTTAACTCCACTGATGATGTCCTTATTTCTGTTAAATTGTATATGTGAATAAAACGTATCCCTAATTCCACCCTCAGGCTCAGTTGCCAGTGCATTTAAAAACAAAATACTTGATTACTTTCCCCATCTCCAAGATGAAAATTCATGATAGAGAGAAAGGAGAAAAGAAGGACAGTGGGGTAAAAGGAGAGATTTCTCATCCAGGTTGATGCTCTTCATGAGGATTAAATGCTGATACCTTATCCTGGAATAACAGAAGGCTGCAGTTCGGCCAGGAACAGGATGAAGGAGCAGGATAAACTTTTCTTGATTTGAGTTTTCACAATGACTTTTTGTTTTTTTGCAAGTCAGGTTTTTTTTTTTTTTTGGTAATTTTAAAAAATGTATTTTAAACTTAAATACAAAATGAGAAAAGAGAAGAAATTGCCATGTATACTGCATAACATAAGAGAAGATTACATAGAAAACAATAAATTTTCATTTCAAGAAAGCCTATATAATAAATGCTATACATTGTTTTCAAAGCTGCCCAGCTTTTCTTTGCTTCCTTGCATTCTCTTCTGTACACTTTTTATTTTATTATTTTCCCCTCCCTCCCTACCCTAAAGCAGGCTACAATTAAGAGCAGATATAAATGGATATCTACAAACATATATGCACATATACACTCGTACACATATAGGTAAGACCATACTAAGCTTATTTCCATTTGTCATCTGTTTCTCCACAATGGCTTTTTTAAAAAGTCCATATACACACATATATATTCAGCAAAAATCCACCTCCTTTTCATTCCACCCTCACTCTCCAATTTACAATGGCTTTGTCAGTGTAAGGTGTTTTGAATGCTCATGACTTCAGATGGTTATATTAAACAATAGGTATAAGACCCCACCATACTAATATAATCAAAAGAAGACTGGTTTTGGAGTCAGTAGAGACCTCTGACTCTTACTGGCTGTGTGACTTTGAGCAAATCACCCTGAGTCTCATTTCCTTATTTGTAAAATGGACATAATAATCTATGTCACCGGGAGGTTTTAAAGATCAAATGACATAATGTATTGTGAAGTGTTTTGTGATCCTTAAAGTAATTTTTTAATGGGAGTTGCTATTGTAATTATAAACAAATTCTGATCTATCCACAGATTTAAAATATTCATATCTCTTTACCTACTGTAAGAGAATATCTAATCAAGTTGCCTATTTAATTTTTACTAGTATTGCTTAATGGAAATATATTCAAAACAAATTAAATTTACCCAAGTAATTAGAAGTTGAAAGCTATCTAATACTTTTTTTTTCATTAAAACTGTATTGGTGCCTTTTGTATCTTATACTGCATTTTCTTATTTCCTGATTTCTTCCCATCTCCATGGAATCCTCCCTTTCCTCAAAATAAACAAGTAAGCAAAACCAAGCAACACAGTCATGGAGTTTAACAGCCTAGCAACATTGAACACCTATAATTTCCCACTTGCCTGTAAGAGACATGAAGTGGTGTTTCATCTTCTGTTCTCTGGAATCAGTTGTAGTCATTGCTTTTTAGCTGAGTTTAGCTGGTTTTTTTTATCCTTTACATTAGTGTCATCAGTCAATACAAGTCTTCCTATGTTTCCCAGAATTATTCTTTCATTTCTTTGTATCCTCAGTGCTTAGGACAACTCCTGAAATATAGTAGGGGCTTAATAAATGCTAGTTGGCTTCACTTGACTTATGTAATTACTTATATTCCATTACATTTGTACAATACAATTTGTTTAGTCATTCCCCAAATGATGGGTACTCACTTTGTTTCCAGTTTTTCTACTACTAAAAATAAATGCTGCCTATGAATATTTTGGTCAATATGGGACCTTCCTAAGTAAAGGAAGGATAGCAAATGTGATAAGCCAAAAGTTGTGAATGACTAAGCCAATTCTCTTGAAAAATTCCAAACTGTTTTTTAAAGTAGTTGGATCAGTTAACATCTCCACCAGTGATGTTTTAGTGTGCCCAGCTTCACTCACAGCTTCACACATCTCTTCCAACACTACTTCTATCTTTCGTCATCTTTGTAAACTTGACGGTGGTGGAGTGAGAACTCAAGAGTTACTTTGATTTACATCTCTTCTTGTTAGTGATGTGGGGAAGTACCTGTGTTCAGTCTTAACAGATAAATAGTGCAGTCCCATTATTCAAATAATACTTAAACAAAAGGATACACAAAGGAGATTTGCAAACAAAACGATAACAGCAACTATTTATTGAGCTCTCATGTGCCAGGTACTGTACTAAGGATCAGGGATAGGAAGAAAGACAAAAACCCAGCATATTTTTTACCTTTGTACAAAACCAGGATATAGTGAAATCTGAAATGCTGCATGAAGTTCTGGTTGCTGACTCCCAACACTAATAAAAACATTAAGAAAGCAGGAAAAATTCTCTCAAAAGGACTCTAAAATGCACATAATGAAAGGATTAGGATTTTTTTCTTAGTATGAAAGGATGATGAAAGGATGAAAGCCAAGGTTTTGATTTCAGATTCTCTGGATCCAACTTTAATGCCCTTTTGATTACACCATGTTGTACGTCTAATTAATAATATATCCAGGGGCCATGCATTGCCCTCTTATCTTTTTTCACAATTTGATTTTTTTTTTCAATTGATAAGCATTCATTTTCTCTCCCCACCTGACTGTCATTAAAACAAAAGAAAAATATGCATGGTCAAGCATAACAGATTCCCCCGGTGGCAATTTCCAAAAAATGTATGTCTCATTTTGCATCCTCCCAGTGCCTTGAGAAGAACTCACCAGTCAAGTGACCTACTTGACCCCATCTAGTACCCACCATCCCATGACAGAATCCAGGCCAGTCCAGCATCAGGTTAGTAACCAAGTGACCTTTCTGACTCATCTAAGAAATAGTTGAGCCCAAAAGCCAATCTACGTGCCTAGTTTAGGCAGCAGCCAAGCAACATACTTGACAAAGTCCAGAAGAACTACCTATCAATTAGTGATACCATGCCTGGGGAAGAGCCAGACTAGGAGAGCCACTAACCCATAACTGAAGGTATACTCTGAAGCTGATGAGAGCTGGAAAGGGGGTGTGAGATCCCCACAAAGACCAGGGTACCAGGGGCAGGTCATCTGGAGAAGAATTCACGAATGCAGGCATTGTTGAAGTCAAGGTAAAGATTTATTACACTTTTCAGCAGGCAAGAGTTCTTAGGGAACTTGCAACCTTAAAGGGGTACAGGTAAAGTTTATATGGGATATTCTATAGTATCACTTATGCCAAATATGCTAACTAGGTGTTTTGGGATGGGATTAGGGAGTGGTTAAGGAGTGGTCAGTTCTTAAAGGAACATGCACTTTTGGTATCTACCGCACAGGTATTTTACCCAAAATTCATCCATCAGGAAATAGCCCAAGTAGGGGCTACCTGGAGGTGTGGTTTTAGGCCTGAAATGTCACTAAGTCAACCAATGGTCAGGGCTGACCAGGAAAAATCAAGTTTCTCTCATCAATGTCTTGTTAGACAAGATTAATGTAAGGGAGTATAGGTATGTCCAAGTCTAGATACATATGATTGGTCAGTGAGTAGTAAATGTCATTATGATCCAGTACACAGCCAGTTCAGTCAGCATGCAGCTGGCTCTAAGTGATAAATTCTATAGGTACAGATGGCTACTACAGCAGGAAGGGAGATAACGGTTGTTGCAGTCTGTGTCCTTGGGTTGGGGAGAAACTGCCTGAAATAGTATGTTGAGGCTAGGGAGAAATGTGACTTTTAAAGAGAAATGTGATTTTTGAATTGGGACCCAAGTACATGCACCCAAGCACCCCAACACAGAGAATTTTATGAGGACCTTCTGGAGAAAGAAAGGAAATGGAGGCTCTGAAGTTCTGGAGTCATGAGTTGCCTGGCTGTATGTGTTCACTATGTGTGTCTCACTACTTCAAGTTCATGACCACTCTTTGCACCCTCTCACCCCTGCCTACTTGATGGGTGTTTGTGGGAGAGGGTACCCCTGATTTTACTTGGTAATCATTATCCTTGCTAGACTATTGAGTATATGCCTTTGCCAAAAATCTTAGTATACTTGCTGATTGTTAAGGGAAATACACCAATGGGAGCTCATAAGCTAGTGTTAGGAAGATAGTCACCCATACGGTTAACCCCCAGAATCCTGAATTACTATTCAGGGGACCTAGATTGCCAGTGCCAGTGTGAGTTGGGAGGAGGGTTGCACGGTGGGACAATGTTACATATTCATTCATTGGCATCCTCAGTGAAGGTTCGAGAAGGGAATGGCAGGCTTTCATAAACAATATTCTCTAGCAGATAATAATCTGCTAGGTGGCACAGTGGGTAGAATGCTCAGCCTAGCGTCTGCATTCAAATCAGCCTTGGACACTTACCAACTATGTTAACCTGAACAATCACTTTACCTCTTTTTGCCTCAGTTTACTCAACTAATAAATGGGAATAATAATAGCACCTACCCTCCCAGGGTTGTTGTGATGACCAAATGAGATTAATAATTGTAAAGTACTTAGGTCCTGGCACATAGTAAGTGCTATATAAATGTCATTCATTATATTATTATTGTTATTTTTAATATCCTTACAGTCATAGCATTGACTGAAGGGTATAAAGACTACAACATATCAATATTTCTTGATGATATCTTTTTAAAAAATGTATTCTGTAATAATATTTACACATATTTAAAGTTTAACCAGGAAAAAATGTCATGTCAGAGGGATTTGTATTGTCATGTATGTCAGAGTCATGAGAGTTCCTAAAAATCTAATAGAAATAATTTTTCTCAGTGACTCTCCTTATGTTTTACTTTTCACCATTTTTATAAGTTTTGTAATGTTTTTAAGTTTTGGTATTTTCATATACAGGGTGCCGCAAATAACTTAGTACAGTTTTGAATGATTAGAACTCAAAACTGCGCTAAGACTTTTTGGGACACCCTGTGTATTATCTCATTTTATCCTCATAATAACTGTATAAGGCAGGTTATTATAACAGGTATTATTACTGAAGCTTAACAGATAAGGAAACAGAGGCACAGAGATGTTAAGTGACTTACCCAGAGGTCACAAAGCTAGGAAGTAGATGTGGTGGAATATGATTCCAGTCTCCCAAGAGCTAACGTTCTTTACACTATTATCAAGGTGCTTCTTGAATTGATTATAGTAATTTTTCTCATTTATTAGGGTACAATGTCCTGATTTTCATGTCCTTTGGCTCCCCATATTTTCAATTGCGGGCATTTCTGAGGGAATTCTCTGGAGTCTTTATCACCATATAGACATTTTTGTCATGATATCTAGTGTGCCTAGTCTAACTGACATAGCAACATGTTAACTATGAACTGTCTTTCAGGGATTCGGATCATGTTTGATTAACTGCCCTGAGTTCTCTTGGATAGTGTTACTGTGTGATTCATTACCTATCGATTACATAAAAGTTCCTAGGGTATAAAGTTGAGTAAAGCATACCGTTATCTATTGTAATTGTTTTTGTTACAGTAAAGTCTGTGGGAATTTTTCTCCATTCTAAATCTTTATGGTGATATGAAAAATCTATGTTGGAATTTGCATTAGTTTTATCAAAATTTTGTGGATCTCTTTATGCCCATTAAATTGCTTGATGTTTTATGAAGTCTTCAAAAAAAGTCGCAATCTCAGCGAGAGCTGAACATTATGATATTTCACAGTATGATTCAAGGAAATCCTGAAAATATTTAAAGGTGTATCTCAGATTCTGGTATCTCTCTGTAAGCCACATGAGGCTGTCCCCTCCAAAATCTAGGCCAGGACTGGCCTAGACCTTCCTCAAATGACAGCCCCAGCCCCAGGCCCAAGCCAACTCATACCTAGGGTTACTTAGTGATTTGGGTAATAATAACCTATGTTTCTATACCACTTTTCAACTGATAAAGAACTTTTCTCCAAAATATTGTTGTGAGGTAGGTAGTACAAGAATTACCATTACTGTTATTTTACAGATGAGGAAACTGAGAATCAGAAAGATTAAGCAACTTGCCCAGAGTCATTGTCAGAGCAAGGACTTAAAGCTAGGCCTTGTGTCTCAGTGCTGTTTTCATTAATAGCACATTGCCTCCTGGTCCCTTAGGAGTGGAGTTGAGGAACCCTGGTAAGGGGAGGGGGTGGATATGGGAGGGCATATATTATAGAATGTGGAATTTTTATTGCTCCAAATGAGGGTGTCATATTCAGTACTCTCCACATTCCCTTCTAGGAGCAGCGAAATAGTGCAGTGGGTAGAGCACCAGCGCAGGAGTCAGGAGGATCTGAGTTCAAATCTCACCTCAGACACTTGACATGCACTAGCTGTGTGACCTTGGGCAAGTCACTTAACCCCAGTTGCCTCATCCTGGGTCATCTGCAGTCATCCTGATAAATATCCGGTCACTGGATTCAGATGACTCTGGAGGAGAAGTGAGGCTGGTGACCTGCACAGCCTTCCCTCTCTCAAAACAAAGTCAAATGCAAGTCATATTATTCTTTTTCTGATGGCATGGTCTTCTTCAGCAACCAAGGACAAACACACACATCTTTCAGGGGTAGGGTACTAGGATAGACCATTTGTATGTGCAATATCATATTCCTTATGTGATAAGCCTTATGAAATGTTACTGAATTTTTTAACACTCCACAAGTTGCTTCCTTTTTTTTTCCCTCCCAAGTACAGTAGCATGTGTATTTATATTGATGTGGGAGAACTCCTGTATGAAAGTTTCTACTGCCAGTGTGTATAGGCATCTCCTTTGTAACTGACAGTCAGAATTGCCTGAGAGGAATGAAATGTTAAGTGACATGCCCCATGGTCACCAAATCATTGGAGTTGCAGCTTGGACTTGAACCTAGGTTTTCCTGAATATCTACTGTTGACTCTCTCTCTGTCTCTGTCTCTCTCCCCCCACTTCATCCCTCAAGTTAATATCTCAAGAAGTGAAGTTCACTTTTTTAATATAGAATGATTCTCAAATTTTCTATGTGGTTACTTCCTTCAGGGATGCAAGTGGTGCCCTGATAATACCTTTTTCTCTTATGACTTTTGCGCAAGTTTTACCACAAATGCTCCATAGAGGAACTACTTAATTTGCTGGAGGCCTTCCTCTTGTTCTATGTCTTAATTATGCCAGTGCAACCGAATTGGTTTCTCTGTTTGTTTTTTTATGGAAAAGGGCAGATTCACAAGTACCTTTCCACTATTTTCAGGCCAGAAAATGGAATTGAAATTTTATTTTTACTTGATCATTTCTAGTCTTGAGTATGAATTTACTTTTTAGAGAACATATCAGAATACTGTCTGTGCTTACAGATTCATGGAAAGTCTGAATTCTGGGTATTTGTCTATATAAACAAGTGCACTTGTTGAACTTTGTTATATTTCCCTGGCAATGTAAATAGTTCGAAGGTCCATTTCAGTGAAGGGCAATCCACTTATACTTCTGCCCTGAGCCTGTAACCCTTTAACGTTTGAGCTGCTCATTCTTTGCCACTTTCAGGGAAACAATGTAGGATTTCAATGGAGAGATCTAATGAACAGATTTTAGATTATTTAGATATAATAATGCTCCGAGGAGATACTTTTGGCGGTAAAAGGGAAAGACAAATTTCTGGCTAACGGGGTAAAGGACAGAAGAGCTGGGGCAGTGGTACTAGATATTGTAGTTAAACATTTATTAAGAATGTACTGTATTTAAAGTTGAAATGGAAAGCACTTCTTGTCCTCAAAGGCATTTTGTTATTGTTATCTTTGAGGGGAATTCGAAAACTGGGGTGGGGGATGAGGTTTTGTGTAAATGGAAGGGAGAAGAGGGGGGAGGGAGGGAGGGAGAGAGAGAGAGAGAGAGAGAGAGAGAAAGAGAGAGAGAGAGAGAGAGAGAGAGAGAGAGGAGAGAGAGAGAGAGAGAGAGAGAGAGAGAGAGAGAGAGAGAGAGAGAGAGAGAGAGAGAGAGAGAGAGAGAGAAACTTGAAACAGCTTGTGTGGAGGTGGCATGCCGAACACTTTTGAAAACAGCTGGTAGTCCGTTTGGCCCGACCCTAGAGTATTCGGAAAGGAAATAAAGTGATATATATCTGCAAAGTGAATTTGGAATTAATCCGTGGAGGAGTTTAAATACTAGGCTGGGGAGTCTGCTCAGAGACACTAGGGAATCACTCAAGTTTTTGAGGAGTGATGGGGTCAGACCTATGCCTTGGGAGGATTGCTTTGGCAGTTGTGTGGAGGATAGACTGATAAGGGAGATTGAAAGCGGGGTGACCTGTTAAAGTAGTGGAGACAAGAATCTTAAATCTGGGTGGTGGCAGTGTGAGGATAGAGCAGGGGACAGATGCGAAAGATAGAGTTCACCTGTCTGGGAGGTAGGATTGACCACAGTCTGGCGTAGGAGGGGAAGAGACAGGATGACTCTGAGTTTATGATGCATCTAGGGCAGCCTGGTGGATACCCTCCCCTTAAATAGGAAAATTTGGAGGAATGTGGTTTAGCGAGTAAAATAACGAATTCCCTTTTGTAGACTAACCCGAGGGTAAACGTCCAGCAGGCAGTCTAGCGATTGTCATAGGGGAGAAGGCGGGGTGTAGTGTGAGACTAATTATTTTTATTTTTCTGAGAGGTATCCCCGCCTTACTCTGTTAGGCATTTGGGACGTTCAGTTGCAGGGTCGGAACCAGATAGGCGTTAGGAGTAGAGGTAGGTCTGAGGCAGGAAAATCCAGATTAAACTCCCCCTCAGACTCTAGGCAAGTCCTTTTAACTTTTGTGAGCCACACGTGCCTCATCTATAAAATGGGAATAAAAACAGGCCCCCTACCCCCTGCCAAGCCGTGCCTCAAACAGCTTTCCCTCGGTAGGCACGGCTGGGCTAAACGCCAGAGAGTGAAAAGACAGGCCAAAGGCCGTCCCTGCCCTCAGGGAGATTACACTTCAGCTGGGGACAGAGGGGCCCAGCGTGTCCGTGGGAGGCAATCGAGCGAGGGGCTCCGTGGAAAGCGCCCCGGCCCCGGGGGCCCCGCGGCACAGGCGCCCACCTCGGCGGGGGTCCTTCCTCCCGGAGCCGGGGTGGGGGTGGGGGTGGGAGGAGGAGCCGGGGCTGCTGCCCCCGCCCCCGTCACATGGCCGAGAAGCCACAACAACAACAGCGGCCGCGGCGGCGGCAGCAGCGTCGGGCCCCGCGGGCAGCGCGGCTCAGGAGCGGGGGGCCCCGGGGCCCCATCTCCCCTCCCCATGGAGGAGAGCTTCCTTCACTCCTTCAGCAGCTTGAGCCTGCAGCCCCCGCAGCCCCCGCCGCCCCCGCGCCGCAGACCCCCCGCGCCGGGGCAGCTTCAGGAAGCACCTCTACCTCCTGCGCGGCCTCCCGGGCTCGGGGAAGAGCACGCTGGCCAGGTAACGGGAGCCCCCGGCCCCCCACGAGCCCTCCGTCACGCCGGCGCGCGCCCGTGAGGAAGCTGGGGGGCCGGGGGGCTGGGAAGGGGGCGTCGGGGCTGCCGGAGCGCGCTCCTCTCCGAGCGTCCCGCGGGGGCGGGGGGAGAGGAGGCCCAAGGGGGAGAGGGCGCGGGCGCCGGGGCCGGACCCCCGGAGGTGCCGCGGTGGAGGGCAGGTGGATGTGGGGTCACTCCAACAGCGGGGGCCTTCCCTTCGGCGGCCCGCGGCTTTTCGGGCCAAGCCCCCGCCCGGGAGGGGTGGCCTGTCAGCCGGGGTCCGAGGGTTGCCCGGAGGCGCACGTGAGCCCCGCCGCCCCCGAAGTGCTCCCTGGACCCGGGTAGAAGTACTTACGAAGTGCCCACTGTGTGCCCTGCGGCCCGTGCTTACCTTGGGGTGGGCACAGAGCTTTTCTGGAGCCTACTTCTCACCTGTAAAATGGGCACAGAGGAACCCTTGTACTGTCGACTTCTGCAGGGTTGCGGAGGGTTGGAGAGTAATGATAAAAGTGCCGGAAAACACTTACTGGAATTACTATTTCCGAATTTGGCGACCCCGCACCCACACAAGGAGGCATGCAGAAGTCCACTGCTTTGCTTCCTCATCACTCGGCTCTCCGGGGTCACCAGTGAGTGACCACATCCACTGGCCTCTCAAAACTCCCGTTTCCACCTTGACGTTTACAGCATTTGACTCTGTTGCAAATACCCAAACCTTGATGTCCCTTTCCTGGGCTTCCTCTTCCCTGTTATTTTACGATTCTTTTCCTATTTCCTGTCAAGGAGTCCACCTCCTTCCCTGGTACTCCCCTGGCAACTTCATCTACCCTCATGGATTGTTGTCATCTCTAAGCAGTCGACTCCCAAGTCTACTCTTCAGATACACTGAATCTTGGCCCTCAGCTCTGGTCCTCATTCCTAATTGATTGCCAGCCTTCTGCTTGGATATCCCCTCTTTCTGTACCTCCTCTTCCTTTAATTGCCTGCCTGCTAGCTCTCCATCCATCTAGCACCTCAAATTCAACATAGCCAGCACAGAACTTTAAAAAAGGTGTCCTGACTTCCCCATTCCTGTTAATTACACAACTGATCTCCTAATCAGCCAGTCCTGAAGTCTTGGAATCATTCTTGCCCCTTACCCCCTCCTTCATACTGTGTCCAGTCAGTCAAATCCTGTTGCTTCTACTGTCCTACTCACAATATCCATTTCCACTCCCACCATCCCCATTGCAGTTTAGGCATTTTATCTCCTTGCTTTTATTTTACATTCTATGACCCCTTACAAGAAGGCATGCACCCCCACCCCCCAAAAGAAGCAGATGTGCAGAAATTCACTGATTTCCTTCCTCATCTCCTTAGTCTAAAACTGCTCTTTTCAGGGTTACTAGTGACCAAATTTACTGACCTCTTACAATTAATTTCATTTCCTCCACTGCCTGAGTAATCCTTTCTGGTGAACAGGGTCTGGTCATGCACTCTTGGTTCTACATTGGCCACTTAAGTAAGCATGAACTCAACAGCCAATGGGTCCCCAAACAGACTCCAATCTACCTTATCAGCCTTATTTCACAGTTCTTTCCAATTGTGCTCCAGCCATACCATGCTACTTTTTCTCTTCTCATCCTCCTTCCTGGAAAAGATTCTCTTCCCTATTAGATATTCTTGTCCCTAAATGTCATGTCCCTCCAAGAACACTCCCTTGATTGCTTTTAAGAAAAGTAATTCTTCCCTTTCTGAATCTCTTAGATCTCTGTTTGACTTCTACCATACCCTTGGTTATTTCTGTATGTGTCTCAGCCCTGTATTAGATTAGAATCGTTCTGACGGCAAGAATCTTTGGGGGTTTTTTTGGGGGGGATGTTTAGATCTTCTGTAACTAGTTTAGCACCCTTGCACATCGAATATTCTAATAAACATTTGTTGAATATAAAGAGGAGACATACTTATGAATCAAGGAGTCCAATATACCTTCTGTTCCTCTATTTAGCATGATAATAGTACGGTGCAGTAATGAATCATGGTGAATAGAACATGGAGATCAAGGATCTGAGGTCCTTTGAGCATTGGTGAACAGAAACCAGTATAGGACTAGAACTGGGATGTATCAATTTTTATTAAAATTCTTGGTTCACCTAGAAATCTTTAAAACAAAACCATTATATGTTAAGAGACCTAATGGTATTACTGGTGATTCAGATGTGGTCATTCTGGCTTTATTCCAAGAACACTGGTCATTTGGTTCCCTCTTGGCTGAGTGACTAGCCATGTGACTTTGAACATGTTTCTTCATCAGTAAAATGTGGGGTTTGTATTAAATGTTTTATCAAGACTTTTCTGGCTCTAAAATTTTCCATTTTTTAAGACAGTGTGGTTCTGACAGTTTCTATAGAGGTGTGGGATTAATCAGCTTCTTTGTTACTTGGGGCAAAGCTGAGTTTGCCTAGGGTTGCAGAAATAGGGCTAGAGGGCTCTGTTTTGCACCAAGATGGCCCTGGATCTGTTTGTGGATTGGGGAAGGAGGAAGAATCTCCTCTGAATTAGGCTGTGGAAATGGATCTCTAGCATCATAATTTTTTTTTCAACTCTCAGCTATTTCATTTTACAAATGAGAAGTCTGAGACCCAGCCTTGATTGCTTATCCAGAGTCACACCTAATTCGTGTCATAGTCCAACAGATACTAGATGCAGTGTTTCTTATTCATCAGAGGATATCTGATTCAACACCCTCCTTTTACAGATCAGGAAACTGACACCCAAAGAGATTTAAATGTGTGTCTAAGATCACATAGTTCTAAAATGTCAGAGGTAAGATCCGAACCAAGGTCCTCTGGTTCCAGAGCCAGTCCTTTTTCCATTGTGCCAAAATTCTTTATTTACACCTCTCTGCTGCTTGGTGTATATAAACCTAGAAGTAGGAACTCCAGCAGCTATATATTTCAATAGAAAAAGCAGCTCAGCTAGAGAGAATTGAACACAAGATAATGACTTGTGATCATTCTTGTAGGTGCAGTTGTAGGGGAAATCACTTTTTTCCAAATTTGGTCGTGTCTTGTTTTCCAGATCAGTGTGGTTGTTTCTTCCTGATGAGATTGGGAATGGAAACAAATTCTGGGACAGGAAAGAATACCGAGAAAGGAAGGGATCAGGACCAGGTCAGGTTCTTACTATGTTTTACACTACATTTTTATAGTGTGAAATGATTGAAAAATGGGGAAAACTCCAGTTTAAATTCTAGGGATGTTTAAGTTAATTCAAGTAGAAACTTGTCAGAGAAAACATTCAGGAATCTTCCCATGGATTGGAAAGTTTAAGTAACTGAGCCAGGGAGAGATTTTCAGAGAGGTATTATCAAGTCAGGAATGTTGCTGAAGGAGAAGGAAAGAAGAGTACACTTAAATTTTAGGGGTATCTGCAATGTGAGGTGTATTAGCCCTTCATATGTGAAGATTACCTTCTTGAGATTTCACCATCCTTGGGGGTTGGATGTACATGGAGTTTTTCTAATAGGTGAGAAAGAAATAAAGTATATAAAGCACTTTGAAAATCTTAAAAGTTCTGTGGAAATGCTAGCTGTTATGATGATAATTATTGTTATTGTTAATTTTCTTTTACCAACCTTTGAGTCACTGCGCTGGAGCAGAAAGAAGACTGGTCTTGGAGTCTGCACCCAGAGCTGACTGATCATAGTCCCTCCCCTGCGTTCTCCTGTCCCAGAGGCCATCCAAGGGCTTCCCTTAGAGCCCTACCACACGCCTGGGCTCTGCCCGAACCAAATTAAAACATAATTGGGAAATTGTTAACAAAATAAATATATAAGGAATCACAGATACATATTATTACATTTTGAAAGTAAGTTACTGTGGCCCACAGAGATACTTGTATGCAGTTTAGTGGCCCTCCTGTTTGAATTTGATACTTAGATTGTAATTTTTGGATTCTTTTTTCCTCCCCTCCACCCTTTCATCTCCTGTTAGGATCAGGAAAGTTGTTTTGCTTGTGGTTTCCCTCCCATGTATTTTTCTGCACCAAACTCTGTGTGTGTGTGTGTGTGTGTGTGTGTGTGTGTGTGTGTGTGTTTAATCTTCCGTTTTTTCTTTCAGATACGAATGAGTTTCAATTGATGCCTATTTACCCCAGACCTCTCTCTCTGTCTATTGTCTCTCCCCAGTGATGAGAAATAGCAATTCCTCCATGCCCCTTGTTTCTTCCTCCTTGCTACACTAATATATTCGTCCTTTTATGTTGCCTTCTTTTTCCTCTTTTTAAACATTTAAACCAATCAATCCTCTTTCACCTGGGACCTCTGTTTTTCTCATTTAACTCCCTCAAATAGCCTCTGAAGACATTAAGGTTTTGAAGGGACACATGCTTCTTCTCCTGTTAGAATGTTAGCACAGTATCATCATACATTTTCCAGCTGTTCAAATAAATTTATCTTTCTGGGTTTCTCTGGACTCTTGTGTTTGTATTTCAGAGTTTCTTCTCGACTCTGGTGTGGTCATCAGAAATACTTGAAAGTCTTCTATTCCGTTTTTTCCCCTATAGGATTGTATTCAGCTGTGCAGGGTAAGTTTATTCTTGACTATAAGCCTATCTCTTTTGTCCTGTGGAATATTGTGTTCAAGATCTCTCATGTTTAACAGACACTTGCCAGGCCTTATGTGATCTTTACTGTTCTTGGTACTTGAACCATTTTATTTTGGAAGTGGCAGCATTTTTCCTTTGACAGATGAGATGTGGATTTTGGTTATGACATTCCTAAGACTTACTTTTGGGGTTCCTTTTGGGACATGATTGGTGGATTCTTTCATTGTTTTGCCCTCTGGTTCTAATAGAACTGGGCAGTTTTAATTTATGATTTTTTGAAATATAGAGTTCAAGCTTTTGAAAAATTATGTCTTTCAGGGATTCTAGTGATTCTTAAGTTATGTGTCCAGGTCTTCCTTCTATTTTCTTCTATTTTTTCTTCAATCTTTTGATCTTGTTTTAGTATTTCTCGTTATCTCATGATCTCATTGATATCTTTTTGGTTTCTTCTGGTTTTCAAGAATTCCATTTCTTAGGTAAGGTTCACCATTTTTTCTTTTAAGTTACTTATTTTTTCAGTTCTTTCCTCTAGAACCTTTATTTCATTTCCTTATTTCTTCTTGATATTCCTGTACTCCTTGTGAAAAATCCATTTTTATGGAATGGGGTAATTATATGTCATTTAAGAGGCAAGTAGGAGACTTATTAGTGGAGGGAAAAAGAGGAGAGCTGAGAAAAAAAAACAACCAAGAAGTTTACCCTCATCACATTTGACTAAAGGAAGGAATAAAATGCACACTCATTTTGGTATGAAAACCTACCTTACAGTATAGGAAAGTGGGGGAGAAGGAGATAAGCAAGTGGGGGGGATGATGGAAGGGAGGGCAAAGGGAGGAGGGAGCAATTTGAAGTCAACACTCAGGGAGGGACAGGATCAAAAGACAGAAGAGAAACAATGAGGGGCAGGTTAGGATGGAGGGTAATTCAGTTAGTCTTACACAACACGACTATCAGGGAAGTCATTTGCAAAACTACACGGATAGGGCCTATATTGAATTGCCTGCCTTCCCAAAGGGAATGAGTGGGGAGGGAGGGATGGGGAGAATTTGGAACTCAAAGTTTTAGGAACAACTGTTTAGTATTGTTGTTGCTACTAGGAAAGAAGACATACAGTTAATGAGGAATAGAAAGTCATCTGGCCTTACAGGAGAAAAGAGAAGATGGAGACAAGAGAAGGGAGGGATGACAGAAGAGAGGGCAGATTGGAGATAGGGAAAATTAGATTGCTTGGGGTATTGGGGTGGGGGGAGGGGATAAAAGGGGAGAAAATTTGGAACCAAAATTTTGTGAAAATGAATGTAAAAAGTTAAATAAATAAATGAAGAAAAAAAAGAAAAAGAAAAATCCATTTTTATTTGAATCTCTGCCTGTAGTTATCAAGTTAGATTTGCAATAATTTTTTATACTGATTGATATATTTTTAAAAAATAAGAATTTCTCCAATCTTAGTCCATATTGGGGCTTTAGTCTCTGATTCAGTTTTGGGTTGGGGTGCTTTGTCCTGCTTGGTTTTGACCTGGGTCTCCTAGGTTCTTATGCTGACCTATTCCTCCAGGAATTTAATAACATTTCTCCACACATCTTGAGGTTCAAAGCATGAGATCTTCAGGGCTCTTTCTGGAATCTCAGAACATAATATTAGACCTCAGAACCCCTGGACTTAGAACTTTTTTTTGTTGTTCTTGGGTGGAAGAAGGCTTTTTAAAAAACAAGTTTCTCATTGGATTTCTTAATAATTATTTAGTTTGATTTGAAATTACTAGAATAGGTATGTGGGAGGTGCATGGGTGACCTCCCTTCCTCTCCCCCTTCTCTTTAGGCAGCTGTTCTTGCTATGCAAGGTAGTTTCAAAGGCTCATGGAATTCATGAGTCTGGAGCTGGGAGGGACTTTTAGAAGTTCATAGTCTAACCCTCTCATTTTACAGCTGGGAAAACTGAGGTCTAGAGAGGTTAAGCAAGCTGTCCCAGGTCACACAGGTTGGAATCAACAGGTAGGAAACCCAATTTCCCTAATAAGAGCCAGAGCTTCTTTTAGGGAGAAGAAACAGATGAGGATTTTTGGAAATATTACAAGCCAGGCAGAGAGAAAGGATATAACTGTGATGGGATCACTTCAATTTTCTAGTATCTTCTGGGGTACTTTCCCCCCTCAATTTCTCTGTCTCTTTCTCTCCTCAGCTTTTATTTTGCTGTTTTTTTGTTCCGTCAAGGATCATAATCTTTGGACCATGACGGATAGAAGTGGCTAATAGAGAAGTCAAATAATATATGTGAGGATGTAATAAGAACACCAGTGCCCTAGATGAACTTATGTCACCTGGTCCACATGAACTCCATTCCACTCCAGAAAGAAATGGATGGATAGAATTGCTGAGCCACTGTCAGTGAAGGTTGAAAAAACTGTGGAGAATGGGTGCGGTACTGCAGACTGGGGAAGGATATGTGTCTCTGAACATGGAGTCTACATACTATAGGCCAGTGAGCTTGATTTTGATTGCTGACAAAACTGTTGTGAAGCTCACATGAGAGCTTGTATTTGCAGGAAAGAGCTTTATAATGTGCTATATAAAGTCATCCACTGGAGAAGGAAATGGCAAATCACTGGGGTATCTTTACAAAGAATACTCTATATTCAGTATGGTTCATGGGTTCATGAAGAGTTGGACATGACAACTACCCAACAAATATAAAATCATGGGTTTGTTAGTGTTGTTGATCATCAGTACATACTCATTGCGTCCACCTGCGTGTAGTCGTGTCAGTGGACTAAGTCTGCTTTCCGGTGATCAGCATAGTTAAGTGTGGAGGGGCTTATCACCGGTAGGCTAGACCATTGGTGATGAATTCTTGAGCCATGGCAACCAATGACCAACCACAGAAATACAAAATGGTCTCCGGAGCTATGTGGCCCCCTTCTTTTTCTACAGTGATGATGGCAGAGGTAAAGGAGGCCGAGGGTGCTAAGAATTACTTCGTTTTTAGGCTGTCTTTAAACATTAAATTAGATCTTTGTTCATTAAATGTGTTGCCTTGAGACTGTTAGACTGTAATCCCTTTGAGGGTTGGCACTGACCTCCTTATGCTTTAGTTTTCCTCATCTGTAATAAGGGGGTTAACGAGTTGTTTTCTGAGGTCCTTACCATCTCTAGATATATGATTCCCTTATCCTGAACAAGATAGGTAATTCATAAGTCAAGACAACAAATATTTATTAAGCAGTTACTATCTCATGCTAAGCGATGGGGACACAAAGAAAGGTAAAAGATAGTCTCTGCTTTCAAGGAGCTCAGTCTAATGGAGGAGGCAAATGCAAACAACTGTGTAAACATCACAAAATTATACTGATGATCATGTCATATTAGAAAATTTTACATAGAAAATATTATGTTAGAAAATGACTCACTGATACTGGAGTCATTCCTGAATCAGCTGCCTGTATAGTTGGACCAACTATCTTGTTACAGTGAAGATAAAAATTTGTACAGAGCTAAGAGAAAGAATGTGAGAAAACAATATGACATCTAATTTTTAAAACTTCAGTTTGACCTATTTAGAGAACTTACTGGTAATCAAAAATGGGATATGATTGGAAGGAACAGACATTTGGGGACATAATTTCCTATAGAAGTTTAGCTATTTAAACAGCTATAACGAAGAGACCAAAAGTGCCTAAAAATGCTTTAGTCAGCAAACACTTGCCAAGTGCAGAACTATGGTAGCTAAGGGCAACATGCTGGCTTTGTATATAAACTTGTTTGTGAAATCTTAGGGAGAAGGATAGCAAAAGATTATGAGCAGTATCACCTTGTAAAACCTGTTTAGAGAAAGCTTGCAAAGAGACCCAACTTAAGAGAATCATCCTGAGGGCATTTAAGGATGACTCTGGAAGGACGATAACAAAAGAAAGTAAAGCTCTGCAAATATTTTCAATTTAATTTTTTGTTATTTTGACTTGATAAATAGCAAAAACATGAACATATTACAAAGAACAAAGACTGTTGTATATGAAACTACAAATCTCATGCACATCTGGGTTGGTTTTTTTTCTTTTTGGTGTGTGTTTGTGGGGAGGTTGTTTTTGTGCTAACATTTTCTTTGCATATTCTTTTCACCATTGATGACAATGGAGCTGGAGCCAACACATTTGGATTCTAACACTGTGTTCTTGGATGAACTTGGAGAGAAGGTAGGAATAGTATTAAAGAGCAAAGACTGTTAAAGTAGCCAAATTGGACCAAACATACCTAGAGGAGATTGTATTGGACATTGAGGACAAATTACAAGGTGTAGGAAGGAAGAAAATGTAAAAATTTTGAAATTTATTTATGCTACACACACACCAAAAAAAGACGACCAAGAGAACAGCTATCAACCAGACGGCTATTTTCCCACTAGAAGGAAAGAAGCAGACTTCTATAATTGATATTCAATGTAGATAACTTCTATGCCATTTTTTAGTTGTCTGAAAGAAGACAAAAATATCACTATGCTTTCTGTTTGTTGTCTATTTTTTAAAAAAACAAATCTTTAGTAGAACAAAATGCTGTCTTAAAAACACATTTTTAGTAAGTTATGTCCTATGCATACATCAAAATTATGCAAAATTCTTTCAAAAATACAGTTAATAGGACATTTTTTTGATGACTGATATCAAGTGAAGTGCATAAAAAAAGGAGACATTTTCTCAAAAAAGGTGTGCAGCGTTTTCATGGATATCCAGTACAGATTTCAAGTTGAAGAAAAATTTCCTACAGAGGTCTCTTAAGATTCTCCTGTTCATGAATGATTGCATCAAACCCCAGGATCCTACTATAGAGACTCCCGGGTGAGATCCATAATCATGAAGAAGAGTTTGGACTAATTATGCAAAAAATCCCAAGTAAATTAAAAAATGTCTATTTCCCAGATAATACAAAGATTATGTATGTATATCTTCCTTCCTATCTGTCTGTCTGTCTGTCTGTCTATCTATCTATCTATCTATCTATCTATCTATCTATCTATCTACCTATCTACCTATCTTTGATAGACTGCAAATGGACCTGAGATAGACCTGACATTAAATAGGAGAGTGGGCTAGATTGCCTTTGGGAATGCAGAACTCCCTGAATGAACCTAACATTCTCCCTGAAACAGAGACCCATCTTTTTAATACCAGTATTCCACTGTTGGTGCTGTATGACTGCAAATCATGGAACACTCCAATCTCTAAAGAATTTAAAATTAGTATCTCCCAAAGGGCAATGGAGGATGTGAATATAGTGCAGTATATAATAAATGATGATGAAGAATCCAAGTAAAGCATGCCATGTCATCAAATTATGTAGAAAAAAGATGGGGTTGGTCAATATAAGAGCAAGAGCAAATATAAGAGTAACTGAAAGCTCTTGTTCTCCCCTGGTACCTTTGTGATATCAAGAGAAAGTAAAGAAAGCTCCTAGCAATTAGGATGAATGTGATGAACTTAAGAGGGGACAGGGCAGGCATGGATGAGTTATCTGCATCATTAGAAGTAAAATCCACATTGATGACTTCAAAGAACCATTTATAGTACTTGAATATTGTTAAAGGAATGGTTAGTGAATGAACATCTAGAAAGGAAGGTATGGTTGCAAAAACCAATAAAGGCTTATACAAGAATAGGTCAGGCAAAACTGATACTTCCTTTTTCTTTTCAATTTTAATAGACAAGTAGACCAGGAAAATGCTATAGATTTAGTTTACCTAGATTTTTAGCAAAGCATTTGACAAAGTCATGTTATTTTTGGACAACATGGAGATATGTGAGCTACAGTGTACAGTTAAATGGATTCACAGATGGTTGAATGTTGGAACCTAGTGTTCATAAATGGTTAGATATCATCTCCTAGAATATCTCTGGGATCAGTGCTTGGCCTTGTGCTGTTTAACATTTTCGTCAGTAACTTAGATAAGAACAGGTGCATGACATGCTCAGCAGATTTGCAGGTGATGCAGTTCTAGGAAGGATGACTAATACATAGAATGACATTCAGAATCCCAAAAGATTGAGATGCTTGAACATTGGGCCAAATCTAATGGGCTGAAATTCAGTAGGATAAATGTAAATAAAGCCTTATACCTTGTGTCAGGAAATTAACTTTACAGGTTCAGAATGGCCAAGGCATTGTTTCAGCAATGTACCTGAAGAAAACTAGGGTTTTAGGGGATCTCAGGCATAATATGAATGAGCAATGTGGTATGGTAACCAAAAAACTTCTCTAATATTAGACCACATTAGAAGAATAAAATGGGCGGAGTTCAATATACTGTTCTCTTCAGGCTACACCTGGATTCTTTGGTTCAATTCTAGTTGTCACATTTTACTTTGATAAGTTGGACACCATCTAAAGCAATGGGGCCAAATTGAGATATAAATAGGGGTCTCTTTTCTAGTAAGCCACTCAAGCCATTTACTAACTTAAAAATGTAAAATTATCTATATTTTATTATATTTTTAGTTATTTTGTTAAATATTTTCCAGTTACATCTTAATCTGGTTAGGCCACATGGGCTGCATCTTTGACATCTCTGATCTCAAGGTAGACAAACAATTGGGAAGGACCTTGAGATCTGTCATACAATGATCTTTTGAAGGAATTAAGGAATGTTTAGCCTACAGAAGACTCAGAAGAAACATGATACTTGTTTTGATATAAAGTCTAACAGAGACATAAGTCTAATCATCTTCCACGTGGCAGCCCTGCAAGTCCTTGTAGCTCTCTAGATTTGTTCTGCTTGATCCCAGAGATCAAAACTAGGAGCAATATGGGGGAGTTGCAGAGGCAGATTTCAGCTTATGACTTATGACTTATGAGAGTCATAAACTTCCTAACAGAGCTTTCTCAAAGTGGAATATGGACAATCTTGGGAGATAGCAGATTCCTACTTTACTAGAAGTTTTAAAGCTAGAACCAGATGATCACCTGTTGGACCTATGGTTGAAGGAATTCTTGATGGGTTGCAGGTTGGACTGTTTGGCCTTTGGAATAAGGGTCTTTTCCGTGAACCAATGACTATTTTTATTGCATTGTAGTCTATAAAGGATGTATTTACTATTTCTGCCATTTATACGTTTGCAAAATCTCTGTGGCCATTTAATACATATCCAGTTTTTGTTAAGTTCCATGTAGTGCTGAGAAGTATACGTATTCTTCTGCAATTCCTTTTAGAAGACACCACAAGTCTTTTAGTTCTTGTTTTGCCAACAATTTGTTCACTTTTATTTAACTTTGTTAGACTTAGTTATGACTGATGGATGTTGAAATCTCCGTCACTACATTGCTATTGTCTGTGTATTCTTGTAGCTCAGTTGATTGTCTCCTTTATAGGTTTGGATGCTAAGGCATTGAGTGTATAAGTTTAATACTGATATTGATTTATTACCTACAGTTCCTTTCTGCATAAAGTAGTTTTCTTATTTGTCACTTTTTATTTTTTAAATGTTTGTTTTTGCTTTGTCAGAGAGCATGATTGCAGCTCTGGTGTTTTTGGATTCACTTGGTGCATAGGAAATTTTTTTCCCCAGTTCCTCAGTTCTATTCACTGTATGTCTTTGTTTTTTAAATATGTCTCTTACAAGCAACAAATTGTGGAGTTTTATTTTCTTAACCAATCTGTCACTTTTTCATTTTATTGGATTATTTAATTCATTCAAATTTAAAACTATAAGTTAGGTTTATATTTTCCTCCATTTGTAGCTAATGTTTTTTTCCCCAAGTTATGATTTTCCCCCTTCTCTTGTAAACATAGTACTTCATCTGTTTAGTTATTCTAGTTTAAATCTTTTTTGAGGTACCCCTATTTCTCCTGGCTCTCTTTCTCCTCAACTCCCCTGCCCCTGTTTGCTACCCCATTGTCTTTGGAGTTTTGTTTCTAGTTCTTTTTTTCTCCCCTGTTTTTATCTGTTCATTTCATTCTTCATCTTTTTTTTCCTGTTCATTTGTTTTTAAATTTTCATTTTCTGTCTCCCCCCCTTTCCAGAGAGAATTTCTTTCCCTCTCTCACTTCACTATCCTCCCTTTTCTCTCTACTCTAGACCCTCATTCTCCTGGTTCACAGCCCCTAAACTTATATAGCTCCCATAGGCTGCATGCATGGAGAAGGTGGCCCTTGTGGTGGATCTTGAAGGAAACAAGATTCTAAGAGGAGGTGAGGAGGAATTGCATCCCAGGCATGGGGGACAGCCAGTGCAAAGAGATGGGAAGTGGATTGCTGGATATGAGAAACAGTGAGAAGGTGAGTGTGGACTGTCGGATGCTGGAGAGTAATGCGTAATAAGGTTAGAAAGGTAGATCATGTGGTGAAAGGCTTTCAGTGCCAGAAGACTTTACATTCCCTTCTAGAGGATCCACTGGAGTTTGAGTGGGGAGTGAGATGCTTTAGGAACTTTGCTTTAGCAGTTGTCTGGAGGATTGGATTGGAGTAGTAGGGCAAGACTTGAGACAGAGACTGATTGGTTAAGCCAACAAATTAAATGACTGCTATGTGCCAGGCACTGTGCTAAGCACTAGGGATACAAAAAGAGCAAAAGACAGGCCCTCCTCTCAAAGAACTCACAAATAAATTACTATTTATTTGCATATGGAAGGACTTGTTGGTAGTTCTACACTGATCCCACTCATGGAGTTTACAGTTGAAGACAGCAAGTCACATACTCTAGGGAAAATATGAAGATAAGTAGGTTAAATGCTGTTGGTGATGCTGAGTGACAGCTCAATTATGGTTTTTAATATAGGACAGCTAGCAATCTTCTGGCTTGGTGACCTGAACTGGACAAGTTAGATGAAAGAGCATCCTGATTCCTTTCATGTCCCTTCTATGTTCTCACTGACTCTCTATTTTTCATTAGTTCCTCCTACCTAAGGCTCTGTGTGTCAGTCTGTGATGCTACCAAGATGCGTTTTGGTTAGTAAGTATACTTCTGTCAGGGTGGGGTTTCATCCGGTGTTCCAGTGGCCTCTGTCATTCACCTTTGTATTGTTTGGTGGTTTAATTATCTTGTGTTCTCATTTTTTCCCTTGCTCCTCCTCTTCTCCTCCTCTTGCTTAAAGGTCTTTGAATATGAATAGGATGTTTTGATGTATAGAGTGTTAGTAATTTGTCAGCATTGAAGACACATGGTAGACCCCTGTCACTGAACAGTGGGGAAATTAATCTACGTGTAATCTCTTGCCATAAGGCCCAGTACACTGTAAGACGAAACTTAATCACTCCTGAGATTATAGTAAGATTCCCTTAGAGATGTTCAGTTTTATCTTAATAGGAAGATGCTGTAGCAAACATTCAGCCCCCAAGCATTGTCCCAGCTGGAGATTTAATTTACTACTTCAGTCCTTCTCCTGTGATTTCAGGGAGACTTTCTACAGAATTCAGTCATGTACTTTTTTCATTGTCTCTTTCTCTTTATTCCCATTGCCGCCACCTTGGTAGAGTTCTGCCTAGGCTGTTGCAGTTGTCTCCAATCTGTTGTGCACATGCATGCCAAGTTGATAACAAATTTGTAATATTTAGAGCTTGAAGAGAACAGAATTAAGCTAATCCAGCTCCCTCCTGTAAATAAACTAAGGTGAATCAGTTCACCCAGGATCAGAGCACTGTTGGCTCTTTTGCCTCAGTTTTCTCATCTCTAAAATGGGTTTCATAATAGCACCTACCTGCCAGGGTTGTTGTGAGGTCCTAAAGAGATAATAATTGTAAAATGCTTAGCGTGGTGTCTGGCACATAGTGAGCACTATGTGAATGTTAATTATTATGAGCAAAGACATGTTCACATCACCCCTCCTCAATCCCCTGCAATGACTGGTATGTGTTGAATAAAGTCCCAACTCCTTAACCCTTCCACTCAGGAACCCCACACAGTCTGTTGTTGTGCTACCTTTCCAGATGGACCTAGTACTTCTCCTCTCACTTAGACCTAAGTAGGAAAAGACAAAGACTACAGAGGTGATAGATGTGGGTGTTTTGGTACACAGAGAACTTACTTGTGATTCAAAGAAAAACCCTGGCTTGTGGTCTGTGGGGGTGGGGGGAAGAACACTGGAGGTGACAGAGCAGAAAAGAGGCTGGCCTCCTGCCCGCCATTCTCTTCCTTATTGCCTAGTCTTTGCAGGAAGATCCTGCACCATCCTTGGGATGAAAGGGAGGGTGTTTGTGGTGGGGGTGGAGGAAGAATTGTACCCAGAGGAAGCTGCTCCCGTGGCTAACTGGAGTTAAGAATCACTACTTAAGTCAACTATAGTATCTCTACATTGTTCTACCTACTTTTGGGCAAACAGTTTTAGGGACAACCTTAACTTTTTGTCAGTAGATATAATTGTAGTGAATTCTTCAGTGGCTTGTTTAAGAAAAAAAAAGTATTTCCATTTAATAATTCACTTATATTCAGCTTTATTTTCTTCTTTTGCCCTCTGTCCTTTGAGAGTGGAAGCCACATTAATGATGACAATCATTTCTTTCTCTGCCGCCATTTATCTCTTCCCAGAAGCTGGAAGCCTGCCCACCTGGCCTGTCTGGACTAGCTCACTTTCTAATGCTTTGTTCTTCTCTGGTAAACACTGCCTAAAAACATCAGTAGTCTTTATCCTGCCATCCTTCTTTTCTGTTTGGTTCCCAGTAGAAAGAGTCCTTTTCTTCAGGAGCCATCAGTGGACCTCATCACCTGAGCAGAAGGCGGCGTGAGATCCAGCTGTGGTTTCACGTGATGAAGTGTTTGTGCACTCCTTGCATGGCTTGCTTTTTCTTAGCTGGCTATTTTACCCACTTCCTTTCCTTCCCCCGTGGGTCACAGAAAAACAGATAGACTGGGCTGGCTCTGTAGTGCTCCACACCAAGCCTGCTTCTGAGTTTGGGGGACTTCCCAACTACGTGTATGTGTGTGTGTGCATCCATACACATACACACATACGCATATCTCTGAGTGTGTCTTAGCCTGATTGGGAATCTCTGTTCTTTCTTGTTTTTGCTTTGCTTTCAATTTAGCCTCCTTTAAAGGGCAGTACACAGCAAATGGAGAAGTGAAAATACTTCTGTTTTACATAATTGTTTTTTTCTGTTACTCTAGGTATATTTGCAAATAGAGCATAACTAGATCATGTGGTAAACAGAATTTCCCCAAATTTGATGCATGTTTGGAATTTAAATTCAAATGCCTGAATAAAGGCTATTTATTAAAACTCTGATGACTAGGAAAACAGGGTTTCAAAAAGACATTAAGATTATGCTAAGAGAATTCAGCATTTTACTGTTACTGACTTTGGTTACTATAGCACCTAATCTTAATAAAGCTGAAAATAAAAAGCCTTATACTTCCATTTTTTGGACATAGTGTGCTTAATTTAAGCTTTAGTCTTAATTTTACATATTATGTTATATTAGGTGACAGTGCTTTATTAATAGGCAATATTTATCCCAGGTAGGCAGCTGAAAGGTGGTTTAGATACCTCCTGTTCTCTTATAGTTTACAAAAACTTGTCAAGTTAAGAAAATGGCATACTCCTTAAGAAATCAACATATTGCAGTAGAGACTGCAGTTTTGGAATGAGCCGTTTTGAAGAATTTCAGATCAAGGCTACAGTTTTCGTTAGGTTGTGTCAACATTGCAGAAATGAAAAATAGGTTTGCCTCAGCAAAATTTAGTAGTGAGGGCAGGCTTTGGGGTCTAATTTCATCTGGAATATAAGTACTTTCCCTTATCTTAGCTAGGTGGTGGGAGTCAAGAAAACCTGAGTTCAAATCCAGCTTCAGACACTCTCTAGCTATGTGAACCTGGGCAAGTGACTTAGTCACCTTTTTCCTTAGGTATAAATTGAGGATAATGATAGCACCTTCCTCCCAAATGAGATCATATTTATAAGGAGCTAAGCATGGTGCTTGGCACATAGCTATATAAATGTTAGCTGTTATTCTCATTTAGGTTGGTATAGTAGTCATGGCATACTATACTAAGGAATTCTCATGTACCCTTGGAGAAGGTTGGAGCAGCTTGATCTGACTTGATAAAGTCTGAGTTGGTCCAGTGTACATATGACAGGCACACTTAGCTTCACAGAAGCAGGAAAACTTAAAGGTCATCTGGCCCAGCCTCTTCATTTTATAGAGGAGGAAGCTAAAATCTTGGGAGGTAAAAAACACAACCAGCTAGAGGCAGAAAACTAGTGTTCCTTAAATAGGGTGGCTTTTGTCAGCCAGAGGAGCAAGATTATTTTTAGTTTTAAGCTTTAATGGATCTCTTTTTTATCCCTCTTTTGTTTAAATCTGACTAGGTTCCGGAGGGTGGGTGGGGTGGGTAGAGAGGGTGTCCAGAAAATATTGGTGCAGCCTTAAATTAATCCATGTTTATTGATATGCTGAGTCTTGCTGACTACTCACTTATGAATCACAAGTCCATAAGAGATATTTAAATTTAAACTAAAGTTACTTCGAGTATTCAGATCACTGGGGATCAGACACAGAGAGTTTAAATATAAAGCGCTTTGTCTCTTGGAACATAGATTTAGAGTTGAAAGAGACAGAGGTCATCTAGTTTAACTTTCAGATGAGGTCACAGAGATCCCAGGGGAGTGGGGCTGGGGGTGGGAGGGAACTTTTGTCCAAGATCAGATAGGTAAGTAAGTTGGAGAGCCAGAATCTGAACCTGTGTTCTCTGACTGATTGTCAACAGTCATTTATTAGGAGCTTGCTATGTGCCAGGCCCTGGGCATGCTAGTAACAAAGAATGAAGCAAGTCTTACTGAGAGCTTACAGTGTAACAGATTCCAGAGCCAGTCGTGTATTTTGTTTCATTTTTTAAACCCAGTTGCCTATTTAGTCACTTTAGTTGTTTAATGAGGATGTGGGAAATTGGGGGTATTTTGCACTTCCTCTCTCCAGCCTTAGTCTCCACTTTCCGCAATGACTCATCACTTCTCTGCAGTACAGTAGAGAGAGGCTTCGGAACCAGGCATCCATCTTAGTTCAGATTCCACCTTTGCAGTGACTTTAGGCAAGTCACCCAGTCTCCTGCTCCAAGATGAGAGGGTTGGATTAGATGGCTCAGGAGGCTTCTGCCAGCTCTGAGATCCTTTGTTTGCCTCTCTGGCCCCAGTCCCAATATCCTCCTCCAACTACCACTCCTTTCCCTCCACTCTAACCTCTACCTGTTTCAGCCCCATTCTCAGTCCTATCTATAAGGACACAAATCCACATGAGCAGTGGGTGATCATGGATGAGGTCAAGGTTTTGCAGGGCTCTGGAAGAAATGAGATTAAGTGGCTTGAAGGAATGAGAAAGAGCTCAGTGTATACAACTCAGTATTATGGCCTGCATTGGAGAAAGAGAATGGTGAATTACAAAGGGCCCTAAGCTTAGAATCAGAAGACCTGGATGCATATCGTTCCTCAGTTTCTTCACATGTAAAATGATAGGGTTGAAGTAGATGAGTTCTACAAGGTCCCCCTCCCACCCCACCCCCCACCCCAACTCTCCAATTCTCTTCCATAAATACATGTACTTGTATTGTGTTTCTTTACTCTTAACATGCTCCTCCCCTGGAGTCTTTACAGATTCAACTGGAACCAATTTTCGAAAGGAATGGCACTAAAGGCAGGCCATACAATAAATCAGTTAAAACTTCTATTAAGTGCCTACCATGTGCCAGGCACTGAGCTAAGAAAGGCCACCAACAAGGAAGGGTCCAGGAATCGAAGGCCAGCAGATACTTTGTAACTGGAGTCTTTTGTCTTTACAGATAATAGACACCATTCTTTCTCTGATCACTCATGCATATAATACATACATACAGATAAAATGTATGTAAATTAATAGATCAGCCAAACTACATAAAATGGTACAAGCAGACCTTTTATTTTGATCATATAATTTCTCCCTCAGGAACAGCAGCATTTGGGCTACAAACCAAACAGAAACATGCTTTGAACAGCCTTTTCTAGGGGGACCTTTCCTCTTCCCTTCTCCCCAGGGTTAACAGAAGAGTTCATAAAGAATAAGAGCTCACATATTTATAGAGGTACATAATTTGCAAAGCACTTCCCTCACAAGTCTTGTCAGGTACTGATAGTATCATTAACTCCATTAAAAAAATGAAAACAAACTAAGAGAAAGTCATGATTTGCCCAAAGTCACCTAGCTATTGAATGGTAGAACAAGCATTTGAACCCAGGTCCTGGACCAAGACTGGGACTATTTCACAGTGCTGTTAGCATGAATGCCTGAAGAGAACAAGGGTCCAAATGAGTATTTTCACGAACAGAACGTTCAGCTCTGAAGGGCTGGTAGAAACAAAAGGTGAAAATGAGATCCTATTCAAAAATTAGAAAAGCAGTCAAGATTAATTAGTAGTTATATATGTCTAAGAAACTTAAAAATTTCAATATTTTAAAATTAATTTTTTAATGTTCTATTGCTATCTTTTTTTTTTTGGCACCAGTCATTTCTCTATATGCCCTCCAGTAACAAAAAGAACAGTTAAGCCAAACTAAAGAGTACCTGCTTATACAGCCTTCCACACCCATAGCCTCCCACCTTTCTAAGGGGAGGGAAGTACATTTCACCATCTGTTCACCAATGATAATTTTTTAAAGATTCAGTAGCAAGTTAACAATACTGATCCCACACATTTCAAATCCAGGATGTAAAAGCAAATATGGTTATTGACTGCCAAAGATGCTTCAAAAGTACATAGGTTTATTCATTTATCTTTTATTAATTTATTTATTAAATTTATTCATTTAACAAGAACGAGTAGATTGATCCATGAAATCAATACATCATTTACTACTGTGACACCCCTGAATTTGATCTTCAGGAATACTAATCGATGTTTCATTTGCTTAGAGACTTAGAAAATAAGCCTGGTTCCAACTTGAGGCTTTTTTTAAAAAGAGCAAATCATATGAACTCTGAAAAGGAGTGTAGAACAGCTGTCAGCAGTGGGAGACAGTTTGCTAACAGGAAAGGCTTATGTCAAGTAAAACAGAAAAACTAGAAAGCAGAAGAACAAACCCTAGTTTCAGCAACTCTCCGTTATGCATCTTCCCTCTCACCTTTCTTTATTTTCAGAGTTCAGTCTGTGCCTGGGCTTCTTGGAGGGAAAGTCCTTGTAAAGAAGGCACAGGCTGCTTGCTTGCTCTGATCACATCCCATCCTCATTTGGTTCACAGTAAGGTAAAAAGTCTAAATTAAATATTTGTGGCACAGTTTGGAAGAACACATTAGTTTTCTTCAAGCAATTTGATATATTTTCTCCTGCCACATAAAGGATCTCAAAAAAATTAATGTTCACTTTCCTGCTTGTGTCATATTTGGGCAGACAGGACAAAGCTGTCATCAGGAGTCCAGGCTGAGGGGTGGGCCTGTTTTGCTTCTGTGTGGCTGCCAGGCTTGTGTGCCACATACTTTGTTTCTCACTTGGCTCATATTTTTTTGGGGCATGGTTCCAGTATATTATTCTAAATACAGCCATGTGCATTGAACCCAGGGCTCTTGGATGCAGATTTCCCAAGATGTAGGAAATACATGGGTATTTCCAGTGGAAAATTCTGTATTTTAAAATACAGAAACTTTCTGTACTGCTCCCTTCCAAGTAAGTAGGAGCAATTAAGTGCTGCATAGAATAAATTTAAAGAGGGATCTATGTGCCACAATGGAGAAGTGTTCCCAAAATTGCTAGCTTATGTGACAGTCGGTGAATCAACCTCTGAGTCTCAATTTCCCCACCCATAAAATAGATAGAAATTATAGTTTCTAAGCTCACAAGGTTGTGAAGCCCATAGAAAATGTATGTAAAACACTTCACAAACCGTAAATCACTCTATGACCAGTAATTATTATAAGCTGGTGTGTTCTGGAGAGGAGGGACAGAGAAAGCTGAGAGTCTGCCTATCTCTCCATTGGTGCTGTACTCAGGGTCTGTCAGGTGTGTTACCCTGAGGGTGTCCTTGGGGCTGCTGCTTGTCCACTAGCCAGCCACAGTGCCAGAAATTCCCCCATTACTCATACCATTCACCTTAAATTATTCTATGCTATGGCCTATTGTAGCATAATGAAAAGAAGGCTGCTGGACTTGGGTTTGAATTCTGACTTTGGGACCCTGGGCAAAGTCACTTTAACTTCTTGGAACCTGTTTCCTCATTTGGTACAATAAGGCGTAATACAACTTACAAATATCTACAGAATCCATGTGAGGGAATAAAGCCCTTTGTGAACCTTAACCCCTCTATAAATTGCTGGGGTGAGGTATTGTCTCTTATGAACACTATTACCTCAGCATCAAAGAACTGATCAGAGTAGCCTCAGGAGAGAGCAGGGTCTCTTAAGAAGATGAGAGACAGGGAAGGTAAGTAAGTATTGATTGGGAATGGGGGGGAGAGGGAGGGAAGGGTATGAACACAAAAGGTGCAGAGTCTGGGGCATTTCCAAAGAGGGAAGCCATAGTGGAAGAAGGCTCTTAGGTAGAAGATACTGAGTGTCTTGTGGAGCAGGGAGAGGGGCGTGGTAGGAGTCAGCATACTAAAAGGAGAAATAGAAGAATGACCCAGACAGGACTTTTCCTAACTCATAGCTTTGCTTAGGGCTAGCCTGGCCTGCCCCAAGCCGCAGTAGGCATGTGGCCTGGCTCTGTTACAAGGCCTGACAAGGCATATCCCAGGAACCCTCACCCTTTCTTGCTTTATTCTGTGATGCCAATGACTTCTTCATGTTAACTGAATTTTAACCATTGAAAAGCCTGGCTTCTGCAGTCCTGCCGTAGAATTATATTCTCCTAGAATGTTCAGAGCTTGAAGGGGATGTTAGGGGGCCATCAAGACTGCTATTTCCCCAGAGGGAAACCCATCCCATTGTGACTGTGTCTAGAATGGAAAGCAACACATGGCCTCCTCTTATTTTCCAGAAAACTGAAGCATGACTTTCCCAGGGCCCTGATCTTCAGCACAGATGATTTTTTCTTCAAGGAAGATGGTACTTATGAGTTCAACCCTGATGTTCTGGAGGAAGCTCATGACTGGAATCAGAAAAGAGGTGATAAAAGCCTTCCCAGGATCCTGGGAGGTGCCATATGTTTTGCATGCCAGGCAGAATGCGGGGGCATCAGGAGGAACATGTTCTCAGGAAGGGCAGCAGCTTCATTCACTGTGGCTCATCTGAGCCAACTTATTTCTGTGGCTTCTACGAAGGAGGGATCTCGAATACAGACCAGAGCTAGAAGAGAGGGCAGTAAAACTGTGTAATGGTAATGTCCAAGAGTAATCAAAGATAAACCCTGTGGATTTCACTCAGCCCTTACACTGTTGCATGTTGTTTACTGTTGTGTAACATGTTGTGTTGCAGCAAGGAAAGCAATGAGGAGTGGCATATCCCCAATTATTATTGATAATACCAACCTTCACGCCTGGGAGATGAAGCCCTATGCAGTCATGGTAGGAAGCAGTATCATTCTGAATTTTCAGTTATAGACATTGGTGGGAAAGTGGAAACATTCATTCTTTCCTCTCTTCTTGATTTTCCGCTTCCATTTATTGGCAGCAATGGTTCATCTCCTTCCTGGGAGCAAAGGGGCTGAGGCTTCACTCTGCTGCTCGCTTTGGCTGTTCTGTGGCTGAAATTTTCCAAAAATGACACCTCCCCAGATGTTACTCTGACCCTAGGAGATGATAATATGACAATTTTCAAAACCTTCCTTGTTCCTGTTCTGGGTCCTTGGCAGATGATCTGTTTGGGGCCAGTATATTTGGAGGGCACTGAGGTTCTCTCAGAAACAGAGGTGGCTGGGTCAGATGGCTTAAAAGGAGAGTGGTCTGTTAATTGTCTCTCATGTTTCAGTACTTTAACAAGCCAGTATATTCTTTACATTATGCATGACTGTTTCTTTGCAAGCCCAAACTCCCAGAATTTTTGAGTCTTAAAATTAAGCTGGGACAAACACTATGTTATATGTATATTTGCATTTTATAAACATACACAAATGCCTATAATTCAGTTCTCAGACATCCATATTAACTATGGAGGGAAAAACTAAGTTGGATAATTCTCAAATATTTTTCCTTTGGCTCTGGAATTAACAGATTATTATCCTAAGTACATCTTCTTCGTACTGATATTAAACCAAGTTTTTTTTTCCCCCACACATCTACTGATAATGGGGGAAGGCATTCAGAAGCTCATGGGGTACCAGGGAGAGGACAGACTGGCATATAACATTTGCTACCAGTGATCTCCACATGGGTAATCATGCACTATCTCCAAAAATGGACTCATGCTGACCCATCTGATTACATATTTGCTTCTCATTGCAAACCCAAGACTCATCTACTTCATTCCTTTTTTTTTTTTTTGGCAAAGCATTAAACTTCAGCCTGCTAATTGCTTGCTTTCTTCTCTCATTATTTTTCATGGGCTCAGATTATACTGTTTGGTGGTTGGTGAGGGAGGGTAGTTTGTGCTGGCTAGTTCTGGGATGAAGAAAGAATAAGCAGGGTACATGGGGAAAAAGCAGAACTCAGAATTAAGAATCATGGAAGAACAAGAAGTGGATGACATTAGTGTGTGAACAGGTCTTATTTTTAAGCTTTCTAGATATGTTCAGTTTTTCTTTTCCTTAGAGTTCATTCAGTGGTTCTTCATGAGTTTACAAGAATTAGGTGCTTTCTAGATTACTTTATTTAAATTACCCTCCAGTTAGGGAGAAAAAGATTATATTTGAGTAAGAGGAAAATGAAAATTTGTTGCTTTTATTAAATATTATATAAGGCTAGTAAACAGGGAGGAAAGTGGACAAGACATAAGACACGAATGTGTATGTGTAGACATATGTTTGAAGGAATAAAGCAAATGGCTTGATTGAGGAAAGGGGAAAAAGAGGCTCAGGTTCCATTGTCTTGAATGGCAGGAAGTTACTTCTAGGGAAGAATGTCCAGGTAGGTTAAGTTAGTATTACTGTACTGCTTTTTTGGTAAGCTTTATTCCCAAATTGGAAAGAGGATGACCTTTAGGCAGATTTTAAGTGTCTCTGAGTTCATTCATTCCATTGAGGGTGGAAGCCTGGATACCTTTCTTGACTAGTATTCCATAACAATCTAATGGAAAAAGTAAAATCAGAGCCTTGTACTTAGATGTTACAGAAGGGTTTCTGTGTTTTCCCCAACCCTTGGAAAAGCAATAAAATCTCAACTATCAAAAACATACCCAACATTCTCACTTCCTAAGTTAAATTACAGAGGTGAATTTAGAGGTCATTTAGGAATTCCTGATGTCTTTAGACAGGATTACATTTGTCAAAATGAACCCAAAGAGAGCAGACTTTTACATTTTCTCATTAAACACCTCCAGAAAGGAATTTATGACATTTCTCTGACATCACCTCTCAGCACCAATATAACTTAAAAAAAAAATTAAAGAAACACCAACCCCCCTTCTTCCCCCCGCCAGGAACTAGTGTGAAATTTGGAAGTATTGTAATCAAAGAATCTGTTCTAGGTACTATGAAAAGTCATTAAGTAAAAACATGACCAAGGTTGTGAATTACCAACAATGTAAAAGGTTTTTAGAAAAGATACAGAATAAAGGTTACATGGCAGAATAATTAATATCAGACACATACTTATGTCCTCAGTGGTTTTTGCATTTTTCTTTTTAAATCAGGCACTTGAAAATAATTATGAAGTTATATTCCGAGAACCTGACACTTGTTGGAAGTTCAATGTTCAAGAGTTAGCAAGGTACTTGTTTTTTTCTTTAGTACTTTTCTTCAGGTGTATCTTGCAGTTTTAAAATATTTCAGAATGAACACAAGTCTGTTTTCAGGTCAGAAATGATAATTCTTGGAAATGGCTCTCAAATTATGAGCGTTAGATTTTTAAGTCTGTTTTTAAAAACAATATTCATGGTTAAACTTTCCACCTTGTTAGAACTGGATACCTAAGCAAAGTCTAATTCCTTTGGTAAAACTACTAATTTCATAGATTTATCATTGTATGCTGAAAGGTTTTATCTAAACAAATATTTTGCTAAAGAACTAGAAAAAACAGATGTCAGTTTATTGGGGAGTGGCTAAATAAACTGTAGTGGTAAATATAATGTAATATTATTACACTGCATATGATGTATATGGAGGACATAAAGAAGCATGGGAAGACTTATAAATTGATAGAATCAGGGAACCAAAAATGGGAAAACAGTATATATTAAGTGGAAAGCATAAAAACAATTGAAACAGAGTACTGTGTAATGATATGACCAAGCTTAGTTCTGAAGAGATAGGAGAATGCACTTTCCTCCATTTTTTTGAAGAGGTGAGGGACTGTCAGTGGTGAATATGGCATATGCTGTCAATCAGCTGAAGTTTTAGATAATTTTGTTAAATTGTATTTCCCCCCATTCTTTGATATAAATCAAGGCTTTCTGAGTTAGTTGGGTGGGGGGAGGCACATATTTGAAAACAAGTCATATAAAAATCAGTAAAAAACTGAAAAAATAAATCTTGCTAAAGGGAGGATGTCAACTGAAGAAAACACAAAAATGGGCCATTTTAATGCAGTGTTCTGGATATGGGATTGTGCATTTATTGCATGTTTTAAAATATCCCTTGGGTAAAAAAAAGATTAGATGCCAACCTGGTACTAACTCCCATGGTAGGACTCCAATATACCTGCTGCTTTCCTCTGAATCATAATTATTAGTGTGAAGTGCCTGATGAGATCTGATGAACATCCTTGGGTTTGAGAGGAATTTTCACTTCGGTCCAGATATCTGGTGCCCTTTTTGTTCTTGCTTCCTTGCTTTGCTTATACATTGGTGTGCATGGCAAGAGGAAGGCAGGGTTCCGTAGAAACTTAGGGGTCATATTTCACCTTTTCCTGGTTAAGCTCTGAGAATAGGAATTGTACAATGAATCTTCATGCTTTTTAGCATAAGAAAATGGCTTTGACAAGTTGCTGTAATTAAAATATTTCCATTTTTTTTTCAATGCAGAAGAAACACACACGGAGTCCCAAAAGAAAAAATATATCGAATGAAAGAACAGTATGAGCATGATGTAACCTTTCACAGTGTGCTTCATTCTGAGAAACCAAGCCGAGTGAGCAGAAGCCAGGACAGGCAAATGCCATCTTTCAGCAGTGCAGGATACTGGAACACCTACTCAGGGTTTCCAAACCGGAGAGCTCCTGGGGGCTTCTCAAATGACAGCTACTTTAACAGAAGGGGGGGTTACCATTATGGATATTAAGAGTTCTATATTTTATCTTTACAGCTGTTTTAAATTTTCCTAAATCAGTTTTTACTTCAAATTTTTGTATTTTATTATCTGTTCAGTTTGTCAGAGTTCTAATGTAATTCTGAGGTAGATAATGGAACTGGGGAAGTCTTTGTGCCTAGGTCAACATTATCATAAAAAGGAATTTATTAAGTGACCACACGTGCTGAGGGCCTGTGCACAGTTGACTATAACAAACAGGTACAGTCCCTTCCTCTGAGAATGAAATTGCAGTTGGAAACAGATGATAAGTATGTGCTTAGGTGCAGGGGACATGTGGCCATGTGACTGAATAAAATTGAACCAGTTCATAAAGTGTTTCTATTATACATATTTAAGCATTAGTGCAACTAATTTCTCTGTAATAGACAGGGATTTATTTTTTCACTTGATGTATTTGACCCTAGGACACTCATGCATGTCTTGTGTGGTGCAGTGGGGAGTCTCCATCTCATTTTAGATTGTCCCATTGCATATGCTACTTTGGTTAAGATATCTGTACTAGGGAATGTATGAGTTGTGACCAAAAGGGGGATATTTTTGCTTTCTGAACAAATGTAGCAGAATTTATATATCTAAACAAATCTTCTTCTCTTGAAAGTAGCCACCTTAATAAGAAAACTCAATCTTGGACTGCTATTACTGCCCAAAATGTTTTGGGAAGGAAACCAGTCACATTAAATAATGAAATCACAGATATAGCCCATTTTTGATCACCTACTTCATTCATTTGTCTCCAAGAGCTTTATATTATATTATAGCTAAGCCCAATTTTTAAAAGGATCTTTAGATTTGTATAGAAGCATTGTTTCTAGTTTACCAAAAATAGACCAAATTTTGAAGAACTCAGCTAAGTATCAATCATAAATCAGATGGATAAAAACCATAATATGAAGAGTACTAGCATCTTTAAATATGGTAGCACAGAGACCACGTGCACAATGTGCAAGAAGAGGGTGTCTTGGAAATGTCCCTTTTTCCAATTTGAACACTGAAAAAGTATCTGTTAACAAGTACTGTTTCCTTAGTGCAAATTAATTAGAAGGTTTTTTCTCCTTGTTACCTTTTCATTTAAAACAGTGACAAACCAACAGCACGTGTAGCTTTCCATTTGCTCTTGGCTAATGTAGCTTTGTTCTCTATAGACTATATTTTCTAGTGTTTTGTAATCTCTCATTTTTAAAGTGTTCCAAACAATGGTGCTTTAATTCATTCTTTAATGTATGTTATATTTATATGAATTTAACAAAGCAAATATTGAATGTAAACTATGTTTTCTGGATATGATATTCTATTTTCTTACATGCTACCAATATACAACAGTACTTCAGAACACTCATGATTTTCTACTTCCTTCACTGCCAAAAATTAAATAGTTGCTCCTCATGAGTTGCTGTGGCAAAGAACAAAACAGCGCCCTGCGCCTTCCTCCCCTCAAGAAACCCACACAAACCCAAATGTCATGGTTGGACCAACCCTGTTGATGAATCTCCAAATTCATATAGGTTGACCTTTAGGTGAAAAACACACAGTCTATTACCAGGCCCAGATTATGGCCAGAAGGCTAGTTTAATATGTTAGGAATTAAATGCTGTAAGTACAAGTTCTTGTTCTAAGTCAAAAAATTCATTACTTTCAGTTGCTTACCAGCCTGCCTCAAGTGGCAAGAGGGCTGGTAAGTAAGTGAAATTAACATTTATCTGCTCTATAAAAGTTTTCCCTGGTAATTTGCCTACATCAGTTTGAAAGATTGAGGTATTATTTAATATTCCATAATCTGGCAATTCTTGACTTTCATTTTCTTGCAGGTATCTTAATGCCTGCTACCAGGAAAAAGATGTGTGTATGTGCATAAATATACAATGTATATTTGCATATATATTATATACAAATATACATATGAATATATTTAAATTAATTTTTGTAAATTGATATTTCTTTTTAACAGAAAGATCCCATAGACTTTGATAGATGTTGCTGCTGAAGTCTGAGCTAAAGGATAGCAGGCTTAAATTTAAAGTGTCATCATAATTTTTACTAAGCTCTAATCACTCAGTCAAAAAGCTTCAGTTATATGCTTACTATGAGTGAGGCATAGTACTAAACAGTAGTGGTAAGAGACAAAATTTTGTTAAAGTCCCTGCCCTCAAGCAGCCTGTGTATAAATGGGGAGTACAAAAAGGGTATAGAAAAGTATATGCATAATGTAGACCAGATAGTTTGGGGAGGGATCCATTTGCACCAAGAAGGGCCAGAAAGGGCTTCAAGGAGATGTAACACTTGATCTGAGTATGAAGAAAAATAGGGATTCCATAAACTGGCAGAGGGTGGAATGAGTGAGGGGATCATTGTAGCCATGAGAGAGAGACAAGATAAAGATAAGGAGATAGGAGATGTGGTGTTCTTAGTATGGTTGAACTGTAGCGTTCAGGAGAGAAGTAGTATCTAAGGAAGGGGCATATAGGATACACTTCTTTCCAGTAGGCAGTTGGAAATAGCTAGAGAAGGCCTAAGGCTGGATATAAAGTTCAGGGATAACAGTAGACAGAGATAATAGAATGAATGGGAACTGATTAAGTCACCAAGTGACAGGTTGCAAAGGAAAATGGGCAGGACAGAGCCTTTGGATGTACCCACAGCTAGTAAACATATTTTGTTGATATGGATATAATATGGATAATGAATCAACAAGGAAAACTGAGAAGCAAGAAAGTTAGGAAAACCAGGAGAATAGCATGAAAACCCAGAAAGAAGAGTACAGTCAGTAATGTCTAGGATAGTGCTAAGATATGACAGCCTGTTTCTAATCTAGCCACCACAGCCATCATAAAAGAGATCAACCCTTGTGGAGGAGAAATCTGCCCACAATGTTACCACCACCATGAAATGCTAATTGCCACAATGAGCAGGTCAAACTATGGGCCCTGGAAATATAGCACTCCAGATCCTAGTCCTCGAAAACATCACAGAAAGGGGTCACACTCATGGGGACGTGACCTGGGATCTTTCTGGCAGGGCTATGGCCCTGCACAGCTATTAAAGACCCGGAAGAGAAAATTCTTACCTTTTAATAGCCTTGACACTCTCAAATGTTTCAACATGGCTTTATCAATAGAAATAACATCAGAAGATGTGTCATCTTCTTGCTTAGCTGCTGTATCCTAGAAATCACTGGGCCTTTCCATCTGACTTGGAACTGAAACCTCATATGTGTTGTCTCTCCCATTAGAAAATCAACTGGAGAGTAGTGATTATCTTGCCTTTCCCTCTGTATTTCTAGCACTAAGCACTGTGCTTAAGCATTAACAAATGCTTTTTTCACTTTTTCATTTATAAATTCAATTAAGTAAAAGGTTTGAAATAATTACATTTGGCAATCAAGAAATAATTAGTAACTGGAGAGAACAGTTTCATTTGAGATCTGAAGCCTAACTGCAAGGGGTTAAACAGGAAGAAATGGAGGCATGAAGTGTAAACACTTTTTTCAAGGCATTTGGCTGAGAATGAGAAAAGGGATATAGGATGGTTAGGGGAAATCCATCAATAAGTATTAAGAACCTCTCTGTTAAAGCATTGTTCTGTGTGCTGGGGATAAAAATAAAGCGAAGGAAACAAATCCCTACTTGAGAGTTTTTTAAGGATGGAGATGGGCATTTTTGTCGGTGGCAGGAAAGAGACTTATATTCCCCAAAGGGAAAAGTTATCATACCATTCATTTGCTGTGCAACAAATCCTGGACAGATTCTTATCAAAAAACCCTAGAGTCATCACTACAGAACTGCCTCCCCAGGGTTTGTTTTTGTTTTTTAATTTATGAAAAAAACATTTATTGAATTTCTATTCCTACTAAGTTCCAAGTGCTATGCTCTGTACTAGGAATGGACCACAATTATAGAATGACAGTCTATGGTTAAGTTCACACCTTGTTGGGGGGAAGAGCCAAGGTTTTAAATCCTGAAAGTAACAAGAATGCACTAGAGGGGCAGATTGCCTGGTCCAGATAGGCATTTTTAGATTGTTGGAAGGTCAGATGATATTGGGATGTTGTAGGGCGTACAAGTAGGGCAAATGGTAAAATCACAAAGTCCCTAGAAAGCGGTGTCAGGGAAGACAGCAAGGTTTGTTTCACAGTCCATTTTACCTAAAGGGAAAGTTGGTGACCCCCATTTCCTCAAAGTCACATGATCAGTCAAGCAGTCTGGATTGGTTTCTAGGTGGTTTGGGGCAAGAATTGAGTAAGTCAAGAATTCAGTAGGACCTGACGAGAGATGAGGACATCTGCCTTTCTCTTTTTATCATTAGTACAATGTGAACAATTTCTACAGTTATTTAAGGTATGTTTATAGAATCATATATAGTATTTTGTTTATATTATTGAAGAAAAATTAAAATAGCACAAAAAAACCCCCAAGAAAGCAAATGAAGAAAATGACCAAAGATAGCCATGGGAAACAGCTACAACACAAGGAGGAGGAAAGTGTAAAGAGATTGATTTGGAGATTTATATTGCAAGGTTAAGGAGAGTGACACCTTTTCTTAAATTTCACCATGTACAAGGTATTGATTGAGCCTTCTTACTTTCTAGTTGTTTCTCTGGCTAATCTTTGAGCTTCAGCATTGCCTTTAATTTTCAAATGGGCAGGTATGTACTTCCACTCAACATTCATGTCCTGAGTCATATTATCCAGTTTAATGAATTGGTCTTTGTGGACAATATCTATATTTTTACTTGTTTTCCACCCATTTTCTTCCCAGTTGCCAATCCATTCATTCATACCTTTGGTGATTAGTTGATTATGTGTGTACACAGTAAGCCTGACCTTTCTTCTAAAAACTAGGGCCCCCTCAGGGTTTTTTTTAGACACCTTCCCACATCTCCAACACCCAGGGATCGCCTTAAAAATATAATAATAATAAAATACATAAATATATACTATATATTTCATATATATATAAACAAATAAAAAATAATAAAATAATATGACTAGCCTTATACAAAGTTTTAAAGTGTTTGAGCATCGTTTCTTACTCTTCCCCATCCCTGCTACCCAGTAGTCCTGTGGCTATCTAAAGTCATCGGAGTACCCACTTCCCCTTCCAATCTTCTTAGAACTTACTCCCCACTCCCCTCCACTTTAGGGACACTGGCCTCTTGGCTATTCCTCCATCTCCTGACACCAAATGTTTTCAATGATTGTTGCCCATGCCTGGAATATTCTCCCTCTTCATCTTCAGTTCCTGGCTTCCATGACTTCCTTCAGGTCTCAGAACCCTGCCTTCTATAAGAAGCCTTTCCTAGTCCTCCTTAATCTTAGTGCCTTCCCCCCAAAACTACCCCAGTTTGTCCTGTATCTATCTTGTTTGTACATAGGTAGTATGTTGTCTCTCTCATTAGAACACGAGCTCCTTGAATGAAGAGATGCAATTTGCTTTTCTTTGTACCCCTAGTACGGTGCCTGGCACATAGTAGCTGCTTAATAACATTTCCTGGTTCTCTTCCTATCGGACCACTCCTCCGTCTCCCTTGCTGGATCCTTCTCCACATCACTCCCTCTAACTGTAGGTGTCCTTCAGTATTCTATCCTGTGCTTTCCTCTCTTCTCCCATGCAAGAAAATTGAACTGCTTCCATTTGAATTGTCTTAGGAAGATCCTGTAGATCCTTTCGTGAGCTGAACTGCCAAGCTTTAAAACTCTACTGTAGAAAATGCAACTCCAATGGGCTGGCCATTGTTTGAATGCCAAACATGTATTTGCCTAAAAGGTTTTTTACCCACCCAGTGGTCAGAAGCAGCAATACAAGGACACTCTTAAGGTCTCTCTGAAGAACCTGAGTATGGATTGTGAAACACGAGAGATGTTGGCACAGGATTGCCTAGCACGGATGGTGTGCACATCAAAGAAGGCTCTATGAGCAAATTTAGAGCCATCTCCACTCCAAACATGGAGTGGACTCATATGGACTATTTGTGCCTGACCTGTGGTAGTGCTTGTACTGGTCTGATCAGTCAGCTACCTTGTACTCTGACCCTAACATTGTGATAACGTCGGTTCTCTTTGACTATGAAAAATGAACAATACTACTTTACTTGGTGAGCCCATCAGCACACGTGAATTTAATTACTGTCTCTATGCTGACGATTCTCAGCTCTACCTTTTCTGTCCCAGACTCTGTTGACCTCCAGTTTCACTTCTCCAACTGCCTTTCAACTTCAGACTTCTAGAACTGGAGGTCCAAGTAAATATTAAGCTCACATATCCAAAACTGAACTCATCTTTCCCATTTAACCTTCCTCCCTTTATTCCTGCTGAGGGCAACACCATCTTCTTAATCTCCCAGGCTCGCAATCAGTGTCGTCCTCAACTCCTCTCCAGGTAATCGGTATATCCAGTCGACTTGGTTTCCCCTTTTTAACCTCTCTTTAACATGCTCCCTTCTCTCCTCTGACACTGCCACATCTCTAGGGCAGGCCCTCGTCACCTGTTTTTGTTGTTTAGTCATTTTTAGTTGTGTTCAATTCTTCATGACCCCCCAATGGAGTCTTTCTGACAAAGATACTGGGTTTGCCATTTCCTTCTGCAGCATATTTTACAGATGAGGAAACTGAGGCAACAGGGTGAAGGGACTTGCCCAGAGTCACACAACTAATGTCTGAGGCTGGATTTGAGCTCCTGTCTTCCTTACTCCAGATCTGGCACTCCATCCACTGTCACACCCCTAGCTGCTCTCCTCATCACCTCACACCTGGATTATTTAAATAGCCTCCTATTGGGTCTTGGGTCTGCCTACCTCAAGTCTTTCCACTCCAGTCCATCTTCCATTCAGTTGCCAAAGTGATTTTCCTAAAGTTCAGGTCTGGCCATGTCATTCCTCTAACTCAGTAAACTCTAGTGGTTCCCTATTGCCCTCAGGATCAAATACAAAATCCTGTTTGTTTTTCAAAGCCCTTTATAACCTAGCCCCTCCTACTTTTCCTGTCTTCTTACATGTACTCTTAGATTCAGTGATACTACATCTCCTGCGTTTGGGTTAAGCTGCCTCAGTTCTCAAGTCCCTCAGCTATGAAATGGGGGACAAAGGAGAGCTAGACTTGGTAGTTAGACAAAGATTGCTTCTACATCTAGATCTTTGAACCTGCAAAATGTTTTGGGGCAGGGAAGTCCTTAAATCACCCCTACTCAAGAGAAGCTTCAGCAATTGTGGCAAAGGTAGAACACCTATGGTTGAAGATAGTTTTTTTTCTTCTTCTTTTCATTTCTAAGGTCACCCTTTCCCTTCTGGAAAGTGGAGTAAGCCTCCCCTCCTCTTTGACCCTGTATCCATTTTAACCTTCCTCCCATCACCTGAGTTTGGATGGGTTTACCAGCCAAGGGCTGCCCTGGGCTGCTCGGACTCCACCTGCCCCATCACAAAGAAAGGATCACCATGCAATTTCCCTTTTCTAGCTGCCCTGCTCCCCAATCCCAACCCCTTCTGCTACCCCTTTAAATGGCTACTTTTATAAGTTTAACTCACTTTTACAGTACAGCTTCCCCTTGTGTACTGGTTTAATCATTTTCTTCACAACCTTGTGAAACAGGTGGTATATTTATCTGAAACTAGGCCCTGCCTAAGGTCACATGAGGTCAGAGGTGTCGGAGCCAGGACTGAAAGAAACCCAGGGCATGTTGACTGACTCTGGATCCAGCACTCATTTATACACTACTTGTACACCCCACTGACATTACTAGTTATTTTTAGGTGCTCAACAATATTTTTTGACTATCATTTACACAGTATGAATATCTACTTTACCAGGCTGCACTAATTTTGCATACTACCAAATGTCAGGTGACTTATGCAATAAATTTTGTTTCATGGCTACTAACAACTTTTAAATGCTTTTAGTGAACAATAGGGAGTAGCCAAATGTACCTCCACCATCATAAACATTAAATACTTTGAAAATCTACCTTCTTTTGCCACATTCCTTAATGTACGAATTTCTCCTTTCTAAGAATCTATTGTTGCTTTGAGATCACTATTCTAGACTTTTTCTGGAAGGATGGTACTTCTTGAAGCCTTTGGCAAACCTCAAAAATGATAATCTCAACACTGCTCTTTTGTCTTCTAGGGTGCTCTTTTCACAGTCAGCCCTCTTAGGAAGAAATATATTCTTTAAAGCAATAAATTGTCATGGAAATAGACCAAACTGAGACCTAGAAGACTAGAGCTCAAAACCTGGCCTCTGTTCAGCTATAAGCTCTTAGACAAGTTCAGGAGTAGGGAACCTGCAGCCTTAAGGCCACGTATTGCCTTCAAGATCTTTAAGTGCAACCTTTTGACTGAATCAAAATTTTACAGAACAATTCTTTTATTTTTATTAGTACATTTTTGTTCATCTTTTACATTTTTATTTTTAAAAATGAACATATTAGAGGAGTCAAGATGGCGGAGTAGACTCACGTATGCTAGCTCCGAATCCACAGCCCATAGATTTCCTGTAAAAAGAACTCCCCACAAATTCTGGAGCACTGCAAGCCGTGCAGAAACACAGTGGAAGAGATTTCCGTTCCAGAGAGCCCTGGAAAGCCGTCTCCAGGGATCCGTCGCACACCGGAGAGCCCTGGAAAGCCGTCCCCAGGGGTCCGTCGCACACCGGAGAGCCCTGGAAAGCCATCCCCAGGGGTCCGTCACACACCAGACAGCGGAGCCCACCTCTGCGCTGCCCTGGCCATGCCGGCCAAGAGGAACAGATCCAAGCAAGCTTCAGGGACAGAATCTCCGGCGGCTGCCAAGGTCCCTCCACTCACAGGCGCTCCAGGTCAGTAAGAGAGACTTCTGGGCTGGCCAAGAGGGGAGCGGGGTGTCTCCGTGACTCGGGACCCCTCGGGAGGCAGCGGCAGAGGGAGCAGCAGAGGCAGCGGCAGCGGCCCAGAACTCCCTGAGCAGGCAGGAGCTCAGGGCCATTACTGAAGGTCTCTGCATAAACCCCCTGAGGGAACTGAGCCTGGGAGGTGGCCCTGCCCCCACCTGAGCAGTACTTAAGCTCATATTGAATAGCAGCCACTCCCTGTGTAAAGCCCTGAGGCTGGGAAGCAGCATTTGAATCTCAGACCCCAAGCACTAGCTGGGCAGATCTAGGAGGGGGTGGAGAGGAATCTCAGAAGTCAAGTAACTGGCTGGGAAAATGCCCAGAAAAAGGAAGAAAAATAAGACCATAAAAAGCTACTTTCTTGGGGGTCAGATGTTCCCGCCTTTCATTTCTGATGATGAGGAACAATGCTTACCATCAGGGAAAGACGTGGAGGTCAGGGCCTCTGTATCCCAGGCATCCAAGGTGGATGTCCAGTGGGCTCAGGCCATGGAAGAGCTCAAAAAGGGTTTTGAAAATCAAGTTAGACAGGTGGAGGAAAAACTGGGAAGAGAAATGAGAGAGATGCAAGAAAAGCATGAAAAACAGGTCAATACCTTGCTAAAGGAGAGCCCAGAAAAATGCTGAAGAAAATAACACCTTGAAAAATAGGCTCACTCAATTGGCAAAAGAGGTTCAAAAAGCCAATGAGGAGAAGAATGCTTTCAAAAGCAGAATTAGCCAAATGGGAAAAGAGGTTCAAAAGCTCACTGAAGAAAATAGTTCTCTCAAAATTAGAATGGAACAGATGGAGGCTAATGACTTTCTGAGAAACCAAGAAATCACAAAACAAAACCAAAAGAATGAAAAAATGGAAGAGAATGTGAAATATCTCATGGGAAAAACAACTGACCTGGAAAATAGATCCAGGAGAGACAATTTAAAAATTATGGGACTACCTGAAAGCCATGATCAGAAAAAGAGTCTAGACATCATCTTTCATGAAATTATCAAGGAAAACTGCCCTGATATTCTAAAACCAGAGGGCAAAATAAGTATTGAAGGAATCCATCGATCACCACCTGAAAGAAATCCAAAAAGAGAAACTCCTAGGAACGTTGTGGCCAAATTCCAGAATTCCCAGGTCAAGGAGAAAATACTGCAATCAGCTAGAAAGAAACAATTCCAGTATTGTGGAAATACAATCAGGATAAGTCAAGATCTAGTAGCTTCTACATTAAGGGATCGAAGGGCGTGGAATAGGATATTCCAGAAGTCAAAGGAACTAGGACTCAAACCAAGAATCACCTACCCAGCAAAACTGAGTATAATACTTCAGGGGAAAATATGGTCTTCCAATGAAACAGAGGACTTTCAATCATTCTTGATGAAAAGACCAGAGCTGAAAAGAAAATGTGACTTTCAAACACAAGAATGAGAAGAAGCATGAAAAAGTAAACAGCAAAGAGAAGTCATAAGGGACTTACCAAAGGTGATATGTTTACATTCCTACATGGAAAGATGATATTTGTAACTCTTAAAACTTTTCAGTATCTGGGTAGTTGGTGGGACTACACACACACACATGTACACGCGTGCATGCACACACACATACACACATGCACACGCACACACAGAGACAGAGAGCACAAAGTGAATTGAATAGGATGGGACCATATCTTAAAAGAAATTAAGGTAAATGGTGAGAGAGAAATGTAGTGGGAGGAGAGAGGGTGAAATGGAATGGGGTAAATTATCTCTCATTCAAGAGGTAAGCAGACGACTTTTTAGTGGAGAGAAAAAGAGGAGAGCTGAGAAAAAAACATGAAGTTTACCCTCATCACATTCGACTAAACGAAGGAATAAAATGCACATTCATTTTGGTATGAAAACCTATCTTACAATACAGGAAAGTGGGGGAGAAGGAGATAAGCAGGGAGGGAGGGATGATGGAAGGGAGGGCAATGGGAAGAGGGAGCAATTTGAAGTCAACACTCAGGGAGGGACAAGATCAAAAGACAGAATAGAAACAATGGGAGGCAGGATAGGATGGAGGGAAATACAGTTAGTCTTACACAACATGACTATTATGGAAGTCATTTGCAAAACTACACAGATAGGGCCTATATTGAATTGCCTGCCTTCCCAAAGGGAATGGGTGGGGAGGGAGGGATGGGGCGAATTTGGAACTCAAAGTTTTAGGAACAGCTGTTTAGTATTGTTCTTGCTACTAGGAAACAAGAAATACAATTAATGGGGAATAGAAAGTCATCTGGCCCTACAGGACAAAAGAAAAGATGGGCACAAGAGAAAAGAGGGATGATAGAAGACAGGGCAGATTGGCAATAGGAGAAATTAGAATGCTCAGTGTATTGGGGTGGGGGGAGGGATAAATGGGGAGAAAATTTGGAACCCAAAATTTTGTGAAAATGAATGTAAAAAGTTAAATAAATAAATTCATATTAAAAAAAAAAGAAAGACCTTTTACAATTGAGGGGAAGAGGGGGGAGATGAAAGGAATAAATGAGCCTTACTGTCATGGGATTTGGCTTAAGGAAGGAATAACACACACTCATTTGGGTATGGAAATCTATTTTACCCTGCAGGAAGACAGGGGGTAAGAGGGTAGAAGAGGGAAGATAATATAAGGGACAGCAAATTGGGGAAAGGATAATCAGAAGCAAATACTATTATGTGGGGACAGTTTGAGGGAGAGAATGAAATAATTGGAGGGCAGGACAGAGCAGAGGGGAATGTGGTTAGTCTTTCACAACATGACTTTTATGGAAGTGTCTTGCACTGTTACACATGTATGACCTATATTGAATTGCTTGCTTTCTCGATGGGTAGTGGGGTGGTGGTGTGCAGGTAGGGAGGGAGGAAGGGAGTGAATATGGAGCTCAAAACTTTCAAAAAAGAATGTTAAAAACTGTTTTTGCATGCAACTGGGATATAAGATGTACAGTCAATAGGTTATAGAAATCTATTTTGTCCTATAGGAAAATAGAAGGGAGGGAATGGAAGAAAGCGGGGGGGTGGGGGGTGATAGAAAGGAGGAAAGACCAGGGGAAGGGGTAGAGGGTGTGTGTGCTATACAGGGGTGGGGAATGGGGAGAAAATTTAAATTTCAAATTATTGTGGAAGTGAATGTTGAAAATTTATAAAATAAATTACATATATATGAAAGTTCTGTAGTCTATCAAACAAATAAAATAAATAATGAATAAAAAAAAAATAAAAATGAACATATTTAAAATGCCAAAGAATAAAATAAGTTTCAATGAAATAATCTTCCCAGATTGACCAGCACATTACTAAGAACAGTAACAAGCCACAAGGGTAAATTGATGGTTGTTTCGCTCATTGTTTAGTTCTAACTTCCCGGCCTGACTGGCATCACTATCACACAAGGCTGTTGGTTGGTCAAGGGTTATGGAGGGTCAAGTACTCCAGTCTATTATTAGCTTTTGACAACGGTGCACGGTTTCTTTTTGAAGTGGAATTTGTGAATAGTTGCATGGTTAAACAGTATCTTTAAGAAAATATATATATATTTTTTATTAAGGATTGGGAATTGCAATATTATCTTGTTCTGCTAAAGATAAGATGATTTGCTTGCTTTGTGATACTGCAATATCAACATTAAAGAAATTCAATGCTCATCAGCATTATAACACTCATAAGCACCACAAATATTTTAAATTAGAGGGAAAGGAATGAAAGATTGTGTTGCAGAAATTAAAAAATGAAAAGCAAAAGCAAAGACAGTTCTTTCAAGCAGCAATAAGACCTGGAAATAATGTTACTGAAGCAACCTATAAAGTAGCTTATGTACTTGGGAAAAAAGGGAAGGCATTCAGTGATATACAAATTGTGAAAGAATGTACTGTCCAAGTTGTAGAATGTTTAGATTCTGATAACGTTTCAAAATACAAGCAACTGCCTCTTTTAAGGAGAACAATGACTGATTGGCCGCATGAATTAATTTTCAATTTAACAGAACAACTTCATGCAGTACTTCAAAAGGAACATATATATAAATTCAATTATTGCTGTAGATGAATCCACAGGTTTTATACTTCGTTTGGGTCATAACAGAAGATTTTCTTTGCTACAAAGTTGCTTGCTTTGGCACTCTTGGAAACAGAACACAGGGAATGGGTATCGTTCAACACCTTTCAAGATAAATGTTGTGAAGTTGGACTGAATTTGGTAAATTTAGTGAGTATATATACAGATGGTACACCTTCCATGATAGGAAAACATGAAGGGTTTATTGCACGGATAAAAAAGTATTAACATCTCTTGATGCTCTCATTTCTTTTCACTGTATCTTGCATCAGCAAAATCTCTGTGCTAAAGCTACTATTTTAAATGACACTTTGCAAAAAGTTCTAAGTATCTGTGCAAATGCAACACAGCATCATCAGTTTTGTAACATGCTAAACCTAAACAACGAGTACTTGGTGTAGACTTGCTGCACCACTCTAAAGCGCACTGGTTACTGCAGGGCCAGCGTTGGCTAAAATCTCATCCCTATGAGAACAGACAGTTACATTTTATGAAGAACAGGATCAGCAATGTGAATTACTGGAGACTGTCTATAGGAGGGCTGCATTTCTGTGCAAGATCATGTCAAATAAGAACGTGAACATTTCTTTGCAAGGTAAAACCAAGCCTATATATGATATGTGGCAAAAAACCCCAAGCATTTTGAAAAAAGATATTTTTTCAAAACACTTCTTCAAAAGGAAATTCTGGATGAACATTTTCCTGTCAGCAAAGGTCACTGATAACGCAGGATCATACATGCGAGCCACTGAAGAACACGCAGCTGCCACAGACCTATTAACTGGAGAACACAAGGGAGGTTCACTGACTTTGGGAATCACGACATCACCTTCCAATCAGCACTTCAGCCTCATCTCGTTGAGAGTCTCAAGGCACCTAAAGAACTACAGATGGAACTCACTGAGCTCTCAATATATGACATTTTAAAGTCATTGTCTGATGCTAAGATTCAATTGAAGTATGGAAAAATGCAGGAGAATGTGTCCCAAACATGCTTTCTAACCACTTACTTACTGCTGCAAATCTACATTTTCCTACCTAACCCAAATCACAAGTCACAAATGACTGACATCCATCTAGACAATCAACTGAAAAGGCAACCTCCATGCTGCAACCATATATTCAAATGATTTCCAACAAAAGCAGACACAATTAAAGTCATTAAAAGGTTAGTTAACTTTTAGATGAACAGTTTTCATTTTTTTGAAATTATTAAGTATATAGTAGTTAGAATTTTACAATAACAACATACATTTTAAAGTATATCTAATTGAAGTTTCTTGAATGTGGCCTTATTTGATTATAGCTAAATATTAATGCAGCCTTCTAACATGGAAAAGTTCCCCATCCCGGACAACTTAATTCAACTTTCTAGTTCTCAGCTGTCCTATCTGTAAAATGAGAATGACATGCTACTCTGTAATTTTAAGATGTTACAAAAAATGTAGGTTATTATTCTACAAAATCTAGGAACTGGGTCTAATGTAAATTAGGCAATGAAAATTTTAAGAAAATGAAAATTAAAATCCATAAAACAAAGATGCTCATAAGAAGTTATAGATTAGTAGCACCAGCAGAAAAGATCTTAATAGTTATACTTGTTAAAGGCAAACTATTCTAATTTAAATTATTTTTAAAGACAAATTAATTTAAAGACAATTAACCATGCTGATAAAGGACAAAAACTACAAATGACGGGTAATCTGAATGCATGAGGAGAAGATTAAATCTGGAGTCAGAAAGATCTGCTTTAATACTACTTCTAACATTAGCTATATGATCATGGGCAAGTCACTTAAACTTTATAATGCTCAGTTTCCCTAACTACAAAACTGGGATAAGATACCTGCACAATGTACAAGGTTCACAGTAAGGCTCAAACAAGAGAATGTGTCTAAATCACTTCACAAACAGTAAAGGGATTTAGGGCTTGGGTCTATCATTTCATTAGTAAAAGGAACTCCTGAATGAGAAAATTCCCTGTAGCAAGCAATACAGGTAAGGAACTTCTCTTCTCCTTGGAGCTGTAAATTCTAGAGAGCTTGGAGAGATAAAATTACTTGCCCATGGTCACAAGACCTGCATGTGTCTGGAGTGGGAGTTGAGCCTGGGTCTTTCTAGCTTCAAGGCTGGACTCTATGCACCATCCCACATTACCTTCCAAGTCTTAAAAGCACTATAAAATGCTGGTTATTGTTTTCTAAAATACCAAAATTATTCCAAGTATTTGGATTTGGAATGATTACTTAATATTTTTAAGTATTAGTTATAAAGAAGTCATGCTGTGAACACCTGGTTCAATAAAAACTAAAAACTATAAAGCTGCCATATTCTTCTCATTACTTGCCCCTCCTTTCTATGATGAACTTAGCCACAAGCCTAATCAGGGCTGCCCTTTAAATGAGCTGTCCTGGAATCTGGACTCCCTTGTGTGAGGAGATGATGGTTTAACTTTAAAAGGCTTTATCATCTAGGTCCTGTGAAAACATCAAAGGGTGAAGCGAGCACAGTGGGTGACAGTGTGAAAAACCTGAAAAGCAAGATTTGCTAGAAAGGATAATACGGAGAATTAGGCTGTAAATAATCAAGATAGCCTCTTTTCCATCCTCATCATTCTTGAGCTCTCTGAAGACTCTGACACTACTGACTACCCACTTTTCTCCCTAGATTTTCACAACATTGCCCTCTCCTGAGTTTTTTCTCACCTGTCTGATGATCCTCAGTCTTCCAGGTAATGCCTACTAACTCTACTGTTCCCTAAAGCTCTGTACTGGACCTTTTCTTCTCTATAACAGGGATCCTTAACATTTTTTGTGTCACAGGCCCTTTAAGACAATCTGGTAAAGTCTATGGATCCCTTGTCAGAATAACCATTTTAAATGCATAAAACATAAATCAAAAAGCAAACTATATTGACATATAGTTATCAAAATAATCTTAAAAACAAGTTCATGGATCCCAGGTTAAGAAATCCTCCATATGCTATCTTGTTTAGTGATCTCATCAGATTCCGTGGATACAATCTGTATTTCTATCCAGATAATTCTCAAATCTATTTTCTTCTCCTTGCCAAGACCAAACAACGCCTCTAACCCCCCAACTCTTTCTCTCTCTCTCTCACACACACACAACTCCACTTTCTCCCACCTTTTCCAATGTGACCGCACTAGTCAACCTCCTGACCTATAGTCTCCTATCACCAAATGCCTATTAGCAGTCTGCAACTGGATGTCATACAGGCACCTTAAACTCAACATATCCAAAAATGAACTCATCCTCCCTTGTCTGAACTTTCCCATTACTATTAAGTGTACCAGTATCCTCTTTCAGTCAGTCACACAGGAACACAACCTATTTGTCATCAACTTCTTTACACTCAGCCTGCATTAACTAATCTGTTGTCAAATCTTGCCATTTCCACCATCACGTTTCTTCTCTCCACTCACACAGCTGCCTCTTGTCTAGACCCTTATCACCTCACCTCTGGACAACTGCAATAACCTTTGGCTGGTCTCCCTGCCCTAAGTCTCTCCACTGCAGCCCACCTCCCTCTACTCAGCTGCCAAAGTATAAGCCAGGTCCAACCATGCCTTACTCCCCACCCCACCTAATAAACTCCAGTATATATTATCACTTGAATCAAATATAAAATCTTCTGTTTGGTTTTTATTGTCCTTCCCAAGCTGGCCCTTCCTACCTTTCCATTATTCTTACGCTCCATTCCCTCAAAGGACTCTGGCCTCCTTGCTGTTCCATGCCCATGACACTCCTGCCTTGGGGCACTTTCACTGACTGTCACCCATGCTCACAACTCTTTCCTTTCTCATCTCTGCCTCTCATCTTTCCTGGTTTCCTTCAAATCTTTGCTGTTCCTCCAACCTGAAACTCTCCCCAACTCTGTGCCTTTTAATGGTTTTCTACTATGTCTGGAATACTCTCCCTTCTTCATCTCTACTTCCTGGCCTTCTTCCAGACTCAAGTCTTTCCTGGACCTCTCATTAATTTGTTACCTTACCTTTGAGATTACCTACCATTTATTCTGCATGTATCTATTATTTGTACATAGTTCTTGGCATGCTATCTTCCCCCATTAGAAAGAGTTCCTTGAGGGCAGGAATCACGTTTAGGCCTTTCTTTGCAACCTTGATGGTGCTTGACACATAGTAAGCACTTATTGATAATGGCACTATTTTCTAAAAAAACCCCCAAAACTTTCTGGTTTAGTAATATTTTTTTAAAATTTAAATTTTTAGTTGAAGCAACAGTATTATTTTTGTCATTACAATTAAACTTCAATTGACAGAAGGATTAAACTGAATATGGTATTGTCATCTTTGCAGTCAGAATGTTGATGAATATTTATTAATAGGGAAAACCCTGTTATAACACTAGCATGCTTCAAAATTCAACAACTGATAACTAGATGGTTTAAAAACAACAACTATAATCTCTTCTGTAGCAGAATTGGGTGAATGTATCCAAGAAAAGATTGTTAAGTAGTTAAGGCTTCTCAAAATGAATACTGGGAACTTATGCCATCATAGGCTAAAAAAAAAAAAAAAAAAAAAAATGGCCCTTACCTGTAAAAAGAGGTTCATTAAACAAGTCTTAGCCAATAGCACAATGGAAAATAAAAAGCATGGAAAACATGTAAATAGTGAAAAAATACAACGTTTTAATTTAAGGCATGTTTCCCCATTGAGTAAATATATACATCATTATGAATACTTACAGGATCTTGAAAATAAGACAAATGTTTTCTCCCACTCTACACATTATATTTAAAATGGAAAAAAGAATACCTGTATACAAATATAAACTATACAAGTCTTTACAAAATAGAAATGGAAATGAAGGATGCAGTACTGCTTCCTGTCATGTTAGTTTGTCACCTTGAGCTTTTCTGATAAAACTGTGATTTCATTTTTGTCTTACCTAGTAATCCTAGTCTCTTCAATACTGGTTTGAGAAATATTTTCCACTTCAATCACAGTTTTAGGACGGTCGTTTTTCAGTACCCAGTGTTCCCCTGAACCATTGGGTTCTTTGCTGGTGGATCCATCAATAATATTTTTATTATTTACTTAATTTTATTCAGGTGAATTAGACAAAAGGGCTTGTGTATTTATCAAGGCCAATTCTTCATCTGCAATCAAATCATTTTCCACCATATTTGTTCCACTAAATGTTTTTAATGTTGTCACTTGAGGAGAATTCAGTGTACTTTTCTTTATGGGTTTGCTGTAGTTGTTGCCACAGCTCCGTGGTGGCTGAAATGCTTTCTGTGCAGCTGGAGAAACAAATGTACAAACTGGGCTAACTGGTGGAGGTAAAGGCAGTCTACTGAAGAAATCCAACGATCTTCTTTTCTTGCAAATTCTGGCGTCATCCATTTTTCTATCTCCTTTACAATCTGATGTTGGGGTTATTTTGACAGGGCAGGTGATGAGACCAGAATTCCCTTCAGGACAGTGATGACTTGGTTCACTATGAGAAGTGGATATCTAAAAAAAGGCAAAAATCCAACAAAGAAAAAATAACCCTAAATAAAATAAATGTTTTAATAGCATAGGTCAGATTATTTAATAACAATTAATTATTAAGTAATCTTTCAGAAGGAAATATTTTAGAACAAAAGAATTTTAAAATAACAAGAAAAACAGATCGAAGGAGAAAAAAGGTGAAAATTTACAGGCTTAAATAGAGACAACAGTCTAACAAAAAATAACAAAGACAGATATATTCAAAAAACCATAATACTGTCTTGAATTTTAATTCTAGAAACAACTACTGCAATGCAAAATTTGAAATAAAAAATAAAAAAAATAATATACAGTAAGGGATGACACTCTTAACAAAATAATAAAGGTGGAAAAGGCATTCCTTAAAGTAATAGAACTGAAAGGAACTTAAAATAGTAACTGCCATCAACTGACTCTATGACACCCCTAACAAGTGTTCACTACTTTGCCTCAATCTGAGGACCTTTAGTGACAAGAAACTTCCCACCTTACTAGGCAGGTCCTTGGATATTTAGCTCACTCTCATTGTTATGAAGTTTCCATATACTAAAAAAAAAATCCATTGCTACTACCATTTATCTTTTAATTTTAGTTCTTTTGACGGGAGCTGTGCAGAATTAACCTAAAAATCCACTTTCACATGGCAACCCTTCAAACATTTCAAGATAATTTCCTTCTGTCCATCCCACTTCTCTCCAATACATTATTCTTCAGGTTCCTTCCCAGCTCCTTTAATGGGAGTTCCATATAGCACGGTGTCACTCTCCTCTCCAGCTTAGTAATAATCTTTAGAAAAACAACCAAACCCATTGAAAACCAAACAAACACTTCATATAAGCCTAACCAGAGCAGAGAATAAAGGTTACTCACTATACTTCTATTAATGTAGCCTAAGACTGAACTCTTATTTTTGGCTCTTATGACACAAAGTACACTCCTAACGAACTCTGAGTCAAATAAGATTTTTAGATTATTTTCACCTGAACTAATGTTTGACCACAACTGTCCCTTCCTGTCCTTGCAGTTAATTTTTTTGAACCATGCAAGAACCAAGTGTATAAACCCCCCCTAAATTTCAATCATTTGCAGTCTGACTTATAATTCTAGTCCAAATATTTTTGTATCCTAATCAGTCACTGAAATCTGTCAAATATTAGTTATAGCTCCTAGTTTCACTTCATCTGCAAATCTGACAAGCATGTCAGATATAATCCATATGCCCAACTGTCCTGTGACACCCTTACTAGACACCTCCTCCTAGGACTACATCAGTTCATTCAATGACATTCTTTGGGTATGGTTAGACAACCAATCAACGAACTTCTAAATTCATTTAAATACGCTGATGTGTTGAGACCTCTTCATCTTGTCCCCAAGGATACCTTGACAGAGTCAGAACAAATGCTTTGTTGCTATCCAGGAATAATCATAGTGGTAAAAAGAGCCCAGGATTCTACAGCACTTTACAGAGCTTGATCTCCTTTAATCCTCATAAGAACTTTGTACAGTTGGTACTATTATTAGACCCACTTTAGAGAGGAGGAAACAGGTTGGGAGAGGTTAAGTGACTTGCCCAAATGTATATGACTACCATTTTGAAATAAATGTTTGCATCTATTACTAAACATCACATGGTCACTTTGCACATGATCTTAGTCACATCAACTTACCACACGGCCCAGGCCAAGTCTTGCTTGAGGAGAAGGTGAGTCTAAATTATATTCTTTGAGTGCATTCGGTTGTTTGGAATTATATGTATTAATCAGATGAATAAGTTTATTTTCTGCATCATTGCAAAACAGGTCAATATTCTAAAATGACAAATTTTTAAAAACTTTGTGAAATGGAAACCACAACAACAGACTTATAAATTTAGAGCTGGAAAGAGTCTTAAGAGGTGATCTATCTAAGCCCAATCTCTTCACAATCTGTGTTTCAAGATATATTTAGGAACTGAAATCAAAGGATGAGGTGAGAAAGCAGGGCCTGGAGAAATGATGATGGCCCCAAAAACCCTAAGACATAATTCAACATCTAACAGGGCCTGCCCTCACCAGAGGCCAATGTTGGCAGACCTGGAGCCCAAGCTAATCAGGTTATTCATACAAACAAAAGAAGAAGTATGACAGGGAGAGACAGACAAAAAACCACTTGTTATTCTTTCAAGTAAAAGGTAGGGGCCTGCCTTCCTTCATTTAGATAATACAAAAGAATCTGACATAGATTTAGGCAAAATGTACTCCTACTATTACAGGGTATGGTGAAAATAATTTTCCCATAAAGAACTACATATATCACAACATCAAGGCAAACAGCCTAAAATGTTGAGGTGAATCTTAAACATAAACACATAGTTTATATATAGTTTCTGACAACTCAATGCTAACTTATACAGTAGGCACCACAGTGATTTGTTGTTGCTGTGAAGTTTTAGTTGTATCTGACTCTTTGTGACTTCATTTGTGGTTTTCTTGGTAAAGTTACTGCAGTGGTCTATCATTTCCTTCTCCAGCTTATTTTACAGATAAGGAAACTGAGGCAAACAGGGTTGAGTTACTTGCCCAGGAATTTCTGATGTTTAACCTATGTAGGCCCTTCAATGGTTTGCATCTCTTGTCTTCCTTCCTATGCTTTTCCTTAACTAAGTCAATCAATGTAAAGGCCACTTCTTTCTTCCTTAGCACTGTTTCATGCCAGATTGAGCCTGAACATCTAACTTTCATTAAATAAAAGTTTCCTGCTATTTTTACTACTTTAAGACCTATGGTTATAATAAGAAGCAATTTTACCTCAACAGAACTTTTCAACTTGTTGAATATCTCTTGAAAATGACTTTCCTTTGGACTGGCAGAAAATGAAGAAAATTCTCCAGCAAATAAGGTGGGGATTCCTGATCTTGACTCTGCCTTCCACTGAAGGTTGCTTGCAGCTATCAATGTATGCAGTTTAATAATATCTTCATTAAGGTCTATCCAAAACTTTACTGCTAATAAATTAAAATATTCATCTGACAAGTACACCAAGGGGGCAACACCTGGAATTTTTTTTAAAAAGAATAAATATATTTACCATGTATACAGGAGGACAAATTCAGAAATGCACACAAATACAAATGTGCCTAACTTATTTTTAACATATCCCAATGATAAAAACAAAATTAAAGCAAATTAATTTGGAAAAATCTCAAGAGTCTCTTAAATGATCTATCCCCAATGAGTGACTAAGAATTCCACATCAATCAAGGTCAGAGACAGACTATAGTAATAATGATGGTATTAATATTTTATAGCACTCTAAGTTCTGCATGCCACTAATCACATCTCATTTGATCCTTACTGCACTCCTTAAATGAGAGCTATTAATATTCCATTTTATAGACTGGTTAAGTGACTTGTCCAGGGTCACACAGCTGGTGTTCAAGGCAGAGTTCTAACACAGGTCTTCCTGACTCTAAGTCCAGGGCTCTATTTACTACACCCCCTAGCTTAAGAATGGATTAAACAATCATATGGTTGTATCATCAGCCCCATTTGGACATGTGGGTATTCAAATGAATGGGAAACAATAGGAAGAGATGAAGAAAACCCATTAAGACCAAATTACTCTTTGAGAACGAAGGACGAACACAACAACAATAACAACTTCAGTGAATGAGACAGACAATTTGAATGGGTTCCTGTTGCATAAACAACAAAATATTTTAAAGATCAAAAAGAAATGACTTGGTATAGATAAAATCATATTTTGGTCTGGGCAAATATTTATTAATTTTTACAATATAAGAATTAAAGACCGTACATAAAGTTAGCTTGTTACATTAAAATCTACATTTGAAAAATTCTTCTTCTTAAATGTTCCAAAGTGAAGACACTCTGTTTGGAATCAGTCAGGAAATCCCTGGGTCTGAACTTCTGCCACTCAGAAGAGGAGGTATCAAAGATCACAAGCAAATTACCATCTCTCTAAGACTAAACTTTATCTTTGAAAGGTAAAAATGCTTGTAGTAGCAATCTTTTTGAAGGATTATGTGAAATCAAACAAGGTAAGCGAAGCAGAGAACTATGCGCATCTTAAGGTACTAAAGGGTCATTTTTTTTTCATTCGTATAGGCTTCACGGGCTACTCGGTTAAGTAAAGTAGTGAAGTGTGCAATATGTACCAAGAGCTTCCTCTAATGCTTTATAATTAATTTTGTTGTTGTTCTGTTGTTTCAGTCAAGGCTGACTCTCAATGACCCCATTTGGGATTTTCTTGGCAAAGATAATGGGGTGGTTTGACATTGAGGCAAAGAGGGTCAAATGACTTGTTCAGGGTCACATAGCTAGGAAGTCTCTGAAGGAAATTTGAACCAATGAAGATGAGTCTTCCTGATTCTAAGCCCAGTGTTCTATCCATTGTATCACCTTCTATAATTAACAGTAGTCAGCTAATACTCATAATAATAACAAAAAGGTAAGAGATTAAAATAAATACAAAGTTACTACCATTACCCAGCAGGGACAAAATTCAGAACACATAAATAAAATGCCATGTACCAATCTCATGTAGAATACCTGTTTTTTTGGTGATAAAAACCACAAACCCTACTACATCAACTTCGGCACAAGGGGGCTGGAAGGATGCATCCACTAACTTGATCAATGGCAGTGCTTCCCTTGGTTGATAAATTTGGAAGAGAATTTCATGAGAGACCTACAAAAAACAGTGTTTAAACATTCAGGTTCCACAGATTTCATAAAACTAGTATAAATTTACTGTTTATTGTGAAAGTTAAAGGTTTCATACCGGCAGCTGCTGATATTGAGTTTTCTTTGTTGCTGTTAATCGGATTCGAGCTCTATCAGATTTGCTTTTAGATGGTGATGTTGCCAGGTGGTAGATTCTGTATCGATTTCCCTCCTTTAGCAGAGAATATATATCTGATAATGGACGCCAGATGCTCAATATAACTATTTAAAAATAATATTTTAAAGTCAAGACCTGAGTTACATGAGCTAACTTTTAAAAAAGGTAATGAAGTTCAAAAGAGAATTGGTTTAAGTTTTCATTAATAATTATATAAGCAATATAATTTACACAACTAATTTTCCATCTTGCATTTGTAATTATTTAACCATAAAAGTTATTATGTAGATTAAAGAAACTAATGAAAAACATTTACATATTCTCAAAACGGACCTGAATCTTCTTGTTTCTCACAGCATACGACTCGTAACTTCCAAACCATAGTCACATCTCTCTTGGACAACCCTTGTTCCTCCAGTTCAGCAGCTGCGACAGCCTTTCTGAATTCTGACTGGAGCTGTGCTTGCTTTTTATCATTCAACATCTGCCTGTGATTACTCAAAGCTTTTAACTGCTCTTTGCTGAAACAGCCCTGTGACCACAAAGAAAACTTCTTATATATGTACACATTTAAAAATGTTGATCAAAAAAATATTTAGAATAATGTTTTAAAATCTGTCTTTTGCAGCCAGTAGGGAAGACACTGGTTAGAGATCAAAATGTGCTGAAAATCTTTATAGAGTAGGTAAATCTTGAAGGTGAGATTACTACGTGATATAATAATATAACAACATAATTATTTGGAAAATTAATATCATTTGAAGCCATAAACTGTTGTATTCTTTCAGTACCTAAGCAATTTCCTAATTATAATTTGGAATCTGGTATAGGTAAAAGTGATTTGTAATTTGTTAGGTCTAGGTTTGAATTCTGCCTCTAAGACTTAGTGTAACAGTAAGCACCCTGACATACACAGGGGTGGTGGTGGTGGTGGTGGTGGTGGTAGTGGTGGTGAGGGGGGTGCCTGCTATCACAGATTCTTAGATCTGCATTTATAAAAGGAAAGACAAGTTTTGAGGGGTCAACAATAACTTTAATCATTCACTAAATTCAATGGGAAAAGTCAGCACCCTGAACTTCAGAGAAAATACAGAGAAATGTCAACAGACATGTTTCCAAATGTCTGACAGATCAACAGACAGATCCAACTGTCTGACCATAGTTACCAGAGAGGGAAGCACCAACATGTGGGTTTTCAAAGCTGGAGGCTGCTTAGCGTTTCCCAGAGACTCCATCTGGGCAAACATACACTTCCAGTCAGAAAGCCACCCTCACAGTGAGGTTTTTTAGAGCCACAGGTCATCACAACCCTTGAGAACCAGGGCCTCATTAATAAAACGTGTGGGCTTTACTACAAATCTTCCCAGGCCCATTAATGGGTGGAGAAGATCTTCTTTAATCACATTATTCAATCAGAAGCACTTTATACAGAAACAAAAACAGCAAAAGATCCTACTTTGCTTGTCTTTACATTTGGTACCCACGATTTGTAAGCAAATCACGAACTCACAGAACCTTAATTTTCTTGTTTGTGAAGTGGGGATAGATCCTATACTATTTCACAGGTCAAATGAGAAAATGTACGTAATTTCCATAACCCACTTTGTAAACCCTGAAGTATTTTATGTTACCCATTCTTATGTTGACTTCTCAAGTATGGTTTCATACACTGACACTTTCTACTCCCTCCCAACACTTAAGTGTACTGCAATAACCATCATGTGGGAAATCACAACAGGACCTCACCCTAATATAAGACAAAAATCTGCATGAAACTTTAGCCAAGGCTTCTGAAAGGCTTTCAGGTACTGACTTAAACATACTGCAGTAATAATTTCTTTAACCTTTTCTCAAACCCCAAGTTTACTGAGAGACACCATCAGAGGAAGCTGCCAACTTACAAGTCTCCTCTACTACAACTGTAATTTATTAGGGAATAGGGTAACTTAAAATTCAATGTGATACTTTGTTTTTCTGATTAAAGAGAAAATTCTTACTTTTAGAAAGATTATTTCTTAAACTAGGAAATTTCTGAAATTGCATATTTGGTACTTTTCCATCCCGAGTCAGGACATTACTAAAAAATAGTAATATTTTACATACAGGTAACTTATTGTTCATATCAACAGCTAATTTTACAACCATTATGTTACTGTGAAACTCCTTCAGTTGTTTTCAGTAGCTCAGTAGGAGTGGAGGAGGAAGGCAGCAGCAATAATCCAGAGCAAAGTCAAGAGTTGGAGGAAAGGAAGATGGTGATGTAGGTATTCCTTAAGAAAAAAAAGAATGACTGGAGGGTAAGTATACTACAGCTACCATAATTTGGATTTGATGGAAAATTCTGACTGAGTAGAAGTCAAAAGAAGAAAGATGAGTAAGATCTATAAGGAAAACCTAAAGCAAATGAAATTAAGGGAAGACTTATGTATAAAGTGCCTGTAGTTGCAATCTAGGAGAGTGGTAATCAATAGTTCTCATCAGTCAGTTATCCTTCCACCTTTAATCCTTGGCAGCCAGTCCCTGAAATTTAGCTTCTTATTGCTATCTAATTTAAGAAATTACATCATCTTTCTTAGACTCCTGAGGGCGTACCATATATTCAATTACTATTTTAATGCATGAAGGAATGGAGTTGATGCAGTTTTCTAAAGTGCCCAATGTTTCCATCTTAGATGCTAGTGTAATTGGGCTTATCATCTAAATCACTCACCTCAATGTAGGCTGGATCTGGTGCATTCTTAACTGCTTCATAAAGGTCTGCACCATCCTGCAAAGCACGAACCTGATGTCTTGTTAAAATACGTGATGGCCCGTGCTGTCTTGCACTGTTCTCTTTTTAAAAACGTAAAAGTAAAATGTCATTAATGTACATACATTCATTTACAACTTATAAAAATAAATCATAAACTAGTGAACCAAGTGACATAGAGAATACTCCAAAAGCTATATATACTAAACCCAGAAAGCAATTATTAAGATTACAACTACTCCTCTAATAAAACCAAACTGGCCATCTCATTCCTTTGAAAGTAATACATTTATTACTATAGAATAAAAAGGAAAGAATTTACTTATGTAAGTGTATTCAAAATAACAATGATCTAAGGACATGTTTTAAACCAATGATATCCCTGTTATTTTCTCTAAGATATGCAAATTATTATCATAGGAAAAGGTGAAGTATTAAACAAAATCTTCAAACAAATAAACAAAAAGGTAGATAGATCTACATGTGGTGGAAAAATTCACCTGCTGCCTCTAAATACTGTAGACTAGATACACAAACCAGAAATAAATATGGATATGGAGATTAAAAAGCTGTACAAATGAGAAATATAAGAAAAAGCTAAAGAAACTACAAGTTGACAACAGAGGAAGAGTCATCAAATAATCTTTCTCACAATCCTCCGTCCTTCAGAAGTTAAGTTGTCGTTTGGGATAAAGGGTGGTAAATAGCATGGAAAGAGAATCTAAGAGTCACTGGGCTCCCATAGAATGATGAAACAAATAACTTGAATATCAAATTTTAAGACAATCCAATACAATCTAATAACTGTATATGAAATTACTTTATGCTGAGCATTGTGCTAAGTGCATGGGATACAATGAAAAAACAAAAAACCAGTGTGCCTGTCCTCAAAGGAGCTTACATTTTATTGCTAAAGTGGACACAGCAGTGGACATGGTGATTATTTAGAACTGAGAGTGACAAGGGAAAAAACAGAGGGAAGAGAAGGAAATAAGCATTTACATACACACACACACTAACTATAAGTGAGGCCAAATCTGAACTCACACTTCCTGACTCCAGGCCCAGTACCCTACCCACTGTGCCACTAGCTGCCTCCAAAAATGGCAAAACGAATCAATAAAACCAAAAAAATGAAGAAATGTAAAAAATTATTAACAGGGTCATAAAATTAGAGCTAGGTCAGACTTCCTCATTTTTGTAGATGATAAATTGAGGCCCAAAGAGAACAAGTGACTTGCCTATGATCACAAGGAAGTGACAGTCAGGATTTGAATTCAAATCTTCTAATCCCAAATTCAACACTATTTCCACTGCACCTTTTCCTGGTACTCTCCAAAGTTCAGTAAGAAGAGGAGTCTCCCTTTCTAACAAGGCCACCCATGTGACCACATGCCTTCCATCTTTTTTTTTTTTAATAGTATTTTATTTTTTCCCCAATTACATGTAAAATTTATTCTTTTTTTTTTTTAATTTTGAGTTCCAAATTCTCTCCCTCTCTCCCCTCTCTGAGATAGTGAGTAATATGATGCAGGTTATACATGTACAATTATGTAAAACATATTCCATATTAGTCATTTTGGAGGACAAAGAAAGAGAGGAGGGAGGAAGGAAGAAAGAACGACTTTAGACTCCACCAGTTCTTCCTCCAGAAGTGGATAGCACTTTTCATCATGAATTCTTCAGGACTGTCTTAGATGACTGTATTGCTAAGAACAGCTAAGTCATTAACAGCTGTTCATCATACAAGGTTGTTGTTACCATGTGTAATGTTCTCCTGATTCTGCTCACTCCACTCTGCGTCAGTTTATGGAAGTTTTTTAGGTTGTTCTGAAATCATCCTGCTTGTCATTTCTTATAATGTGCCTTCCATCCTTTTCAGGTGCTTGTCTCCAGCCTGATTCCAGCACCCTCTGGGATAGAGTAATGACCCCTTCCACTTACTAATAGTCATTCTCACACCTGGTCACCCCAGGGATTCTGAGTCCCTGTAGGTCATCATCCAAATCCCATTCCCTACCATATTCCCATCCCTTTCAACTACACCCCTCCTCCAAAACCCACTCATTTCCTCCACTGTACCCTTTGGAATCCCTATTCCACAGGCAACAAACTTCTCTTCATCCTAAATCTTTTCTTCTCTTACTCTCCTCCATCTTCTAGATATCACTGAAACCTGGTTCCCTATTGATGATGTGGCCTCCTGGGCCACTTTCTTCCAATCCTGGCTGCACCTTCACTCATTCTCCTCAGCTTTCTGGTAGAGACAGGGGAGTTGAAATAAAACTCCTTGTTCTCCATTACTACCTTTAGGTTCCTTCCCTATCTCCATCACTCAGTAACTTCTTATTTTAGTTTAATGCAATCCATATCTACTACCCAACCAAAACCTGGTAGCTAGATCTCAAGGTTACTCTCCTTCTTTACTCGATGAGTTTGGCACAAGCCTCACAACTTTCTCTCCTCTCCACCTCACACCTTCATACTTACGGATTTCACAATACATACTGACTGTGCCTCAAACATCCCAACCACTCAGTTCCTCAACCTACTCACTTCCCATGAGGTACTCCTCCACCCCACCTAAGGCACACAACAAAGATGTTCATATCCTTGATCTTGCCATGACCCACAAATGTATCACACTCATGCTTAAAATTTCCCAGTCCCCCTTATCCTGGCCATAATCTATTGACTTTTGGCCTTTCCATCTGCCTTCACTTAAACCCTACACTTCGTATATACCATGATCTTCAATCCCTCAATCTCTAAGTTCTAGAAAGCCTCTAGATTTTTCCTCAGGACATTTCCCCCTCTGCACTAGTCATTTTCTCCTCTTTTCCCATATTTACTCTTTGGTGATCAGTTCAACTCTAAATACATTGTCCTCTTCTCTTGAATCTGAAGCCATCTTAATATTTCACTAATTGCACCCTGATGAACCTCAGTTTTGGATCACTCCCACAATTTACAGCTTTACACAAGCACTACTGAAATGAAGGTGAAGGAAATCATGCAGCTCTTCTCACTAGGTCTATTACAATTTTGTTACAAAACCTCAACTGTACTCTCGTTGCTACCACACAATTCTACCATACCTCCTTTAAATCACTATCCCAGTCCCCAAGGTGGCTCTTCTAAACCTTTTCATCCTTCTTCAAACCTCCCACGATTTCTCCTTCCCCCCACCCTCAGCTGAAAACCTTGCTTCCTAAAATTTACAGAAAAGATTGAGGCCATTTGCCATGAGCTTTCTTTTCTCCCCTTTCCCTCATTTCCTCTCAGTCATGTGCCTTCTGCCACTACATCCTCTTTCATCACTGTCTCTTATGAAGATATGGCCTTACTGCTTATCAAGGCTAACCCCTTCACCTGAACAAATGATCCCACTGCATCCCCTCTCCTCCATCAGATTACTACCTCTATCATCTCCACTCTCACTTCAATATCTCCGTTTATTGGCCCATTCTCTACTGACTACAAATATGCCCATGTCTCCTTCACCTTCAAAAAATCTTCACTTGATCTTTCCATCCCTGCTAACTACTGTCCTATATCTTTGTTGCCTTTGGTGGCCAAACCCCTTGAAAAGGCTATCCACAATAGATGCCTCCACCCTCTTTCTTCCCACTCTTCTTAATTCCTTAAAAACTGGATTCCAACTTCATCATTACACCAAAACCATTTTCTCCAAAGTTATTAATGATTTAAAATGACAAACCAACAACTTTTTCTCAATCCTCTTTTTCTTAAATTCTGAACCCTTTTGATACTACTAATAACCCTCTTCTCTTCTGGGACACTACTCTGACCTGGCTCTCTAGCCACTGCAGCATCTAGCTACCTGAAAGGAGCCAGGCTATGAAGGGCTTCAAAAGCCAAAGAGAAGGTTTTTGTTGTATTTGATACTCATGTAAGCAACCTTAGGGTCATACTTGTAGGTGAGAGGAACTAATTAGGAAGGGCTTGGGATAGTACCTGAGCAGAGCTCTCAGGAAAGCTAAAGGATCTAGGAGGCATACAGGAGGAAACAGTACAACTTGGGGGACAGCTGATACAAAGTCCCAGGGGCAGAAGATGAAGTATCATCTACAAGATAAACCAATGTGAGTACAAGAAAAACAATATGCCTGAGAAACACTATGTGAAGAAGGCTAATGTCAAATGGCATTATGGAAAGGCCAGCTGGAATCAGAGTGGATAGGGTTTTAATGTAAGAAAAAGGAGTCTCTATCAGATCCTACAAGTCAGAGGCAGCCACTGGAGCTTTCTAAACAACAGAGTGACATGTCAGATCTGTGCTTTAAGGACATCATTCTGCAGTTGGTATTTTCACAAAAATGAAAATTTTGAACTAGCTCACTAAAAATTTTACACAGCTAAAAAAGAAGGGAAAACCAACTAGAATACTAAGCATAAATGGGGCTGCTAGATAGAGCACTGGAAAGAATGCTGGTCCTGGAGTCAGGAAGACCTGAATTCAAATCTGACCTGAGACACTTCCTAACTGTGTGATCGCAGGCAAGTCGCTTAACTATGTGTGCCTCAATTTCCTCATCTATAAAATAAGTTGGAGAAGGAAATGGCAAACCACTCCAGTATCTTTGCCAAGAAAACCCCAAATGGGATCATGTCCAAATTGGACATGACTGAAAACTATGAAACACCAACAATCATTAAATATATTGACCAATTCCAAGTTGGTAGAAAAACTTATAAACCCTTCCAACAACGTGAAGAGAAATTACCCAATTATCAACATTAAATTTTACAACTCCCAGTAATTAATACATTTATATTAGTAAATAAAATTCTGAAGTAATCTTTACCTTCATGTTTTTCAAATTCTGCTTGTACTTTTGTAAGTAAGGCTTCCAATTTTTTTTGTTGGCATTCTGCATGTTTTAAAGCTTCTTTTTCTTCTGCTCGTTCATTACGAAATATATATAATCCAGATGCTGTCTTCTCCATCCACTGAAATGTTTGACATAAAATATTTACATTTAATTAAAAATCCAGCTTCTATACATTCTGTCATATTTTTAAGAAAGGTTAAAAGTTATCATGTAGGACACTCTATATTATGGAAATGGCAAAGAGACTTTTGTTTAGTGAAGATGAATATACAGCTTGGGAATATTGTATTTGTGGTATTGCCTACCTGCTAAAATTTAATTGTATCCCAAAAATTAATATTTGGTGTGCTTTTGCAGACATGAACAGAGAGGGGAAAAATCTGAGTCTCCTGATGTGCACATTCCCATGGGAGGTCAAATAAGGCAACATTCTACATTCTTGTTTCAGTTTTCACACTACAAATAAGAATTCTTTTCAAGGTCTATTTAGTGCCCTGTTTTTTCACATCTTTGTGGGTTTTCTGTTGCTTAAAATGATCCATAAGAATAGTGTTAAGGTACTGTCTAGTATTCCCTAGCACAAGATAGCTTTGATGTGTCTTACAGATAAAATATATAAGTTAGATAAGCTTTGTTCAGGCATGAGCTATGGTGCTGTTAGCCATAAGTTCAATATTAATGAATCATATTATGTGATCCAGAAGTAAGAGGCAATTCACTGATATGTCAATGACGGTATTGCAGAAAGTGCTGAAGTAAATATTGTGATCAAAGCTCATAAGAAAGTAACCCTCTTTTTTCCTAGAAGAAATGGTTTGGTATTTGCTATTTCAGTGTTCATAGTGACTTTATAGACCATAATTTCCATGAATGATGAGACTTGCCTGTATTTCTGAGTGTAGCATGAATAATGTTTAAATGAATTCAAAGGGAAGTATTAAGCTTATGTCATACCTGCGTAGGATAAACTCTTTGAATAACTATATCAACACAGCCAACATTTCCGCCTTCACCGAAGAGTGATGATAAGGGCAGTGGAAAAGGTCTGGGATCTGAAAAGAAGCCCAGTTTGGCATACCACCGAGCAGGTCGAGTGCTATTAGCTGAAAGCTGAATAAATGAAATGTAAATAAATTAAAAGTTCTCAAAAGAAAAGAAACTGATTATGACCTTTCTCTTTTTTTGGCCTATATTCAATTTTTCAAAATAGACATTGCACTTGTGCAAAAGAGATGCTCTATCATGGCCTTGTTGCACCAATCCCTGAGGCTATATTGAGGAAGGACAATAGGGAGGAAGCTGGTAAGATGGCAGTGAGGGGATAGCTGAACCAGAACATTTGATCCAAAATTCACTATTGCTTTCCTTGTTACAACTGAATTTTAAACACTGATAGATAATTGGGATAGGAAGTTTTTACTTTCCCCAAAGTTTAATCTTTACCTTTAACATAAGAGATGCTGGAGCTTCAAGAGGTGGGCATGCCTCCTGAGAGCCTATCAGTTCTGCTCCATGGGTTATAATCTTCTGACCAACAGTCAATTTACCCCTGTGTAAGAGAACTGAGAGAGGAATGTCTAACAGGGCCTTGACTGCATACCATCCATCTGTAACTTCTATAACTGCCGATTCTCTTTTGGTGTCCGCATTACTGTTGGCAGTTGTAGACGTATTTGTGCCTGACGAAATTATTTCAGAAACACAAAGCACCAGCGTTTTTGCAGCTGTTTCATCTCTTTCCATTATCTTTTTAATAGCTGATCTTCTGCTCTTATCAATTTCTATGTCATATCTAAAAAGATACAATAATAAAAAGTACAAGTTTTATATTCAGTGAACTAGAAAGTCATGGGAGAAAAAAAATCACCCTGCAATGAAGAACTAAAACATATCCTACAGAAACATTTAGGAGTGATAAATTTAGCTTTTATGCTAAATTTGGTAATTTATGTTTTAACCATTTAAATATAAGCAAAAGTATACAAATTTAAAATACAGTAATGTTACTATATAGAGTCATTAGCATTAGAAAATTATTTGCTAGATCGCCCATTCATATTCCTCTGAAATTTCAAAAGGATGGGGTTTTATAATAACTTTGAATTTCATATTAAGTGATGACTGTCATTGTTGGGAAGAATGACAGTGATTGGCAGTGACTCTTATAAGTAGGAAGAGGATGAGCTGTAGTGCTACCCAATCTATGTACCAATGAAAATCTAATCACTATCTTCTCTGGAGTCAATCTCTCTATCATCTACACTACTGCTTTATATTTACCTATATTTCAGTTGCAGAAGCACCCGTTCTGGAGTTAAGCACCTACTAGCAAATTCTTTAGGAAAGGTAAATTCCATAGCTGCCAGTTTCCATATAATCCATCTATAGTGGTTATATACCCAGGTTTTAGTAATAAGTTTTGGATCGACACCAGGAGTATCACACAGAGCCCTGCACATAAAATGAATTAAAAAATAAAAATAGATAATGATTCACCTGTACCAAAAACACAATACAAAACAAAACAAAATTCTACTGTATATTTGTAATATGTAAGTAATTTAAATTCAGAAAATTATCTAGCATCAGAATACTGAGCTAATAACAATTTTATTTAAGTAATATAACTATTTTGAGTAATATTCTTATTATTGAAACTTTGGAAATATGAAACAACAGTAATGAAGATGATGGGCCCTGGCCATGGAAAAAACAGGACACCCTGTGGATACCATTAGGCTCTGGGAGCCACAGGATAGAGGTGAGGTAAAAAAAAAAAAAAAGGTTGGGCCAAGGAAGGCAGAGATAAGAACTGACTCAGTGAGGAAATGTGACTGGCTCAGGGTGTCAAAGCCACTAAGAAAAGTGGTGCAACAATCACTGCTTAAGATAAACCCAGTTAATGAACAGAAAATGTGTGGGCTCCAATGATCATACAACACTGTCAGGCTTTCAAGAGGGTCCATTGCAGGGCTTACCACCAATGACTGTGCCAGCATTTATAATTTGTTTTCTCTTGGGGAGAAATGAATACAAGGAATGATAAAGGAATAAATAGAGCTTTGTACTTGGGAGTCAAGAAGACCTGAGTTCAAATCCCGCCACAGATACTTTTTAGCTCTGTGAACCTGAGCAAGTCACCGAACCTTTGTCAGCCTGTTTCCCCATCTGTAGCATAATAGCACCCACCTCTCAGTGTTATTGAAAAGAAAAATGGGTTGACACATATAAAATGCTTTGTAAATCTCAATGCTTCAGCTTCCTTCTAGAGAATGTAGGTCAAAACAAAGATATTTCTTTTTATCTTTTTTAAATTTCACATCTGAAAGTAAGCTTTTGCAAAACACTGTCTTGGGTATTTTTCTTAAAAGCTGAGATTTAAAAAAAAATAAAGATGATCTGTAAAAAAAAAATCTTTAACAAAAATTAACTGTTTTTGGATTTAAATGCAAAAACTATAAAGAAATCAAATAACTTTCAGACTCTTTCTAAAAAAATAGTAACATTTCAAGATTTTACTTTTAAAGTAAATATTTAGAATTTTTGCTTAACAGAAATATACAATTACAGTGACATACTGGTACTGAATTATGCCAATAAGGAATATGAGAAAATATTTGTAGAACTTAATATTTCTATATTAAAACTGGGTTTAAAAATGGAATAAAACAGAAAATATTCTAGAACCCTGAACAAATACAAATTCTGCAAAGTTATGCAGGGGCTAAGAAATACGGCACTGTAAAATGAACATCCTATCTCTGGTCAACTATCAGGCAGAGGGTACACAGAGATTCAGAAAATAATAAAAAATGAAGACAGAAAATCCCCCATTCCAGAGATAAATATGAAGATATAAATTGGTGCCATTTAGCTTCTCCTGTGGTCCATGTCCATTTCATATTATTGAACTTTAAAAGTCAGAATATGCCAGAGGAGACCTCCATTTAAGCCATAAAGCTCCTGGGTTAAATGAAGTAATACTAGCTGAATGAGAACAGAATCGTCACAACATTAGTCTTTCAAGCAAAATTTACAATTTATTTCATGATAGTCTAAAAGAATCTTTTTTACTTAGCAACCATTAAGAGCTTTTATAACTGTGGCAATAAATCAAAATATCTTCAGGATATATCAGCTAGTTTCAAACAAACTTATTTTATCTATGAAGTTTACACAAGGAAAATAATGACCAATTTACACAACTGCAGAATTCAATTAATTCAACAAATACTTCCTAAGTATCACTGTTTTCTGAAATTGTTTTCTATTTTATTAATCAATTATAAAATTAGGATTAAGGTTTTTCCTTTTATTTCCTTATTCAGGAACCAGTCCCTGTAGATGAATCAGTCAGTCTCTGAAGGAAATTGCTAATAAATGAGATTGCCCAAATTCTCCCTGAACATGCTCTGCAATCTTGGGCAGTACTCCACCCAAATAGAAGACCTTACAAAAATAATCTAGGTGAATCCTTGCCCTTAGGAAATAAGTCTATGTCCTTGTAGCCCTCCACTAGAGTTTAGGATTAACCCAGCTTATGAAGGAGAAAACCAAGCAGAGCGGGTCCGGGTAGAGATGGCCTTCTTTGTCTAAACTGCTGGACAGCAGCTAAATCTCATGGTCAAGCCACATTCTCAGCAGGAGCAGCTGAAGATTTGGTCCAGCTCTTCATTGATACGTCCACTTCCTAACAGGGTTGATTTCCACCTGTCCTTTTCCAAAGGTATTTAGGCATTCCAAGGATCTCCATGTTTTGTTACTTTGGTTACTGAGAGAGACTACCATCAACTTAGTGTTATTGCCTAACCTAATTAATGAATTGATCATTCACTGCCCAGAAACTCTTTCTGTCAGGGTTTTCATTCATCTCCTTTACGCACTACTGTGCTAGGCACTGAAGGAAATACTAAAATTGAGCATGAAGGACTAACTCCTGTCTGGCATTTAAAGTCGTTTACAAGCTGGCTCCAATTCCATTTCTAGCCTTACCATTCACACACTTTACAGTACAGCCAAAATGTCCTTTCCTTTCTGTTCCCCACATATGGCACTACATGGCCGTTTTCATGATCTTGCACTGGCTGTCCCTCATACCTGGAATTATATAGCCTCCTCAACTCCACCTCACAAAATCCTTTGAAACTCAGCTCAAGCTCTACTATGAAACAAACTATTCATAATTCTTTCCAATGCTCAGTGCTCCCCATTAACCTGTGTTTACATGTTTTGTGTATAATTACACAAAATTACTAAAATTACTAAATTGATTATTTAGAGTATTTTTCTATTTTTGTCTTCACATCTATCCCCAGCATTTATTACAGTGAATGGCACACAGTAGACACTGGGAAAAAAAAAACAAAACTGCTTGACTGATTGATAGGACAAGCTCTGTTCGTAGGAAGTTTCCAACCTAACAGGTGAATAGATTGGCAACATTAAAAAGAACTTCGCAACTTTCCAAAGATGCTCTAGCATTCTTTCTGAAGCCTGTTCAATTCTAGGACCAATTCACTGTCCGTCAGCAGTTCTAAAGGCTAATCATTGAACTGTATATCAAAGTCCAGACAACAGACATTCTTCAACCACTTGTTTTTTTTGAGTGTAGATAGTTAGACCAAAGTCTTTAGGGTGACAAAGGAAATAGATTTCATTTAGGAGGCACTACAATGCTCTGGGGGCTTAAAGCAAGCAGCACTATACATGTAGAAGACCTCACTACCTATAGGAAATTTCTCTTCAACTTGGCCTGTAAGATCCATTATATGACAGTGGCAAACACTGTTGGTGACATGGATCTCTCTCTCTCTCTCTCTTTCATTCCTTCTCCAACATTAACGAACACAGGAATCGAACAAAGCTATCTCTGCTATCATCTTTCAAAAACTCTTGCATAATTTTAAGACATGCATAAGACAACTTATCAAAATATAGCTTATATTATACATTAGGGTACCTGAGCTACCAACCTGAATGCTTCTTTATAGTTACCAACAAGCACAGAGAAATGCTGCATTGCCTATAGCTTTCAGGAAATTGTGTGAGGATAACAAGTGTTTTTTTGTGAAATATTACTTGTGAAAGTCATCTTGCTCCCATCTAATATGCTCATTGAGGATGTCCTTGATGCGTGTAGATTATTATCATAAAAACTTAATAATGATAACAGGCATATGGGACAGTAGTTTTAAAAATTTCTCTATGTCACCTTTTAAATGGAAAACAAAATCCTAGGCTTTTTCCATGCCTTGAGTATTTTCTCCTCTTTCAGATATTTTGAGGATCAAACTCTCGACACTCTCCAGCATGGCCTTCCTTCTTTGTATGGCTGATCTAAGTCAGCTACTTGTCCTTTGTTTTTCTCAGCACCTTTTCCACTCCCTTTAGAAGCACTTTCAAAATATTTGTTTCTACACTGTCAACTGTTGTAAAGAGTTTATTTTGCAGATCTTTTCTATATTTTATCTGTTGTCCTTCCAGTTTCATCCTTAAATTTCCTTGGGGTGACTACTTTTTGGTCTTTGTCAACATTCTTTAAACTGCTTTTATTTTTCCTTCTCCTACTTATTTTGTGAGGATATAATGTTTATAACCCTCCACCACTGTCCTCTGGAAAATATTACAAATGAATTTATATTCTAAATTGGTCTTGCCATTGACTGCCATCTCTCTTTTTGGCAATTCTGTCAAGAGCCCAATGAGAAAGTTCTTTAGGGACTCTTGATTTCCTCTTTATGACTGAAACCTATTAAATTCTATACAAAATTTTCAGTCAGTGTTGATATACTTTTCTTCATCCATTTCTCATTTTTCAGCATCAATTATTTCTTTAAAAGGTCACACTGGAATTATTTTAGTTGCATATTCTTTTTGATTTTTCCAGCTTTTCATTAAAAACAGTTAATTCAAAAATGACTCGTACATTAATGATGAGTTATTTCTTGCCTATTAAAAAAGTCAGTTTCATATTTTGTGATGTTATTTGGGTGTTATCATATCCTGGGCATTTCTTGAAGAAAAGTATCCATGATGGATAGGTGTGAAGTTTCTATGTAGTCTACTCTTGTTTCTTACTTCTAAATTGTATTTTTCAATACAAAAAGTTGCAAATTACTGTCACGGTACCCTTTTCTGCAGTGTTGGATAACCATGTCCTGTAAAATGGTGTTTCTTTAACTCTGCTGGCATTTTTATCAGCTTCTCCAAAGAGAATCTGTGAGTCATCCTCCCATTCAATGACAACTTCCTTCAGTCTTCTGCTTCATTTACTATTAGAATGCCAAGATTGGTATGATTCAGTTACTCCAGCAGCATGCCCATTTGTTGATCACTGGACGAACATCTCACATTTTGAAAACCAACTGCTAAATTCATGTTTATTGAAGGTCTAAAAACTGCACCTCTGAGACCCCATATCCTCTACTCGGCCACTCTGCCTCCATCACTACAAAAGATGAAAGCAGTCACAGAGAATTAAAGGTCACTTCGTATTTTTCTGTGTCATGGGTTGCCATGGCCAAAAAGTTAATCACCAAGTAGCTGGCCCATTAGCAATCAGATGAGCTTCTCTGAGTTGAGCTAAGGTAGTCCTGAGAAAACTTGTTTCCAGGACCATATTTGAAACCTCTCCTACATAGGAGAAATTACCAAAGTATGGCTTTACTGGCTTTACTTTTGAGAAGTCTGTGCCATCTTCATGCCATGATGAGGCATTGGGGCAGGATTTTGTGGAAACTTGTTATTAGAAATTTACTTCTAAAGTATGTTGATATCTTGCTTGTATTTTAATAGCTCCAAATAGTATCCCAAATGTTGGCAGAGTATATATTTATAAGTCTCTATTTCAAATATTATTTAATAAAGAATAAGCTGACATTATACTATATAGACAATAAATATGCTGTACATAGAAACCAAGGTCTATTAAACATGTGCTGTACAAAAAAATGACCTTATAAATCCATAAAGTAGCAGGGGATTAGTAAAAAAAAAAATTGTAAGGTTTTTAACCATATAATTTGTGAAAACATTAAGTGTACTAGTACTTTTAAAATTATTTAATACATAAAAAATTTTGATTTGTACTTAATTTTCAGGTTTTTGCTTGTTTTTTTTTTTTGGTGGGGTCAAACCTATGGATCTAGTAGTATAAGGATTTCAGGGAGGAAACTCCCACTTATGTTGACCAGCATCTGCTCAATGCAGACTATAATGACAGAGGCTCAAATGTAACAATATATGTCAAATATTTTGGAAACTTTAAAGCTCTATATAAATAGCAGTTGTTGTGTAAAGTAACAGAACTGGAATTCAAACCCAGGTCTTCTGATTCCAGATTTAACACTGTTAGATATAAAAAGATTATGTTTCCACACTGATATAGGGAAATGTACTTTCTTGCAACAGAGATACTTACGAGTCAGGAGAAAAGCAGGAAAAGGTCAGTGACACTAGTCTCAACTCAGGTTTGCTGTCAAGAATAAGGCAAAGGGTGTGTGTGTGTGTGTGTGTGTATACATATATGTATGTATGTATGTGTGTGTATATGTATGTATATATGTTAACTTCTCCTTCCCCTCCAGGAGGAGCCAAAGCTAATTTTAATGCACATGCGATGTATGGGGAGGGAGGGAGGAACATATTGGGGGAAACATGTAGTAGGTGTACCAGAAAGTTATATACCTCAGAGTACTCAGCCAATGAGGAAATGGGGGAGGGACTTCACATTTCAGGATAGGGATAAAAGTGTTTTCTCTCACTTCTGTAGGTGTGTATCTGTTCTAGTGGCACACCTGCTTCTTGCCAGAACTATAAAATAAATGAGCTTGCCTCATCTACCTTGGGAGTCTTTATCCTTCCCATAGAAATTTTATTCCTAATAACTCTAAGGTACCATATTGCTTTAATGCAAAATCCTCTACAAAACTGGAATACCTGTAAAATTCTTCTTTTCCAAGCTTTCCTTCATCAGTAGGTATGAGCCATCCACCATCAGCCAGCTGTATTCCTTTTCCGTTCAACAAATACTCCTTACTAAAGTAATCTTGACTGTGAAATTTGAAAAACTCTGCATTTTTACTGTTAATTCTCAGACACTGTTTCGAAACTCCATACATATATAACTGTTAAGAAAAAAGGGTAGTGAGTAAAATTAACATATGGAATATTTAAAAATTACAAGAGTACAAAATTACAGAAAATGAAAAAGGAATTTACAACAAATCTTAATATATCAAGTGTAAATTCTTCATTCGTTAAAAAGAAGAGGTGTGTATATAATGATCACAGAAACACTACAAGACTTTGATTCACAAATAATCTATATTTACAAAAACCTGTATTCAGTATCCCATTATCCTCACCGTTGGTACCACTGGTTTAATTTCCATGGGAGTTGCAATTTAAAAAACAAAAAAAACTCAAAGTAAAGCTTTTTGAGAATCTGTGACTTTAGAAATGGGGGAAGCTGTTAAAAAGGAGGAACAGGTTAGGAGGTCCAAACTCAGTTTTGGTTTTAATGCAAACATGGTATGTTTCATTGAAAGCACTGTCCGTGTCATCGCCTACCTTTTTCACTTGATTCTGTTTCACCAGACAGATTCTACTAATTAGAGATGTGTTTGAGTTATCACTTAGTTATCCATGACTGCTAAGACCCTGATGAACACAGCTATACTGAAAATACAGAATTTTTTGAGTAGGGTCCTGTAAGCTCTGCCTCTGCCTTAGCCTCCTTTTTTAACACAAATCTCAGCATTCTCATGATGAACTTTCTGGATTGCTGCAGTACCTCCATTCTTGACTTCTTTCCCCCTCTCCAATCCGTACTTCGCATACAACAACAGGCTTTCATTCACAAGTCTAAGAGTTTAACCACTATTTAAAATGTTTCTAATGAAAAATTCATGAAATTACAAACAACTAACCTCCAAAAGAAGATCTGGAATCCACAATGTTTGGCAACTGGTGCATCCTTATTCCCTTAGCACTAAGTCCCCAGTGGTCATACAGTCCAACCCGTACTTCAAAAGAACCCCAAGTCTAATATACAGGCCACGTGGGCTTCCAGCCTCTGCCTGAAGATTTCCAAGGAAGGGGTAAAAAAAAAAACAAAACAACACCTCTCTGGGTAAACCTATCCACTGCTGAAGAATTCTAATTTTTAGGAAGTTCTTTCTCAGCTAAATTTGCCTTTGTGCAACTTCTATCCATTGCTTCTGGTTTTTTGCTAGAACTAAACTGTGTAAATCTAAGCCCTTGTCTAAGTGATAGCCTTTCAAATACTTTAAGACAATGATCAAGTCCTTATTGAGTTTTCTCTTTTCCAAATTAAATGCCCAGTTCCTTCAACCTATGATCATAAAGTATGTCCTAAAGACCCTTTATTATCCTGGTTGCTATCCCCTGGACATTGTCAAGCTTAGACCATGGCACAGGAACTGAACATAACACTGCAAATAAAGTCTAGGGGCAGAGAACAGTGGAAATATTGCTCCTAGAAACTATGCCTCTCTTTAAGGCAGCCCAAGATTACATTAACTTTTTGAGCTGATGTATCACATTGCTCATTCATATTAAATTTGTAGTCTATTGAAATCTCTGTATCTTTTTCAAAACTACTGTATTACCATTTTTCATTCTGTACTTGTGAAGCTTACTTTTTATACTCAAGTTAAAGACTTTCCATTTATTCTTACTGAACTTCACCTTATTAGATTTAACTCAATGCTTTACCCTTCCAAGATCTTTTGGGTCCTGAGGCCATCTTCCAATGAGTTAGCTGTCCTTCTCAATTCAAAGCCATCTGCAAATCTGATTAACAGGCTATGTGTTTAAAGTTAGTGACAAAAATGTCAAATAATACAGGACCCAGCAGAGACCCTTGAGGTACTTCTCTGGAGACCTCCTGCCATGCTACCACTGAACCATTAACAGCTCCTTTTTTGTAGTAGTTATGCCATCCAAAAAGTTTGAAATTCATCTAACTGTATTACTGCCTAGTCTACATCTCTCCTCAACTATCTGCAGATTTTGATCTGAAGTAATATTACTATTATGTACATTTAAAAGTGACTACAGAAGTAATCACATGAGGTAATAAAAGAACGAGAAACAAAATCCTTAGACTTCCAACTCTCATTTCCTTATTTCAAACTTAATTCTGTTTCTTCACAACTTCAGTTATCGTTACATCACAATTCAGTTGTTTGTGATTTCCAAATCCATATGAATAAATTTTAATGACAATTTTGCTTATCAGTATGCTTTAAAATAATTTGTTGATAATCATGTGAAACTATTAGTACTTCAGACAAAAATATACCTGTTTACTGGAATAAGTAGAGGGAACTCTGCCTTCCACTGCTACTTTGAGAGATATTCTAGGAATGGTAGATGTTTTTTTAAGATACAGATTTCCTGCCTGAGGATGAATCTGTTGTGTCTGTTTCTTTTTAATTCTCATATCTTGCATCTCTCTGGCATTCTGAAGATTTTCAATCATCTCTATTAGGAGAAAAACACCAGGGAAAAAATCTAAAATTGTTTTCCAATTATAAAACAATATGAACTTTTCACAACAAGAATATTTTCATTGAATTTAAGCATCCCAAACCTTTAACATTTGAAATGGATGAGAAAAATTCAAATAAGTAATCCCTAAAAGGAAAAAAAATTTTGTTTGTACTTCAATTTGGAAAGAACATTAGTAGATTGGTTAATAATATATTTAAGTTATAAAAATTTCAGTTAGAGGATTCCATACTGATGTTTTAAGAACTGAAATTTAAAAATACTTAATATTTTAAAATGACTAAAACCAACTCCATTGCCATAATAACATTTAAATGATGGGGAAAACACAGAACTCCATTATTCACTGTTTGAAATGGAAAAAATAAGATCACATTTAAAAGAATACCTAAATAAAAACCAAAAACAAAACCACATGTACAGTACCTAGGTTTGTGTCTCCATACTCTTCAAAAACATCAGTTGTTGACTGATTGGAATTATCTTTGTCAGCGAGATAATTTTCATTGTTTTCGCTATCTTTAGTAGTATGTCCATCTACATATTTTTGCTTCTCATTTTCTTGTGTGTGCTCCTTTACCTTCAACTTAAGTCTCTTATTGACATACTCTTCATCTGTTAAAGAGTTCGACTTAGTTTTGAAAGGTGGAACAAAGACTTTGGCAGGCTTGCCTATAACAGTTGTGGGTTTCACCTTTCCATTATCTGTCGAGGAAACTTTATATAATGGACTTCCCAAAAGTGACTTAGAGTTTGAACTTTCCGAAGTCTGGTGTTTTAAAAAAAAGGGAGATTTCGATGTAAATCCTTGATCAGGTGCAGTAAAATTGGGATGCCGCATTTCTTGCCGTTTCTTAGTTGTGCTACACAGACAGAAAATATTTTTGTTTTGTTATTTTTTACACTTTTATTGCTCCTTTTAATGTTTTACAATGTAGTAATTTCCTGCAGGGTCTTCAAGCCAAGACAGTTGCCTGAAAAAGGAGGTAAAGTGCCTCCTTTAATAAGATTATAAGCTCTAGGAAGGCAGAGATCATCTTTATGTGCCTGGTTTCTAACAATATGTTAAATTTAACAGACATTTAATAAATATTTGTTGAGTGCAAATGAAATTGAACTGAATATGCAACAGAATGAGGCTTAGTCTAAGGAAATCATGTAATTAGTGAAGATAATTTTCCATCTTATACACGACATTTTAAGATCTAATATTCTTTTCTAGAAAATTATTTGTTCTTTCCCCTTTCAAATTCACAACCTCTTGACAAAAATAAGTGAAAATAAAATTTTCAGGGTTTTTCATATATAACTTGTATAAAATTACCTCTAATGAATAAAGCAGCTTCCATATCTACTCAATGATTTGATTAGCTTTGGACAAATCATAACCGCTATGATCAGTTTCTCGTCTGTTAAATGAGCAGAAGAATGTTCCCTAACAACTTTGTAATCATATGGTCATCACCTTTTCACATATTCTCAGCAAATAAATTATAATTTGTAAATTGAACATTTCTCCAAGGCTTACTCTAAAAGTGTCTCCACATTAAATCCTAACATTCAATTCCTGACTTCATGGCCTCCTTATTCCAGTTACTGTTAACAGTAACTAGGTAGCATCTGTATAGCACTTATTATATACCAGACACTATATTAAGCTCTTCACTTAATATGACCTCATTTGATCTTCATAATAACTTTGCAAGGTAGGTGCTATATATATATATATATATTTTTTACAGATAAGGAAATTAAGGCAAACAAGTTACATGACTTGTCCCAAGGTCCCACAGGAAGTGCTTGAGGCTAAATTTGAACTCAGGTCTTCCAAAGTCCAGGCCTAGTACTCTATCCACTATGCCACCAAGCTGCCCTTGCATTCCCTTTTTGCAATGCTGTGTCATTTCAATGACAAAAGGAATATAATATTTCCAGAAAATATTAGAGATAATACAATAGTCATTCCTCACAGCTGCTGATGAGAGCAGGAGCATGAAAGAAGTACAATATATCAATTTCCTTTCTTTTTTGGAAGAAAAAGGAGATATTGAGAGAGACCTTGGAAGGAGGGGGATGTGACCAAAGCAAGAATTTCTTTTGCTTGACTATATGTGTCTGTAACAGGAGCCTTGTTTTTCTTGCCTTCTCAAAGGGGAATTGGGAGGGAAAGCAGAAATGGGGAGAGAGAACACAGATATGAAAATTAAATAAAAATTTATTGAAAAATTTTTTAAAAATTTACCTGATTATTTTTTCATTTAAAAAAGGAGAATTCTTACCTAAAAGGATCACAAGTAACTGGTTTTAAGGAAATATGGTGCATAAACATTCGCCTATCTTTCATTGTACCTAAAAGAAACACATTAAAGTGTATTAATGAAAACCAAATGGCTAATTTTACTGCCACTTATCTCTTTACTTTTACTATAAATGCTTACTCAAAAGAAACATTTATCCTAGGTTTCCTACATTAGTGCTGATAAATATAAGTTGACTCACAATTGCTAGAAGAATTTTGGCTTCACAAAATTGTTTGAATTGCTTAGCATGTAACATTCACTATCAGGTAGTGCCAACGTTTAATATATTTACATTAATTTTCTCAGTATCAACAATCTAAAAAACCACATAAAGATCACAGCTTTTAGAGACTAAATTTAAATTTCAGTCTTGTAATTGTTTTGAAGTTATAGATTTCTGTTTGAATTAGTTTTATATCTTTTAAATTCAAAAAAATTAATAAGTATAAAGTGGAAGTATAAGAAGATAAGATAGATTCTTAACAAAAATACCAGAAGTTAATGTTGTGCTCAATCCCCCCACTCCAGTTCTTAAGAACTGGTGCACTAAATTTCAACTAGATGATACTGCTTAAAAAACATTCTTGAAATTGCTGAAATTGTATATATCCTAAATGGTGGTAAACTTTAAGTCTTTGAGAACAGATTGGACTTTTGAAAACTAACAGTAGGAACGAGTTCTATAGACTAAGGATTTTAGTTAAATTGGCTTTGCCACTTATTACCTGTGTGACTTTAGCCAACTCACTTAACTTCTTTAGGCCTTAGTTTTCCTTATTATAAAGAGCTCTAAATCTCATTACTTTTTAAAAAAATGTTCATTTAAAAAAATTACCATAATTTTAAAAAATTATCTATAAAATGATGAAACATGGTTTACTGTGTGAACTAAAAACTAGTTCTGAAGGCAATACAACAAGAACAGTTCCAAAACCTTTTAAGTAATGACAAAGTTGGCATAAGTGCATAGCTTTTCTAGGCAATTGCTTTGAAAGATAACAGTTATCTGGACACACAATTTCTGGCAATTTTTCAAGAGTCTTATTACTTTGTGGCCACATCCAATAGCTACTTATTGGAATAGTAATTAGTTATTCTGGTGCCTGGAAGGTGGAGGGGGAAGAAAAAGCTTGTGATTTCAGTATACCCCAAGACCACTGTTGAGGAATGCATGAACTGGTAGGGGCAGAGTGGAGATAAGATTGTAAGGCCCCTTTTCAGTGTGTCCTGTATCCTACTGGTGAATCCAACAATGCCTACATATTGCAACTCTTCGCAGGAGGTAAAGATGTAAAGGAAGGTGGCAAGCAGGGGGAAATGTGGGGTCAGTTGTCCTTCTTCAATTTGAATATATTATGCAAACGTGAACACTGAGCAACAGCCTGGTTATCAGGCACCAGGATGGTGGCAGAGTGGTGGGTGGTAGCCTCAAGCCAAGCAAAAGAGTAGAGGGTGGGTGGGGGTGGGGGGTGAGGGCAGGTATGGTCTGGGAGTAGAAGAAGCCCATGGATGAGACAGAAGCAAAGAGATATTCCTTGCACGTGGGCCCTGAGGAAAAATGTGTTATTTAATCTTTACACCTTTTGCACCTACTATGTGCTATGTACTGAGTGCTGTGCTACATTATTAACAAAGAACAAATACTTCAAACAACAAAAAGAACAAAATTGTTTTATAACTGTAGTATTTTATAGAATCTTCCTCCAAAAAACTTATATACCAACCTTTAAAAAGCTATATGATGATACCTACATATTAAAACAAACAAAAAAGATTTTTACCATCAGGACTGCTTTTTGAAGGTTTTAAAGATTTTTCTTGATTTTCCACCAGTCTGTCAAATTCATGTAACAATTTTCTTTTAATTGGGGGTTCTCCTAAAATAAAATAAGTATCTTTAAAAAAATGTACTTATTACCTATTCTACCTTGAAATTATAAACCATCTATCTTTAAACTACTTTGAATATTATTCTAGCCTAAGATCATAAGCATTATAAATGACATCATACAAAGTCATCCCTTTTCTAGTGGAAAGAAATAATTCTCCACTGCCAAATTCATCGAGCACTATTTCTGACCATATAAAGGAAGAAATTCTCTATCAAATCAGCCCTACTTTGATGCCCTGGTCTGGAATGGAAGTCACCTGAAGCTCTTAAAATCTATTTAAGTATAGAATAAGTTCTGCAGTGTCCTACTCCACAATAGAAAGACTTTGAGTACAGGATTATGCTTGAGGACCACCCCAGCTAAGTTTGGAAAAGTCCACCAATCACTAGAAGGTTGATCATAGGATAACATTTTTATTCTCTTGCTGTTTGCAAAAGTTAAAGCATAAAGAAACTTACCTATGTGGGAGGTGGGAATGTCCATACTAAAAAAAAAATGATCCTTAAAAGTATTATGTATAAGCAGAGGTTCCCAAACTTGTTTGGTCTACCACCCCCTTTTCAACAATAAAAAAATATATTACTCAGTGCCCCCTGGAAATCTTTCTTAACCCTTCAACAGGTTTTTTTTTTAAATCTGTGTCATTTTTAAAAAATTATTTTAAATTTTGCATGTATAATATTGTATTGTAAACAAGTCATTACGTGCACATACGATGTATGCTGGATTTACTGACAAATGTGTGACACACTCACCTGCTAACACTTAATTATTAAGATCTGTCAACAGACTTGACTACTGATTGGTAATAACTTGTCACAACCTCTTAAGGCCTTAGTTTTCCTTATTATAAAGAGCTCTAAATCTCATTAACAGTAACAATCACTTTTAACTCTGTTATACAACAGATGAAACATGTATGAATGGTTTTTCAAAGTTCTCTTCTCTTCTTTCCTTATGGCTCTACTGCCTCCTTCTTTTTATTCAATGCCCTCTAATTGCATCCAAGGCTACTTACTACCATTCCCCTGGATCATTCTAGCATCCCCGTTCGTACCAGTATGTATAAACATAAAGTGAATAAATATAATTATATACAAAGTAATTCTTATACAAGGCAGTTGTATAAGTTGGGAAGATCTGTCGATGTGTCAGAGATCTTGTTGTATATTTTCAGACATTGTATCAATGGGCTATACATCCACTCAGACTATACATTTTATCCTCCTTGGATATGATCAACCTAATACTTTCTCTGCTCATATATCTAGTTGATGATATCCCATATGCTACTTACCATAAATATGATCAAGACAAAATCTGGAAACAAAAGTGGATGCATAATAATTGAGGAATGGCTGAACAGCCTATGGTATATGAATTAAAGTAAAATAAATGGAACCAGATGAACAACACATGCAACAAAAATGTAAAAGAAAACATTAACAGAAGATAGTTAATACAATATTATGCCATCAGGAGATAACCACATTTCTCTCCTCTTGGTAGAAAAGGAAGAACATAATGCTGTATAAGAGTATGCCATTAAGAGTTTCTGTCACTTAGATTTAATTCTCTTTGCTGTGTGTTATGTGAGGGGAGGGATACGTAAGAGGTATAATAAGAAGCATCAATAAAAGTTCCAAAATGACAGCCTACTTGGGCTTACCATGTCTTTTGTATCCATTGCATCCTTTGGTTCACTCACAACTGCTATTCCTCTGAGAATACAGTGTTACCTGATTCACAACCACACATCATTAACAGGAAAATATATTCATGTTGAAAAGATGTTTGCCCTGGGGAGGAGCTTGAGAACCATTAAAAGCCTATAAAACTTCCTTAATGTAATCTAGCTCATTCTTTTCATCCTACTCAATTCTGGATTCACTTTCTGTCCACTGGCAGTGTACGACCCTAATAAATTAGCTGTTGATCCATTCAGCTGCATAACAGTCGAGGAATTTTTCATACATTTTATTTCAATCAACCAACCAACAACCATCAATGAGTACCTACTATATGCCAGGAACTACGTTGGGTGTTGGGAATACAAAGACAACAAATGGAACTGTCCCCGGGATGAGGGTATCTCTGTTCTGAGGGAAGAAGTAGAATAAAACACAAGATAGTCAGGAAGAGAGGGCATAAGAAGTTAGGAGTAGGGTGGGGAATGGCTGGTACGGTGAGGTACAAAAAAGGATTCTTGAGGCAGAGGAGAGAGTGCATTCTAGGCTTGCGGCAATGCAAGAAAATAGTTGATAGAATACCATGCATGAAGAAGAGAAAGAAGACTAGGTTAGCTGGACTGTAGTTTTTGAAAGGGATAATGGATGAGGAGACTGGAAAAACAGCTTGGAGCTGAGTTGCAATGAGCTTTAAAAACCAAACAGAAAAGTTCTTATTTTAGCCTTGAGGCAATAAGAACCACAGATAACTGAGTAGGGGAGTAACAAAGTCAAATCTGTGCTTAAGGAAAATCACTTTGGCAGCTCTCTGGATTGAGAAAGGGAGATCATTTAGGAGGCTACTGAAATATGCCAGGTGGAAGGTAATGAAAGCCTGAGCTAAGGTGGTCATTAAGTAGACAAAGAGGTCAGATGCTAACGATGTGAAGGTAGAAAGAGCAAGATTTGGTAAATGACTGGCTGTCTTGGTGAAGGTGGAAGAATGGTGATGTCTTCAACAAAATTAGAGAAATTCCATAAAGGGAAGTGGAAAAGGTACATGAGCTCTAACAATTAATGTCTTTTCAATAATCTTGGGTCTCACTGAGAAGGCCCTCCAATGTTTTGGTACTTGATAGATTTAATCTGCCATCCAGAAACAGGTACATAAAACCTTGTTGTCTGGGTCAGACATACTTCATGAGTGAACACCTCAGATAAGCATATATTTCTGCTATACCTCACTTGACATTAATACACTGAACAGAGATGTCTGTGGTTACACATGCATGAGAGACTCATTGTGGGCAGAAGCTTTCTTTGGTCCAGTCAACTAATTTTTGCTAATCCCAAAACACATCTTGTCTTCTCTATACCTTTTAATTGTGAAGATATAATCTGCTGTAGAGAATCATTTGCAAAGCTTTTCTATTCCTCTTTTGTATTTTCAAGTGTAACCTTGATATACAGGTAGATTATACATAAAGTTGTAGCTATTTATGTTCTGATTGTCTCTTCTGGGATTTTAAACAGTTTATATTTTCCCCCATTCTCTTGGCATCTTTCCCACTCCGTCCCTTAAATCCTCTGTTTTTACTGTGACCTCGAGTCCATCTATCTACTGCTATTCTAATACTAATTTCTTCCCACTGAAATACTGACCCTATAGTTAGGCAGTGTGATTTTATTGTGTCCTCTACCTTTGTTTGTTGCCCGAAAGAATGTACATTTTGATCGTAGGTATCTTGGGATTT